>OY728123.1:90858799-92106641 GCA_963277665.1 Viscum album | reverse complement strand
GTCCACGGGGGTAGTTCTGTCTAGGGGGTACATGCTATCCATGGGGTGGAGGCTATCCCTAGGGGTGTGATGGAGAGCTGTGATATTTAATTGGGTTTTCATTAATGTTATAAAAAAGAATCGATGGGTGTTAAGGATTAGAGAAGTATTTTTTTAGTTAAAATCCAATTTAGTTGGATTTGTGACTTGATAACATGATGGTATCAAGGTTGAAATTAGGAAAATTTTTGGGAATCAGATTCTGGTGGAAGGAATACTAGTTAGTTAATATCTATAGCTTGATATTAAGAATGATATGATGTAAGTTAATGAGTTTTTCAGGATTTTCATCATCTTATCATGGTGATTAAGGGTATTTTCTGATATGAAGTTGTATGGATTCCTTGATATTTTTTTCATCATAACATGAATTAAATTTAGGATGTAATTAGAAGTTGAAGTCAAGAAAGAATCAAAATTCATTTAACACATGGAGAGGTAGGCTTATGAATATGGGATGTGAATATGGTAGTAGGTCTCTAGTATAGGTGGATATATATAGGGATTTTCCTCCCCTGGTCTCTGTATGAAAGTATTCTAAATGGTTCCCCCACCCAATGCACATCCCCCCACCTACACTCCCCCCCAATGCACCGCCACCTGCAACCCCCCCCCCACTTGCTCAACCCCCCTTCCCCCACCCCCACCTGCACAACCCACCCCCCAACCAGCACACTCCCCTCCCCCCACCCACTTGCACAACCCCCCCCCCCCCACCTATACCCCCACTTGCACAGCCCCCTCCCCCACCTCACCTGCATAGCCCACCCCCACCCCAACATGTACAACCCCCCACCTCACGCCCAATAGACTCCCCCGCAATACACACCCCCACCAGCACACCCCCCTCCCCCCACCCATTGCACCCTCACCACCTGCAACCCCCAACATGCACACCCCCTCCCCCCAGTTCCATTAGCATATCCACCCCCACCCCACCTATAAAGCCCCCCCACCTCACCCCAACAGACTCCCCCTGCACAGCCCCCCTCCCCCCTCCAACCCCCCCCCCCCCCCCCCCCGACCCGCACACCCCCACCTACACAACCCCCCCCCCCACCCCCACCCCCGCCTGTAATGCCCCCCACATCACCCCAGCAGAGTCCCCCTGCATATCCCCCCTCCCCCTCCCCACGACCTACACACCCCCACCTACACAACCCCCCCCCCCCAACTCACCTCCACCTGCACCCCCCCACCGGTGGGAGAAAATATAGTACCCATACAACACTAATATTAGGTAACAGTCCTAGATAAATTAGTGATGTTAGTGGTTCGAGAAGGTAAATTAATTTTCTTTGTGTGGGATGAAGTATTTGGAACATTCCAATTTCACAATCAAGAACAACTAAAAACCCTAAATGATGAGAGATTATATCGGATGAGGAAATAAAAAAACTGGTTTATAAAAATCCGAAATAAATGCAGGCATAAGATGTAAATCAAACTTAAAAATTTAAAGTGGAAACAACTAGGATGGATCTTTAGAAGAGGAGGGGTTGTTGGTTGTTAAGAGAGCACCACTCTAGTAGGAAAAAATCAATCAACCAAATCTGGAAAGAGAAGTGCATGCTTGGGATTACTTGGGGAAAAACATTCCCAATGATTTTTAAAAACCATTGGGAAGTATCACTATATCCCAGTGGTTTTAAATAACTATTGGAAAACATCACTATACCCCAAATATATCCCAACGGTTTAGATAAGCCATTGGTAAAAATACTTATAACCCAACGGTTTGAAAAAAGCATTGGGAAAGACTTCACTAAATAAATATATTCTAACAGTTTTTGAAAAATGTTTGATGAAACACTCTATCCCAATGGTGTAAACAAACGATTGGAAAAATTGAGTTAGAATAACTATGATTTCCAATAGTGTATCTCAAAATCATGACCTAATTGGTTAGGGTTTTGATAAGAAATTAAAAAATAAATGAAATATTGTTCATTAAAATATTTAAATATTAGGTTGTTATCAACCAAGAAAAATAAAGTTTTATGTTTTATTCCCTGAATAATATAATACATATCCATAATCCATAAAATCGTATGATAGTTTTTCCAAAAACCCAAAAATTGGTATTAGTTTTCAAATTATTATAATGAATTTTTTTACTTTTATGGTAAAATGAGGTTGATTGGGAACTACTTTTATCTATAGATAATACTATCATCATTAGGATTTCTAACTCCATTTTATTTAATATTTTAGATACATAAATTTATTAACATGATGTGATATTATTGGAAGTTATACAATATTGATAAAGAATATATGGATCATACATTTATAAAGCATAAAACTAATCATTAAATATAAAATTAATTTCCTCCTTCTACAATATGAGTAAATTTTATTTTTTCCTCATTTCCTAAACTAGAAAAATATTACTTCCTATAAATGTTATAGGTTTAACTATCCAACTAGAGACCCAATCTTGGAACTTAGTTGGCCTCTATCATTACATAAAATATTGTAGAGGATATAAAATTAAAGTGAATGATTTTGTAAACTTTTGAGTGGTTATTCTATTTATAAAAAATATAAATTAATCCATTTAAAATTTTACAAAACAATTTACATGTACCATTTAGTTTTTTGGAAATAACATAACATATAAGGGTGATAACCAATCCTAAAATAGGTTATTCCATAATATCAATACATAAATATTATATAAATGAAAAATATATATGGAATGAATATATTATATCATCTATAATATCTAGAAGTAAAAAATAATAAATATTTAATTACAACCCATGTCTAATAAATAATAGTAAAAAAATAAATATGGAATTTCACCTATCATGATACATTTACCTAATATATTCTAGAACATAAATACTATACTGAAAAATGAAAAAAATACATCCCACAATCACAACCAATATTGTATGATCATAGAGATCATGTTATCCAAAAACCATACCTGGTTCATTAGTAGGGGTGAGTAAAGTATACTCAGTAGGATCAACCCATTTTCATTAACAGCCCCTTAGTGAGTGTGATAAGTGTATAGGCATGTGAATTTTTTTATAGGTGGAACTAAAATCATACAAAAAAATAGTATAAAATTATGATAATGATTATGTTCATAAAAAAATTTATATTTTTATTCAAAATAAACAATAATAATGATTTCCATAAGAAACTAATATTTATTCAAGAAAGATGACTCACTTACCTCATACCACCAACTTATTTAAAATCCTAAACTTCTCATAAATAAATAATACATAATAAATGATGAATATTAGTTACATAACATAAAGATCTATGCCAAAATAATTTTGGTTTAGTGCCTTTAGAAACATGGACACATAAACAATTGATCCAAATAAGCTACTTCATATCCCACTATGTTCTTCATAACTAGAACCCTTGTTAGATATATCACGAAAAATATCTTTTATCATAACATGGGGAAAGGAAACAATGAAAAGGGAGATATTTTATTGTCATTAAGCATAAAAAAAGTGAGAGATCAATATATCATGACCAAAATGGTATTAGAACATTAGAATAACATTTATAACCCATTTCCTGCATATAATATACCGTGAACATGATTCGTGGTATAATTATTCATATTTCATAAGAGAGGAATAATAATTAAATCCAATAAAATGAACCATGAGAACATAATATTTGAATAATTCACAAATTTTTTGAATACACATAATAATAGATAATAGTTTCCTTAGTATTTCAAGGATCATTCCCAAGACTATCATAGATGAATGTGATCACTCCCCAAACCATCATAGTCATCAAGGTTCACTCGAAATACTACCATAGTGGAGAGATTCCCTTAATAAATTGGGTTCACTCCATAATAAAACCTTTTTTATCTCATGAGAAATCAATTTTACCTAATGCATTAGATGAAGATATAGGTCTCACCCATCTTGGTTATAATTTAACCATTATCCCTAGTTATAACATTATCACCATCACAAAATTAAAATAATACATATGTGTTCCACAAGATCAAAAAATATTATATCAGAACCCATGAAATTATATGGATTTTATAAATATAATATGTGGAAAAGAAACAGTCTTCTTAATCATTTCATCATTTTATCAAATCATAACACATGGAAAATAAGTGGGTCTCATAAGTTTTAAAAAAATGGTATAACCCATGGAAGAGAAATGGGTTTTATAAACATCTTATCATCATAAACATAAACTATCCAAATAACGAATAATAATGGTATCCTTTGATCATATTCCCATTAAAACATAAGTAAAATCAAAGGATTTCACCTTAGATATAAAATTTATAATGAAAGTTCACAAAAACAATTCTTTAGGAAAACAACCTTTACACATTGAAAAACACCTTTTAATATATAAAAAATATTCTAATTCCTTTTCATTAAAATAATCTTGGAAACTTATAAATGAATCTTTACAAATCATTTAAACATGTCTAGAGGAAAATTCCCATTCAATTTTGAAAATAAATGTTTAACTAAAACATCGTAAAACCTTTTAGAAGTAAATTACATTGAAAATAATCTTTTAGTATTATAAAATAAGAATTAAAAAAATGTGTTTGTAATGTTAGGGGAAACTAAAATTCATTTCATACACGTTAAAACAACGGTTCCATTTAAATTATCGCTAAAATTCAATCATATATTATTTTTTAAATAGCAAGAAGATTCATTTTAAAAATGATATGAAAAGTAAACCATGACTAAAAATGCATGTTATAATTCCGTATTATATGTTTTAAAAATTTATGAAAACAATTTCTAGAAAACAAGGATATATAAGAAAAATGATTTTTCTACTGAAGATTAGAATATAGTTCGTTTACGTTAAAAATGTTCTTTTTGATTTTGGATTACATAAAGAGATAAAAATGAAAGGGAAAAATATATTTTAAGTGAATAATCATAGTAGAATAAAATTCTGGAGTTTTTTTGAGGCGTGGATCATAATATTTCATAATTAAAATCATATAAATTAATAATCTTGATAAATGATGAGATTCTACTGTAAATACATTATCACTTTGTTAATATTGAATCATAATAACCATGAAATAATAACATTAAAAGAAACTTAAATATCATGAAAATAAATTAGTTAATTATATTAAATATAAAAGGGGATGTATATACCCTTCATAAAATAATATAGGTGTATAACATGATATATTTCTTATGGAAGGAAAATTGAGACAAAAAAACTATTACCACTATATTAATCTTTTGATTCATAATCCCCAATAAATAATAAAATCAAACCAAACATTAAATATAATTAAAGGAAGGATATTCAAGATATAATATTTAAAAGGGTTTTAATAAACACCATATAAATGAAATTAGTGGTTAATTGGCATATTTCTCTAAGAAATAAAAGAGAGACTTGAAATATATTACCTTAAGTGTAACGAACTGAACTTTTATAAATAAAATTTCCCTTTATGGTTGAATTAAATGCCTTATTGTAGTTATAAAAAACAATTCCAGTTATTTGGTTTCATTATAAACTATGGTATTTAAAATACTATTAATAATCATTAATGTTAATAAAATAGTCATTGAATAGTGGTTATATGATTAGTATAAACATATAGATATGATAAATCCAATTGACAAAGAAGAAGAAGAAATGGCCTCAACCAGCATGATCCTACCCTATGAATCCCATTTATTAGAGCTTTAAAGGGATATAGAATCAACAGGATTTGTCATTTAGCAATCCATGTGTGATATCAAATAACTAGAGCATGAGAGAAACTATTTACATAAGAAGTTCAAGCTCATCAAGATCACATCCCAAACTATGTACACTGAACCATCCCATGAAAAAATCACAATCACCCAGCTTCCCCTCTGAGAATTTTCTGGTATAATTAAGGGATATAATTAAAAACCCTAATGAAATGAATATGTTTATTTTATTTTCCACATAAGAATGGTTATATTGACTTCTTATTATTATTGTTTTATAAAGGATTTTGATTTTGATACGATAAAAAATTGTAATTTTGTGTAATATGAAATTTCAAATAAAACATTACTTTCTGACCAATTAATTAATTTTAAAAAATAAATTATCTTTTAATAAAATAACACAATTATATAATTTTGTTTAAATATAAATGATAATATAATTTTTATGAAGTCAATGTAATTTATATAAGGGTTGGATGATTATTATTTTCAAAAAACGAAGCGTTTCTCAATAAATTTAGATTCTTATTTTAAAAGTGATAATTAAAAAATTTCAAAAAAATTAAATAAATATTATTTATGGAATTATCATATTGAAATTCTCCAACAATTAATTGTTCATATTTTTCTGAGACTTTAGAATTTTTGTGTAAAAATTAAATCCGTTATAAATATACAGTATCGATTATGACATCATAATGATCCAAATTTGATTTAAAATTTGATATAAAGGGTATCACAGATCAAATATATGTCCCCCTTTAAAATAATTGTGTTTTTAGGTTATTTGATTAATTTTATAAAGCCTTTATGAATGCTTAAAACCCTATTTTATAATATCATGTTTTAAAATGAATTCTTTATAAAAATATCTCACTTCCACAACATCAATGGTATTATTTTATTAAGTTAGTACCTTGGATTTATAAAATAATTAAAACCACTCCGACTTGGAAGAAACCATGGGAAAAAACATTGAATTTATTTTGTTTTGATGACTTTATTATCTAGAGTGAAAAACCATTGTTTGGGAAATAATAAAGAGCTCCCCTCACTTTTCCTATATAAAACCATGCAATATATAATTAATATCCACTCAAAAACCTTGGATTGTGTCATTAATCATCCCTAACCTATCTATACTCCTACACTAGTTCCCCCAAAATCTCTTGAATATCCTACCAAGCTTTTCAAATCACCCTCTCATTGTAAGGGATCTCTCTCTCTTCTTTTCTATTCAAGAGCCTTTTTGTAACTATCCTTTTTAATATAAATTGGTTATATTATGGTGTCTTTATTAAAATCATTATACTATAATATTCATTTTTTTAATAATGAGATATCATTAATCCCCTCTCATTATTGAATTTACCTAAGTTGTTACTATAAAAAAATATAGTTAGTGATCCTCTCTTTCTCTTCATTATTCAAGAATCTTATTTATGTAATGCATTTTTTATTCTAATTAATAATGTTGGGATATGAATTTATTTATCCCTCTTACATCCATTTAGATGTAAAAATGATGGGATTCCCCTTTCGGACCCATTAATCCATTTTATGAGTCCTTATGTACACTCCTTAGGCTGTCGAAATTTATATACGATGTTTTAATCCAAACTATTAGGTTATAAATATCCACCCACTTTTCCACTCATGGAAATTCACCTATATGTACCAATCCACCATTGATTATGGAATTCCATTTATTTAACCCACACTCTTTGATTTTAGTGTTAATAATGATGGAATAAATCTTTTTTTTGTATGATCTATGTGGCAAACTTATGCATGTACAAGAAATGATTTCGATGGGTGCCCCCCGATAGTGCTCCAATTCATTCGATAAAGTTTTAGTCTCATAATATTCCACTTATAGTGAATGTGAGGTTATCTTAATAACATTATGTTATTATATATTTTTTATATCCCTGACATATTCTTATGATTTCTTGTTTAATGTTGTTTCCCCATTCCCATGTCGCCTTTATGCTACATAAGTCCTCATTTTCCATGTTTATGATTCTCATCCCTTTTTATCCCATGGAAATTACTATTGTAAAACATGTAAAACATTCTTCATGTTATGATTTTGTATTCCCTTACTAGGATTTATATCTAACCCATTTCTTATGTATTCCCCTAGGTTATCCAATGTAGTTTTATGAATTATGGAATATTATGAGAAAGTTGAGAATGTTTTCAATAATGATGATGTACCATCTGTTTTTAAGTAGTTATGTAATGTACTTAATTACCCAAATAAAATAGGATTATTGATCTTATTGGTTTTATTTTGTGTATTCCTATTTAATAAAATATTAATTTATGTGTAACAAAAAAATTGGTTGACATAGTTGGTATCTGAGTAAAGTTTATTTATTTTGGGATCAGGATTAGAAAACTCTCGAAAAAGAATTAGAGATAATACTAAGTATAGGAAAAAATCGGCATGTTTTGATAAAGTATAGAGTAAGTGTTTTATAATAAAATATATCATGATCATGATATTACAAGTGGGTGTGGATCTTGAACAGAGGTACCCAGGGGTAATATTCCCAAAAAGGGTGCATTGATCAGGACTTGATTGTCACTATGTGCATGGCAAAGAGCCTGGATTTACATTTGTTTTAACACTTCTAAGGGATATTATTTTATAAATTTATAATATTGTTATGAAAATTTTTAAGGGAAAATAATTTCTTTAGGATACTATTTTAGGAAATAGATCATGGATAAATTTGATTAAAGAATAGATATTCATAAGTTATGGAATAAATGTTATTCATAAGTTATCCCTTTAATGTTACTAGAATCTTGTTCATGTGTTTAATAGGTTGAAAATTATCATCCCTATTTTTATTTTGGATAATGTAAATGGTCAAAACCACAATAAAAAAGTGAAAGGTAAGGTTGTCTTCCATAGTTCTACACATTCCTTCATATCATTCATGTTTAGTAGAACTATTCAAACACCTCCGAAAAACCTGGAAGTAGGGATATTGGTGAAAAAAACAATTGTTTAAATTATTGAATCCCGTGTATATAACTAATACCCAACGAAAATTTATGGGTTGAACTTCCCAAATAATCTTTTTATAATCCTATTTTTTGAATTTTATGTAGTTCTGGGTGTGGATTGGATTTCCATATATAGAGAAAATATAAATTTCCATGATAAGTAAATAAATCTTTGTATCATGAATCATCCTATAATAATGTAAAATTACAAGGGGGAGTATGGATCTTCTTTATTACCCGCATCATAATAATGGATATTATTTCCTTATGAGTAATAGTATCTAGATTAAATAATTAATTCTAAGGAAAATATCATCCTTGAAGTCATTCCCATTGTGAGGGAATACACTAATGTGTTTCTTAAAGAATTTATTGGTCTTCCTCATAGATGAGAGGTTTAGTTTTCAATCAAGATTATACTTGGTACTTTTACAATAATCAAGACTCCATATATAATTGATATTGTGGAACTTGAGGATCTGAAGAAGCAACTAAAGGTGATTCTAAAAATGGGCTCATAATCCTATATTCATCACTATGGTGTGAACCAATCCTCTTCTTCAATAAGATATATGGGTCGATGAACCTTTTCATTGATTATCATGATATTAAAAAGATCCTTATAAATAACAAGCATCATTTTCCAGGGATTTATTAATTGTTCAATCAACTATGTGGCGCCCAATACTTCTCCAAGGTGGTCCTTTGGTCTAGGTATTATCATGTAAGGGCGAAGAAGGATGATATACCCAATACTACATTCTATACAAGGTTCATGCACTTTGAGTTCTTATTAATTCCATTAAGTCTCACTAATGATATAGAAATATTTATGTAATTGATGAATAGAGTTCTCAGAGGTTACCTTGACAAATATATGGTAGTATTTACATAAAATATTCTAATATACTCTAAAAGTAATGAAGAGAATGAGGAGTATCTGAGAACTATTATAAAGACCATAAGGATAATATTTGTGCCAATTATGGAGAATGTGAGTTTTTGTGGAAGTAAGTCTCATTCCAAAATAAATTTATCCTAATAAAAGGGATATCTATAGACTATTAAAATATTGAATCAATTGAAGGATGCCTGAGGCCAACATATGTGACTGATATCAATAGTCCGCTTGTTCTTGTTGTGTATTATTTATGATTTTGATGAAATTTCTCGTAATTATTATTGTATCTAACCAAAATATATTGGAAGGGAGTAAATATATTTTTTGGGTAATTAATGTGAATAATGATTCAAGGAGTTGAATACGAGTCTTATCACTACATATATACTTATGGTACACAAAAGTGGGTTCCTTTTAGTGGTATACAAAGATGATTAAAATATTTTTTTTGGCTTTTTACTAATACAGAATGATAATGTTTTAGTATATGCCTCAATGAAATTGAATATTCCTGAACATAACTACCCAACGCATGATCTTTAGTTGTTTTTATTAATCTTCGCATTGAAAGTATTGCATCACTATATCTTTTGGGAGAAGTGTGAAATATATTGGGATTATAAGAGCCTCACATATAAATTATCATAGAAAGAGATGAATATGCACTAGAAAAGATGGTTAGAGCTAACTAATGACTTTGATTGGTCAACCCACTACTATCCTAGGAAATACAATAATGTTACATACACTCTAAGTAGAAAGGATCTTCCAAATTTGATCATTGATGAAAATTTAGAAGGATCTGATCCTCTCATATATGAAAAATATGGTAATAGAAATCATAATATAAGGAACATCGTAAATCCTTTCACACCAAACACACTTTATTAAGAAGATAAGGGATGATCAAAGAGATGATGGGGAAATTCAAGAGAAGGTGGAAGATATAAAAAAAAGGTAAATCCTTAGAGATAAAAATTAATGAAGATGATTTTTTAGTATTTGTGTCAGGACTATATGTAACATCAATTCTTAAGAAAAAGAATGAGATGTTGGATGATGCACAAAGATCAACCTTCCCTATCCATATATACAGCACAAGGATGCATCAATATCATAGGAATCCCTTTTGGTGGTACAATATGAAGAATTAGATCACAGAATATACATCATGGTGTCTTGTATGTCAGAAGGTCATAATTTAATGGTAAAATCTAGGAGGAAGATGAACCAATACCCTTACCAACATGAAAATGGGAAAATATAAACATGGACTTTGACATTTTTCTTCTAAAGACACCATGATTAAATAATGTTATATGGGTTATAGTGGATCATATTTCAATTATTGCTCACTTCATTGTAATTCAAGAGGAAGTCTCAATCGATCAAAATTTAAGGATATACATTACAAAAGTGGTGAGGCTTCATGAAAAACTAAGATAGAATGTATCTAATAAAGAATCATTATTTACATCATGGTTATAGAAGAGTCTTCAACATGTTATAAATAATATTTGAACTTCATCATGGCTTATCTCCCTCAAAATAATGATAATATGAGTATACTATCAAGACACTAAATGATATGTTAAGGGAATTCTCGATGGACATAAAAGGAGGATGGGATCCACATATTCATTTGGTTGATTTATCATACAATAATTATTCCCACTAAAGTATCCAAATGGATCCCTATGAATACCTTTATGGTAAGAGGTGTATAAATCCTTCATTCAAGGAAGAAGTTGGTAAACACAAACCTATGGGTCTTAAAATGGTTGAGGAAATGGTTGAAAAGGTTAATATCATTCAGTAGCAAATCATGGCTACTCAGAGTCAACCAAAATTATTTGATGAAAATTTTTGATGAGATATAGAGTTTGAGGTTTGAGATAAGGTATTACTTGTTATATCTCCATGGATTAATTTTAAGAGATTTTGGATGAAGGAAAATATTTATCCAATATTTATCTATCCATTTCATATCTTTTATTGCATCATATCATTTTCTTATCGACTAGAAATCCCACCTAAACTATCTCAATTACATTATGTGTTCCATATATCCATATTTTGGAAGTTCATAACATAATCCTTAAATGTAATGAATCTAGAGGTGGTTCAATTGGATAATGATCATTCATATAAAGAGATTTTGGTGAAGATCTTAGATTATAGAGAAAATGTTCTACGACATAAGACAATTCACCTAGTAAAATTGATATAAAGATATCAAAATTTTAAAGAAGCAACATGGGAACCAAATGTGGTGATAAAAAAATTACCCTTATCTATTTTAGTGTGTGAAATGAAAATTTCAAGGAAAAAATATCTTATGGGGGAGTTAGTAATGGCCTAAACTTTTATAAATAATATTTTCCTTTTTGATTTAATTAAATTCCCAATTATGACTACAAAAACAAAACCACTTACTTAGTCTTATTATACCATATCATATTTAAAATAAATTCAATCATTATAAATGTTTATAAAATAGTCCTTGAACAATGGCCATATGATTAGTATAAATATATAGTTATGATAAATCCAATTGAGACTACTTAAAGAAGTAATGGACTCAACCAATAGGATCGTACCCGATGAATCCCATTTATCAAAACTTCTGAAAAATATAGAAACACTAGGCTTTTCCATTGACCAATTACAAGTTGTTATCCAATAACTAAATTAGGAGTGAAACTTTTTATGGTATAATATCAATCTCATTAAGATCATTACCCAAACTATATACGTTGAGCCACCCCATGAAAATCTCAACATCGCGCACCTGACCCTTATGCATTTTTCTTATGTAATAAAGGGATATGTATCAATACCCTTGTAACATTAATATTTATACTGTATTTTTATTATAATAATGGTAATATTTATTTATTATTATTGTTATTTTATAAATGATTCTGATTTTTATATGAAAAAACACAAATTGCATTTCATGTAATATATAATTTCAATTAAGAAATTCCTTTTTAATAAATTAATTAAATATAAAAATAAATGATATTTTCCTAAAATAATAAAATTAAATAAATTTTATTAAAAATAAATGACAGTATAATTTTTATGAAGTCAAATTTAATTTTTTATTGGGTTCGAAAACTTGTATTATAAAAAACACATCATTTCTCAATAAATGTCAATCCTTGTTTTAAAAGTGAAAAATAAAAAAATAATACAGTTATTTGGATAAAATGAATATTATTTCTTTAATCATCACTTCTAAATTATCTAATAGTGATTTTTCACAAATTTTCTGAGAGAATTAAATTTTTGGGGAAAAATAAAATACGGTATAAATATACAGTGTGAATTATAACATCATATTGACCAAAAAAATTATTTAATAAATGTTATAAAAGGTATTCATGACAAAATATATGTTCATACTTTTAAAAAATTTGGTTATTTAATTAATTTATGAATCTTTTACAAATCCACCAAAACCTATATTATATTTTAATTTTTTAAAATCAATTCTTATAAATAATACTCACTTACACATCACCAAGTGTAATATTATAATTATTTCCGCACATTTCTTATAAAATAATGAAAAAAAATCATCATTGGTTGAAACCATGGGAAATAATGAGGGTAAGGATTTTGTTTTTTTTAATTTATAATATAGTGTCCAAAACCTGTGTTTGGGAAAAAATAAATAACTCATCTCCCTTTTCCTATATAAATCAACCCAATATCCTATTACACATCACAAAACAACCTTGTATCAAATCCTTAATCTACCATCCCATCTATAGACTCCTCAAAAAGTACCATAATTCTCTCAATAGGATCATCCTAAGCTTTTGGAATCACCAAATCAAGTTAAGATATCTCCCTCTCTTCTTTTCCATTTCGGCACCATCTTTGCAATAATCTTTTTAAATCTAAAATGGTTATGTATTCATGATTTTATAAATTTCCCAATACAAACAAATGTATTTATTAATAACAATAGATAATTTATCCTATATCATTATATCATTTACCTAAGTCATTATTGTGTAAACATTTAGTTAGGGGTCCTCTATTTATCTTCTTTATTCAAGAACCTAATTTTTAATGCCTTTGTTTTCAAATTCCAAATTCTGGGATATTCCTTTACATATCCATCTTACTATCCTCTATATATCTAAAATATGAGATTCCACTTAAACTCTCATTAAAAAATTTTATGAATCTTTATATACTATCTTTATGCTACCAAAATTTCACAGTGATTTTTCTTTCCAAACAATGGAATTGTGAATATCCAACCCCATTTACACTCAAGTGTATTCACCTATATCTACCTATCATTCATTTATTTGGGAATTCTTTGAATTTAACCCTCCATCCTTGATCATGGGGTTATAATCTATGAAATAATTCTTTATTTTCTATGATATATGTGCCACACTTATGTATGTACCTAGCATGATTATGATGGGTGTACCCAGATAGCACTCCAATGCAATGTGTAATGATTGAGTCTCATGAGACTCCATATATTTTTCCTAGGAGGTTATCTTAATCACATTATGTTATCATGTCTTGGTGGTTAACATTTAATAAGGATTATAATGTTATTTTTAATGTTGTTTATATATATTCTCATGTTTATGGAATGTTAAATCAAGCCTCATTTTTCATGTTTATGATTCTCATCTATTTATATTATATTGATATTACTATTGTCTAACATATGATATTTTATTCATTTTATTATTTGTTTATTCCCATAATGTCCTTTTTAGCTTACTTGTTTCTTATATATGTCCCCATTAATGAGACCCAAAAATCTCATAAATGGATGTTTTTTCTTTATTGATGATTATTCTTTACATTACACAAACACATGTGTAAGGAAATTAATTTTTCATTACCTTTGGAAACATAGATAAAAATATTCTTAATTCCCGAAAGATCTTCAATGCCTCCCATAAATATTTTACCATTAAGCACTCTTCATAGACATACCATAATTAAAACCTTTCTTCATAACCTAGGGAAATGAAAAATAAGAAAGGGTGAGATTTGATGCTCAATAAATTTAAACAATGGAGATGCATAAGAAAAACTTAAACATATGGATATGATAACATGATCATAAAATTTTAAACCCATACCCTTCACATCAAATATAATAATATTGAGTCATGGAACAGAGATTGGAAGTTCATATGACATGAATCATAAGGAAGTCAAAGAACATGTACCATGAGAGTATTACAGTGGCATTATACATAGATGTTTAAAAACACATAATCATAAAAAATCATATATGAAGGGTATTTACCAAAACAATCATAACATGTTTGTCTTGGGATAACCACCTATGTACATACATTTGGCTTATGTTAACCAGCAGTATACCCTATTTTTTAGGCTTCAGATAATAAGCAGTATACCAACCTTTTGGGTTTGGGATAACCCCTTATGTGCCCTCATTTTCAGGCATGGTATAACCACCCATGTACCATCCTATTCTGGATTGGGATAACCATATTCATACCCTCCTTTTCGTGCTTGGTCTAACTACCCATGTACCCTCTAATCTTGTTGAACGTTTATAATTAACCAATACATTGGCGGTAGTTATAGGTATCACCAGAAATACAATGAAAACCATACACATGAGTGTCGAAATATCATAAATCAATCATCATAACATAACCAATAAAATGAAATGGGTTTAAAAAATATTTAATTGTATCATAAAACGTGGAAAAGATATATTTTTCACAGTCATTTCATCATTTCATCATAATATAACCATTGAAAAAGAACTAGTTTAAAAATATTCTATCATCATATATCCAATGGATGATAAATTAGTTTCATAAATATCTTGTTATAAAAACCCACAATGACTCATATTTTCAATGTATTAATTTTTATTATTCTATGGTTTATTTTTTCAACCAGGAACTGAGGCAGTATTCGATTTCGAGGCCTAGTGTTCCCAAAATAAATATTAAAAATATTAAAACTATATTAAATATAATGTTCTTGTAGCTTTACGAAGAAAGCATAATAACATCTAAATGGGGTCCCTAGTCAAAAATCTGAGGGAACTATTGAGTTCAAAATGCATGTTTACCCTAGGCACGACATAAACGTGGTCGGAACATGGAACTTGTGGAAAGGTCATTGCAGGCGTAGAAATTAATAAAATAATTAAATAAATTATTTTAAGTATTTTTCATTGAAAAAGTTATTGAAGAATCTTCAAGTGTAAAATTATGATATAATTCTACTGTTATCCACTTAACCCTATAGCCATTGGAGAACCATCACAGAGAGTGTTAGAGGATCTCTCTCAGGATAATGACAACTGGATCTTAGATCGATGTTCAACATGCAATAGAAAAAAAGGCCATATCCAATGGTCACAGTTTATATTGATTCTTCTTCATAGATCGATTTGAATCAAGGTTGTAAATTTTTTTGGTTTGGTTTCTTTCCCCATTATTAATTTCAACAGCATACATGGATCAATTGACCAACTGATTGATCTATGGACCTTGCATATTGTGATATGGATTTTATTTTTAGGATCTTATTTGGAAGTCTTTTATTTATTTATGTTCTTAATAAATTTTTATAATGGAAAAAAATATAGACCAACCAAACATGGCCATGTTTGGTTACTATTTTGTGTGTTTAATGGTTCACTCCCATATTTCTATATTCATGATATGTGTTCTTTTTTTATCCCACATTTCGACATTTATTGATGAAATCGATCATTAAACAGTCATTTTTTGGTGAAACAATATGATATTATAGATCTGGGCTTGGCATGGCACGAAAATGGTGAAATGATGGGTGTGTTGGTGAATTATATGGTTTTGGATACCCGATTTTTTGTTCTTCAGTGCGTAATAAATAAGGATGAATAAACCCATTTTCAGAATAAGTTGAAAGCCCATGAGTTTCTAGTCAGTGATGGAAAGGTTCATCAAAGATTGATTCTTGATTTTCTGGGTGAGGAATGACAGGAATGGTGGTCAAAGCATTGGAGAAGATGCACACATTCTAAACCTATAATTCCGAAAAGATCTTCACTACATGACATGTCACTTAGAGTCACACATCATGTGGGACCCTCCAAGTGGTGGCTAGGGTTTCAAAGAAAGATAATTATCAAATTGGAATGTGACTTTATCACGGGGTGTGTGGTCTCTCCCTTATGGCTTAGAGTTTACTTCTGAGTGTATAGAGACATAGGTGGGGTACATTATATGGAGCATTCTGTGTAATCCCCTAACGAAACACATAAACATACATGTTCTAAATCATGTACTAGTACATGGGAAGATTACGTGGTCAAACTACATGTTTTTTACTTTTACAAATACATGATGTGAGACACTGGTCATTTACACGAGTAGGACTTGGGGTCAAGGGACACGAATTGTGACCCTACTATACACCATGCACTCTTAAAAACATGGCTTGTGGATATTTTATTCTATATCTTGGACAATTTTCTTTAGGGATCATTCCCCATATACATTACCTAAGAGTTCATATGAAATATCCTCCTACTCCTAGGCAAGCGATCCATTCAGCGGGACTTCTTGAATAGAGTTATTGGAATCCTTATGTGATTCCCATAGTGATATTCTTAATTCATCTTATTTACGTTCTTGGTATCTTCATGAATAATACTTTAACAACACTTGATTTTATGAGATAGATTATTTTTATTTTCTTTTGTGTCTTTTGTTGGAAACTACACCAAGATTATCTTTCTCTATATGAAACACTATAATAGACTGTAGTATACATAACACTATTCATAGCTTGTGTTGCACACAATTTCAATTTCTTTTGATAGAATTCATTTCACACAATAATGAGTATAGATTTTTTTCGATGTATAAATGAACAAAGTTTGTATTATGTTATACACAACACCAAATGAAGCTTTCACTACACACAACACTGACTTGGCATGCGTTACATGCAAGAGTGACCTTCCTCGATAGCTTGCGTTGTACGCGATTCCCAGTTTCACTAAACAATAATATATTATTAAAATATTATATAATCTACCCTTTATGAATATTATTAACCAAATTTTGAATTTTATATAACATTATCATTCATCTTACACATTATATGAGAACAAAATATTTTTTTTGGATAAAAGAAGTATTTTTCAAAAAAAATGCAGTTTTACCTCCTTTTGATGGTGCACCCATTTTAAATCTAGTTTTTGTCACTATTTAAATTTATATTTGGAAAATAAAAATTCATAATTATAATTGCAGAAAAATATTCTAATTTGGATAAAATTTTGACAATTTTTTATAACTTTCATATTTTGATGAATAGTGTAAATATGTAAAATTTTAATTGAAAAAAACATTTTCATTGAAATAATTTATATGGTTAAAATATTTTATTAAATTTATTTAATGTATAAATAGAATATATTTTTATATTTTAATACAATTTAATTCATTTTCATTAATTTTACATTGAATTCATATGTAAAAACATTTCAATCTTTTGCAATGTTTTAAATAAATAACCGTTTTTTCGAAAACGGGATTAATTTTAAATTAATTACTACAACTTCTATGTTTTGAATTTGGAAAAATTTATTCCATATATTTAATAAGATGTCTCAAAATTTGTAAATATGAACTTTTTATTTTTGGACATTAGTAATAGAAACTTCAGTAATTATTTTATTTACCACGGTTAAAGGGTAAATCTAGTAAATAAGGCTAAACAATAATATTATAATAATATGAAACTACCCTAACACATGCCCTAGTCCTATTGGATGAGATTTTTATGACCATGGTCATCCTTGGGTCGATTTTGGGACCCCATTGATTCACATGGATGTGAAAATGAGATTTTATAAAAATTAATTTAATGTAAAGATATTTATAACCTAAACCTATAACCTTTACTAAATTGATTTTAATATAGGGTTATATAATGGATATATTTTATTATAAATAGTCATTATAAATATAAAATGATTTCCTAAATCATGTTATTTTATTTATAATTTATAGAGATTATAAAAAAATTATTATTTATGACATAAATATGATATAGTGATTACCTCATTAATGAATGATTTAAATAAATGAATTTAAAAATATTTTAAAATTGTAATTTGGTAATTTTTATGGCATAATATAATTTTGTGGATGACATTGACATATTTTATTTTATTTTATTCCTTATTTTCAAAGGAATAAAGTTTTATAAATTTTTTAAAAATTTCAAGTATTAATAGTTTCCTAAATTGACTCAATTTATAACATAAAACATAAAAGTGTCTATTAAATGATATTAAATTCTTAAAAATCTAATATTCGTCCAAATGGTTTATATAAGTCCAAAAATATCATAAATAACTTTTTTTGGGTATTTTTACATGATATTTTAATTACATTAACCCACAATGTGTAAATAACAAGATATCACGGTAATATTAAAAATGGTAAAATAAGGGTTAAACCAAAATGATAATGACAAAAAAATATTCTAAACATGTATAAATATTATTTTATGATTTTTAGTTGAAAAAAAATCATCTTATATTTTAATTTAATAATTTTTGGACCATTTTTAGTCAAAATTGAATTTATTATAAATTAATATTTTTGAGAGTTTCTTAAAGTGACCCTCTTCCCTCATATAATAGGGAACCTCCTCCCTCTCCTGTTCACTCCATTTTTACCCTTCAATATTGGAAAAACCCTGAAAATATCTCCTTTAAACTTCCCTCTTTATATTCGATAGGTTTTTTTCTTCACAGAAGACCAAATCTTGTTCATAAAGAGGAAATTTAAAGGAGGCACGTCGAGGAAGAGGTAATCTCTTCTACCGATTCTTTAAAATTTATTTCTTCTTATACATACTCTAATTTAGTCATTTCATTATAAAGTAATAACATATGTATCACTAATATACTTATAGGTTATTATAGATATGAAACAACCCTATTTCACATTCTATCCTTCCTATGAAAAATGAAATAACTGTGCGTGCGTAAGTACGACTTACCATCTCCATGCCATGGTGTAATATTTTTTTCACCACCACCTTACGTGGATGGGTATAATGTTAGAAATTATAACTATATAGGATTATTATAAAATTATACTAATTATGAGATACTATAAACCATCAACTTCAATACCGTTCAAAAATTATGGGAATGATATCATCGCCCGTGCGTACGTACGACTTACTGTCTTCACGGAGCGATGTGATTTGTTCTACATAATATTCATTAAAAATGATTATATAAATGAATTGAATGAATATATATGATATATATTATAATTATACCATTTTTTAAATGAGATAACTATAACCTAAAAATATAAATAATAACTTATCCGAAAAAACATACATAAGAACATAATGCAGTAAATACCTGAATAACAAGTAGCAATGAAGTGTTACTAACAAATAGAAGAAAATATGGTCATAAATGTTATCATAAAAATGATTATGATTATGAAATAAATCATTAACATTATTTAAATGATTATACATGAGGTTTGGATATATATGAAGAATACCAGACTTAAGGTAAGGGATAACTTTTCCAATCTAATTTTATCTGATATTGTTTTTTGTAAGTATCTACAGGGGAAATATTTATCATCTAGAGTCCATGTTTTCTCAAAATATTCTCATGAAATGTTTACTTTTATTATATGTATTTTTAAAGTCATTTTTACCCATTTTTACCTTTACTACATGGTTTGGAAGGAATATTTGTTTTTACCATACAAGGTACTTTTTGACCATTACGGAAAACGTACAAGGAGAATGTGTTTGTTAAATTATATGGAGTGAACAGAATTTTACATCTTGTTAACACATTATTTACATTAATCTTCCTCTACACTACTTCATTTTTATTTTCAACTAAATTATTTTCTTTTAAAATTTCATGGAATTTTGAGAAAAGAAAACATTTTTGAAGAAGAAAGGATATTTTCATTAAGAACTATGTTCAAGTGTATTATCAAAATTATTTTCAATATAAGATGACATAGGGTTATGTTTCTATACCTATTATTAATTTTATTTGACTATATTTATGATTTAATTACTTTTATGAAGTCCATTTATCTTATATGGATTATGTTATGATGGCACGATGTTTAAGAATATCATTTTATTTCATAGGTTATGCAATGATGAACGATTTATGTTTTTGTGGAACATGTAAGAATGAATTAATTATTAGATGGGTTATAAATATATATCCCTAAATCCATTGGGTAAAGATTTATATCTCATGAGATAGACTTGAATGAAATATTAGGTAAATTAGGTCCAATAATACAAGGTTGGAACGACAAGTAAACCTAGTTCAGTAGTGGACTTTGTCCACTATGATTGTCTCAGAAACAATGTCTGGGATACTATGGAAATCATATTATGTGATTAATGGTTTTCCACAATTCCATGTTTTATTCCCATTTTATTTTATCAGGATTAATGTTACTTTATTATTTATTCCTTAAATAATTCCAAGATTTATTTCATGGCTCAAAATTTTGAAGTTTAAACATTTTCTACATGATTTTATGTTAATATTTTTATGGTTTGTTGTATTTTATCCATTTTTGCCCTTAATGCGCATTTGAGCTCATGCTTTTTATGTTTTATTTTCCACAATATATAAAGAAAGGTTTTAGGTAGGAATACAAAAGGAAAAGATCTTTATGGGAGATGTTCAAGATCTTTAACCATGATTAGAAGATTATGTTCAGAGACTCCAAAGACACTAAACTAATACGGTCTTTGGGAATCTTCTTTTTCATGTATTAAGTATTACTCAAAAGTAATTCAATTTCCATATACGACAATATTGGGTCTTTATAGTTGGTATCAGAGTGAAGGTTTAGTCAACTTTTGGAAAATAGGATGTGAAAACATTAGTGAGATCCCTAGAGATATTTCTAAGGTATGTCTAGGGATGTAACAAAGGTTATGTATAACTATAGGTTACAATCCTATAATTATGGTAACAATAATGAATAACCTTGGATTAAACCTAATATATTAGAGATTGAAAGTAATCTCCCTTTATAATGTTGTTCTCCTAGTATGATTTTTTCCTCTCATAATATTCTTATTCGATTTTAGAAAATATCTAGAAATAGGAGGATTCATGTTAATGGGGAATATGATTGACAATGAAATGATATTATACATGAGAAACAAAATGAAATGGGAGTTGGAAGGAGAAACATCATTATTATTTCTAATAAGAAATCTCATAATATGATCAATAATATCAACTTTGGTGAATTTCCTGAATCATCTAATAAGAGACATATAGAGTTCGATGATGATCATAGAGGAAAGAAAGATCAATTTTCATCATGTAAATCATGTGGGAAAAGACATCAATGAGAATTTTTCAAAGGAACATGAAGATTATTTGGGTGTGGAAAAGGACACAAATCCAGTAATTTCAAAATAAAAGGTTTTTTTAGCACAATTGGTAAGGATAATTGTATTAGTAAGACATCAACAATGGTTAAATTCATTATATGAAGAATGTATGTGAATTATGAAAATAGATTTCCTAAGGGAAAATCTCGTGAAGTGAATCAGCATGGTCATATATGTATTATTTATGATGATGAATAAGAAGATACTAGAAATGATATATGAGATGAAAGAAGTATTGAGGAATAAAATGACAAATATATGTCATTGTTTTAAGAATGATGTGGAATGATTGCATGTTTATCAAGAGTAATGTTGGATAAGTAATTTGTTGGTACTATGTAATAAAGAAACATCTAAGTAATGTTACACTGTTTTTTTCCATAAGTATTTGAATGTATATGTTAATGGTATCGGTAACCATGAATGGTTATTCAGATATTTTTTGGAAGGCACAAGATACACGCATAATGAAGGGATAAGGAGGTAATGAGATGTTTGATTGTATTAATGAGATCATGACTAGTATAAAGACAAAGTTATATCTCGGTTTGAATATATAGAATTTTAGGAATTTTTTTATATGGAAAGAGTTAACTGTTGACGACATTCATGTTGTCACTAAGGTTATATGGTAATTCAAGTTTCAAGAGAATACATGATTAAGGTATTCAAATGTTTAGAATGTGATCAACAAGATATATCTTGTGCTATATGGGGGATAAATTATGGTATTCACATTCTTGTTATATGAGATTCCTAGTAATTGTTTTCATAGTACTGTGAGACTGGATAGAGATATTTTGGATAATCCTAAAGGTTGGAATGGAATTATTTGGACATAAGATGGTATTTTTTAAGGCTAGATATTTTTTTATATTATTTCTAGAATATTATAATAGTATAGTATTAGAAAAAGGAAAACCTGTAGGATGGGTGACAACCCATCACATCAGACAAGGCTGTGGGAATTAAACCCACTACTGAAGTGTGTCAAGCCTTTATCACCTACCACTGGCCTACATTAAGTCCTTGATTTGTAGAAATTAGTATTATTTTATTAAGTGGTATGATAGATGAAGTATAAGTCCATTTTTGGGACCATATATGATTAATATCTGCATAGATGGACTTATGTATATTTGATTACCTATGTTAACATTTGTTTTGAGACAGATGGAATGAGCTATCATTCTATAGGATGATCTTCTAACACTTTAAGAATGAAAAATTCAACTTTATTTCTTTAAATAAGAGATGAAGTGGAAATTTTTCATGGTACGAACAACGATGATATTATACCAAAAATAATGTAATATTTATTCTCATGAAAATTTATTCATCATTAGGGAAAGGATCTTGAAAACCAAAAATGTTATAAAAGTACATTAGTATCGGTTGAATCAAATGTTCCCTTAAATAATTACAGATTTATGGATTTCTGGTAGTTAACTTCCACTAAACCATATTCTCTATCACTATCCACTAGAACATGATTGTTAGATTTTTCTTCCATATCCATATTTTCACATCCTACTTATGTTCTTATATTTGGAACCCCAGTGATAAGTTAAATTGGGTAACTATTATTCTTCTAACTTTCCCTTTTAAAATTATTTTTTAGTATACCTTTTTACAATTTGGGTTTCCATGAAAGAAACATTCAAGTAGAAAACTTTTTATAATCCTGACGAATTTTGAAGGAAAAAATAATTTTAACGGGGGTAGATTGTAGAACCTTGAGAATTTATGATATATATTATTTTTAATTTCTTTCATGTCTTGTGTTACACACTACACTAATATTTTCTTGCGCTCCATGCAACACTTTATTAGCATGTCGTATACGCAACACTATTCTTGGCTTATGTTACACACAATTTCAAGTTCTTTTAATAGAATTAATTTCAAACAACACTGAGTATATATTTTGATCAATTTATAAATAAAAAATGTTTTGATTATATTATACACAACACCAAATGAGTCTTTCACTACACGAAACACTGACATGGCTTGCATTACATGCAAGAGTGGCCTTCCTTGATAGCTTGTGTTGTACGGGATACCGAGTTTCACAAAACAACCATATATTATTAAAATATTATATAAACTATCCATTATCAATATTATTAACCACATTTTTAATTTTATATAACATTATCATTCATCTTACACATGATATAAGAACAAAATCAATTTTTCTAATAAAAGATGTATTTTTCAAAAAAATGAAGTTTTACCTCCTTTTGATGGTGCATCAATTTTTAATATAGATTTTGAAACTTATATAAGTTATATTTAACAATATAAACATCTAATTTTTAATAGGGGAAAAATTACTTTAGATAATGTTTTTATATTTTTCTGATAACTTTCATATTTTGATTAATAGTGAAAATACGTTAAATTTTAATTGAAAGAAAAAAATTTCATTGAAATAATTTATATTGTTAAAATATATTATTTAATGGTTTTAAAGTATAAATAGAATATATTTTTATAGTTTAAAAAAATTTAAGTCAATTTCATTAATTCTACATTGAATTCATAATTAAAAACATTGCAATCTTTTGCAATGTTTTAAACAAAAACTAGATTTTTTCGACAACGGGATTAATATTAAATTAATTACCGAAAATTCATTATTTTGAATTTGAAAAAATGGATTCCATATTTGTAATTATAAGGTTAAAATTGGGTAAATAGTTTCTTTTTAATTCTGGACATTATGAATAGTAACTTCAGTTATTATTTTATTTAGCATGGTTAAAGGGTAAATCTGGTAATAATGGTAAAAAATAATATTATAATAATATTAAAATACCCTAACACATGACCTAATACTCTTTTATGAGATATGTTAGACCATCAGAATCCTTGGTTTGATTTTGGGACCCCATGGATTCACATGGATGTGAAAATGACATTTTTTTTAAAATTAATTTAAAGTAAAGATATTTATAACCTATACATATAACTTTTACTAAATCAATTAAAATATAGGGTTATATAACAGATATATTTTCTTTTAAAAATTAACTAGAAATCTAAAAATATTTCTTAAATCATGGTATTTTGTTTACAATTTTTATAGATTATATAAATAGTATTATCTATGACACAAATATGATGTTGTGATTAACTCATTAATGGAATATTTAAATAAATGAATTTATAAATATTAAATAATGTAATTTGGTTATTTTTATGTCATAAATGAATGTTATGGATGAAATTGACCTATTATATTTTATTTAATGCCTTATTTTCTAAGGAATAAAGTTTTTAAAAAATCATGTATGAATAGTGTCCAAAATTGACACAATTTATTAACTAAATCATAAAATAGTCTATTAAATGATATTTAATTCATAAAAATATATGATTCTGAAATATTGTTTATATAAGTCCAAAAATTTCATAAATAATTTTTTTGGGTCATCTTACATGATATGGTAATTACATTAACCCACAATGTGTGAATAACATGATATCACAATAAGATTAAAAATGGTAAATAAGGTTTAAAAAATATAAGGATAAAAAACATATTCTAAACTTGTATAAATATTATTTTATGATGGGTATTCGAAAAAAAATCATCTTATCATTTAATTAAATATTTTTTGGAGCATTTTTAGTCAAAATTGAATTTATTATAAATTAATATTTTTGAGAGTTTCCTAAAGTGCTCGTATCCTCTCTTATAGTAGGGCACATGATCCCTCTCCTCTTTACTCCATTTTGAGCAATCAATATTGGCCAAGACCTACCCATTTATATTCAAAAAATTTCTAGTAACATTCTAGTGGTTATGTTCTTCTCAAAAGACTAACTCTAGGTCCTAAAGAGGTAATTTAAAGGAGGCACGTTGAGGAAGAGGTAATCCCTTCTACCGATTCTTTCAAATTTATTTCTTCTTACAAATAATCTTATTTAGTTGTTTCATTATAAAGTAATAACATATGTGTAACTAATATACTTATATATTATTATAAATATGAAACAACCATATTTCATCTTCAATCCATCCTATGAAAAATGAAATTACCACTCATGTGTACGTAAGACTTACTGTCTCCACACCGTGGCGTAATCTGTTTTTCACCACCACCTTACTTAGATGGGTATAATGCTGGAAATAATAAATTTATATGATTATTATAATATGATACTAATTATTATATACTATACACCATATAATTCAATAACATTCAACAATTATGGGAATGATATTATCGCTAATGCGTACGTACAACTTACTGTCTCCATGATGCGATGTGATTCGCTCAACATAATATTAATTAAACAATTATTATATAAATTAATTCAATGAATATATATATGATATAAATTATACTAATACAATGTTTTAAATGATATAACTATACCCTAAAAAGTGTAATAAGGACTTATCCAACAAAACATACATAAGAACATAAAGCACTTAATTCCCAAGTAACAAGTAGTAATGAAGTGTTACTAACAAATGGATGAAAATATTATAATAAATGATATTATAAAAATGATCATGATTCTGAAAAAAAATCAGTAACATTATTTAAATGATTATACAGGATGTTTGGATACATATGAAGCATATTATACTTAAGGTAAGGGATAAATTTTCCAATCTCATTTTATCCGAGATTTTTTATTTATAAGTATCTACTGGGGGTATATTTATCATCTATGTCAATTTTTTATAAAAAAATTATCATGAAATGTTTACTATTCATTTATGTATTTTTAAAGTCATTTTTACCAATTTTGACTTTTACTACATGGTCTGGAAGGAATGTTTCTTTGGATTACCATACATAGTAATTTTTGCATTTTCTGGAAGAAGAACGAGGAAATTGTTATTTTAACTTATATGAAATGAATATATTTTTACCTATTCTTAATGAATTATTTATGGAAAGATTCCTCTACCCAACATAATTTTTATTTTTAACTAAATTATTTTATTTTAAAATTTCGCAGCATTTTTACAAAAGAAAATGTTTTTGAAGAAGAAAGGATATTTTCCTCAAGAACTAAGTTCAAGTAGTTTATCAAAATTATTTTCCATCTAAGATGACATAGGGTTATTCTTATATCCCTATTATGAATTTTATTTGATTGTGTTTATTATCGAATTATTTTTATGACTTCCATTTATCTTATATCGATTATGTTATGATGGCATGATGTTTAAGAATCATATTTTATTTCATGGGTTATTCTATGATGATTGATTTATGTTTTTGTGGAAAATGTTAGAATGATTTCATTATGATATGGGTGAGATCTATATATCCCTCTAATTCATTGGATAATGATTTATATCTCATGAGATCAACATAACTGGAAAGATAGGTAAATTTTGTTCATTAATACGTGGTTTGAACGACAAGTAAACCCAGTTCAATAATGGACTTTGTCCACTATGATGGTCCTAGAAACAATACCATGGCTATAATGTAAATCATATTATGTGCTTAAGGGTTTTACACTATTCCATGTTTTATTCCCATGCTATTTTATAATGATTAATGTTCCTTTATGATGTATTCCTTACATTCTACCATGATTTATATCATGACTCAAGATTTTGATGTTTAAACTTTATCCTCATGTTTTTAAATTCAAATGTTTATGGTTTGTTTTATGTTCTCCAAGATTACCCTTAATTGGAATTTTATCTCACCCTTTTTATGTTTCCATTTTCCCATGATATAAATAATGGTTTTACGTAGGAAAAAAAATGGGGAGATCTTTTGTGGGAGATGTTGAACATATTTCACCATGATTAGAAGATTATGATCCGAGTTTTCAAAGACACTAAATGAATATGATCTTTTGGATTCTGTTTTTTTTCATGTATTAAGTATTCCGCAAAAGTAATGAGATGTGCATGTACGTCAAGATTGGGTCTCTAAAAATACTACATGGTCACTGATCCTCTACTTGGTAGGTTAATCCATACTGCATTTTTTGTATACCCCATTTCCCTATGAGTGATCTTTATTGGTGTATTGTATCTCTTCAGACATTCAATGTGTACATCCTATGGCAAGGCCTGATGAGAACTATTGCTCAGATGGACTTTATTAGTGTTATAAAACTCAAAAGTGTGTTATCCCAGAGATGTTCTATGTGGAACCTTTGAGCTCGAATCCTAGTTTGTCAATATGGTGTTAACATATATAACGACCCGTATCTTGACGTACATGGACATTACATTACATTTGCGGAATACTTAGTACATAACAAAAACACACACTAAAGGATCGTAATAGTTTAGTGTCTTTGGAAACTCGGAACGTAATCTTCTAATCGTGGTGAAAGTTCTTCAATATCTCCCATAAAGGTCATCCCTTTTTTTACCTAAAACCTTTCTTTATATCCTGGGGAAAAAAAACATAAAAGGGTGAGCTCAAATTCTCAGTAAGGGTAAACAAAAGAAATATCAATCACATCATATATATAAGAACATAGCTTTTGGAAATCTTAACCTGCAAAAAAGCTCATAATATCATAACATGGAATAAATCATAGTAGTGAAATGAAATCATAACTTAAAACATTACTCATTGTGGAATACACACATAATCATAGAGAATCATTTCTTGTTAGTCAAGACTCATTGCCAAGACTATCTTAGTGGACAAAGTCCCTTTCTGAATCGAGTAATCCTCGTTTCAGTCCTGTTTCACTGAACCGGTATAACCTACCATTCCAGCCATGTCTATCTCATGAGATATAAAATCTTTACCCAATGCATTGGAGGGAGATATAGGTCCCACCCATCTCTTAATGAATCCTTTCTTGTGTGTGCCACAAAATCATAAATCATACATCATTGCATAACCCATGTAATAAAAATGGGATTCTTAAACAACATGACATCATAAAACCATTCATATAAGATAAAGGAATTCATAAACATAATTCCATCACAACATAGTCAAATCAATGTAAAAATATGGATAGAAACAGAACCCTTTATTATCTTAGATGGAAAATAATTTTGATAAAACACTTGAATTGAATTCTTGAGGAAAATATCCTTTCTTCTTCAAAATCAATTTCTTTTCACAAAACATCACGAAATTTTAAAAGAAAGAGATTTTATTGAAAATAGTCATGAAATCATATAGAGGAATCTTCATGAAAATAAGGCTTTATAAAACAGTAGAAATCCGTTCGTGCCGTATAAGTTAAAAAAACATTCTTTGTACTTTTGTCGAAAAAGTCAAAATGTACCTCGTACGAAAAATGACAAAATATTCCTTTCATATATTTTACTAAAAACTCACCAAAGGGTAGAATTGGATTTAAACAATTGTAGGTGGATGGAAATAACATTACATATTGAGGAAACATAGATGTGGATGATAAAATACACCCCAGTAAATACTAAAGTATAAACAATCTCGGATAAAAATGAGATTGTGATACTTCCCTTACCTTAGGTCCGACTTGCTTTGTAAGTGTCCGAACCTCCTGTATAATGATTTAAATCATGTTATTGACTTATTAAAGAATCATATTCATTGTTATGATATCATATATGGTTCACTTATGACATTATATTACCCTTTCTTTTGTAAATTCCATGTTAAAGAAGCGTTTTGGGTAAAATCGTTTCATTTATCGTAGGTGTTTTGACTTGTTGTTCTTGACATCGTTATTACTTATATCATGATTTACTTACTTCCAGAATATAAAATATGATTTATATATCATATATATTCAGTATATATATATATATAATAGGTAGATAAATAAAATGAAAAACACCGTTCATGGAGACGGTAGTCCGTACGTACGCATGAACGTTGTTTTCCTTTCCTTATTGTCTTGAAATGGAAGTAAGTAGATGACATACATATGTATATATATACATAAATCCAGTAGCTTTATAATGTCATATATTTCATTATTATTTCTTATATATACTTTATAATCATTCTTAAATGGTTAACATGGAGAATGAATCTCATCGCGTCGTGGAGACGGTAGTCCGTACGTACGCACGAGCGATGATATCATTTCTATAAATATTGAATTGAATTGGAGTGGATTATACAATATATCAGAATCAATATGATGTTGTAATAACTATGTATAGTTATTCTTTACACCATTATACCCATCCATGTAAGGTGGTGGTGGAAAATAGATTACACCACGGCGTGGAGACGGTATTCCGTACGTACGCACGCGCGGTGATTTCTTTTTCCGTAGGATGGATAGATGGTGAAATAGGGTTGTTTCATACTTATAATAACATATCAGTATATGAGTGATACTGATGTTATTACTTCATAATGAAACAACCTAAGAAGAAGAAGTGGAAGAAAAAATAAAGATGAAAGAATTGGTAACGGTAATTACCTCTTCTTTGAAGTGCCTCTTTGAGACCTCTTCTTAGGGCACTAGAATTGGTCTTTGAGGAAGACCAGAACCTCTAGGATGTTGCTAGGGAAGTGGATAAGAGATTTTGGCATGGGTTGGCCGAGCTTGAGTGCTCAAATTGGTGTGAGGAGGAGGGGGAGGAGGTGTCCTTTTATAGGGGAGGAGAGGGGCACCTTAGGTATTCTTAAAAATATTAATTTATAATAAATCTAACCCCACTTAAAAACCTCCAAAAATGACTCATATTCGAAGCTTAGATGAGATAGGGTTGTAATCTCATCAACCAATCAAATTTAGAAATGTTTGGATCTTATTTTAAACCTTATCAATTAGATTTAACTCTAAGTTAAATAATTTAACTTTTACCGTGTCTTTTTGTTTTCTTTCACTATATGCTTAATACACTTACTATAACATGCCAAACGAACCCCAAATTGTTTATTATTAATATATATATCCTTATCTAAGTCATTTGGCCGAACCTTAGATTTTTAGGAATAAAATAACAATTAATAATATAATATTTGATTTAAAAACTATTTTGTGTCAATTTTGACACTATTTGATATATGATTTTTGTGAAAGTCATAACAGAATTAAATGTTCGAACCAAGTTGATTAAAGCAACATTAATATATCATAGTAACCTAGAAAATTAGTGGAATTCATAAAAATTCTCAAATTACATTTATTTTGGTGTTTATAACATCAATTATGTCAATATTTCATAAATAAGATAATTACTGCATCATCTTTGTGTCATAAATTAATTAACTTATTTGATGTTTAAAAATTACAAATAAAATACCATTATGTAGGAAATCTTTTTAGCTTTCTAATGAATATTTATAGTCGAATTTATCTTATGTATAACCCCATATTAAAAATGATTTACTTATTAAACTTTGATTTTAACTATTTTAACCCTTCTTTAAATAAATTAATAATAAATGTCCTAATCTAATCCAAGTGGGCCTAAATGGTCATATTTTATTCCTAAGTTTGTTTTTGGTCGAATTACACTTGTCCAATAGAATTAGGACATGTTTTAGGGTAATATTAATATCATATTTACCCTTAGTTACCCTATTTACTATTAACCGTGGTAAAAAAAGTAAAAAGTTACTATTCACCAAAAAATTATTTTCATCTCATTGAACCACATTTTAGTCCTTGATATTAACCGTGTCTATCGTATTTTCGAAATTCCATTCACAGAAGCGGTAAAATTAAGTTTTATGCAAAATTCCGTTTTTAACCTACCACTTAGTGGTTTCACTATTCATCAAAAATTGAAAGTTTTCAGAAAAATGCCAAAATTTCATCCTAAGCTATATTTCATATTCCGAATTCAAAAATGAAGTCTATTTTACCAAATTCATAACATAGAAGTTGCATTAATTAATTTTATAATTAAATCCCGCTGTTAAAACAAATAGCGTGTTTTTTAAGAAACAAAATCTATCAAAAGATTGACACTTGATTATGTCTGGTTTAAATGTGAAACTACAAACAATGACCAACATTGTATTAAATTGTAAAAATATATTCTAAATATACTTTAAAACCACTCAAATTAATAATTTATCACTATTAATTATTTCGATTAAAAAAGTTGTTTTTAATTATAATTTAGTAATTTTCACTATTCATTAGAATATGAAAGTTATCCGAAAAGTACCAAAATTTCACCTTAGGCTAAATTCGATACTCCGAATCCAAAAATGAATTCCATTTTGAAAAATAAAATTTACAAAATTTCCAAAAAGTGGTCATTACTATTCATAATGGCTAGTTTTAATAATATTTTAATAGCATATCGTTGTTTCGTGAAACTCAGTATTGCGTACTACACACGCTATCGAGGAAGGTCGCGATTGCGTGTAACGGAAGGAAAGTCAAGGATGCGTATTGTGAAAGCTTCTTTTGTTGTAGCGTACAACACAAGACATTAATGAAATTAAAAAGAATATTTTTCATAAAATCTTGGGGCGTTACATTCTACCCCCCTTAAAATGAATTTCGCCCTCGAAATTCGTCGGGGTTATAAATGGTTTACTATTCAAAATTTTCTTTGATAGAAACCCACATCGTAAAAAGGAATACCAAAACATGGCTTTAAAAACTAAAGTATGAAATGTAACGATTACCCAAATATACTAATCACTGGGTTTCCACATAGGTGAAAATATGGATATGGAAGAAAAATCTAACCATCATGTTCTGATAGAGAGTGGTAGAGAACATGGCTATGGAAAAGCCAGTAATCACAAATCCATAGATTTGTGATGATATAAGGTACCATCTGATTCATCAGGTATAAGATCACTAGGACAACATTTTTGGTTTTCAAGATCATTTCCCTAAAGTTGAAAATTTGAATTAGAATAAATACTTAATTTATTTTGGTACAATCTCACTGTTGTTCGTGCCTTGAACAATTTCCACTTCATCTCTTAAATAAATGAAGTTGAATTTGTTATTCGTGAAGTGTTAGCAGATCATGTGATAGAATGACTGTTCATTCCATCTGTCTCAAACAAAAGGTTAGCAAAAGTTATTAAATATACATAAGTCGATCTATAGTGAGATTAATCACATATGGTTCCTAAAATGGGCTTATACTTCATATATCATACTGATTAATATAATAACACTAGTTTCTACTAAACAGGGACTTCCTGTAGGTCAATGGTAGGCGATAAAGGCCAGTCGCACTTCGGTTGTGGGTTCGATTCCTACAGCCTTGTCCGAAGCGATGGGCTGTCGCCCGTCCTGTAGGTTGTCCCTTTTTCTAAAACTACGTTACTATAACATCCCATCAATAATATCGAAAATCTTCTATCCTTAAACAATACTAACTTATGTCCAACATAATCCAGTCTAATCTTTAGGCTTATACATAATACTGCAGTCCACTCTCATAATATAGTGACATCGATTACCAGAGATTTAATACTGTCGTTGATCCCCACATATCATAAGATATGTCTTGTTGGTCACATTCCAAACATTCAAAGTCCTTAATCGTGTATTCTCTTGAATACCTTAGTGAAAACATGAGTGCAGTTAAAAGTTAACACTTTCCACATACCAAAATCCTCAAAATTCTATATACTCAAACCATGATATCACTTAGTCCTTATATCAATCATGAGCTCATGAATACTGTCAAATATTTCATTTTCTTATTTTCCCTTCATTATGCGCATATCATCTTTTTTTCCAAAAATACCTCAATCACTTCGAATACCACATTAGAGCAATACATAAATATTCCAATACACCATAAAAGTACCTCAACAACATTATTCTTGAATACCAATACATAAACACTTCAGTCCATCCACTTCAATGACTGTCCTGGAATAAGTCCTTCCTTGATTTAGAAGTATCTTTTTAGGCCAGGGCATTGAGTTGGGTAATGCCCATGTTCTCCACAAATAAGACATTGAACTCCATAACAATCTGTCACTCTATGACCCTTTTCTCCACACAGATAACATCGGTCCCTCCATTTGAGGTATTCCTCAAGGTTCTTCTTCCCTTCTTTAGAAATCTCAATCTTCCTTTCTTTATGATCCTCAACATGCGAACATGCATAATAGTTTATCTTCCTCTTCTTTGATGAATTAGTCATACCACTAAATTTCACCTTGTTAATCATATATCGTGATGACTGATTCGGCATAATCACAATATCTTTATCTCTAGGCATCACACAATTTTGTTGCTCATAGTCACAAATTTGTCCATTGGATTCAATGTTAACCGAATTCCTTCTGGTTCCCTCCATTAACTAAAACACAAAAAGAATTTTGTGAGAGGCGAAATCATGCTAGGGAAGACAACATAGTAAAGGCGGAGCACCCTCAATATCTAACATATTAGGTTAAATTCTAAGATCGTTACCGTAGTTCTAGGAATATATCCTATACGTATACTTATCCTTAGGGACATCCCTAGACATACCTTAGAAATATCTCTAGGGATCTCACTAAAGTTCTCGCATCCTAGTTTCCAAAGGTTGACTAAACCTTTCCTCTGATACCAACTATAACGACCCGTATCTTGACGTACATGGACATTACATTACATTTGCGGAATACTTAGTACATAACAAAAACACACACTAAAGGATCGTAATAGTTTAGTGTCTTTGGAAACTCGGAACGTAATCTTCTAATCGTGGTGAAATTTCTTCAATATCTCCCATAAATGTCATCCCTTTTTTTACCTAAAACCTTTCTTTATATCCTGGGAAAAAAAACATAAAAGGGTGAGCTCAAATGCTCAGTAAGGGTAAACAAAAGAAATATCAATCACATCATATATATAAGAACATAGCTTTTGGAAATCTTAACCTGCAAAAAAGCTCATAATATCATAACATGGAATAAATCATAGTAGTGAAATGAAATCATAACTTAAAACATTACTCATTGTGGAATACACACATAATCATAGAGAATCATTTCTTGTTAGTCAAGACTCATTGCCAAGACTATCTTAGTGGACAAAGTCCCTTTCTGAATCGAGTAATCCTCGTTTCAGTCCTGTTTCACTGAACCGGTATAACCTACCATTCCAGCCATGTCTATCTCATGAGATATAAAATCTTTACCCAATGCATTGGAGGGAGATATAGGTCCCACCCATCTCTTAATGAATCCTTTCTTATGTGTGCCACAAAATCATAAATCATACATCATTGCATAACCCATGTAATAAAAATGGGATTCTTAAACAACATGACATCACAAAACCATTCATATAAGATAAAGGAATTCATAAACATAATTCCATCACAACATAGTCAAATCAATGTAAAAATATGGATAGAAACAGAACCCTTTATTATCTTATATGGAAAATAATTTTGATAAAACACTTGAATTGAATTCTTGAGGAAAATATCCTTTCTTCTTCAAAATCAATTTCTTTTCACAAAACATCATGAAATTTTAAAAGAAAGAGATTTTATTGAAAATAGTCATGAAATCATATAGAGGAATCTTCATGAAAATAAGGCTTTATAAAACAGTAGAAATCCGTTCGTGCCGTATAAGTTAAAAAAACATTCTTTGTACTTTTGTCGAAAAAGTCAAAATGTACCTCGTACGAAAAACGACAAAATATTCCTTTCATATATTTTACTAAAAACTCACCAAAGGGTAGAATTGGATTTAAACAATTGTAGGTGGATGGAAATAACATTACATATTGAGGAAACATAGATGTGGATGATAAAATACACCCCAGTAAATACTAAAGTATAAACAATCTCGGATAAAAATGAGATTGTGATACTTCCCTTACCTTAGGTCCGACTTGCTTTGTAAGTGTCCGAACCTCCTGTATAATGATTTAAATCATGTTATTGACTTATTACAGAATCATATTCATTGTTATGATATCATATATGGTTCACTTATGACATTATATTACCCTTTCTTTTGTAAATTCCATGTTAAAGAAGCGTTTTGGGTAAAATCGTTTCATTTATCGTAGGTGTTTTGACTTGTTGTTCTTGACATCGTTATTACTTATATCATGATTTACTTACTTCCAGAATATAAAATATGATTTATATATCATATATATATTCATTATATATATATATATATAATAGGTAGATAAATAAAATGAAAAACACCGTTCATGGAGACGGTAGTCCGTACGTACGCATGAACGCTGTTTTCCTTTCCTTATTGTCTTGAAATGGAAGTAAGTAGATGACATACATATGTATATATATACATAAATCCAGTAGCTTTATAATGTCATATATTTCATTATTATTTCTTATATATACTTTATAATCATTCTTAAATGGTTAACATGGAGAATGAATCTCATCGCGTCGTGGAGACGGTAGTCCGTACGTACGCACGAGCGATGATATCATTTCTATAAATATTGAATTGAATTGGAGTGGATTATACAATATATCAGAATCAATATGATGTTGTAATAACTATGTATAGTTATTCTTTACACCATTATACCCATCCATGTAAGGTGGTGGTGGAAAATAGATTACACCACGGCGTGGAGACGGTATTCCGTACGTACGCACGCGCGGTGATTTCTTTTTCCGTAGGATGGATAGATGGTGAAATAGGTTTGTTTCATACTTATAATAACATATCAGTATATGAGTGATACTGATGTTATTACTTCATAATGAAACAACCTAAGAAGAAGAAGTGGAAGAAAAAATAAAGATGAAAGAATTGGTAACGGTAATTACCTCTTCTTTGAAGTGCCTCTTTGAGACCTCTTCTTAGGGCACAAGAATTGGTCTTTGAGGAAGACCAGAACCTCTAGGATGTTGCTAGGGAAGTGGATAAGAGATTTTGGCAGGGGTTGGCCGAGCTTGAGTGCTCAAATTGGTGTGAGGAGGAGGGGGAGGAGGTGTCCTTTTATAGGGGAGGAGAGGGGCACCTTAGGAATTCTTAAAAATATTAATTTATAATAAATCTATCCCCACTTAAAAACCTCCAAAAATGACTCATATTCTAAGCTTAGATGAGATAGGGTTGTAATCTCATCAACCAATCAAATTTAGACATGTTTGGATCTTATTTTAAACCTTATCAATTAGATTTAACTCTAAGTTAAATAATTTAACTTTTACCGTGTCTTTTTGTTTTCTTTCACTATATGGTTAATACACTTACTATAACATGCCAAACGAACCCCAAATTGTTTATTTTTAATATATATATCCTTATCTAAGTCATTTGGCCGAACCTTAGATTTTTAGGAATAAAATAACAATTAATAATATAATATTTGATTTAAAAACTATTTTGTGTCAATTTTGACACTATTTGATATATGATTTTTGTGAAAGTCATAACAGAATTAAATGTTCGAACCAAGTTGATTAAAGCAACATTAATATATCATAGTAACCTAGAAAATTAGTGGAATTCATAAAAATTCTCAAATTACATTTATTTTGGTGTTTATAACATCAATTATGTCAATATTTCATAAATAAGATAATTAATGCATCATCTTTGTGTCATATATTAATTAAATTATTTGATGTTTAAAAATTACAAATAAAATACCATTATGTAGGAAATCTTTTTAGCTTTCTAATGAATATTTATAGTCGAATTTATCTTATGTATAACCCCATATTAAAAATGATTTACTTATTAAACTTTGATTTTAACTATTTTAACCCTTCTTTAAATAAATTAATAATAAATGTCCTAATCTAATCCAAGTGGGCCTAAATGGTCATATTTTATTCCTAAGTTTGTTTTTGGTCGAATTACACTTGTCCAATAGAATTAGGACATGTGTTAGGGTAATATTAATATCATATTTACCCTTAGTTACCCTATTTACTATTAACCGGGGTAAAAAAAGTAAAAAGTTACTATTCACCAAAAAATTATTTTCATCTCATTGAACCATATTTTAGTCCTTGATATTAACCGTGTCTCTCGGATTTTCGAAATTCCATTCACAGAAGCGGTAAAATTAAGTTTTATGCAAAATTCCGTTTTTAACCTACCACTTAGTGGTTTCACTATTCATCAAAAATTGAAAGTTTTCAGAAAAATGCCAAAATTTCATCCTAAGCTATATTTCATATTCCGAATTCAAAAATGAAGTCTATTTTACCAAATTCATAACATAGAAGTTGCATTAATTAATTTTATAATTAAATCCCGCTGTTAAAACAAATAGCGTGTTTTTTAAGAAACAAAATCTATCAAAAGATTGACACTTGATTATGTCTGGTTTAAATGTGAAATTACAAACAATGACCAACATTGTATTAAATTGTAAAAATATATTCTAAATATACTTTAAAACCACTCAAATTAATAATTTATCACTATTAATTATTTCGATTAAAAAAGTTGTTTTTAATTATAATTTAGTAATTTTCACTATTCATTAGAATATGAAAGTTATCCGAAAAGTACCAAAATTTCACCTTAGGTTAAATTCGATACTCCGAATCCAAAAATGAATTCCATTTTGAAAAATAAAATTTACAAAATTTCCAAAAAGTGGTTATTACTATTCATAACGGCTAGTTTTAATAATATTTTAATAGCATATCGTTGTTTCGTGAAACTCAGTATTGCGTACTACACACGCTATCGAGGAAGGTCGCGATTGCGTGTAACGGAAGGAAAGTCAAGGATGCGTATTGTGAAAGCTTCTTTTGTTGTAGCGTACAACACAAGACATTAATGAAATTAAAAAGAATATTTTTCATAAAATCTTGGGGCGTTACAACATACCTTTAGAATAAGTGTCTTTGTTGAGTATATCTGGATATTCCTTTTATATGTATTTTAGACACATACATGTGTAGAGATGACTTCTTTCTCCTTCATTGTATTATTTTTGGTTTTAGGGTTTCCTACTAAGTATTTTTATACTCACACAAATATAGGGTTTTCCCAAACATGTTGTGTCTTGTGAAGGCGATCGATCATTTGATAGAATCCTTGATGGACCAAGACCAGGCAGTGCTTAGTGAGAATGAACAGATAGAGGTGTGTTCTTATAGTATCCTGAAATCATTCCCAGTTTTACTTTCATGTTGGACTTGCATTTAGAATATTTTAGGTTGGCTAGTATTTGGACCTACTTACTTTTATTTTATTAATATTGTACTATGGGTGTGGGATTTAGATGCGTGCATTCATGGTCATACTTTTTTTTACATTTCATCATTTTACAGGCTTGGAGATGTGTGTGTCTGTGTGTGTGTAGGTACTTCGGCTGAGGCCTCCCATTTTAGTGATATTCATACTTGTCCCTAAACCCTGGCCCCCAAACTATTCGAGGTGGACTTGGGGAGTCATAGCACATGCCCCACTAGGATGGGTTCTGACATATTTTGTAATAAAGATTTTTAGTTATACCTGATAATAGAGTCTATCATATTGCTTGCGGACAATAATGCTAAGTGTTTCAAGTTTGGATTTCAATCTAGGGACTCAAGTGTTGGGGTAGCGGAAGACATATCCCTAAACCCGGACTCTAAAAACCTAAATTTTGACTTGGTACATGATAAAAATGGTTTCATGGTAAAAAATGGTACATGAATCATATAAGAATCTGTTGTGGTCTCTATACCCTTCTTGATTCATCTCAAAAGATATAATTATTGATAAAGGTATATATTCCTTAAATTTAGGATGACTTCGTGACATATGATAGGTAGTATTCAGAATTAAGATCATGAGGATAATCCCCTTAGTGATGATGTGTTGATATAGGTACTATTTCCATAGGTTATACCTTAAGGTGGTGTACCAGCTATACCACCACCTATTGAGAAGTTTCTAGTATATTTGGTACCCACAGATGAGGTGTGCAAGATGAGTGCACTTCACGAGTTTTAGAGATAGAGACCCCTTAGGTTTTGAGGTCATCCAAGCCCACAAGATGCTGAGTACTGGCTTAAGGCGGTGACCTGATTTTTACATATGGTTAGTAAACCAACAGGTCATATAGTGGTTCTATAGGCTAGCCTTTTCCATGGTTTAGTAGGGTGATGGTCGTGGTTAGAGACTGAGTATTACAATGAGGAGACTCTTCCGTGGTAATATTTTTAGAATATTTTTTTCAAGGATTTTATCATGATATTCTTAGGATTGTACGTATCCAGGATCTTCTATAGCTTAAGCAGAGTAGTACGACTGTAGCTGGGTATTCATCGAGATTTACCAAACTATCTAGGTACTCAATGGATATGGTCTATGACCAGTTCATCAGGTATCAAACCATTAAGATATGTCTTCATAGTGATATCTAAGCCAGTTTTATCTCTCGATGCATTCCAATCTATGATGGTGTGATAGATAGATATTTTGTGGTAGAGAGTTACTTGGATGAGCAGATACAACCATTGATTGCTAGTGGCAGGTAAGCTAGAGAAGATACCTCAACATCAATGATTCTACATTAGTCTCGGGGATCAAGAAATGTAATACATTTTAGGAGGTGGTCCCAGGACAATGCGAATATGGTTTAGGGATCTCAGGATGGGACTAGTTAGCCCAGGGATAGGCGATGTTAATCATGATATGTAAGGGTACCTGTTTACCAAGATTGTCTAACCTACCATATGAATAACAGAGATACCATATATAGTCCTCCAAGGAAAACAAAGTGGAATGAGTATATAGGTTCACATGTTAGATGAAGTGGAATAGGGGATGGGAGAGATGTAGGAGGTGGTAAACTATTTTACTTGTCACGACAACCACCCCTAGGTAGTCCACTCTAGGCTCAGAGAGCTGGAGGACACATGAGGGGATACCTGTAGGTGGTCAATGAGTATAAACCTGAGGCTCTGGTAATAATATGAGGTCTGATCTGTGTCATTATAATTTAGTTTCATCACTAATTGACACAGATTCTATTCATTTCTTCCTTTACACACACATTATATGATACTTAGATAATCTGGTTGATCCATTGGCTCAACCCTCGCGATTTGAGACTCCTACTGGAGATGAATAATTAATCATATGCTTGTGAAAATAGTGTGACCTAACTCTTGGAGGAAAGAATTACTATTGGGATATCTTTATAGTAGAGATAAGCTCTTATGGATTCATCATAGGTATGGACAATTTACCTACAGTTCTTACCCAGATTTACAGTTTTGAGGTGGAGGATGTGGTGTATCTATAGTGACGGTACTTGGATTTCGTTTTTCAATGAAAAGAAAACTCAGGTAGCATAATATGGACTCATTCATAAGATGGATTATTAGATTATTTATTAGTTTTCTGTCCGAAACCTCGGTGCAGTGGATGTTATGAGTTACCATTTTCCTACAGTGGTTATAGAGTATATGGACATCTTCCCTAAAGATGTTCTATGATTACCTACCCAGAGAGAGATAGACTTACGAATTGATATTCACCCTAAGATGGCACTGATATCTATGCTAGTATATTGGATGGATCCGATAGAGATTCAAGTGATGAGGGTGCAGTTGGATGACTTGAGGAGGAAGGTGTTTCTTAGACCCATTGTTTCACCCTGGGTAGCCCCAGTTTTATTACCTAAGAAGGCAGATGGGATCTTGAGGTTATGTGTGCACTACCAGTGCTTTAAGTAGGTGACCATGAATAAAAAGTATACACATTTAAGGATCCATGACCTCCTTTATCAGTTGATAAGGGAACTATGGTTATATAAGGATGAAATTATGTCAGGTTATCACTATCTATGAGTACGGTACAGAGATATCCTGAAAATGAAATTCAGATGTCAATATGGTCACTATGAGTACATGGTTATTCCAATTTGCATCATGAAATCCTCAAAAGTGTTCATGGGACTCAAGAATTGGATATTTCATAAATTCTTATACTAGTTGGTGGTAGTTTTCATCTATGATATACTTGGGTACTTGGTATCCGATGAGGAGAACACGAGACACTTAAGGATGGTTACAGATTTACTCCAAGAGAACCATATTTATGGGAATCTCTTGAAGGGACAATTATGGATTCAAGAATTCCACTTTCTAACACACACAAACTCATTAAATGGAGAGGTAGTTTACCTATCCATGGTTGAGGTAGTGTATTGATGGGAGCCACCAAAGAGCGTGATGGAGGTGTAGATCTTACTTAGGTTAGCCACATATTAACAAATATTCATAAATTATTTCACCAAGATATCTTCACCCATGAATGTTTTTACCCAAAAGGGGAATCCATTCATGTGGAATGGGTTGTTCTAGTAGGCTTTTCAGTAGTTTAGGATGAGTTTAATGAGAACTCAAATATTAAGATTTCTAGAGGAGGGTGTATAGTACATAGTGTTCTGCAATGCATTAGAAATATTTCATGGTTGCATTCTAATTTAGGGTTAGGCGGTGAGTTCATATGTTTCACATTAGTTTCGAACACATGAGAATAACTACGTGACCCATAATCTTGAGTTAGATGCAGTATTATTCGCAATAAAGATGTGGTGAAACTGCCTATTGGGCGAGTAGTTTATCAGCTATTTTGATCAGAATAATATCGAGTATATCTTCTCTCATAAGGATCTTGATTTGATATAAATGGAACGGCTAGAGTTTCTCTAGAATCAGGAATTCAAGATTTACTATACTCCTAGGTAGGGGAATGTGAGAGAAAATAATCTTAGCAATATACCATGTTCACCGTTGATGGATGAGGCATCATTGCATTTGGAATCATTTTACTTATCCTTTATGGATAGATATGGAGAAGCTTACCTCTAGTCAATGGTTGTCACCAATCTAATCTAGCAACGTGTCAGGGAGGCACAACTTGGTGATGTCAATTGTGAGACCCTACATACTCGGATCTCAATTGGACATGTTCCTAATGGATTTTTTGATGCTAGGTATCATGTTTCTCTTTTTAGAGGACTCATGACGGTACCAATGGCATTATGAGAGGATGTTCTGAGGGAGTTTCATATATCTCCTTTGGTGGTACATCTAGGTGTAGATAAGATGTGCTAAGTCTTTTCATGTTAGTTTTGGTGTCCATGGATAAAGAACAGAGTAGCAAAGTTTGTCTCTTGATGCCTTACATGTCACCAAGTAAAGGATGAGCACCAAGTTCCAGTTGGTTTAGCATAACCCCAAGAGGTGCTAGAGTGGATGTAGGATGGGATATATATAGACGTCCTAGTAGGATTACCATGTACATCCAAAATAAATGATTCCATCTAGTTTATTAAAGAATTCACCATCAAATCTGCCCATGTCTTAGTTATTTGGAAGCATATTTCATTATAGATCTTGGGACACCTCTATGTTCAACAGACAGTCTGACACCATGGAGTTCCATTGATGATCATTTCTGACCATGAGGATTTATTCACATCCTGGTTATGGAAGGGATTACTATAGGATTTTAGGACTCAGTTATGCTTAAGCATAGTGTTCCACCCCCAAACTAATGATCATACCGAGCAGACCATTCAGGTCTTGGAGAACATGAGGTGGGCTTTCATATTGAAATTTGGACGCAATTGGAAGAATCACCTACCACTAATGGATTTTTTGTTCAAAAAAATTTACCATTTAACCATAGTTATTGAACCATTCTAGACATTTTATGGGAGACCATGTAGGTCACCACTTTAATATATTGACCCAGGAGATTCGACGCTCATGGGCCTGAAGTTGGTGCGAGATATTAAAGAGAATGTTCAGATCATCTATGAGGGGATGAAGACTACACAGAGCCATCATAAGTAGTAAGTGGATAGGTGATGGATCCATTATTAGTTCAAGGAGGGAGGCCATGTTTTAATATGGGTTTCACCTCAATGTGGACTATATAGATTTGGACGAGGCGGAAAGCTCTCTCCATGGTTCTTTGACCCTTTCCCAATACTACATAGATTAGGTGAGGTGGAATACCACATAGATCTACATCTATAGTTAGACCAGATACACAAAATCTTCTATGTGACATAGATGAGGATTAATGTGCATAACCCATTTCATGTTATCAATATGGGTGAGCTAGATGTTGAGGATGAAGCAACCTTTGTTAAGTACCATGAACAGATTGAGGATTGGTATGAGAGGATCCTTATTGGTAAATAAATTCATTTAGTGTTTTCCAAGTGGTATCACATGAATATTTAAAAGATCACATTGGAGTAGGATGCTTATATTCCTTCTCATTACCAACATCTCTTTGTGAATCCCTTGTTTTGGCTTTTCAGGTCATAAATCCCCAATGTGGGGAAAATTTAATGACTCGGATTTTCCATGTATTATTTTTGGATATTATGTGGATTATTTTTTAGAATATCTACTTAGATGATGTGCGATTCCAATGCCCGGTGTTCCAAGAATAAATTTTTAGAATATATTAAATATCTTAAAAAGAATTTGCATACAATTTTTCTAAAAAGTGGAATATCTTCTAAATGGGTGACTCAAATACTAAATCTAAGGAAACTATTGATTTCCAAATGCATGTTTACCCTATGCATGACATAAACCTGGTCGGTGTAGGGTGTTTGTGGAAAATTCATCAAGGGTGTAAAAATGAATAAAATAATTAAATAAATTATTTTAATAATTTTTCATTGATTTCGTGATTAGAGAGTCTTTATGTATAATATTATGATAGAAGTTCAGGGTTATCCACATAATATTGGAGTCATTAGAGATACACTATAGAGAGCGTTAGTGACTCTCTCTTAGGAGAATGGAAAATGGATTGAATATCGACGATCGATATGAAATGGAATAAAAGTATCTCCCCAATAATAATGGAACAACCAAATAATTTATTATTTATTGATTCCAATCAAGTTAGAACTTTTTTTAATTTATTTCTTTACCCGTTCATCATTTTTATGATTGAAACTGATCAATCGACCATCAGATTAATCCATGAACCATGAATATTTTGAGGTGTGTTTTATTTCGGAGATTTTATTTTAGAGTTGTTTATTTATTTTCGTTCTAAATTAATCATTGTAATGGAAATTAATTTTTCCATATGAATACAGCCAAGGTTCATTCTATTTTTTGTGTTTTTTTCGATTTCTCTCCTATTTATCTGTTTATCTGGTGTGTTAATTGTTTGTCATTTGGTTCGACATTTACAGATGAAATTGAACATTTAATGCATGTTTCAGGGTGAAATATTTGATATTTTTTATCTGGTATTGGCATGACATAATGGTGGTGAGGCGATGGGGGTAATAGTGAATCGGGTGGACATTGATACTTGATTTTGTGTTCTTCATTGTGAAACTAATAATGATTAATAGACCCATTTTATGAACAAATAAAATGCTTGATATTTTTTGGTCGATGATTGAAAGGTTCACCAGGTCTTGATTCTCAATTTTCTCGGAGATGAGTGTCTAGATCGGTGGCCAGAGTATCGGAGAAGATGAAAAGATTCCAAATCTAGAGTTATTAAAAAAATACACATTACACAAATGTAAATAGTAGACACACACCATGTGGAGACTTCTTGTAGGGGGAAAGGGTTTTATAGAATGTTGTGTATCATACAGTATGTGAACTTTTCACACGGATTGTAGTCCCTCCACGGTGGCTCAGCGTGTACCTTAGAGGGTACACATGAACGGGTTGGGGAATACAGGTTGGATCACACTATGAACTCCCCTACATGGAAAAATCCTAGAAAGGTACATGGGATAAGTGTTATATTGGTACACGAGTAGAGTGAAAATAAAAACTGTATGCCATGTGCTATTACATAGACAATGCATGAGACATGATCCAAATACATGGGTAGGACTCAAGGTCACGGAACATGGAGTGTAACCCTACTACACATTGTATACTCCTAAAAATATATCCTAGAGACATTATACTCTGTATTGTGGATATTTATTCTTAGGGTGTGTTCCCTATATCCATTCCATGAGGGTTTGAATGTAATATCCTCTTAATCCTAGGGTAGTTATCCCTTCAGCATAACTTATTTGATATAGTTTTTTGGAATCCTTTTGTGATGCCTGGAGTGAGATCCTCTATTCATATTCATTCCATAGGTAGAGTTCTTCATGTCATTGTGATAGAAACTATATATGTTCGGATCCTCTACATTGAAGTTTAATCCATATTGAGTTGTTGGCATACCCCTACAGAATTGGGAGTGATCCTCATCTATGTATCTTATCCCTTTGGAATTTCAGTGTGTACTTCCTATGACAAGACTGAAAAGAACCACCACTCAGATAGACCTTATCAGTGTTATCAAAGCTAGGAGTGTGCTATCCTGGATGAGGGATATGTGGAACCTTCAAGATGGAATCCTTAGATGGAATTATGGTGTTTAATTTCCATTAGACTGTGTGTATTTGTTGAGTATATATGGTTATTATTGTCATAAGTGTTTTGGGTATATACCTATGTAGAGATATCAATTTTTTGTTTTTTAAATGTTTTTTGATTTTAGGGATTCCTACTGAGTATTTTTATACTCACCCCTACATGGTATTTTCCTACACGTGTTGTGTCTTGTGAATATAATAGAATGGTAGATAGATTCCTTGAAAGACAAGGACCAGCCAGGGGTTAGTGATACCAGATAGACTGAGGTGTGTTCCTATGGTATCCTCACATCAGTTATGGTTTTACATTAAGGTTGTACTTGTTTTCAGACTCTTTATGGTGGGCTTGTATTTGGCCATGTTTACTTTCCTTTACTTAATATCGTACTTTGGTTGTGGGATTTAGGTGTATGCATGCATGGTTGTTCAGTTTTTTTTTACGTTTCAACATTGTATAGGCTTGGATATGTATGTTTTTGTACATGTACTTATGTTATAGACTCCCTTGTTAGTGATATGCCTACTCAAAGCTAGTCACTATCACCTTTCCTATTAGATGTGGGATTGAGGAGTCACGGTACGGGTCCCACTGATACATGTCAGGAGCAAACCATTCATTGAAAGAATAAGAATGGTATCCTTGGTTCATATCCCCATTAAAGAATAAGTAACCTCAATAGAATTCATATTATATGGGATATGATTTTGAAAGTTCATTTAAATCAATTATTGAGTAAAATAACATTTCTTTAAAAAATAATTTTTAAGACATAAATCATTTTTGAAAGTATATTCCTTTGAAAATAAACTTAAATGTTTTTAAAGGGATCTTCAAAAATCTTTTAAAACATTTTTGTATGAAAATAAATATTATTTGAAAATCATTTTTTAAAACATAAAACCATTTTTAAATTCCATTAATTTCAAAATAACAGTAAAATATTATAAAAGATACATTAAGAAACATTTATATCAATTATTAAAGAAAATATCATTTCCACTTTGAAATAAATACAACATAATTTTTTTTGAAAATCCTTTTATATAAAAATATCCTTGAAAAAATATAATATCTGTTTAACTAAAAATAATTTTCATGAATATTGGTAGTCTTGTTGATGTCGTATAAGTTTAAACAAATATTACATTCATATTTTTTATAGAAGAGAAACATAAATTATTTTGAAAATGATATGAAGATTTCTTTAAAAAATATAAAAAAATGAAACCATGGTAAAAATTTATTTTAAAAATAATAGGATATTGATAAAATATTTCTATAAATATTTTTTGAAAACATGGTTTTAGAAGAAAATTTATTTTCAACCAAAGAGAGAATTAAAGTCATATTTTATTAAAAAAATCAATTATTTTTAGTAAAAAAGAGAGTAAAAATGGTATTATAACTTTAAAATAAAATTAATAACTATAGGATAATAAAATTCATGAGATTATTTTTAGATACATCATAATATTTTATCATAGGAAACATAATCATAAACAATCCTGATAAATGATGAGATTGTAATATAAAGCCATTTCCACTTTGGTATCATTGAATCGTAAACCCTAATAAGGAATAAAAAAATTTAAAATATTTTTATGATAAATAAATTCATTTTTTATATTTAAAAGGAATTTTATATACACCTTGTCAATGAATATATCTGTATAATATAACGTACGTCTCAAAGAAGAAAAATTGAAAAAAAATACCCTTACCGCATTATTAATCTTTTGAATCATATTCCCCAATAAAGAATAAAATCAAATTAAACTTTAAATATCATTAAAATGAATATATTAATTATATAAAATGTTAACGAGGTATTATATACACCATAAGAAATAAAAAGTGGTGAATTTGTATATGTCTCCTAAAAATAAAAGAGAGACTAGAATTCTCCTACTGATTTGGTTAATTTAGAATTATAAATACCATCGAAGAGGAATAATAATATTGATTTTTAAATAAAATTTATTTTAAGTATTATATTAATAAAATACAATAATGGGTAGTATATACACCACATAAAAGAAACACATGGTGAATATTTCACGTGTCTCACTAAAAAATAAAAGTGAGATGGAAATCCCTTTCATTAATTAGTGACTTTCATCATGCATATTCAAAACTAATGTATTATAAATATAAGTTTATTATACATATATTAAAGAAAAATATTTATATATATCATTTCATATATTATTTTTTATGACCTTTTATTACCCATTTATTAATAATTCCATGTTATTGTTATGTTTCAGGTAATAATTCCCTTGATTTTTGTATATGTTTTGATTTGTTGTTTTCTTCTCTTAATATAATAATTATTTGAAAATATATAGAATTTTAAATATGATATAAATATGATATAAATATAATATATATTCATTATATATTTATTTATATTAATCCATATAATTTAGTGACAAAAAGTGCAATACATCGTTCATCGAGATGGTAGGTTGTACGTACGCATGAACGTTGTTTCCATTTTCTCTTTGTAATGAAATAAAGAAATTTAAATGATATATTATAATTAAAAAATAATTTTATGTAATATATATCATATATTTTAATTAAAACCATCCATATTATCTTCCATGTAAAGTGTGAACGAATTGCATCGCATCGCGAGGTGGTAGTCGACCATACACATGAGAAACATTATAGTATTCCTAAAAATGGAGAGTATAATGGTATGTGTAATATTATGATTCACAAATAATAATAATATCATAAATATAAAATATAAATAATAAATTAATTATTATTTAAAATATTTATAGGTAGAAATGGAAAAACATGACCTTAGTTTGTGAGTCGGCAGTCTGCCGTGCACAGAAATGATGATTTCATCACCCATTTGATAGAAGTGGATATGGTTGTTGCTCATTAACATTACATAAAAAACATATTTTATATTTTTGATAATTATTTTATTATATCATTGTGCTATAATATAAATTTTAAGATGTGGTGGAAGAAATTAAACCCAAAACACTCATTGACGAACATTACTTATTCTTCAGGTATCTTCCTTAGGTTTTCACCAAAAGCCTTCCTATGATGGTTTTCTATACAAAATAAGTCTTATTAGATGATGAGAGAGCAGTTTGGAAGTTATTTGTATATTTATTTTCTGAACCTAAATTTTTGAATGGTGTTAATAGTAAAAGAGAAGGTGTTGCCTTTATGAGTGAGGTGAGTGACACACTTGTAATTTTTTGAAAAGAAAGAATATCTCAGACATTTTTTTCTTGTAAAAGGGATCTAGAATTGATTAATAATGGTAATATAAGGAATAAGGTTAAACTATTTCCATAAAAAGGGTGATTTAAATGTTTTGGGTCATTTTTTACCCTTATCATTTTAGTTTAACCCCATGTAACCTCGATTTTTACATTAACAATGGTAAATAATTTTTACTTGTTTTTTCATTAATTTCCTTTAAAAGTTACTTTTAACTTATTATATAATATATATTATTATTACTACTAAAATGGAATTATTTTTTTAAATTACATTCATATAAGTGGATAATTTTAAATTAAAATTAATCTCGTGCACGTGATGAGAAAGTGGGCTTTTAAAGAGAAAATGTTCAAAAGTATACAAAGTTATTAAATAGAAATTCAATATGACATTGATTCCAATGAAATAAATTAAATTAATGGATAAATAATTTTACTAATTTTACTTTAAAAAAAATTAATATAAAATTTAACTTTAAAAATAATTTAAACACAAAGACAATTTTCAATTAAAATTCCGCATTTTTAACTATTCATCAAAAAATGAAACTTTTCAGAAAAACCTAAAACAATTAACCTAGGAAAATTTTCAAATTATTATTTAAACAATTAATAATAATTTATAAAATCAATTTTATAAAATATTACAATTTTAGATATAAAATAATTTTCCTAAGAAAACACAAAAAACTATTTTTTAAATAGTTTTTATTTGTAAAATTTGATATATTTCTATATCTTGTATAAAAAATAAATATGATAAATTTAAAATATATTATTTTTTATACATAATATATAAATTTCATTAGAATAACTCAATAAAAGTTATTTTTTTAATATATTTAGGTGAAACTCATTTTTTTTAAAATAGTTTCTGAGATAAATATTTCCATTATTTTCATTTTTAAATAAATGGCCACAAGATAAATCAATTTAAATACATGTGTAAACCTTATTTTCATCATTTAGTTAATATTATTCATACCCTCTACTATAATGGCTAGGTGGTAACTATCATATGAAATAAAATCTTTTTAATAGTAACTCAAATTTCATTTAGACTCAGTTTTTCATGTAACCCAAGCTAAGATCAGTGTTATGTGTAACATAAACTAAAATTAGTAGTGTGTGCAACACAAAATATAAAAAATATAAAATTATTTTAATAAAATATTTAATGAAATATCATGGTGTTATATTTTCCCCCCTTAAAATGAATTTCTCCCTTGAAATTCATCTTGTTCATCAAATTTTTAATATTAAAAAATTACTTCATATAAACCCACATCATAAAAATGAATAATAAAACATCTCCTAAAAAGGGAATGTTCGAAAAATAAATTTTACCAAAATTAACTCATAAATATGTTTCCATATAGGATAACATAGGTGGAAACTGAACTTTTGGACATGGAAAAAAATTATTAATAATTATAGAGAGTGATAGAGATCTTTGATCTCAATAAAGTGGGTGACCTAGAGAAGGTTAATGATCACAAAACCATAACCTAAATAATTATTAAAAATTTCACTACTATCATCAAAAATGATTATAACAAGAATAATTTTTTTTCAAGACCCTTTTCCTAAATTTGAATAATTTTCATGAGAATATATACTTAATTTACTTCATGTCATTTCTTAATAAAAATATCACCCTTTGTTTGTGCCTCAATCAATTTCCACTTAATCTATTACTTGAAGAAATGAAATTGAATTTATTATATCTGAATCACTAATAGATCATAAGATCCATAAATATAATAACAATTATTTCTGTCTCTCTTTATTTATCATCACAAAAAATGGTCTTCATTGGTTATCCAATCTGGATAAATATTCATATGGTGAAGTAATATGTTAATATCAAATACGATATCCAATGTTTAACTTAACCCATTTTATAAATGGTTAACCTAATAAATCTTCAAGAATTAAAAATTAATAAATAATTTCATTATATTTATCATAAAAAATTTAACATTAATCCACCATATATCATAAAGTAACTATTGATTTCTATAGAAAAAATATGTGAAAACCATAATTGTGTATTCTCTTGAAACATGGTAATAACCTAAATTCCCATAAAACAATATTGAAAACATATATGATTTTCCATTCCTTGCATAAATTATAGAATAATTTATATATTCCTTTTATTAAAAAAAATTAGACTCTATCAATCCTAGAATATACTACTTTGCAAAACAAATAAATTATCGATTCTGAGGTCATCCGTAATATCCAAATTACTTTATCCATATCAATCATCTTCTTATCAAAATAAACACCATTTTATCAACATCAGTATCATATTAAGTGTTACTTTGCCTTAAAAAAATATCAACTTTCCATTAAATCACTTTTCTAGGCCATCATCACCATTCAACATATTTTTTCAAATCACTAATGAAAAACTTATACTGAATAATTTCCAGAATTATATAATATAATGATTAAATTCCAACACATAAACTCTTCAATCATCCCACTTCTTTATCAAACCATTAAATATGATTCATAATCTTATTGCATAATACTCCTTTCATAAAATATGAAAAAAAATCATGTTGTAACATTCATCAACCTCAATTTAATCATGATTATAAACAATACCATTCGAACATATCATACCTTTCAAATGTCTCTCATAGTCACTTCATCATCAGTAGTAAAACCATTACATGTACAACTATTTTGATTTACTTCATGATATTTTACCCTATAAAATTGATTTGCATAATTCACATACATTCCACATTTAAAATATTCATCTATTGATAATACTTTAGGTTGACCAATATTACCATCCATTGTGTTAACTACACTTTTCCTTATTCCTTGGAAATTACTTTATTTGTTTCCTTTTCCACACACAAAACATCTTTTGTTCCTCTCACACATTCACTTGGGTGCTTCTTCCAATATTATCTATATATAGACAACTAAATCATATTTCATATTTGATCTTTAATTCCTAGACTCTTAGTGAACATTATACTTCTCTTATTTTGTTTTTCGGAGCATTAGTTATGTTGGGAATTTGTATTCTTGTTCCATGATGAATTATTTTTCATAATCATATTATCCTCCACACTAGTCATTATCCCATTTTCCTTCTCATCATCTAATTTTCTATCACATTTAATGTCAACCCATTTTCTTTTAGTTCCCGCCATAAAATAAAACCCAAATAATATTGTGAGAAACACTAATCTAAGTTGGTAATAAAATAATCATTAAAAACCACATAAAGGGTATACAAGTCAGGAAATTTTTTTAATGTGTGAAACCTTATGTTAATACAATTTCATTTATAATAATCATATATTTAAATCCATCATGATGGTTCATAAAGAGTTTGTGAATTTCCAAAGCATATCCCCCATGGTTTTCAAAATGTGTGCGCATAAAGTCTCATTGTCAGGTACTAGGTGATGGTCATGTCTAAAATAATTTTCTGTTTTAATGGTGATTACCCAAGATAATTATCTTCCAAAGACACATCCATATATAGTATCCAAACTGGGATGTAATTTCTTAGAAACCATATCTTTTATCCTTTTCCAATATTTGAAAAACTTTAATGTACTTCAGACCATTCTTAGAATTATCCTAAGATACTTCCCTATACATATCCTTAGAAAAATCTATATGAGTATCACTAAAGTTTCATCATACTAGTTTCCAAAGGTTAACAAAACCATTCATCTGATACCAAATATAGAGACCAAGGATTATTATACATGAATATTATATCATTATAAATGAATATTTATTAGATTACACGAACCCACAACTAAGGACTATAAAAGTTTAGTTCCTTTGTAAACTTGGAACACAATATTCTTACCTCCTGAAAGATCTTCAATGTCTCCCGTAAATATTTTTACTTTAAGTAATTTTAATAAACATACCCTAATTAAAACCTTTCTTCATAAAATAAAAAAAGGAAATGTAATAAAGTTTCTTCAAAAATAAAAATTATGTTTTACAAAAGGGAGATATATAAGTATAACATGAACATATTTGTATGAGAACATGAGTATAATATTTTAAAACTATGCCCTTTCAATCAAATTTCATAATCTTAATTCAGGGAATAATGATTGGTAGTTCATAAGACATTAATCATATGGAAATAAAATAACACCATCCATCATAGATTAATAGTATCATAATACTTATATGTGTATAAAACACACAATAATATAAAGAAAAAAATATTAAGTCTATCGACCATGACAATCATAACATGTTAGGATTTGGATAACCACCATTGTACCGGCTTCGGGATTTGTATAACCACCCATCTACCCTATTTTTTGAGCTTAGGATATCCAACCATGTACCCTACTTTTCAAGATTTGGATAACCAATCATGTAACCTTATTTCTTAGGATAACCACCCATATAACATCTTTTTTGGAATTGGGCTAGCCACCCATGTACCCTTCTTTTTAGGTTTTTTTTAAGTAACAATTTATCCTATAAGCTCATAGAATATTTATTATTTACCAATTCATTGGATTGATATATATTTACCACCCATCACATAATGATAATGAAACATATGTGTGCTACAAGATCATAAAATATTCATCATATCATAACTAATGAAATCAAATGGGTTTCATAAACATTTCATCATATCATAACCTATAGAAAAGTTACTGGTGTCATAATGTTTTCATCATTTTTTATAGAGTACCCCATGAAAAAAGAGAGTTTCATAATAATTAAATATTGGTATAACACATGGAATAGAAACTAGTTTCATAAAAATATTTTCATAATAAACCATTTATAAAAATAATAATTATGGTATCCTTGGTTCATATCTAAATTAAATAATAGGTAACATCAACATATTTAATCATAGATGAAAATTATTTTGAAAGATCATTTAAAACAATTATTGAGTAAATTCAATTTTCATTTAATATCAGTTTTTTAAAATATAAAGCCTTTTGGAAAATATGTTTCATTGTAAATAACCTTAAAATTTATAAAGTAAGCCTTAAATCATATAAGACAAATCATGAGGAAAATAAATTTTCTATGAAAATAATTTTTTTAAAATATGAAGCCTTTTTTTAATTCCATCTCTTAAATAATAATATTGAATTTTAATAAAGGAATATTTAAAAATGATTTAAAACATTTCTCAAGTAAAATATCATTTCCTATTTGGGAAACATACTTTTTAAAAAATAAAATGTATTATAATAATTTTATTTCAACATAATATTGAAAACATATAAATGAATATTCGAAGAAAATAATGCTCATAATGATTGGAAGTTCTATTCATTATGTGCATTTTAAAGTAAATATTACTTTCAAATTTTTAGTAAAATTAAAATGGGAATTATTTAGACAACAACATGAATATTACTTTTAAAAAATTTAAACATGGTCAAAATTTAATTTTCAAAATAATTGTAGATTAATAGAACATTTTTTAATATATTTTTATAACAAATGGTTTTGGAATAAAATGGATTTATGACTGTAAAGATAAATAAAGTCACATTTTCTTAAAAATACATTTTTAATTATTTTAACTATGAAATTGTAGAAAGAAATAATAATAATTTAAAATATCATGATTAACTATTGGATAATAAAATTAATTAGGTTTTTGAGATATGGAATATAATATTTTTTTCATTTGAAACATAATCATAATTATTCTAGATAAACAATAAGATTATAACATAAAATCATTACTAATTTTGGTATATTTGAATTGTAATCCCCATGAAGGAATAACATAAAATGGAACATAAAATATTATAAATATAAATAAATTCATGATATTATATGTAAAAGCTCCTATATACACACCTCATTAAGGAATATAAGTAAATAGGAAAAGGCACGTCTTAGAGAAGAAAAATTGAGACAAAATTCCATTACAGATTTACTAATATTTTGAAACATAAATACCAAACAATAATAAAATAAAATGAATTTAAAATTTCATGAATATGAATATTTTCATGATATACCATGTCAAATGGGAATTATATACATCACAATAAATAAATGAGTCATGATTTTTCACATGTCTCTTTAAAATAAAAGAGAGACTAAAAATACCTTACCGATTTGGTAACATTTGAATTGTAAATCCCATAAAAGAGAAATACTAAAATTTATATGTAAATAAAAATAATTTTATATGTATGTTTTATAAAATAAATTTATGATATTTATATTCCCCATATAAAAGAAACACATAGTAAATATGGAATATGTCTCACAGAAAAAAAAAGTCAGGTGGAAATCCATTACCTTAAGTCTTGACTTCTTTCTTACATTTTAAAAACTCTTATATAATAAATAGAAATTTAAAAAAATATTATAAAAAAGTATTTATATATATATATTACCATATATTATTCTATTATGTTATTTTATTACCTGTTTATTAACAATTCCTTGTTAATGTTACATTTTGGGTAATAACCGCATTGTTTTTCATATATGTTTTGATTTGTTAGTTTTTCCCTCATAATTTAATAATTTTTTAATAATATCCATAATTTTATCCATCATATAAATAAATTATATATTCATTATATATTTATTTAAAATAATCCATAAAATTTAGTGATAGAAAATGAAATACACTATTCATGGAGACCATAGGTTGTACGTACACATGACTGTTGTTTCCATTTTTATTTTGGATTGATATAAATAAAGACAAATGATATTTTATTATTAAATAATAATATTAATTTCATATATATCACATATTTTCATTAAAACCATCCATATTAATATTCATGAAAATATTCAACCAATCACATCCCTTCCCAAGGCAGTATCTTTTCGTACACATGAGCAATGTTATTGTATTCCCCAAAAAAATGGACTATAAGAAGGTATGTGTGATATTATGATTATAGAATAATAGTAATATCATAAATATAAAAAATAAAAAATAAATCTATATATATCACTATTTCCTTCTATGAGAGGTGGAAATGGAAAAACATGACAATGGTTTTTGAGACGATAGTCTGCCGTACAGAAAAATGATGATTTCATAACCAATTTGATGGAAGTTGAGATGGTTGTAGGTCATGAACATAAAATTTATAAATATTAGTATATTTAAAATAATGTGGTTATTATATCATTATGTTAAATTAATAATTGAATGAGGTGTATGAGGAAATAAAAAACACTTTTTGAGGAACATTACCTCTTCTTTAGATAACTTCCTTATGTTTACACCAAAATCCTTACTAGGTAATTTTTATGTCCAAAATAATTTTTTTAGAATGATAGTAGATTATTTTTATATTTATTTTTTTAGGGATCATCTAAGACAAAATGGTTTTAGGTTATGAGGAAAAAGAGAAGAAGGGGTGGCCTTTTATTAGTGAGGTGCGTGGAAACCTTTTATTTTTTGAAAATAATGAATTCCACCCTCATGTTTATCATGTAACAAGAATAAAAATGGATGATTATATATAATAAATAGTATATGGTTTAAATATGGAAATAAAATCGGTGTTTAACATGTTTTATGAAATTTTTAACATTATATTTTAAGATTAACTTGATGTGAATCATTTTATACCTTAACCGCGAAAAATAATTTTTAGAGTCGTTACTATTAATTTTTTTCAAAATTAAGTTTAAATTATTAGATAATATAAATTATAATTATAAAAAATATTTAATACATTTATACAATTTCTATTCACATAATTACAGAATTTAATTTAAAATTAATCACACTGACACGATGATTAAGTGGATTTCAAAGAGAAAATGTTCAATAATTTAAAATGATTTTACATTGAAATTCAATAAGAAATCGATTAAAATGATTTGAATTGTATTAATTTATATATAATCAAATTATTTTTAATTTAAAACCTATTTAAAATATAATTTACCTTTATAAATAATTTAAATAAAAAGGCGATTTTAATTAAATTTCAAAATCTTCACTATTCATTAAAAAATAAAAATATTTAGAAAAATAACATAAATTCACCATATGATAATTTTGACATTATTATATAGAAAATTAATTTTATTTTCTAAAATTCATTTTCTATTAGTTAAAAAATATTATAATAAGAGTTTTAAAAAATGTGACAAAACTACTTTTTTAGAAAAGTATGGTTTTTATGACTAAAATTGGATTTATTATTATCTCTTATCTAAGAAACACATGACATGAATATTAAATAGTTGATTGAAAATATATAACATATAAATTTCATTAAAATCATTACCCAAAAGTGGTTTTTTTACTTTATTTTTGTGGAGCACTATTATTTCAATGAAAATGGTTTTTAAGAAAAAGATTTACTTTATTTTCATTTTTAAATAAATGGACACGAAATAATTCATTTCATATACATGTGTAAACCATATTTTAATAATTTAGTTAATATTATTCATACCTTCCATTCCAAGAGCTAAGTGATAACCATCATTTTAAATAATTATATTTTAATAATAATTCACATTTTGGTTAACCATAGCATTGCATGTAAAGAAAGTTAAGATTAGCATTACATGTTACCCCAGATAAAATCATTGTTACATATAACCTAAAATATCACAAATATTAAATCCACTTAAAAAACATATTTCACAAAATCATAGTGTGTTACACCAAGGTTATCCAATATAGTTTTAATGACATTCAAATATTATGTGCATGTTAAGGAAGATTTAAACAGTGATGATGAACTGCCTATTTTAAATTTTTAATGTAGTGTATTTTATTACCCAAACACACAAGTATTATTGATCGTCTAGTTTGTATTATATTCATTCATATGTAATAAATCTAGAATTGATGTGTAATAAAGATAATAGTTTTTGTAAAAGTCTTGAATTCCTACAAACACATTTGAACCTCCAATACAATTTATATAAATTAATTATAAATATAATATAGATCCATATAAATATATATCATTCCATATATTATTTTATTATGAACTTTTATTAACCATTTATTAACAATTATTTGTTAAAATCACGTTTTGGGCAATAACGGATTTTTTTATGAAGGTTTGGATTTAATATTTTTAGTCCTCATAATTTTATAATTTTTAAATCATATATATAATGAAAAAATTATATAAATACAATATATATTTATTGAAGAGTAATACATAAAAGTTAGATATTGAAAATGAAATACATCATTCATGGAGATAGGTTGTACTTACGCATGAACAATGTTTCAATTTTCCTGATAGATTTATAGAAAATGGAATATAATATTTCAAAATTAAGTAATTATTTTTATGTCATATATTTCAAAATTTTCACTAAAACCATCCTTATTACCTTCCATGTAAAGAGTGAACCAATCACATCACTTCGCAGGGTGGTATTTTTATGTACACACGAGTGATGTTACCATGTTGCCAAAAAATTGAAAGTTAGAAGGTCTATGTGATATCATAAATTAAAAGGTCTAATTATGTTAAAAATATATTATACAATCATTTACCCTTTCCTTATTACCATCTATGTAAAATATAAAATAAAAACACATTATAATGGTTCATGAGGTAGTAGTTCGTCGTACACATGAGAAACATTGTTGTTTTCCATGTGGTTGGGATGTAAAAAAATCATATGTGGTATTATAATTTAATATTTATACTAATATTATAAATATCATATATAAATATCCAGTACATCATTATATCATGTCGTGAGAGGTGGTGATGGAAAATTAAAAACATCGGTTTGCAATTCGGTATTTCATCGTATACATGAATGATGATTTTGTATGCCATTTGATGGAAGTGGAGATGGTTTCTTGTCATTAACGTAACATAACAACATATTTATGTATTTAATATACTTAAGATATTATATAATAATTATTTAATAAAAATTTATGTAGTCTGAGGAAGAAATAAAATAAAATCCTCAGTTAGGGATATTACCTCTTCTTTAGATAACTTATTTTTGTTTGCACAAAAATGATTATTAGGTTGGATTTATAAGCATAATAAGGAATTTTAGGAGAAAGTGTGGAATTAATTAATTTATTTTTTCATTTATCAGATAAAACAAATTTAATAGTAATTTTAAAGAGGATAGTAGAGAGGGAGGCCTTTGGTAAGTCAAGTGAGTGGCACAAATATAATTTTTCAAAAAATGATGTACCCATGTTTTTCTCATTCCATGAGACTCTAAAATAGACCATTATCGATACTAGAAGATATAATGTCTAAATATTTCTAGAAAATGGGTGTTGGACATGTTTCTAGGTCATTTAAACCCTTTTTTTGATTTTGACCCCAGGTAAACATGTTCTATCATTTACTATGGTAAATAAGTTTTATTCTTTTTACTATTTATTATGGAAAAAAATTATGTTTAATATAATATATAATAATTATTATTATTATTTGAAATATTTAATATATTTTTTAAAATTAAACTCAATTAAGTTGGAGAATGTTTTTTAAAATTACACCCACATATGTGATGATAATGCAGTTTTCAAAATAGACAATCTTCAAAGGTATGAAAATATTTTATACAAAAATATAATATTAAATTGAATACAATTAACTCAATTTAAATAATATATATAGAATTGAACTAATTTTACTCATAAAACTATTTTAAAACAGTTTTTATATATTTAAAATAATTAAAGGAAATGACAATGTTTAATAAATACCTGTATTTTTCACTATTTAAGGAGCAAATTGTTTCCTCAGAAAATTTTCTACAATTTACCCTAATATAATTTCTAAAATTTGATTAAAAAAATTTTAAATTTTTTTATATTGTCTAAAAAATTAATTTTCAAATAAATATGTGAAATGTGATAAAACTGCATTTCTAATATAGTTTTAAAGCATACAATTTGAATTATTCTTATATCATTCCTATAAAACACATTAGAAGAATGTTAAAATTTTTATTAAATAAAGAAAATTAATATTTAATTAAAAATAATTCACAAAAAAGTGATTTATTTAATTTATTAAGAAAAAATGTGTTTGTGTTCATTAAAATTGTTTTCGAAAAAAGGATTTCCTTTGTTTTCAAATGGTTTTTGTATTATTTTGAAATTAATTGGCCTCTAAACAATGAATTTTACATACATGTGTTAAACATAGATTTTCATACTTTATTTATTCTTATTCATACCCTCTATTTCCATGGTTAGGAAATAACTGTAATATTAAATTATTATATTTTAATAGTATGTTATGTTTCATTAAAACATAGTGGTGTGTGTAATTCAAGTAATCTAGGAAATTAAATTTATTTAAAAAATAATATTTTATAAAGTCTCAGGGTATTGAATTCTACATACAAGAAAAAAAATTATTCCCCCACATTTTTCACTTTGGTACAAAAAATGAGGATACATCTACCTCAATGCATCATCGGGTTCGTACATAGCATACTCTAGTTTGTAGTCTGACCACAAAACAATAACTAGGTGAGTGGCCTTGAATTATATCACTTTATCTAAATGATCGAGAGCCTCAAAATAGTTTTCCTTATAACAATGATCAAGCTCCATTGATATGACCTCTTAGTTAAATACATGTTAATTATTATGTATGTACTTCTTCATGATAGGTACATGAAACACATCATGGCATTGATAGAGGTTTTTTTGGAAGAACTAATAAATATTCTACAAAATCATTATGATTACTAATTTCAAAAGGGAAAATATACCTAGGGCGTATCTTTCCTTTGTATCATAAGAAAAATTTCATCTCTTAGTTTTTCTTTGTTCCATTTCCACTACATATCTTTCTATAAGAAATAAAGATGGATTTGTTATTCCTGGTGCACTAACATAACAAAATATCCATAATAGAATGATAATTCATTCCTTCTATCTATAGTTATGAAAATGGTTTTAATTGGTTATCCAATATGCATAAATATTCTTATGGGGATGTAATATATCAATCTCTAAAACCACATCCAAATTTTATATTAAACCATTCCATATATGGTTAACTATATTACCCATTTAAAATTGTTTTTTTTTAATTAGGACACTAAAGATACCAAAATCAACATAACATTAATCCCCAAAATATTATAAATATTTTCCGAATTATCACATTCCAAACATGTTAATTTCTTCATCATGTATTCCATTCAAACATTCTAATATCCTGAAATACTGAAAATCCTAAATGAGAACAAGATCTCTTACCCATTACAACAATAAAAAAACATATTATTGAATAAATTCCACTGATAGAATAATATTTTATACACTAATAATGTTAATATAAACCAAATTTCAAAAAAATATGTTATCAGTTTTTTGTTCATCAATACTACCCAATATACTTTATCTATATCAATTATTTCTTTATACAAACTAAACACTATTTTTACAAAATTTGGAAAATATTAAGGGCTACCTTTCCTTAATCACGTGTTATAATAAAATAAATCATTTCCTCTAAATAAATTTTCTAGGTCACCATTAATATTCAATATATTCAGGAAAATTATTAATGAAAAACTTCTACAAAACAATCTTAATATATTTCATGATACATATAACATAACTCTAAAATTCAAAACACAAGCACAAAAATAATTCCACTTCATTCTTAAACAATTAAATTGGATTAATCATCTTATTCCTTGATAACTCTTTCCTATAATATGAAATATGAATCATATATTAACATTCATAAACCTAAATTTAATCATTGTTCTCATGTTGGACCTAAAAATACTCTTAGAACATCCCATAACTTTAATATCTCATTTTTTGGTCTCTTTATCATCAAGATTAAAACCATTAATGGTTACACCCTTCTATTTATTTTTACTATATTTCTCCCTAGGAAATTGATTATCATAATTCCCATACCTAGAACAATTAAAAATTCATATATTTATAATACCTGAGGGAGAAAAATATTCCCTTATATTGTGTTAAATGAACTGTTCATTTTTTCTTTTATGTTACCTACTATGTTCCCTTCTTCTCCACAAATAAAACACCTTCTTGTTTGTCTGACATATTCCCTAGAGTTATAATTCCCATAATGTCAACATATGGGAAGCTGAGTCTTCTTTACTCCATGGTATTCACCATCTGAGCTCTCATGAAACTCTATCCTTCTCTAATTCGTCGAGTTAGAGAGTTAGTTTATGTGTAATATGTTAACCATATATCATGAAAATTATTTAGGTGTAATTAAAATTTCCTTTATTCTAGTAATCCTCCAATTTGGTTTTTCATGAAGACATTTTCTATCACATTCAACTTACACCCTATTTATTTTGATTCCCTCTATTTAATAAAAACAAAAAATCATTGTGTGATCAATAATATTCATATTGTGATCAATAATATTCATAGTGTGAATCCAAATAATCATAAAACAATGCTTATAGAATGTCTAAATCATGATGGTTTCATTTAAATCTATGAAATTTTTTGATTAAACTAGGCCATTTGTGGTCATTATTTGAATACTTCATAATGGTTCATAATTAGTTTTCATATTTCTAAAGAAACTACCTTGGGAGTGTCCAAATAGGTGTGTAGAATAGCCCATTTTCATGCGCTGTGTGATGATCGAGTACATCTCAATGCCCTAATTTCATAGTTATTACTCCTAGGTACCTCTATGCAAGAACCACATCCATTTGTAGTATCCAAAAAAGGATTTAATTTCTTCAAACCACTCACTTTACCCTTTTCCAAAATCCATAGACATGTTCCTATACTTCTTCTCATTCTTAGCCTTACCCTTATACATTTACCAAGAATATCCTTAGAAATATCCCTTAGGATCTTAGTAATTATTTATCATACTAGTTTAAAATGATTAATGAAAACTTTCTCTATCACCAAATATAGCTACACAAAACATCTCAATCATAAATATTACATAATAATAGATGAATATTCGTTACATAACATAACAATTCATTCCATAATTGTTCAGGTCAAATGCCTTTGGAAACTTGGAAAAATGAACAACTTGTCCAAGTGATCTATGTTATCCCCCACTATGTTCTACATAACTAGAACCCTTCTTAGACATATAATACATAATACCTTTTATCATAACATGCTTAAAGGATACATAAAAATAAGGATCTTATATTCTCAATAAGGGTAAACAAGGAAGATATCATTATATCATAATCATAAGGGTATGAGAACATGAGAATAAAACTTCAAAATCGTAACCATTATATCATAGATCATATAATTGAGTCATTTCCTAAATATAATCTATTAATAATACATGAATCAAAATTTAATCAAAGAACATGAACCATGATAACATAACATTGGAATAATGAATAGATTTATGTAGTAAACAGAAGTATATGAATTAATTTACAAGGTAGTTCAGGGCATATTTCCAAGACAATCATAATGGATTGGGTTCACTACCCAAAAAATAATAGCTATCAAGGTTTACTCCCAATACTATTATAGTCTACAGAGTCCCTTACTGAAGTAGGTTGACTCCCCATCATACTCCTTTTTATCTCATGAAATATCCAGATTTACCCAATTAATTGGAGGGAGATATAGGTACCACCCAAAATGGTTATAACATAAACATCATCACAATTATAATGTAACCACCACCATAAGATTAAAATAATACATAAGTGGGCCACAATTTCATAAAAAATTCATCATATTAGAATCCATGAAAATAAATTGGTCTCATAAACTTAACCAATAGAAAATAAATGTGTTTTATAATCATTTTACCATTTTATCAAAGATTTAAACATGAAAAAATAAGTATGTTTCATAAGTATTTTTTCATGGAATAATATATAAAAGATAAACGAGTTTCTAAATAAAATTTCATCATAAAAACCCATCTAGAGAAAGAATAATAATTGTATCCTTTAATCATATACCTAATAAATCATAAGTAATATCAAAGGATGTCATCTTAGAGGGAAAACGGTTTTGAAAGATCACATGAAAAATTTCTAGAGGAAAATATCCTTTCCACTTTGAAAAATAATTTTTTTAAAAATAAGAATTTTGAAAAATCCTTTTCTCTCATGATAACATTCGAAAACTATAAAGTAATATTTAAAAATAATGTAAAACTTTCTTGAGGGAAATATCCATTCAATTTTTTAAATAAATATTTTAATAAAAAAAATTTATAAAATGTTTTGTCAACACATTTTATTGAAAATAAACCTAAATATATATATAGTATTCCTTAAATCAATAATTTTATCATGATAGAGGAAAATAAAATTCATTCCATACACATTGAAACAAAGATTCCATTCACATTTTCAGTAAAATAAAAACATACATTGTCTTTTTGAAAATGACTTGAACATTCAATTGAAAATACTTTTTAAATGTAAAAATAGACAGAAATGTATTTATGAAATCCTTTGGGTAATGTTAAAACAATATTTGAAAACATTTTTAGAACACATGGATATATAAAAAAGGGATTTTGGGCCAAAGAGTGAAATAAAGTTTCTTTACATTAAAGACATTCCATTTGAATATTGATTACATGGAGGGAGGAAAATGAAAAGAAATAATTTATTATCATGACATAACCATATGAGTTTAAAATTCATGATTTTTGTGAGAGGTGGATCATAATACTTCATCATCTAGATCATAAACATATATAATCCAAATAAATGATGAGATTGTACCATAGAACCACTACTACTTTTTAACATTGAATAATAATCTCCATGGGAGAATAAAATCAAATGAAACTTAAAATATCATTAAAATAAATCAATTAATTATATTATATTTCAATGAGTCTGTATATACAAATCATAAATGAAGATATGTGCATAACATGACATTTTTCATAAAGAAGGAAAATTGAGAAAAACAATCCCTTGCCACTTTAGAAATATTTTGAATAATAAGAAACAATAAATTATAAAATAATATAAAACTTTAAATATAATTAAAATATGTAAATTTAATATATAACTTGTCAAAGGGTCAGTACATACACTGTAAAAAAGAATCTATTGGTGAATTGGCATATATCTCCAGGAAAAAAAGAGCATCTAGAAATCTATTATCTTAAGCCTCCAAATTCATCCTACATGTTAAAACCTCCTTTATAATAAATATATGTTTATTATATATTTATTACATAACCATAATTATATATATAATAACATATATAATTTTTTATGACATTTCATTACCTGTTTATTAAAAATACTATGTTAAAATCACATTTCATGCAATGACTGCATTATTTTTCATATATGTTTTGATTTTTGATTTTTAATATTATTACTTTTATATTTGTTCCAGAATATTATGAATTTTCAAAAATATATAAAAAGATATATATTAATTATATTTTTATTTATAGAAATTTTTAAAATTTAGATATAGAAAATAGAATACATTGTCCATAGAGATGGTAGGTCGTGTGTATTCATGAATGATGATTCCATTTTCTCCAAGGATTAAAACAAATAAGTGTAAATAATATATTACCTTAAAATAATAATTTTTATATCTTATATGTCACATATGTTAATTAAACCTATCTTGATTTCCATCCATATAATGTCTGAGTGAATCAGATCGCTTCGAGAGACGATAGTCCACCATACACACAAGGGATGTTATCATATTCCCACATAATGGAGTGTATGAATTTATTTGTGATATCATAATTTAAATAGGAATAATTACATAAAATTATCTTACATATCAATTTAATCTATCCTTATTAACATGCATGTAAAACATAAGTGAAAAACATGTGCCATTGGTCATTGCGGCGGTAGTCTGTCGTACACAAGAGCAACCATATTATTTCCCAACGAGTTGGGAGGTAAAAATTTGGATGATGTATTATTATTAAAAAGGTATAATAATATTTTCAATATCATATATATATATATAATTAATAATTATATCCAAAATGAGTGGTGGTGATGGAAAATGATTAACATCGATTGGCGAGGTAGTTTTCCACCGTACACATGAATGATGATTTTGTATCACATTTAATGGAAGTGGAGATGGTTTTAGGTCATGAACTTGAAAAAAAAATCTAATTATATTACTGATATTTTTTATTATATAATCATGTTTTCATAGGAATTTAATGAGGTTTATTAATAAATAAAATAATATGCTCAATTAGGGATGTTACACCTTTTTCACCCAACTTCTTTTGGTTTGCACCAAAATCCTTCCTAAGTTGTTCAAATGAAGAAATATGGATTAAAAGATGATATGAGGAAATTAAGTAATGGATTCATGTAGTTATTTTATAAAAATAAATGTCTTAGTAAGTGTGAATTGGAGAGGATAGTGGGTGGCCTTTTATAAGTAAGGTGACTAGAATACTAGTAATTTTTGAAAATAAAAAGTTTTACTGACGTTTTTCGCATGAAAAAGGGATAAAAAGTGGATCTCTATTGATATTAAAATATATAGGGTTAAAATATTTTAGCCTAGTTTGTTTTGGACATGTTTCAAGGTCATTTTACCCATAATGCTTTTATTTTAACCCCCAAAAACCCCGTTTTAACCTCCACTGTGAAAAATAATTTTTACTATTTTTACTTTTAATTATTGTAACAAAATTAAGATTACATTATTATATAATATAAAGTATGAACATTACAATATTAATTTCAAAGAAGTGATAGATTTTATTTTAAAATGAAACCTGTACATGCAACGAAAAGTCGGGTTTCCAAAGAGAAAATGTTTAAAAGTTTGGAAAGTATTTATATAAAAATTAAATATGATATTTATTCAAATGAAATAAATTGTATTAATATATATATATATAATTGAAATAATTCTAATTTTTAATACTTTTTAATAGAATTCTTATTTTTTAAATTCTTTAAAATAAATGAAAATTCTTAAGAAAAGCCAATATTTTTCACAATTCATCAAAAAATTGTCTTCTTTGAAAATTCTCAAAAAAATAACAATAAGATAATTTTGAAATGAAGATTTAAAAAATGAATTTAATCTTTTAAAATTTGTTTTCAAAAATTGGATAAAATTAAATTTAAAATGATTATTCAAAATTCGGCCAATCTTCTTTTTTGAAAATGTTGTTTTAAGCATAAAATTAGATTTATTCTTAGCTGATCCCTAGAAAATAAATAATATATGCGATAAAAATATTATTAAATATATAATATATACACATATTTCATTAATATAGTTCACTAGATGTGATATATTGAATTTATGGATGTAAAATTCATTTCTACACATGAAAATAGTTTTTTCAAAAAAGATTTCATTTGTTTTCAAATGGTTATTATTTTAACATATAATAAATTGTTCCCCAATTAATTCAGTTCATATTAATTTTATGGGGATATAGATTCATAATTTATTTAATCATATTCATTCCCATAATTCCAACTATGTGATAATAGTCATATTAAATAATAATATTTTAATTTCGTGTCATCTTTTGTTTAAAATGGTGTTTTGTGTAACAAAAGATATCAGACAAATTAAATTTATTTTAAAAACATAGTATTTCCAAAAATCGTATGTTTTGCACCCAAAAATCTTCAAGATATTTATTTCTATATATATGATTTTAAAATAAATAAATTTTATATAATTTAATTGACATTAAATAAACAGAAACTCTAAATTCAAGGGAAATCATGTATCCTAGTTCATAGGTTGAAATATAAAATAATAGCCAAATTATGATATAAAATTGAATAAAAAAGGTTCATTTTCATGCTCACTCAAGGATCTAGAAGGGATCCCTAAAAATCAATAATACTAAATAGTACCAAAATAAACCTTTATAATTATTTTACTTGTAACTTCTTAACAATAATTCATTGAAAAATACTATATTTGAAGCACCATCTGACCTCTGACACACATGCATGTGCACTAGAGGATACCGAATAATGGGGAGAGTCTATAACCAATTTTCTTGAATATACTCTTTGTATAATCACATAAAATAATAGATCGTTAATATGAATTTAATAATCTATTAGAGAAACAATAATTAATTTTTTTAAATGATAAAAATATATAAAAAAATTATATTATCATATTATAACAAAGTAATACCCATGCTCAGTATAAACACATACAAAAATGGTAACCCATCATGATAAGTAGTAAAAACCCATAAAAACTAAAAAAGGGAGACTCAAATATAAAACGTAGGTACCTCCTTGGACCTGTCTCCCAATATCATCTAGCAACTCTAACCAGATCCCCCACATGACATATAACTTAAAATCCAAAGATAAGGTCTCCACATGATCCAAGGTTCCCATGTAGTGTACGATCATGAATCTCAGAAGGGTCTTACAACGTGTCTCTCTTATACACAATCATATATATTGTATTCAAGTATAGAAAATAAAATTGGGGAAAACATACAATAAGGAATAAATCACAGCAAGTAATCAGATGTTAACTAAGAAAACATCATACCTAAATCACCATCATTTTCTAATTCTATAAGAGAATCCATATCAAAATATTAAACAAAACCATTATAATCTTGCTTTAGGTAGGTACATATATCTATGTATTGACCTCCACACTCTCACTCATGATAGATTGTTTATCCATGTCTTGTTATCATATCCATTGATGTAACACTAGCCTCACACTCAGGGTGATGTTTGGTACCATGTTCCGACCACTACCCTCTCACTCAGGTTAGGTTCTCATATCCCATCCTTATCACTACCCTTATACTAAGGGTAATTTCCCATTACACATCCTGAACACTACCATGTTACTTAGTTTAAGTCCCTTTTATACATCCTGAACACTACCCTCTACCTCAAAGTAGAGTCCAATATCATATCATCACCATTATCATCTCCCTTCAGGTAAGGTCCTATGACACATTCTAAACACTATCCAATGAATCGTGGTAGCATCATATATCAGATAATTATCACCACCCTCTTTTTCAGGGTAAGGTCATATGTCACATCTATAATATTACCCCATACTTAGGGTACGGTCATGTATCATGTATCTACCACTTCCTAATCACCCAGGGTCGCATCCTATATCATGACATGACCACTAAATTCTCACTCGAGTTAGGGTTTTATACGACATATCATATCATGTCACATAATGACACTATCTCACTCAAAAATGGGGCTCATCATTATTTCATAACATGTTGAAAGAATAAATAATAGGAACATTAGAAAATGGAAGATATTCATTAATACAGCCTTTAGATAGCCAAACACCTATTACCACCAAGCTCTCTACTAGAGGGACTCACATACATGTCAAAATAACAACCTTTACAAAAACATTCCCCTGAGAAACCCACTCATTGTCCAACTAACCATTACTCATAGTGATCTCAAGCCCCTAGTCCATACCCAACTCAATATATTTACCCATATGCCACACCCAGTCATACAAAAACACTAATCTCTCACAAAATATATGAACTAATCTCTAGGGTATCTTGAAAAAACCCATAGATATTTATTGTGTCCAATTAATATGGATAATATTCCATTACACCATGAGGTATCTCAACAAAAAATAAATCCTTCTTCCCATCACTTCCCTACACTAACTCCACTTATATACAACTTGAGTTTCCCAGTATTTCACAAATGGAATAACCTCCTTAACATTATCCAATCCTTACAAAGATTCCAACTTTTTATCTAAATTCATATAATATTAATATCCTAGTCCCTTGGGTCCCCAAACTAGTTAGTGAACCCTCATCATAATTATATTAATCATATTCCTCTAAGAATTCCCCAAGGGGTGATTTCCCTCTTCCATAACCTAAAGACACATAAAACCCATGTTCTAACAAAAATTAGTATATTACTAAAGGTATAATGAATATTTATCAACTAAATACCTCATAAAGGATCACCCAACCGAATTTTCATTATTCTCAAATCATTCCCATAGCACATACCTGAAATCACATTATCATAAGAAAACAACTTATCCATAAAGGGACCATGAACCTCAAAAATAGATTTTTTGTCCTCAGAACAATCATGTGATCCCCATACAATATCTTTCAAAGTTCCACCATGATCTTGATCTCCTATATCAAGATAAAAAGATTATATCATTAATTATAATCATTTATATTACATTTTACATTTAAATTTAATGAGTTATAATAATAAAAATATCACAAAGTAACCACCCATAGTTTGAAACTCAGCCAATATTATGAAAATGTCCCAAGGAAAGATTTTATAACTACTATAAATGAAATAACCAACATATAACATCCATTCGATCACCAATTCCAAACCAATTTGGAAGAAACCATTATAAAATCCATCAAGAGATATACCTTAAAAATGATTAGAAACAAGAGATTATCCTAATTTTTTAACATTCACAAACCATTAAACTATGAATACTAAACCTTAGAATATGATTCAACCATTAATTTTTTTAATTTACTCCAAAATACTTGGAATAAACGACTAAAATCTAAGAAGGAATATAATGATGAAGACATGAGGAATATGGGAATGCATGAACTCTTTCATGATGAAACAAATCTGAACCATCCTGAAACAAAAGATTATATTTGGGGTATCTAAGGGGAAGAAAAAATTGGGTGAGGCTAGAAAATTGGAATATATTTTATTCCCATATAGTGGGATAAGAGAATGGGGTTTACTGGGAAATCATATTACTTACCTTTCTAAAAAAACTATAATAGGGTCACATTTTACTGTGACCATAAGGAAACATAACTTGTGAGTCAATGACATAAAATGATATAAAAAAATATAAGGCTTGTGAGAATTATATGAAAGCATAACATAATGGACATGGAATATATGTTCATAGAATCATAGAAAATTGGAAACAACATATAAAGTGAAATAAGAATAATTCAAGGATAACCACTAATACAACATCACATTGTGGATAAATTATAATAGTTTATTATGTTTACTTCTTAATCCAATGCATTACATATCATGAGACCAAAAACATTACCTAATGCATTATAGTTCTATTTGGGAACACCCATAGAACATGTTCATGCTTATGTGTTCCACAAAAAGAAATCAATCATATGTTATAAATATAAAAATTACCCATGGAAATAAATAAGTTTCATAATATTTCCTTTTATACCAATAAAAGAATATTTCATAAATAATGAAATTGATAAATGAGCATAAGGAATGTATTACCCTATAAAAGTAAGAAATAATAATCTAGCTATATATTTTATTGAACTACATATAGAGTTTAAAATAATTCCATAACATTATATAGATTTATGTAATGTGAGTTATAGGGTTAATGATCATAACCCAAATAAAAGTTTGTCTTAGAGAGATATATTACTTTGAGTTTGATTCATCATGTATGTTCTTCATATTCCTTAATGATAAACTTTTTTAAATAATTTTATTTCATATGATCCTTTTTAAATTTTATTATTCTTTTTTATTTTAATTACTATCAGGTTATATTCAATTACTTAGTCATTTAGGTTCACGTTGGATGTTTTGATGATATTCAGTTCATATGACCAAAATCACTTCGGTAAGTTGAAAATGATCAAAGAGATTATTGTTTCATAATCTCTAGAATTATAATTGTGGAATAATTATTTTTTATACATTAACTATACTTTTAAAATCAACCATGAAATATTTTTATGATAAATAAACTATGTTACAGTCATAGAAATGGTAGGTCATACATATACATGTGTAACATATCCACTTTTTTTGATGACCATGAAAGAAATAAGGTAATAATTATTTTAAATTTAAATAAATGAAATTATCTCATAAATATAATATTATTTCTTTAAATATACTTATATTTAGCATCTATGTGATGCAGTAATGAAAAATGAGTCACGTCACTTCGTGAAGGTGGTAATACAAACATGCACTCGAACGACGTTATCATCTTCTAATGAATGGAAAGGTAAGAAAATATATGATATGATACTATTAAAAATCAAATATATCATAATAAATAGTTGTCAGAGGTGATTATATAAAATGGATTACATCGGTTTGTGAGGTAGTTGTCTGTTATTCTAATGAATGGTGGTTTTGTTTCCCATTTTATTAAAGTCCATCTAGATGTAAGATATTACAAAAACATAATATGATATAATTATACTGGATATAATTATGTTAACATTAATTAAGTTTTAATATGATTTTAATTAGGTTGAAGAAGAAATAAAACAAAATGCTTGGTTAAGAATAATACATCTTCTTTTGAAAACCTTTTTATATTTTCACTAAATGCCTTCATAAGAGGGTTTTATAATGAAACCAACGAATCTCAATAATAGTAAGTGAAGTAAATAAGGTATTTTGGAAGGTATTTTATAACAAAAAATTAATTTGGATTGTGTATAATAGAGGAGAGAAGGCACCCCATTTATAATTTATAAGGAGTTACATATTTCTAAATACCCAAAATTATTAAATAATGGGAAGAAACTCTCAATTAAAGATCTAGAAAATGATATTTATTTTATGTAATATAAGGTTGATACACATCTCAAAAATTAAAAATAAACTACTTTTAAACATTTTATTATCTTTACCATTATAGTTACTCAGTTTCACCTTTTTAGTTTTCCCAATAGTAAATAGTTTTTACTTACTTAATTTATCCTTTGGGAATAAAAATAAAATGATCCCAATTTGATAATTTCGTTACAATAATTATAAATATGAATTAAAATTTATAAAATAAAAACTCGTATGTGTTGGTAAAATTAAATATAATAATATTGCATATGATGCACAAAACCGCATTTTAACTTTAACTTCAATAACAATGTTTATATTCTTTACGGGTTAATATGGTTACTATAAAAGGAAAATAGGTCCATAAATGGAATATATATGATATTTTAAAACAAAAAAAAGTGGATTAAATTATTAATTTTAATAATTTTTAATCATTTAATAAAACATTATTTATTATAAAATACCATTCATGTCAATTTGGACACTCTTCGTTAAATTTGATTTTAAAACATTAAGAAAAATGGAATTAGGATATAGACCTCTAAAATTTCAAAAAAATAATATATATATATATATATATATAATTATGTAACATAATAATTATTTCTAATTATATTAAATTTAATATTTTTAAAACCAGTTATTTTAATTTTCTTTTAATTAAATAATTACTCTTTCGGTGTTGCGTAAGCATTTTAGGTAACTATTTCATTACTAAAAAGTATAAATAAATAAACCTGATAAAAAAATAATTTATATTCTAAATTAATATTTATAACTTAACATAGGTAATTTTTATCCATATCAAAAAATATTACAGTTATTAAAAGCAAGAAAGTGACATTTTTTTAGTTTATTTTCCCAAAATATTATAAAGGACACAATCATGGACATATGGAAAAAAAAGTTCAGATATTATAATTTTGGATGATTATAGATTAAATATACTCATATTATAAAAAAGGTAGGGTTACTTTTTAGTTGTTATCAAATTATATTTACATTTAATTAATCCATTTTACCTTTACTATGGGAAAAATATTTTCTATGGTTACTATTCATAATTTTGTATATAAAAGGAACCTATTTAACATATATGGAGCTATTTATTCTAAATATTCAATCCATTTTCAATGATTCAATGAAAACAAGTGGTATATTTTAATATAATATTATAATGGAAAAATGTGATGAAAACAGTTTTTAACAAAGAAGCAATTTTTTACAGTAGATGATCATATATTAACCCTATGATAAGAAATAATCATTTTACGAATTTATATTAATATAAATATATATATAATTTAATAATTTAATTTAAATATTTCCATACTATAGGTTATTTTAATTAATTAAAATGCATAAACATTATGTATTTAAAAACAATTTAGAGAAAATAATTTTTTATGAAAAAAAATAAACATAAAAAATAAGAAAAATTATTGAATAAAATTAAATTAATATTATTATTATAAATAAAATATTTCATATGGAAATTTATAAAAACCAAAAAAATAGGACTTTTAAAATACTTTATTTATGGAAAATAAAATACAGTATTTCAAAAATCGTTAATTTTTACTATTTAGTAAAAATTCAATCATTTCATAAAAATACCAAAATGTCGCATTTATATATTTTTTATATTATTATTTCAAAAAAAATCTTTTTTATCAAATAAATTTTCTAAATGTTCAATAAATTAATTCTAAATTTTCCCATAAAAATAAAAAAAGTCATTTCTGAAGAAAATATATTTTGAAGTATAAAATGCCTTTCTTAAAAAATTTGTTTACTTATTTACTAAGAATTTACCAATACATTTATATTGAATATGATATTTATATGTATATTAGACCCGCCTATTTAACTTCTTGGTTACAAAGGTCATATATAAATAATAATATTTCAATGTTTTTTAGGCTCGATGTGGACTTTGGTATATTCTATAGAACATAATTATTTTTAAACAATATTACAGTGTTACATGATCCAAAGAATAATGTTAGTTAAAAAAACATCAAACTTGAAACTACTAGTCCCAAATATTAAGTCACCTAAAAACAATACATTGATGCCACTTTATGATGTGTTGAATAAAATTGGTTGAAAATAAAATTGTCAAGAGAGCAGAAGCCCTCAGACATGCCCCCACATAAAATAGAAACTGTCAACTAATGGGGGAGACTATAAGTACTATGGGGAGTCTATACTTACAGTATCATCACATCCAATAATATATAAATAATAATAATTTCATAAAATAGAAACATGAAAGTAATTATAGTTAAAGACTAGTCACCCATCATAGATAATATCAATATGTTATAACATAATGATACCTAAATTAGTCATAAACATATATATCATGGGATTCCCATTGATCCAACCAGTAAAATATAAATTGAAAATACAATAAGGAATACTTAGCTATAAAAAATGGCTCCCTCCTCAAACCAATATCCTCACATTCGTCTAGTTATTCTAGTAACTCCATCTATATCCTCTATTCATCCATTATTTTGAAAACTTAAAATAATCTATGCATGAACACCATGTTGTTCGTAGAGGGTGTTGGAATAATACATAGTAGGTTATCACAATGATTCTATCATATTTTATATCATATAATATATATTCATGTATAAAAAAAATCAAGATACAATATTCAACACACAAGAAACTAGGTTAGTTTATTGTGTGTTAATCATGCCCCTACAGTAACAAAATTCACCTATATTGGTCAATGTTGGAATATAATTCATCATAAAAATAACAAAAATCCCAAAAAATTCCACTCTATGTTGGAACCTTCATCCAAGTCTCAACCTCTACCCTCTCACTTAGGGTACGGTCCTACAGTATGTTTTAATCTGGAATCCAATCACATACCTCCACCCACTAGCAAAGGGTGAGGTCTAGTTACATATCCCAACCACTGCCCACACACTCATGTTAGGATCCAATATCTTATCCTTACTTATTCCCTTTCACTAAGGGTAAGGTATTATACCATAATCAGGCCACTACCCTCCCACTCAGGGTAAGATCTTATACCATATCCTAAATAATACCCACTCACGTCAGATCGTATCCTATATCACACTCTAACCATTCCCTCTCACTAAATATAGGGTCATGTATGAAATCCTGACCACTATCCTATTACTTAAGGTAGTATCCTATATCACTTCTTAACCACTACCCTCTTAATCAAGGAAAAATTCAATATGACATCCATACCACTACATTTCCACTTAGGGTTGGGTCATATATCATGTCCCAACTATAGGTTCTAGGCACAGAGGAAGCACGTGAGGTTCGTAGCCCAACTTTTATTTTTTTCCATTATCGAAAAAATTTTGGGATCTAATGATGATGAATGTTGTGATCGATGAAATTTAACCCAATAAATAATGAAAATGAATGGAACCTGTAATTGAGAAGAGATGATAATCATATTTTGTTTAAAATTAATTTAATTAAATTAGAATTTCCTCCAAGGTTTATTCATTTTTCATTAATTCGTATGACTACAGATCTGGAGTGCGACATTGTCTTGTTTTAGACATCAAGGGTAGATCTCTTCTAGTAGTGATACACATATATTCCAGGTCTCTCTATTCATTGATGATGGAGTCTACAGGTTCTAGCATGGAAGATCCTTGCGCTTGTTATGTCTTCCTTCAATCACCTTGAGAATTGATTCCAAAGCATTCTACTAGACCTAGTTAAGGAATATCTCTCTCGTTATTGAGAGGATTATTAGAGAAGGATGAACTATCTATGATTGATGTATTTTCTATAATACATTGTGAACAACACAATAAGCATCGTATAGCTTGCCCTTGGCTAATGAGAGAATAATATAACATGGTATTTATTTCACTAGGGTAATAATAAATAATTTTCACAAGTTCTTTAATAATTTTATTAAACCAAGGGAATCCCCCAAGTAAAAAAATAACAAAAATATTATTATTTCTTGACATGCACATAAATTTTGAGTTATAATTATTTATTATTTAATCAAATAACATTCAGAATTATTAATTCTCACTATACCATTAACTCGGTTCGACAATCCCCCAACTTATTTATTAAACCTTCAATAATGAATATTTATTTATTGATTAAATATCACTGCATTATTCACCAATAAAAATATATATATTATATTATATTCACTAAATAGAAAATATATATTTATTAATTATTCTACCCATAATATATTCTCTCAAATAACTAGTGTGGAAATAAATGTGATCATACATCCAAGAATAATTATTAAACTACAACCGAGAATAATATTTATTCAAAATTTTAAATAATAAATAATATATTATTTAACTGAGATACTGGATACACATAGTGTGTGGCCCTCTAGGACTCTTTCTCAGTGGCATTAGGCAGAACCGCCTAATGTCCATGGTTAGCATCTAACGACATGCCAAGGCACCCATATAGAAAGAAGTTAATGTTGTAATGACATGTATCTTCATATAAATGATTACTAGGTAATATAATCTCATTTTATTGATATATCCAATCAAGTGGTTTTCATGAAAGCATCACCAACCAATGTCATTGATTTCTCATTATTTGAATTTTTGGAAATTGAAAATTCCTATATAACACCGTGGCCATAGATTTATTTGTGCTATATAATTTCCATCAAAGGGAATGAGATATCAACTTCACTTATGGATCATAAGGGAAAAATCCTGTCTCACTTTATTCATTAATGCAGAATTACTCGTGACACACCCAATATATCCTACCTTAATGTGAACATATGTCATCATGGTTTTCACCAATACATCTAAGTGAATGAGTCATAAGACCCCTTAATAATAATCATAAATTCTAAGGTCCAATACACACACCCTTAGATTGGAACATCTAATGATCCTTATAAATGTGAATTTCTTACTGGAGGGTCTCATTCTCATAATATCCCTCTAGACATTACCAAGGGCTTATACAATGAGAAGGTGTCTCAAAGTCCTATGAGTCTCCACCCATGATAGCCTATATAATTTTTCCCCTTTAAATGATATCATCTGGCTATAGAACATAAATTCCAAAATAGTATCATGAAACTTCTATTTTCTCATCATAGAAGGGATCCTCTTTGACCTTTTAGTGTGACATATACTCTTAGGATTTTATCACATACAATGTCTTATAAAAAAACCATTATGTTAAAAGGTGTTTATAAGTATCCATCCAATTAATACATGTTTATCATAGAGTACAAAAAATTTGGTTCTGGAGAAAAAACTCCAAAAGTCTCCCACTTTAACAAGAGCCAACTGATAACAAATTTAGTCTTCTATCTCTCACATTATATTCATGATTCTCTTAAGATAGGACTTTAGTAAGGGGTCATCAACATTCTCTTCCATTGATACTCTGATCACTACAACATCACCCCATTGATAGAAATTCATCAAAAGTTGATACTTCCAGGGTATGTTCATTGTACGTTGATGTGACCTTGGCTCTTTTTCTAGAGCCACAACTATAGTATTATTATAATAAAATGCAATAGGGTTTTTATTTCTAGGTACCATATCAATCTCCTTGAAAAAGCTCCAAATCCAGATGGCTTTTTTGGCTGCATAAAAAGTTGTAATATACTTAGACTCCACTGTAGATTCCATGAAAATAGGATGATTTGAACTCTTCCAGCTCATAGATTCTCTATTGAGATATAAAAAACTTCCTGATTGTTACTTTATATCATTATTATCTATATAGAAACAAGCATCACCTTACCCTTTGATGACAATCTCTTCATCTCATCCATACACCATGACCATATCCTAAATTCTTCTAAGTTACTTAAGGATAGTCTTAATAGTAGTACAATATTGTTCTTTAAGATCTTCTTGATATATACCTACTATGATCATGGAATAGGAAACATAAATTATAGTACATAACATGGAATACATGATAGATCCTATCACTGAAGTGTATGAGATCTTACTCATTCTATCTTTCTTATGTTGTGTCTGGGGATACATTTTCATAGGAAGATGTAAACCATGTCACAATGGATCTAATCCCCTCTAGTATTGTTACATACTGAATCTATTTTGTATCTAGTCAATATATGTACTTTGACTTAGTCCAAGAATCCTCTTGGATCTATCATGAATGATCTTGATCCCTACAATTTCGACTACTTCACCTAATTTCTTCATGGAGAATCAATTGTTCAACTAGTCTTTAACTAACAGTAAGACTGGTACTTCATTTCTAATAATTAATATGTCATCAACATATACTGTTATGATAATGATTGTGTTCCCATTAATCCTTTTCTAAACACATTCCTCGCATTCACTCTTAATGAAACCAAATTCATTTATGGCTTCATCGAATCAAATATTCCATAACCTGGATTCTTTCTTCAATCCATAAATAGACCTCTAGAAACAGATAACCCTTTTGGAATCACCTAGTGTCACAAAAGCTTCATGTTATGTCATATAGATATCTTCATGAAGGTTGAATTCAAATTTGACATCCATATTCCAAGTCTTGTAGTCATGGTAAGCTGATATGGAAAGTATGATTCATATGGATTTAAACATGGAAATTTTTTAAAAGGTTTAAATATAGTCAATTCCTTGAGGTTGTTTAAAACCTTTAGCCACTAGCCTTCCATTATAGGTACATAATTTACCTTTCGTGTCCAGTTTCTTCTTGAATACTCATTTACACCTAAAAGGATTTCGATCAACTGGTGTATTGCCCAGAATCAATACTTGGTTCTAATACATGGAATCCATATCAGAATTCATAGCTACTAGCCATCTTGTAGATTTGGATCTCTCTACTTCCTCCTTATAGGAGAGATGTTTATTATTTTCATACAATAATGGGCCCCCATACTCAGTGACTAGAAATCAATATCTCTCTAGTTCTCTTACCTCTCTTGAGCTCCTATTTAGTACTTGTGTTTTAGGAGCTACTTCTTCCATGAGGACCAGTGAAACGTATTCCTATACCAACTCTTGTTTATCTTGAGCATCAACTTTATCGAAGTCAATATTGCTCCCATTATCATTTTTTAGGATGTTCTCCCTCTAAAGAAAGATGGGTGGTCTAGAGACAATTACTTTCTTGTCTTAGGGGTTTTATAGGTAGTATACCATTGTTTCCATTGCATACCCTATAAAGATACACCTTGTTCCCCAGGATGATATTTTTTTGCCTTATAAAGCCTTAACAAATGTCTCATATCCCTATACATGTGTATGCAACAAAATGAGTTTATTTTCACTCCATAACTCGAAAGGAATATCATTTTCCACCTTAGTTATTACACGGTTTATTTTTTATTTCTTAGTTTGTAATGAATATCCCCAAAAGGATAATGCAAGATCTGTATGACTCATCGTCAACCATACCATGTACATTAAGGTGTGGTTCCTCCATTCACTAACAACATTCCACAACGACATATAATGTACAATGAGTTGAGATAGAATCCAAAAATCCAACAGAAATTCCAAGAAATATTGGTTAAGATATTATCCACCTCAATCTAATCGAGGCTTATTTACATTATTACAAACATGGATTTCTGCAACATTTTTGAATTACTCGAATTTCTCAAAGGACTCAGACATATTCCTCATCAAGTAAATATAGCCATACCATGTCAACTCATCAGTAAATTTTATGAAGTAAGAATATCCAAATCTAGCTTTTATTTGAAATAGTCCACACACATTAGTGTGTAAGAATCCTAGAAGCTCTGTAGCCCTTTAACCTCGTCCACCAATTAGAGATTTGGTCATTTTCCCTTCTAACAAGCTTGAAATTTATCGTGTTTTTTAAGCTCAGAAGAGTTTAATAACCATCTTGACAAAGATTTGTGAAACACTTCTTATTTATATGACTGAGATAGTGATTCCACAATTGGGTGTTAAATGAGTCTTGTGAACATGTTTCGTTATCAATTTCCAACAGTTTTTTTCCTAATTTAATACATACCAACAATTATTTAAATTCTCTATACCAGAACATATTTTTTCCTTATAAAAGAAACAACTTTTATTTCCATACATGAAAATAAACCCATCTGTATCCTAACTTGATATAGAAATTATGTTTTTGGTTACACTAGGTACATAATAACATCCATGTAAAACAAAAATCATTCCTATTAGTAATGTGATGTGGTAGTCACCAATGGAAATAGCATCTAGCCTCGCACCCTTGGTATCTCACAGATCCAACTATACTCTGGAAATTTTCCAGAATCAACTTGGTTCCTTAAGTTTAATACACATTTGATCACCACAAGCATTATCTAATACCAAATTTATAGAAATGGAAATATTTCACTTGATAATGAACACACATTTGTCTTCCCCTTGCCTCTGGGTGTAGTTACTCTTCCAGTGTCTTAACTTTCTACATGCAAATAATACTTCCTCATTTTCCATGCCCTTCCTTTGGATCTTCTTCTTCTTGGTTTGATAGTGATCGGGGGATTTAGATTATTTATAATTCTTAGGCCCCTTTTCATTTTCATTCCTCTTCCTATTCTCCATATGAACTGTAGGTTTTCCACCCTATGTTCTTATCCACATGGAGAACTAAAGTAATAATTTTTGATAGAGTCTTATCATTATAACTCAAATTATAATTCACAATAAAACAAGATAAGGTCTTGTGTAGTAATGATATTATGAGATATTTATGTAACTCATCTGGGAATTTAATCCCTAAAATGTCTAGATGCTCAATGATTCTAGTAATCATGACTACATGTGGCCTAGCTGGTGTAAACTCTCCAAGCATAGTGGTGAACAAATAATTTCAGATTTCATACCTATCTTCTCTAACCTTCTCTAGATAGACATCCTGAAGGTGAGCCAACATTCCATAAGAATCCATTTCCTCATGTTGATTCAAGATATCATTGTTCATGGATGACAGTATGAGTAAATTAACATTTTTAACATCATTGATATGTTTCTCATAAACAGATAACTCTTCATCAGTCGGTTTATTTCCAAGAAGAACTGGTAAGGGTTCTTCCAAAACATATAATTTCATTTCATGACAAAGTATGATCCAGAGGTTTCTTCTCCACTCTTGGAATTTAGTACTAGTGAGAATGTTTTCCTTCTTGAGTATGGAATTCAATGATATGTTTGATGTCATTATTAATCATATTTATAAAAATAATATGAATATAGTTTTAGAACATTATATGATAAAATTAAGACAAATAATTAAATAAATATTCATTAGTCTCCCACTATTTTATCAAAACCCAATGGCCCTCACCATTGGCTTCATTATATCATATTTCCTGGACATTCTGGAAGCAAGGATGTAATGCCATGACCTTAGTTACCCAGAGTCGGTGAATTATTACTTAACATTGGCATGATCACAAAAGATCCAGTCTTAAAAGACCGATTAGTTTAGTAGCCTTGGAAACACTAGATACATTCATAAATGTTACATTATATTATCAAGAGAAAAACTACAATAACATAGTCTCCATAGTCCACACCCATATCCCCTTCAGACAATCCCTGTAGGTCAGTCATAAAATATTTCTTCACATCCTTGGAAAAATAAAACATAAAAAAGGGTGAGCTTAGATGCTCAGTAAGGATAACAATATAGAAGAAGCTTTCATAAATAAACTTAAACATTTAAGGAAAAGTATAACTAAACAAAAGCCTTTTAAACTTGAAATTCAGCATAATAAGGAAAAATTAGAATGAAATAATTCCATTTACTTATTCACATGGATATTCTACTGGTCGAATAATCACATGAAATATCAATAACCACTTTCATAATGATGGAATGCATAATGCCAGACTATCATAACCACATAGCAAAGGCCTCGTTCCAAGACTACAAATATGATTTTGTCAAGGCCTCATTCCAAGAAACTAGTTTGTATCATGAGACCTCCCGATGCATCAAGGAGCTATAGCAGGCTCCACCCGTCACTTATTATGTCCAATGCATTCCTCATATGAACAGGTTTAAACATATCATAAACCATAACATAATCGTATCACATAAAACATGCATAAAGGAAACATGAGATTTCCACAATTTAATCACAAGATATCAATACAACACATTGATATAATAAAAACATTATCAAAATCATTTTCAATACCAAAATAAAATAAAAGTAAAACATGGTATTTATTTTTCATTTAGAAAAAAGTTATGGCTTGTAGAGTAAGCCGAAACTCAAATAATGGTCACGGTGGCGGAGAAGTCGTTATCACCGAATACATAAGAAAAAACATTACTTTTGTCATTTAGTAAAAATTATTATTATAAAAATATTCCTTTTGAATAAAAGAAAAAGTCAAAGGGGTTTACACACCATATAAAGGAAAGATGTGTATAAAACCAAATATGCCTCAATGAAAGGAGATTGAGACGAAGTCCCTTACCTCATGTCCGAATTGAATCGACCGTTCTTTAACCTCCTGAATAATAAACTAGAGTTAATTTATACTTGATTAATAACCTTTTTCAAGTTCATTATTCCTTTTATATCACTTATTACCATGTTATGAACATTAGGTAATTATTTAAGTTAAAAACAGTCGTTTTGTCGATCTTTGGTACTTGAAAATAAACTTCTTATAATTACAAGTTGTTCATGTGGTGAAATATCCATTATATCCAGAATTATATTCATTATGTATATATCATATATATCATATATATCCAGTATATATATTCATTTATAATATTACATAACATTTAGAGGTAAGAAATGAAATGCACCGTTCATGGAGATGGTAAGTCGTAGGTAGTAATGAACGCTAATTTCATTTATATATCATATTTAATGGAATGAAATAACAATGATATAAAGGTGTATTATAATTCCAGTATAATATCATATATAATATCATTTACTCCATCCTTTACACGTCCCATATATGACATTAATGATTCAAATCACTTTCATGGGGCGGTAGTCCGCACTTCCTAAAATGAAATTATCGTGTTTACCCATAATGGAAATCATAAAGGTATTCCATAAATGAAAAATACAGAAGCATAAGGAAAAAATAAAAATAATATATATCATATATAAATATAGTTATATCTTAATGGCCACCATGAGAGGTGTTAAAAGAAGATTGAACAATCATCCTTTCGTGAGGCAGTAATTCACCACCAACAAAAACAGTGTGTTCTTTAACCATTAGACGAAGGTGTGTGTAATTTTAAATAAAATAAATCTCATAAAAACGTCCTAGTATATTTAAGATACTGGTTGTTTTACAAAATAATGGAATAAAAGGTTTTTATGTGGTTGGAGAAGCAAAATGAAACAAAAGAATATAAGAGAAGACATTACCTTAGAATCGTGTAACTCTTTTTGATTTGAGCCAAAGGATTCCTTGTGAAGACTTATGCCCAAATGGAGGCTTCTATGAGTAAGATAGGGAAGTTGATAGATTATTTGGGTGGAGTTTGGCCAAGTAAAATGGCACTGACGGTGTGAATAAGGTGGTAGAGTTGGGGACCTTTTATAAGAGGAGAGGAGGGGCACTCTTGGGAAGTCCTGAAATGTTACATTATTATATAATGAGTTTCAGATTTTAAAGGACCGAAAATTATATATTTCTAGGATAAGGAGATAAGGGTTCGCAATATACTCATACAATTGGTTTTTAACAAGTTTAAGTCTTATATTTTACATTATCGTTTCATTTTATTTAAATCGTTAATTAATAGGGTAATCGCTCCATCATCATGGTGTCATAAAAAAATTAATTTATTTAATGTCTAAAAATTATAAAAAAAATATCATGATATAGGAAATATCTTTATCTTTATATTGAATATTTATAGTCCAAATGTTAACTTATATAACACCATGTAATAATTGTTTTAGTAAAACAACACATGTTTGTGAGAATTTTATTTTTTCTTTAAATAAAAAGTTATTAATGTAATTTTCTTACCCAAATGGCTCAATGGGGTCCCCAAGTTGACCCATGGATTTTCTTGGTCGGCTATGACTCATCAAATAAGGGTAGGACAAGTTTAAAGGTAATTTCATATTATTATAACATTATATTTACCTTAAACTACACTAATTACCTTTAATCACGATTAATAGAACTTAAAAGTTACTATTCACCAAAAATTATTTTAATCCCATTGAACCTCATTTTTCTTCCTAATGAAAATTATGTTTGTCGGATTTTTGAAATTCAATTCACAGAAAGAGTAAAATTTCATTTAAACGAAAAATCAGTTTTTTAACTACAACTTAGTGGTTTCACTATTCATCAAAAATTGACGTTTTTCATAAAAATACCAAAAATTCACCCTAAGATATAATTGATATTATTAATTCAAAAATGATGTCTATTTTAAAAAATTCCAAACATATAACTTTCATTAATTAACTTTATAATTAATTGCTCATGTCAAAACAAATAGCGTGTTTTTAAGAAACAATATCAATCAAAAGATTGACAATTGTTTATGTTCAATTTCAAAGTGAAATTAATTCTAATGACCACCATTGGATAAAATGATAAACGTATATTATAATTATACTTTAAAACCACTCAATAGTATAATTTATTACTATAAATTATTTTTATTAAAATTTTATTTTTAAGTATTTTTTTACTATTCATAGAAAATTGGAAGTTCTCAGAAAATTACAAAAAATTCAAATTAGGATAATTTCAATATTCCGAATACAAAAATGAAGTCCATATTGAATTATAAAATTAATATAATTTCAAAAGGTGGTTATTACTATTCATAAAGGCTATATTGATTGGTCGTGGTGTGTTAGAACTCAAGGTTGCGTACAACACACACTACTCTATTATTCAAAGAGAATCGTACCATGGAAGCTTGGGGTGTTACATTCTCCCCTCCTCCAATAAATTGCATCCTCGCAATTTGAAATTTTTCTTCAAAAATATAAGGCTGAAAGTAGAAAATACCATTGTGGAAAACTCACATCTGAAATAGGGTTAATAAAATCTAGTCTTAATAAGAGGGAAAAGGAAATGATAAAGTCACCACCAAATTAGGGTTTCGAATAAGAGAACATTGGTGGAAATTATAGACACATAATTAGAGGAAAACGTAAATATTTATAGGGATTGTTTGAAGTCATCAATAACAAACAAGTTTAAAATTGAGGGCCTCAAATCCATCAATCTATGATGAAAATATCATCAGTTCAACAAAACATAAGGTATTAGGATAATAAAATTTTTTAATATCCCTTTCCTAAAGATTAAGAATTAATTTATTCATAGAATACGTGAGAGGTATATATATATATACACTTGACAAGTAGAGTTTCAACCTTCAACTAATTTCTACCACAAACTCCTCTTTCACTCCAAAAGATAATAGAACTCAAAAATATTATATTTATCCTAATCATACAAGGTTCCAAATATTAACACATACCATTTAGATTAGGAAAACTATTTTTTAATAACCAGGGACTTACTGTAGGCTAGTGGTAGGTAATAAAGGCATGTCGCACTATGGTTGTGGGTTCGATTCTGGGAACATTGTCTGATGCGACGAGTTATCCCCCAACCTCCAGGTTGTCATTTTCCTAAAACTATAGTATTATAATATTCCAAAAATAATCTTCAGAAATGTTTTATCAATAAAAAATACTATCCAAAGTTCAACTTAATCCATTCCAACCTTTATAGTTATCCAAAATACCTTTGTCTAAACTTTCATTAAAAGGTATATAAATTCTAAAATTAATTGTAACATTAGATTACCCAAACAAAGTAAAGTTTCTCTTATTGTCACATACTAAAAATATTATTACCTTCATCATATTAAAACCTTAATGAAAACAAAAAGTTCTGCATTACAATCCTTATATATATCACATTGTTCTTATAACCAGAATAAAATCCTTGAGTCTAAACGCACCATTAATTATTCCACTTCAACTTTAGTAACATTATAAGTTTGGCCTTGCTCCCTTGGCCTTTTCTGAGGTAAGTTTCCTTGGCTCTTAGTGCATTCATTTTCATAATGCCCCATTTCTCTACAATTATATCATTCAACATTGACATCCTCTTTCTTTCCCTTGCAATCACAAGCCCGGTCACCTTTTTCTCCACATTTATAACAAACTCCCATTCCTTTTAGGCGAGTACCAGGGTGATTCTTCCCACAATTATCGCATAATGAAAAATACTTCTTTCCCATTTTCCCTTTATCTGTCTCTTGTTCCACCATTCTCTTCTTCTCTTGCTTTACTTTAATTTCATAAGATTTAGAGAATTAGTTTTCTGTCTTGATAGCACATGATACTATATCTTCATACGTTGAGAAAGATTTTGATACTAAATCTTGACGGAGAAACGGTTTTAACCCATGAAATAAATGATCAATATTACTTCTTGGGCTACGTATATAATCTGCAGTATACCTCGCTAACATTGTAAAGTTGGCTTCATACTTTGTGACATTATCATCCTCCTTTTTTCTCAGACTCAGAAATTGCCTTTTCATATTTGCTCGATGGTCACGAGGAAAGTATTTTTCTAAGAAAATCTCTTTGAACTCCCTTCATTCCATATTTGATACTTCATCATCTTCTGTTTTGTTTTGAATCAATGAACACCGTTGATCAGTATCTCCGGTGAGGTGGTAAACTAGCATGATATCCTTTTCCCTTTCACTACTCCCCAAGGCGTGGAATATTTTCTCCAGGGAGTTTATCCATTGCTCAGATACTAATGGATTTGTACCCCCATTAAATGTTGGTGGTCTTTTCCTCATGAAACGATCTAACATTGATCCTCCACATTGTGGATCAGGGTGCTCTATACGAGTAAGGTTATTATTCATAACCTGAGTGAGTTTTCCCAGTATGTTGATAAGTTGATTAGCACCAGTTGTATCACCAGATCCACTATAATTATCTTGAGTAGGAGGTAAATCCATACATGGAGTGCGTGCATTGATACAATTTCCATTCCTTCCACTAGGCACCATTTCTAAAGAATGGCATAAACTAGATTAGTTTATGAATCGAAATACATAATAACAAACTTTCAAAACACTTAACATAAATTGAAATATTTATGGATATAATCCATAATCGAAAAAATGTTTTCTTTGAGAAAGAATATACTCATAATCCCTTCATAATGGTTTGTAAAGAAAATGATAATTATCCAAAGCATATCCCCTGGGAGTGTCGTAACCAAGAGTGCAGCAAGGACCGTTTTCATGCACCAGTTCCCGTTCGAGTCTAGCTCAAAGCAGTGTTTTCATGTTTTACCCCTATGTACATCTGTGCTAGAGCTGCCTCTACCTGCTCGTATCCAGAAAGGGATGTATTGCTAAGAAAACTCACAAAAATCTCTATAATATGAAAATTCTAGGAAGTTCTTCTATACTAATCCTCAAAGTCCATCTTAGGGCTATGTGCTCTAATCAGAGTTTATCTTAATCTATCTTCCAAGGTTAGTACTAAACTGCCTATGATACCAACTATAACACCCCGACCCCTGTTACCCAGAGTCGGTGCATTATTACGTAACATTGGCATGACCACAAAAGATGAAGTCTCGAAAGCCCGATTAGTTTAGTAGCCTTGGAAACACTAGATACATTTATAAATGTTACATTACATCATAAAGAGAAAAACTATAATAACATAGTCTCCATAGTCCACACCCATATCCCCTTCAGACTATCCCTGCAGGTCAGTCATAAAATATTTCTTCACATCCTTGAAAAAATAAAACATAGAAAGGGGTGAGATCAGATGCTCAGTAAGGATAACAATATAGCGGAAGCTTTCATAAATAAACATAAACATTTAAAGAAATGTATAACTAATCAAAATCATTTTAAACTTGAATTTCAGAATATTATGGAAAAAGTATAATGAAATAATGTTATTTAATTATTCATATTGATATTCTACTGGTCGAATAATCACATGCAATATCAATAACCACTTTCATAATAATGGAATGCATAATGCCAGACTATCATAACCACACAGCCAAGGACTCGTGCCAAGACTAAAAATAAGATTTTGTCAAGGCCTCGTGCCAAGACACTAGTTTGTCTCATGAGACCTTCCGATGCATCGAGGAGCTATAGTGGGCTCCACCCATCACGTATTAAGTCCAATGCATTCCTCATATGAACATGTTTAAACATATCATAAACCATAACATAATCGTATCACCTAAAACATGCATAAAGGAGACATAACATTTACACATTTCAATCACAAGATATCAATACAACACATTGATATAATAAAAACATTATCATAACCATTTTCAATACCAAAATAAAAGAAAAGTAAAACAGGGTATTTATTTTTCATTTAAAAAAAAGTTATTGCTTGTAGAGGAAGTCGAAACTCAAATAATAGTCACAGCAGCAGAGAAGTCGTTGTCGCCGCATACGTAAGAAAAAACATTCCTTTTTTTTGTTTAATAAAAATGATTCGTATAAAAATATTCCTTTTGAATAAAAGTAAAAATAAAAGGTGTTTATACACCGTATAAAGGAAAGTTGTGTATAAAACCAAATATTCCTCAATGAAAGGAGATTCAGACAAAGTCCCTTACCTCCTGTCTGACTTGAATCGACTATTCTTTAACCTCCTGAATAATAAACTAGAGTTAATTTCTACTTTTTTAAGAACCTTTTTCAAGTTCATTATTACTTTTATATCACTTATTACCATGTTATAAACATTATTTAATTATTTAAGTTAATAATGGTCGTTTTTTCGATCTTTGGTACTTGAAAATAAACTTCTTATAATTACATGTTGTTCATGTGGTAAAATATTCATTATATCCAGAATTATATTCATTATTTGGATATCATATATAACATATATATCCAGTATATATATTCATTTATAATATTACATAACATTTAGAGGTAAGAAATGAAATGCACTGTTCATGTAGACGGTAAGCCGTATGTATGCATGAACGCTAATTTCATTTCTATTTCGTATTTAATGCAATGAAATCATAATGATATAAATTTTTATTATAATTCCATTATAATATCATATATAATATCATGTACTCCATCATTTACACATCCCACATATGGCATTAACGATTCAAATTACTTTGAGTGGGCGGTAGTCCGCACATCCTAAAATGAAATTATCGCGTTTACACATAATGGAAATCATAAAGGTATTCCATAAATGAAAAATACAGAAGAATAAGGAAAACATAAACATAATATATATCATATATAAATATAGTGACATATTAATGGCCTCAATGAGAGGTGTTAAAATAAGAATGAATAATCATCGTTTCGTGAGGCAGTAATTCACCACCCACAGAAACAGTATGTTCTTTAACCATTAGACGAAGGTGTGTGTACGTTTAAATAAAATCCATCTCATAAAAACATCCTAGTATATTAAATATACTGGTGTTTTTACAAATTAAAGGAATAAAAATAGTTTAAGGTGTTGGAGAAACAAAATGAAACAAAAGAACATAAGAGAAGACAATACCTTAAAATCGGGAAACTCTTTTTGATTTGAGCCAATGGCTTCCTTGGGAAGACTTCTGCCCAAAGTGAGGATTCTAAGAGTAATATAGGGAAGTTGAGAGAGTATTTTGGAAGATTTTGGCCGAGATAAATGGCTTTGAAGGTGTGAATAAGGTGGTAGAGGTGGGGGCCTTTTATAAGGGGAGAGGGGGGCACTCTTGGAATTTCATGAAATGTTACATTATTATATAATGTATTTCGGATTTTAAAGGTCCCAAAATTATATATTTCGAGGATAATGTGATAAGGGTTCGACATATACTCATACAATAGGGTTTTGACAAGTGTAAGTCTTATATTTTACATTATCTTTTCATTTTATTTAAATCGTTAATTAATGGGGTAATCGCTCCATCATCATGGTGTCATAAAAATTTTAATTTATTTATTGTCTAAATATTATAAAAAAACTATCATGATTTATGAAATATTTTTATCTTTCCAATTGATATTTATAGTCAAAATGTTAACTTATATAACCCGATGTAATAATTGTTTTAGTAAAACAACACATGTTTGTGACAATTTTATTTTTACTTTAAATAAAAAGTTATTAATGTCATTTTCTTACCCAAGTGGCTCCATGGGGTCCCCAAGTTGACCCATGGATTGTCATGGTTGGCCATGAATCATTAAATAAGGGTAGGACAAGTGTAATGGAAATTTCATATTGTTATAACATTATATTTACCTTAAATTACAGTAATTACCTTTAATCGCGATTAATAGAACTTAAAAGTTACTATTCACAAAAAATTAATTTAGTCCCATTGAACCACATTTTACTTCCAAATGACAATGATGTTTGTCGGATTTTTGAAATTCAATTCACAGAAGTGGTAAAATTTCATTTAAACGAAAAATCATTTTTTTTAACGACCATTGAGTGGTTTCACTATTCATCAAAATTGAACTTTTTCAGAAAAATACCAAAAATTCACCCTATGCTATAATTGTTATTATGAATTCAAAAATTATGTCTATTTTAAGAAATTCCTAAAATATATGTTGCATTAATTAATTTTATAATTAATTACCACTGTCAAAACAAATACCGTGTTTTTAAGAAACAATATCAATCAAAAGATTGACAATTGTTTATGTCCAATTTCAAAGTGAAATTAATTATAATGACCACCATTGGATGAAATGGTAAAAGTATATTCTAATTATAAATTAAAACCACTCAATAGTATAATTTATTACTTTAAATTATTTTGAATAAAAAAGTTGCTTTTAAGTATTTTTTTACTATTCATAGAAAATTGGAAGCTCTCAGAAAATTACAAAAAATTCAAATTAGGATAATTCTGATATTTCAAATACAAAAATGAATTCCATTTTTAATTATAAAATTTATATAATTTCAAAATGTGGTTATTACTTTTCATAATGGCTACTTTGATTGTTTGCGGTGTGTCAGAACTCGAGGTTGCATACAACACATGCTGCTCTACTATTCAAAGAGAAGTGTACCATGGAAGCTTGGGGTGTTACAAAGGATCCATATTTCCCTTCACATTACCCAAAATTTGGCTGGCAAAGCAATTTGGAAGGTTTTAGGTAGAAATTCCAATTGCCAAATAAATTAACACAGAGCTACTTTATCTGTTGAGTGAACTCCCCAATCCTAAAATCCTTAATTTGGGATGTCCATAAACTTTTCCTCTCAGTTATACCAAGTCCTTATTTGGAAGTCAATCCTTGATGTAAATTATGTCATTTCAAACCAAAAACCTCAAACTATAATTCCCTGATAAATGAAAGCACCCAAACTATGCTTTTTCAAGTACCTTGAACTATGGTTTGATTCTTATTGAAGTAATTTAAGGCTATACCAGCATAATATTTTATTGAGGGATTTTATCCTTTATGTTTAAATTTCCATTTACTATATTTTCACGTGATTTTAATATTATGTGGGATAAGTTTATGTTATTAACCATGTATTAGATAATATTTTCGCATAAGCCAGTTTATTTTAGTTCCATCTTTCATGCTTATTAATTCTTTAATTATGTGATCGTGACAAAACACCCATAATGAATAACCATACAAATGAGAAAAATAAAATTAAGGGTATGATGATGATCTTGATATAATGGTTAGTTTGTCTAGTGGTTGAAAAACTAACCACTGACCTAGAGGAGAAACACCTTGAACCAATTAGGTTCATGTTTACAGCTTCCCACCAGTCCAGATGTGTATCTCCTTGGATTGGTTTTTCCACGACTCCTAAATTAAACTTCCTCTACTAGCTTAGGAGCTCCATCCATTACATATTATTTTACTCACATGTTGGTGAGGGGTAAAATGGGGTCTACATAAAAGAAACCATGGGAACACATTCCCTATATATTAATAAGGAGAGAAGCCACATGGGCTAAAAATTTGATTTAATAAATTAAAAGGAAACCAATCACAAAAAAAGGTTTGGTCTATCTCATGATCATCCACATGCATGCAACGATTTTAATAATTTAATAAAACTATCATTAAATTCTTTAATAATTATTGTTTAAAATAAATCCTTCACAAATCAATTAATTATTATCTTTAAGTAATAAATCCTTTTATCTTAATCCTTTTTTAAATTTCCTTGAGATGATCATCCATTATAATTCTAATAAAACTATAATTCATTTGAAATTAACCTTTTACATAACATGTACCTTATAGGTAACCTAGTGAATACCCATCAAAACATAGCCAGCATTTATTATTCTTGTATAATATTTTACTCTTGTGACATATGGCATACACGACTTATCATATACATTCATGACATGTACTTCATGGATGATTACATGAATTGAATGATTCTTCACCCATGTGTTATGCTTCAATTCACTTATATTAAAAATTTGTATACGACTTATATGTGATATGAAGATATGAAGATTTTGAAAATATTAAAATTTTAATTATACATAATTTGGTAAAGTACATGTTGTGTAGATCTGATATATACGACATCATCTACCTTCACTGTCTATCCGAAGTACACACCTAGGGACTCAGCGTGTGAGGCGTAATTCAGAAATTTCAGAGTACAGAGTGTGTCTAGTAGGCCACACACTATGTTGACTCCGTGTTACATGGTTGTCGATCGACTAAGCCATATATGAGATACACAGCCTGACCCTATCCTGAATGTTACTACACACCATGTACAGTGGGCCACATGATATGTAGTCTAGCTAACTGTGTGCCAGTCTGTCTCGGTCAACATGCGATGTAAGAGTTGACTACACTACAAGTCATTAATGCACATAGGTTGAGTAATTTTTGAACTACTCATGATGCATTGAACGCAACTACATGGCATACAGATCTAAATACATGGTGTGTACTATTATGTTACCTGGACAGAACCCTTGGCACCACTGGATGAGTTTCTTCATTTTTTTTAAATCAAAAAATTAATCATTTCAGTTTGATATATGAGAAACAATAGAGGAAGAACATATATCATAATTCATATTAAAGGAAATATTAAAATTGAATGTAAGAAACTAAATTATTAAATTATAAATCATTAACGAATTATTTAAATAATTATAAACAATGATATTACCTCTCTGATAACATTGGTAGGTTCTGGGCTTAGTGGAAGCATTGGAGGGACAGAGCCCAACTTTTATTTTTCCCATTATCTATGAACAATCTAGGATCTAGCAGGGTTAACACCATGATCCACATAATTGACTCAAAGAAATAACAAAAATGAATAGAACTCGAAACATAGAAAACCGGATCAATATATATTTTTTATAATTAATATAATTTAATAAGAATTACCTTCGAGGATTATTCTTTCATTGTTGATGTTTCTGGCTATAGATTGGGATTGTGTAATCATTGCATTGTATAGATCAATGGTAGATCTCCTCTAGTAGTGATCCAGACATGCTCCACACATCTCTAGACATCACTAAAGGAGTCTTTGGGTTTTATCACGGAAGACCCTTGTGCTTTCGATGTCTTCCTTAGATCACCTTGAAAACCACTTCCAAATCATTATACTTGATCTAGTGGATGAGGATCTCTCTTGTTCTTGAGAGTTTTCTTGGAGAGGGGTGGACTCCATAGGCTTGAGAGCATTTATCCAATTTCTTGTGCAAACCACAATAGGTGTCGAATAACTTTCCCTTATCTAATGAGAGAATAATATAATCGTGTATTTATTTCACTAGGGTACTAATAACTAATTTTCAAAGTTTCCTTGATTATTTTATTAAACCAAGTAAAACCTCCATGTCAAAAAATAATCATAATATTGTTATTTCCTAACATGCGCTTAACATGCGAGTTATGATTATATATTATTTAATCGAACAACAATCAATATTATTATTTATCATAGGACACTTAACTCTGTTTGCCAATCCTCAACCATATTTAATGAACCTTGAATAATGAATAATTATTTATTAAATAAATATCCCTATATAATTCACCAATAAATATATATATAAATATAACATTCACTAATTAGAAAATAAATATTTATTAAGAATTCACCCCGTAATATATTCTCTCGAATAACTAGTTTCAAAATTAATGCGATCAGGAATCCATGAGTAACTATTAAACCACAACCAGGAATAATCATTATTAAACTTGTTAAATAATAAATAATATATTATTTAACTGAGATATTGGATAAACTTCATGTGTGAACCTCAAGGCCTCTTTCTCAGTGCCATTAGGTGGACTAGCCTAAAGTCCAAGGTTTACATCTAGAAACACGCCAAGGCACCCATAGAGAAAGAAGATAATTTTTTAATGTCATGTCACCTCATACGAATGCTTACCGTGTAATATAATCCATTTCTTTTAATATATCCAACCAAGCCAGTTGCATGCATGTGCCATCAACCCATGTGCTCGATTTCTCATTCATTGACTTCTTGGAAATTGAACATACCTATAGAAAACCATGGCCATGGATTTATTTAGGCTATAAGATTTACATCAAAGGCCATAAGATATAATCTTTTTTATGGAATAAAAGGGATATATCCATTCTATAATTATTCAGTAATGTTGTATTACTCATGATGAACCTATCATATCCTACCTCTCCGCGAACAAATGTTTCCACGGTTTTCACCAAAACATTTAAGTGCACGATTCATAATACCTATTAAAAATAATCATAAATTCTATTGACTAATACACACATATGTTGATAGGAATATCCAATGACACATATATATGTGGATTTCCTACAGGAAGTTCCTATTCTCATAATATACTCCTTAAAATTAACAAGGTTGTACACCATGAGAGGGTTCCTCAAAGTCCTATGAGTCTCCACCCCTGGTAGCCTATATCATTTGCATCTCTTCAAATGATACCATCTGGATATATAACATATATTCAAGAATATTTCCATGGAGCTTCTAGTTTCTCATCATAATAGGGATACCTTATTCCCTTTTAGTGCGAAAATTACTCTTTGGACATTATCACAAACAATGTCTTACAGAAGAACAATCATGATGTTATAAGGGGTTTTTTAATATACATCTAATGAATACTTGTTTATCATAAAGTACAAAAAATTTGGTTCTTGGGAACCAACTCCAACCATGGCCATCATCCTCTCACATAGGGTAGGGTCTTATATCATTTCATAACCACTACCTGCTAACTTACGGTAGTCTCATGACCCCCTCTCACTAAGTATACTATAATGAGGGGAGGGAGATAATGACCCCCACCCTGAGCCCCACCTTCAGTAGGCCCAAGGTTGGAAAATCGCACTAAAGGTATAAAAATATCATGAATTATGTGGAATTTCCCTCTATAATAATGTAGGATTGAGAGATAAGATCAATTAGGCATAAAAAATCCATGACATAATATTAAAAAAATAACCAAAACTACCCCACAATGAATGTATAAATAAAATTGACACTTATAAAAGTATCCAAAGTAAAATACACAAAAGTAAAGATAAAGTATAGACATAGTATCAATCCATGTTCTCGACTACTATTGTCCATCATGACCACATAATCATCCTGGAGACTAGAAAATACTTTTATATACATAGGGTGAGAATACATGTATACTCAGTGGGAAAACCAAAGTCTCTCATTCACATAAGAAAATGCAAATTAATGCACTTGTGAGAAAATAGTAGAAACAAACAGCACATATATTGGTATACTAACCAATTCCCACTCAATATGTACTACAATCCAAGTAATATAACATAATAAAAATTTATATTGATAAAGGTTACCCCACACCTCTTTCTGGCTTTTATGTTGTTCTAAAACTCCAACATCATATGCCCTAGAGCTCCCATCTCCTCTTTATAACAAACCACACAAAAAACATGAACACATAACATCACACCTGCATACACCTGGGATCACCTCCCCATAAGAACAGTAATATCACATCTCCCTAGAAAACACATGATCCACAACCCCACAAGCATGGCCTCATCTTGACTAATAAAACCTGGGCTATCACAACCACTGTCTAATTCACTATCAAACCTATGGATATCACATACAATGAAGTAACAAACTCACTAGGAAGAGTTTGTAATAAATATGGGTTACCCTTCCAACCATCCTCCACACCAGATGTTGATAAAAGAACCCTTCACATGCTTTTGTGGATGTCGACACATAGTTCTCCGCATGGGTGGGATGTGTATTGGAATTAAAAATAATATAAAAATATATGAAAATAGCCTAAAAAAATACATCCTATGGGTTCATATAAAATAAATAAACAAATAAAAACATTACCACATTTTCAACCACCTCTAAATGCATAAAACCACATCACAATTAATAAGAATGATTCGCATTTCTAACCAACTTCATTTAACCATCCCATTCATTTTATTATCTATCAAAAAACACATTTGTTCATAGATCCCACAATTAAATTATTCATCATCCATTTCCAAAATATTAACCAAACAAACCCATGTCATTTCAATTATTATTAAACAATTATTAATTCCATCGCTACTTGAGAATCCAGCACAAAGAAACCACAACATTTCCGCTCTAAAATCATGGATAAAACACATCGCCAACCACAAGTCATGAAGAAATAAACCACCTCACTGTACCAAAATAATTTCTAACAAACCAACTCACTAACCCAAAAGAACAACCAATCAAACCACATCTCCACCACAAAAACACATCAAAAAACCACCTTGATACACCAAATGCACAGCCAAAAACCCACCTTGTATCCCCAAAAGAAAGGCCAATAAACCATATTTCCTCCCCAAAAGAACATTCAAAAAAAATCAACCCCATATTGCCCATCAACACATCAGCCGCACATCACCTACCTAAAATCAAGACCACGCATCACATCACATCAAAATATATTTTACATATTTTGAAATGGGATTTTATGACGTTCCACTTTATTTTTTGGGGTGGTATCAAACAAATCATAATCCTAGGGAAACAATTTCTGTAACCAAATATAATTGGTTACCCAAATTTGAATTTTAGGATCATTTCACAATAATCAAGATAGACACAACAATCAACACATATTATCAAGTGCAATAAAATCCCCGAACAACCACATTTTTCAGTGCGGCATCAGGCCCGTGAAATCCATCATATCATATAATATCCAAGCTGTAAAAACCTGGGAATAATTAATCTTTTACCTATTCAATTTAAATTAAAAAATTATTAATCTTTGATTAATCCTTAAAAAATTTAACCTAAGTATAAATTAGACAAACGCGGGATTCCCTACCTCAAAGAAGCTTACCAAATCTTTGTGCACCATGTGGAGAAGAAGAAGTTCCCACCAACAACAATTTTTTCCCAAGAATTCATATATAAACCTATAACACACTAAAAGTTCATAAACAAATCCCAAACACCCAACCTAAACAAAATATCACCATTTCAGAGAAACACTAAAGAAGAATTGAAGGAAATAGATAAGAAAGAGAGGATAACTCACCATGGATCAAGTATAGGATGTCTAGAATCAAATATTTTTGAAAGTAATCCCAAACACTTAAAGAGAGGTCATCTAGATCACCTAGAAGGAGATAAGGGAGAACCATATATAGGGTTTGAGGAATAAACACAAGTGTTGTAACCTTTAAAAATGTGTTTCATAGGACATTTAGATAGTGTGTAATCCATACATGTCGTGTAAATGTCATGATTTATGTTCTACTAAGAAAAATGTCACCGTGAATGATTTTTACACCCAATTTAATACACATCCTGAACTGGCCTCAGATAGGACATGGATCATCTTTACACATCATGTAAAATTTACATGGTGTTCAATAGAAATCCTTCCATCAATTAAAATTCAAACTTCCGAAAATCTACTCTAGACCACCTCCAAGAACCTCTAACACCCAAAACCAGTGAAGTTACAATCCAGGAAGGCATAGAACATTACATCGGATACCTCTAAAATTATTTATTCCATCAAGAAACCAAAACCAATCCCATAACAAAAGGGGCTCAAACAACCACCCTGAATGATTCCTCTAAAAGATCTCATCATGCATCAAATGGTATAATAAGGCAAAAATGCTAAACTAAATTCCCACAAAATATCTCTCACAACCCCATCACCACACAACCATATCACCACAACCATCTCAACCCCCACACATCATAAACCAATAACCACAAAAACAAAAGAACTACATTGTACCAAACACACAAATCATGATATTCCATCCTTCATGTCCAGATAGTATCTGCTATGGGCAGCACCAACTTACGCACACTGGTTTAATCAAATAATAGTTAATGCATCTATATTAGGACTCTTTTCCTCCACTTTTCATAAACCATAAATTTATCACATGTCATACATCCCAAATGAAGGAAAAAAACTTTTCTCATAAAAGAATATCTAATCATTACATCACAAGAAAAAATAGAAAAGGAAAACACGAAACAACTCCAAGTACTAGGCACACATCTTCATATCATGTTCCCAAGTAGTTTTCTTCCGACCAACTTGCCTCCACACCACACCAACCAATGGAATGGTCCATCCATATAGTGCCTTCTAATGGTGATCCTGGATCTCTATTGGAAACTAAACGAACATCACATCTTCCTAGATTTCTAAATCTACCAAGCCATTTACATGGGCGTCTTCATGAAGATCCCAGTAAAGATGAGAGATGTGGAAGATATTGTAGATACTATCACGACCGGAAAAACTGATTTTTGTGATGGGAATAAATCATGTCACAAATAGTCCGTCGAAGAGGTTATTTCCAACAGGACTAGGGGTCTCATCGCAAAAAATTATGTGCGGTTTGGTGCTGTTTACACGCCAAACTGTGCGGAAGGGTATTTGCGACGGGGAGGCACCGTCCGTCACAAATACCCTTTTAACCGCCGACTGTAATTAATGTGGGTGAAGGTATTTGTGATGGGACATGTCACAAACAGGATCGTCACAACTAATCTAACCTATATATACACCATCCATTTTTACTTCCTTCCCCTCAATTATTACTTTCTCTTTTTCTCTACACTCTAATTTGAGAGTCAATTTTTTTTGAGTTATTATTTTTTAGGAAGAAGTTGTGAAGTCGTCTACATTTATAAGAGATCATGTTTGATGGTATTTATGTTTTATTTAATTTAGTATTTATTTAATTTTTATATTAATTTTAATTATTTTTGATTAGTTGTAATTAAATTAGATTTAAATTTTTTTGTCATCGGTATTTATTTGTAATAATAAATTGAAATAATTTGTACTAATTCTTAGTAATTAGTAGTAATTAATAATTACTAATGATAATTAGTAATCTATATAAATAATTAGAGGTATTTAGTAATTAGTAGCTGTAATTTCAAGTAATTATTAGCAATTAACACTAATTAGTAATAATTAGGAAAAAATAGTAATAATTCAGAAAAAATAGTAATAATTAGAAAAAAATAGAAATAAATATTTGCAATTAGTAACAAATATTTACAATTAGTAATAAATACTAATAATTAGAAATAAATAGAGTAATAATTAGTAATAATTAGTAATAAATAGTAATAAATAGTAATAAATAGTAATAAATAGTAATAATTAGTAATAATTAGTAATAATTAGTAATAATTAGTAATAATTAGTAATATTTAGTAATAATTAGTAATAATTAGTAATAATTAGTAATAATTAGTAATAATTTGTAATAATTAGTAATAAATAGTAATAAATAGTAATCTGTAGTAATAAATTGTAATAAATTGTAATAATTAGTAATAATTAGTAACAATTAGTAATAAATATTAATAAATAGTATTAAATAGTAATAATTAGTAATAATTCGTAATAAGTTGTAATGATTAGTAATAATTAGTAATAATTTGTAATAATTTGTAATAATTAGGAATAAATAGGAAAATTAGCAATAATTAGGAATAATTAGGAATAATAAAGAATAATAAAGAATAATTCGGAATAATTAGGAATAAAATCAATTGTAATAAATTTTATTAAATTTTATTAACTTAGCATATTTTCACGTGGATTGGCGGTACTCCTTTTTCTCAATGACTCGTCTCCTTTCAACTCTCACTGACTCAAGAAATTTTGAAAAATAATCTTCAATGTATGCATATCCAATCTTTTATGCTCGAGTTTGGATGTGAATTTGTAGGAGCACGTTTTTCATAATGTTTTCAGGCAGTGAAAGTTGTAAGAAGATTATTTATCGATGAAAAGGGGGTTCTTTTATCTAACAGCTCATTTACTTGCATCTTTCTCATATTGAAATCAAAATGAAGAATCTTCTTGGAGGTACGCTTATACATTCTCATATGCTCAAGAATGGATATGCATACCTCTGAGAAGAATCTTCATTGTGATTTCAGTGTGATAAATTTGCATGTAAATGAGTCCTTTGATAAAAGAGTAGTCGTTAATCCACTAGAAATTGTGTGGCCCGTAATTAATGGTAATTATTAAGAATTATTTGTAATTATTTATCTTATTTTTTTGGAAAATGTTTTTATAATTTCAAATTATTCAAAAATAGTAATAATTTAATATTTTTTAGAATGATAAGGAACAATGAAGTCAACAATAGTCATTATTAGATGATCACACTTGGATAAATCATCGTAGAAATCCAAACGGTTCAGGTTTAAATCCTGTATACATTGAGGGTGTTGAAGCTTTCTTATCATTTGCATCATAAAAATAAGAATTTGTTTTTGAAGGAACAATTAAGTGCACTTTTAAAAAATCTTCCTTGAGAACATTTGATAGAATCAACAAGGTTTGTGGGACATCTCTTGCATTTTTGTTTTCAACCAGACCATGTTTTTTGGTATCAAAATAGTGAAAGAAATTCCAGAGAAGATACTAATAATTTGATTTTGGATCCATCACAGTTTGAAAATGTAGTACATGATTTTGTTGGTACATATGTTCAACAAACTGAAACTCAGGATGATTTTGATTTTACACATGATTTGGCACCATCTGAATTTTATGAGTTGCTAAGGTCTTCTAAGGAGGAATTATATCCTGGTTTCAAGAAAATTATAAATGGTTGAAAATTTTATTGCTATTAAATTAGATAATACAAATTATACCAACTATTTTTATCATATATTTTCTTTGGCTAAAATACTATTACCTGAATGAAATGTGTTTCCTACAAATTACTAAGAGAGCAAGATGATGGTTCATAATCTGGGCCTTAGTTATCAGAAAATGAATGCAAGTGAAAATGATTTCATCCAATATTCTAGTGAAAATGAGTCATTGGATAGTTTTACCACATGTGGAAAATTGAGATATAAAAAATCTCAATCGGGGAAGTCTAGATCGATTTCGGTAAAAAGGTTGAGATATTTCACGCTTACACCCAGGTTGCATCATTTATTTATGTCTCCAAACATTGTGTCAGTGATGTCATGGCACAAAACAAAGATTTCAACTAGTAAAATCTTGAATCATCCATCAGATGGTGATTCATGGAAACATTTTGACCAACTGCATCTGTTTTTTTCTTTAGAAGCCCAGAACATGTCATTGGGTCTTTCAACTGACGGTTTCTGTCTGTTTGGTTCTTATGGTAGTCAGTATTCATGTTTGCTAGTATTTATAACTCCGTACAATTTACCACCATGGATGTTGATGAAGGATCTGTATATCTTTTTGACCTTATTAATCCCAAGACATCTGAAAAAGAATTTTGATGTTTATTTGAATCCATTGAGTGATGTGTGAAATTCATTGTGGAGTAATGGTGTCAGTACATATGATGTTACTATGGAAAAAAAGTTCATATTAAAATCTACATTGATGTTGAAAATTTGGGACTTCACAACATATGGAATGTTATCTGGCTGGAGTACACAAGGTTTGAAATAATGTCCTTACTGTATGAAAGACCACAAAGCATTTACACTCATCAATGGAAAAAAACCTTTCTATTTTGACAATCATCACCGATTTCTTCCAACCTATTATCCTTTTCCGAGGAAAAAAATCTCATTTTAGAAAAGGAACAATTGAAAAGGATGAACCTCAAAAATGATCTTGGGTTAAGAGTTAAAATCAGTTTTATTTTCATTACCTCCCATCACATTTGGGCCAACAATAAACCGAAATAAAATTCATGGCTTTAGGAAAGAACACAATTGAATAAAACAAAGATTTTTTTGGGATCTGCCATATTGCTTTGATTTTTTGGTACTCCACATGTAAGATTACATGCATATTGAGAAGAAATATTTTTATAATTTATTTAATACAGTTTTGGATATAGTAGGTAAGACCAAAGATATTGTGAAGGCACAATTAGATCATTCCCAAATTTGCAGGTGACTAAAACTTGAATTTTTTCAAAATATCAGATCCCAGAGGTTAATAAAACGAAAATAAGCTTATACACTATCCAAAGAGAGTCTCCTATTATTTTTTTAGTGGATTGAAGATTTGAGACATCCAGATGTAAATTCTTCCAATTGGGGAATATGTGTTAAGAATGGTCATATTATCGGATTAAAAAGTCATGATTTTCATGATATAATGGAATGACTTATGCTGATTGGATTTTGAGGTTTGTTGAATTCGATGATTTGGGATTGGATATCATATATATCATATTTTTTTGGAGACATTTTTGTATAGAAAATGGAATATGATACACTAAAAAACAGGAAGAAGATATGGTTGTAATTTTATGTTAACTGGAAAAACTCTTCTCATCAGATTTCATTGACTCAATGGAACATATGATGTTAAGTTTTCCACATGAAGCTAAATTTGGTAGTCTGGTATAGTTTTTATGGATGTACCCATTTGAGAGATGCATGTAGAAATTGAAGAAAAAAGTATGTAACCAAGCATCATTTGAAGGCCCAATTGCTGAAGCTTATTTGCAAGAGGATATTTCTTTTTTTTTCTGCCCTCACTATTTTGAATCTGAATATCACTCAAAATATAACCACATGGTAAGAAAAGAATGGAATTTTGATGATGAAATGGAAAATAAATTATTAGTTTTTAATCAGCCATAGCTTAGATTCAGTGGAGTTCATGAACAATGGCTTTCAAATGACGAACATCGTAGAGCTCATGCATATCTTTTTCTCAACTATGAAGAAATTACATCATTTTTATTATGAGTGATTATATCTCGTATTCTATAATTTATGTTCAATTAAGTAAAATTATTTTATTTATATGTTTTAGGATAATCATATCAAGAAACAGCTTCCACAAGTTATAACAGCTTCTCTTGAAGAACGCCGACAAAAAAAATTTCTCAATGTTTTCAAAAACTGGTAACATAAATTATTGATGGTTTAACATATCAATTAATTTTCTTATTTATTATATTGATAATTTTTTTATAAATTTTCTGGTTTCTCAACATGCTGATAAAATTGATATGCAACTATGTATATTGAGTAACCCACCATCCAAAATTGTTAATTCTTATAATTCTTATGTGGTAAATGGTTTTAGATTTCTTACATGTTCATAAGGGGAAGCAAAAAAATAATGAACAGTAAAATATTCTTGAGAGGATTGCATCACAGAGAAACTGAAGTTGACTTTTATAGCAAGCTGGATGAAATTATTTAACTATGTTATCTAGGGAAAAATTACACAAGGATGTTTAAATATCAGTGGTTGGATAATGAGAGAGGATTCCATGTTAATATGATTCATGGAATCGTCTATATAAAATATAAAATTCTTCTTTCAGTAAATGAACCATTTTTAATAGATCAATAGAAACAGAAAATATATTTCAAAAATTACTATGCTACTTCAAGAGAACAGAGTGATTGGTGGAGAATAATAAAAATAAAATCTTAGGAAAATTAGATTACTCAAACTGAATATTGTTCTTCTGAAGTGAAAGGAATTGAAATTTTTCAAAAGATAACTCAAAAACCATCTTTTTCATAAGAAGACATGAATATCGATGATGACGCCCCATAATTAAGGGTCGATGGTGACGATGATGTTAATAATATTCTAAATGAATTTGAAATGGAAAGAGATAATGAAACTAAAAATCATATGGATATTGATGATGCTGAGGATGAATATGAAGACATTGACATCATCAGATATGAATAAGATGATGAAGGTGAACATTGACACCATTAAATGTTGGTTATAATCATAACTAATATATATCTATATGTAATAGTTATTTTCAATTATCTAATAACAATAATTGTTTTTTGTTTTAGATGGACCATGATCTATTTCGTGAGTTACTGGTGGCTAAGCTACCTTAGGATGAGGAGGATTTTAGATCATCTGGCTATTAGACTACTAGTGGTACAGGGGGTATGCGAAGTGGGTGTGGTCTTGTGTGATTGAGGATTCATGACCCTATCCCTGAGCGACGTCCACATCTTGGCTTCGATCTAGGCACACAGAGGTATGGTAACCTGTGTATTTTAGTTATCTTTCTTTAATTAATTTATATACTAATTTTTAGATTATATTTTATTTTTTCAAAGTTTTACACATGTTGCATTTGGATAGGGGGCGATGTCTTGCATAATTATTTTTCTCAGCCATGGATCACATGGGAACAAATTTCTATTGATGTATAGCTCAGAATGTTCAATAATTGGCTGGTACACAAATAAATAGTATTTATTTTGAAATTTATTTCATTAAGAACTTGATATTATAATTTATTTATAGGGTTTTTGGTATCATATCGATGATAGCATGCATGACGCTATCCACGCAGCATGGGAGGTGTCTATGCGTGACCGTTTCCATCAGTGTTCTCACAATTATAGAAGGGCGGTCATTAAGAAAGCTAGGGTGGTAGTATTTGATGTGTCGTGTAGAGACCGCCTACTAGAGTAAATTTCATCTAATGTTTGGGATTGATTATGTTCACACTAGTTGAGTGGTGGATTTTAAAGGAGATCATTATTGGGCCTGAAGAACTGAGGGAGATATGAGGTGACAAATCGAGCAGGTAGTTATACATTCAGTACACATAGAGAGAATCTGGTAAGCATATTTTTTTAAATATTTTTTTAAATATTAAATATAAACAATTTATTTTATATTCATATAGGCAGTCGAGCAACCCGATGTTACGGAGTGTGAAATTTATTAGAGGATGTATAGTGATCCTGCCACTGGAGATATTAGAGGTGATCACCAGCGTCAGATTGTGGTCAGTATTATTTCTTTTTTAGATTGAAAATTAAATACTTATAGTATTATCACTATTTTAAATTCAAATTGGAACCGAAGGAGTCATATGAAGATGTGAGCTCTCAGAAATAGGCTGAGAGTCTGGCCAAGACGGATAATCAGACTAGTTCCCACCATTGTGATGAGGAGGAATGGATGAGGGCAACCCAGTATGCCTTCGAGAATAGAATAATAGTGGGTACCGACTCTCATTTGACTCCTAGAACATATTATGGTACTAATTCTATGTCAGCGTCTTGCTCAAGAGGAGCTCATCAAGAGGCATCATCTTATGGCTCACAGAATCAGGAGTAGTTGTGAACTCAGAATGAGATTATAGAGAGTTTGAAAAAGTAGCAGGAAGAGTTGCGTTAGTATCCGCAGCCGTACGAGGAGAATATGTGTCAATGGTAGTAGCAGCACAAGTAGCAGATTCATCGATGGTAGTAGCAGCAAAATGAGCAGATGACGTACATGCGACGTCTGACTCATAGTTTTGGTATGGTGTTTCCTCCACCATCGCCTCTAGGTCCTCCACCTCCTCCAGAAGACTATCCCCCCAGTTATTTTTTTGTTATTTTATAAAAATTTTAATTCAAAATTTGTTGTAATATGAACTATTTACAGTTTTTTTCTTTTATATTAGTGCGAATATTTCATAATTCAAATTTTTTAAATTTTTTAAATTTTTTTAATTTTTATTATTTTTTATTTTTATTATTTTTTATTTTTACTATTTTTATTAGTATTATATTTTTTAATGTTTGTTTATTTTACTACTACTAATAATAATATTTTATGATTTTTTTATATTTTTTTTTACGAATATTGAGAATTTTAATTTTTTTATTTTTTTTATAATTTAAATATTATTAATATTATTTTTCATTAATAATAATTTTATTAAATTATTTTATTTTGTTCTGTATTTGTGATGAGAACTTTTGTGACGGGGTCTTGTTAAAATAGTTTATATATATATATATATATATATATTAAAAAGGAATTTGAGATGGTAAAAGGACCCGTCGAAAATAATTTTTTGCGACGGACCCGACGCCGAAGGTTTAGGTATATATAACATATATAAACGGAGAACTATTTGCGACGGGCCTGTCGCAAAAAGTTTTTATATATATAATGAATATATTTGGAGATCTATTAGTGATGATATGGTTTCCCATTGCAAATAGTATTTTTTCGAGGGACCTGTCACACAAAATACTATTTGTGTTGACGTTTTTTGCAATGGGCTATTTGTGACGGGACCCTGTAACAAAAGATCATTTGCAAAGGGATTCAGTCACAAATAGAATGTTGCAAATAACAAAAATTCTAGTAGTTTATATCGCCATGGTAGAAATTCCAACTAATACGCCACCTCTCCAACTCACCCCTACACCTCAAATGGCCCAACAAACCTAGGAGAAATCTTTCTCACTCTGCTAAACCTATGTTTCCCATGTCATGGGGAAATATCAAGAAAACTTGGTCTCCAACCTCTAACTCCAAGTACCTCCTCATTTGATTGGTATAATACTTTTTTGGCATGAATTTATTTCATCCTCTCATGAACCTGTAAAACCTTTTTTTTGTTCTCTACCCCACATTAGGACCAAGAGCTGCTACCTCCCCAACCTTCATCCATCACAACAGAGAATGAAATAGTCTCTCGTAAAAACCCTCAAATGGATCCATTCCAATGAAGAATGGTAACTATTATAATATTAAAACTCAACCAATATCAGGTGTCCTAACCAAGATTGGTTGAAGCACCAGACACATGGTGATAGCAAATCCTCTAGTTTCTAGATTGTCTGTTTTGTCGACCAATCCTTCTATGGGTGGAAATTGGTGTATGTTATAACTGATCTACAAAAGAAATTTCAATTCCATTTAGACTTTGGAGGAATAATGTGTGTCCTTATATTAAAAACTATACATCGAAACTCCATGAAATTGCACCACCTCATCCACAAACTTCATATCCAAAGCAACTACTATGTCCGACTCCTTGATCTCTAAGAACTAGGCTGACTTCGTCAACTGATACACAATCACCCAGATAACATCACAACCTCCTTGAGCCTGGGGTAAAACTATGATGAAATCCAATGATATTTCATCCCATTTCCACTTGGGGATATCCAAAGTCTACAACAAATCACCCAAAACATGATGTTATTCCTTTAACTACTAGAAAACCAAACTCCTCACCACAAAATCTTCCACTTATCACCTCATCCTAGACCACCAAAATAACATCCTCAATTTCAGTTAAATATTGGAAACTATTTGATGAACCACTAATTTTGATCTATTAAAATCAAAAATAACTCCCTCAGGCATCACCGTAGAAACAAAAAACCTCCCACCAAAAACAATTCTGGTTTCGACCAATCTACGACCATCCCTATGGAGCATCATCATGGGAAACATGGTCATTCATAATCTCTATCTCTAAGTCTCATCACTGAGACTCCTCCACCTACTACATCCGAGAGGACTACACCATCATCTGAAACAAAAAACCTCTACCACCATCCACCCTTTCATTTATGTTCAAGGTTTCCAACCCCTCAAATAATCAACCAAAAAATTACCTCTTCCTAAGGTTTAAGAGATATCAAAATTGTTGTCCTAAATAAACTACATCCACCTCCTCTGTCACATGTTCAAATCAAGATCAGAAAATATATACCTCAAATTCTTTTTATTCATGAATAACAAAAAACACTCCCCCAATGAGGTAATTTTTCCACAACATCAACACAAAAACCATATCTTCCAACTCCATTTATTGGTTGGAATAGTTATGTGATACCCATATGGAGCAATAAATTTCTTAAAAGGGTATAAATATTTAATAATTTATAAAACAAAAAAACTTCAACTAAAAATGTAGTACTTGGATTGTTTGAGTATAAAACCCACAAGCACGGGCTGTAATTTCTAAATTAATTAAATGAATTAAAAGAAATAGATTGATTGTTTGGAGAGAGAGAGAGATAAAATAGTCACAAGTAATAGTTCTAATATTAAGAGAGAATAAATGTTAAGTTTATTTATTTTCAGGTTCGTGCACAAGGGATTCAATTCATTTTGGGTTCATTTATTTTTTATGCTGGAATTGTGTCAGCAGGGATCCTTATTCCAGGCACCCTATGCTAATACTATGATTTCACCTTTTGAATGGTCATCTAATAGGTTTAATTGAAAAAATAGGTTACCAAAAATGATATTTAAACATAACTAACCTAGATTTCATAATGGTTATACACAAAATAGAGATATAAATTGGTAAAATAAAAAACACTAGAAATTGCACACAATTGTCATGAAATATGACAAGTTAATGAACTATAATTGAGAAATAGAGTTGAAGCAATCAAAAACAAGAATATAAAATAGAAAATAATCCCTATGTGATGGTTCCCCCTAAAATAACATCACTCAGAATAGTTAAACTTACTAACTCATTATAGGAATGATTATAATGAGAAGCATGGATACTTGAGGAAAAATAGTGGTATAGAGCGGTCGTGAGGTAGGGATTTGGTGGTGCACATGTTGTCTGCATGTTTTCAATTTCTCTTCCATGATCTTAGATACCATTTATTTTTCATCCAAAGGACTATTTAATAAGCCATCACGTTAAATACCAATAAATTTGAATCTTTATTTTTATATTTCATGAAGCTTATATGACCTGTAATTGGTACACAATGTGTAACAACTTTTTAAATACATGTATTAACTTCATGAGTTGTCTTGTGTAGTGGTGGATTCTACATTATTTAATGTCATGTAATATAATACATGATGGGTAAATATCTGTAACATCCCAAGTAAGTAATGAATAATAGATATTTTTATCTATGTCTATTAATGATTAATATTGTGTTTTAGAGGCTTAAAATGAAAATAAATACAATGTTATGCATGGAATACACTAATATTCTTAAAAGATTGTTTTACTGCCTTTTGATGGAAACCCCTTTTTAAATATATCTTTTGACAATTTTATAATCTATGTTTGTCAAAATAAAATTATTATTTATGATTGGGACATCAAAATTTACTTTGTGTGAATTTTTGATATTTTTTCGATAAGGTTCATTTTTTAATGAATAGTGAAAATGTTGTATTTTAATTCAAAAACTCTTTTTAATCTAATTTATTTATATGATTAGATTGGATTTTGAATTGGTTTTGAAGTGAAATTAGAATATATTTTTACCATTTTATCCAATGGTGGTCATTGGAATCAATTTCACTTTGAAATTGGACTTAAACTAGTGTCAATCTTTTGATACTTATTGTTTCATAAAAACACGCTATTTGTCATGACAGCGGGAATTAATTATTAAATTAATTAATTTGACTTATATGTTTTGAATTTTGTAAAATAGACTTCATTTTTGAATTCGGAATATCAAATATAGCTTAGGGTGAATTTTTGGTAATTTTCTGAAAAACATCAATTTTTGATGAATAGTGAAACCACTAAGTGGTAGTTAAAGAAACTAATTTTTCATTTAAATGAAACTTTTCCACTTTTGTGTTTTGAATTTCAAAAATACTACAGACATGGTTTTCATTAAGAAGTAAAATGCGGTTCAATGAGATTAAAATAATTTTTTGGTGAATAGTAACTTATTAAGTTTTTAATCGCGATTAGTGGTAATTAGGGTAGTTTAAGGTAAAAATAATGAATTAATAATATGAAATGACCTAGACACATGTCCTAACCTTATTGGATGTGTCATGGCCGACCAAGAAAAGACATGGGTCAACTTGGGGACCCCATGGAGCCACTTTGGTTGGGAAATGACATAAATAACTTTTTATTTAATGTTAAAGTAAAAATGACACAAACAAGAGTTATTTTACGAAAAAAAAAATTATATGGGGTTATACAAGTCAGAGTTTTGACTATAAATATTAATTGGAAATATATAAAGATATCCTACATCATAGTATTTTTTTTATAATTTTTTGACATTAAATAAATAAATGTATTTATGACATCATGATGATGCATCAATGACCTCATTATTTAACGATTTAAATAAAATGGAAAGATAATGTAATATCTAAGACCTACACATGTCCAAAACCTATTGGATGAGTAGATTTCGAACCCTTATCACCTTATCCTCTAATTATATCAATGTGGGTCCTTTTGAATCCGAAACTCATTTTAAAATAAAGTAACTTATCTTTACTTTCCAAGGGTGCCCCTCCTCTCCTCTTATAACAGGCCCCCACCCCTACCTCCTTACCCACACTTCCAAAGCCTTTGGCTCGGCCAACCCCTGCTCATTTTGTCTCTCCACTTCCCTCTCTTACTCCTTGAAGCCTAACTTTGGGAAGATGTCTTCCCAAGGAAGCCTTTGAGCTCAAACCAAAGGAAGTTACCCGATTTTAAGGTAATGTCTTCTTTTGAGTCCTTTTGTTTTATTTTTCTTCTACAACCCCCTAAAATTTTTTTATTCTCTTATTTTGTATCAACTCCAGTATCCTCAATATACTAGGATGTTGTTATAACAAGGATTCAAGATACACTTACACACACCTACATCTAATGGTTAAAGAACATACGGTTTCCGTGGATGGTGAATTTATGCCTCCCGAAACGATGATTGTTCAATATTCCTTTAACACATTCAAAGGTGGCCATTAAGATGTCACTATATTTATATATGATATATAATATGTTTATGTTTTCCTTAAGCTTCTGTATTTTTTATTTTGGGTATATCTTTATGGTATCCATTATGGGTAAACGCGATATCTTCATTTAAGAAAGTGCGGACTACCGCCCCCTCAAAGTGATTTGATTCGTTAAATACCATATGTGGGACGTATAAAGAATGGAAATATGATATTATATATGATATTATACTGGAATTATAATATACCTTTATATCATTATGATTCCATTCTATAAAATAAGAAATAGAAATGAAAGTAGCGTTCATGCGTACGTACGGCTTACCGTCTCCATGAACGGTGCATTTCATTTCTTACCTCTAAATGATTATGTAATATTATAAATGCATATATATACTGGATATATATGATATATATGATATATAAATCCTGATTATAATCCTGGATATAATGGATACATGAACAACTTGTAATTATAAAGGGATTATTTTGACTCAAGTACCAATGATCGTTAAAACGACCGTTATTAACTTAAATAATTACATAGTGTTCATGACATAGAAATAATTGATATAAAAGGAATAATGAACTTGAAAAAGGTTCTTAAACAAGTAGAAATTAACTCAAGTTTATTATTCAGGAGATTAAAGAATGACCGAGTCATGTCGGACCCAAGGTATGGGACTTCGTCTCAATCTCCTTTCATTGAGGCATATTTTGTTTTATACACAACCTTTCTTTTATACGGTGTATAAACCCATTTGACTATTACGTTTATCCAAAAGGAATATTTTTTATACAAAGCATTTACTAAACGACAAAAGGGAATGTTTTTTCGTACGTATGCGGCGACAACTACTTCTCCACCGTCGTGACTGTTATTTGAGTTTCGGCTTCCTCTACAAGCCATACCTTCTTTTTAAAAGAAAAATAAATACCATGTTTTACTTTTCTTTTATTTTGGTATCAAAAATGGTTTTCATAATGTTTTTATATCAATGTGTTGTATTGATATCTTGTGATTTAAAGGTGGGAATGTTATGTTTCCATTATGCATGCTTTATGTGATATGATTTTGTTGAGGTTCTTGGGCATTATTATGAAAACGGGTGGTTCCGTGATAAACTAAGGGCGGGTGAGCCCGATATAGCTCTCCAATTCATTGGGTAACGCGAAGGAGTGAAACGTTAAGGTTTCTCCGAAGATATTTAGGGAATATACTGTGATTGGTATTCCAAACGTAACCAAGAGGGTTACTCCCTACGTAAGAATGTTATGAATGCCTCAAGTTACCTTTATGTCTTATGATTTCTATGATTTATTCATGATTTGATGAGGTATTTTAAAGTGCTTATGTTTTATGGGTAAAGTATGATCTCATTCTTATGTATATATGTACCCATGTTTCCTTTCCATATTTTTATATCCCTTACTGAGCTTTTTATGCTCATCCCAAGTTTTTTTGAAATGTTTTTCACAGGTCAAGGGAAAGGTACATGATATGATGATAGTGTCAAGGAAGTGTCAAGAAAGAATCCATGTTTTATTTTAAATATGTTTCCATTGATGGGAATGAATAATACTATCTTTATGTAACCACTTTGTTTATATGTGGAATGTAATGAAAGTTTTATGATCTAATTCTCTAAAACTCTAAACCCGAAAAGATCCTCAATGTGTAATATTGTAATAACTCAAGATTAGGTAAGGTTTAAGACAGGGGCCTTATAGTAGGTATCAAAGGTCAGTTTAGATAACTTTAGGAGTTAAAATTCTATTAAATGATTATTCAAAAAAAAAAATTTTGAAATGATATAGCATTTGAAGATTACCATGTTGCTTCATCTAAGTCATGTTTGTTCAGAATGGTTTTCCGCTGAGGGAACAGGGAAGCAGTGCTAGGAAGGCATACAGAAGGAAATAACCTTCCGAATCAGCATCTCAAGATGGTCGGAATTGGAACTGAACAGTTTGTTGCAGTGATGGCACAGTTGACTCAGGCTATAAATGGTGGTGGTATCCATGCACGAGATCAGCCAGATCAACTACAGAGGAACATGTCAGTGGTGGAACATTTCATGAGGGAACATCCCCCATCATTCATGGGATCATCTGACCATGTGTTAGCTGAAGGGTGGATTAAAGCACTGGAGAATATTTTTGATGTCACGGGGTGTTCAGACAATCAAAAGGTTAGTCTTGGTATTTATCGTTTGGAGGGTGATGTAGATCAGTGGTGGTCGATGGTTAAAAATATTAGGGACGCTGATGAGATTGATGCTCTCGACGGGGATGAATTCAAAGGTATGTTTCTTGAGAAGTATTTTCCTAAGGCTGTTCGACTTAGGATGGAAAATCAATTCTTGGAATTGAGGCAATAGGAAGACTCAGTGGCTACCTATGAAGAAAGGTTCACTCGATTGGAAAGGTATCCTCCAAATTTTATCCGAGACCTTGATAGTAAAATCAATCGTTTTTACTCAGGATTAAAGCCAAAATATCGAAGGGCCTTAGCTTATCATGAGTTTAAAAGTTATGAAAAGCTTGTTCGATGTGCTGAGAAGGTGGAAATGGAGTTTACCGATGACCAAGTGTTCTATAACAACCATCAGAAGAAGAGACCGAGGTGGCAGGAGAAAGGTATGAATTCTTCAAAAAAGTCTGATGATAAGAAAACTAAGTTTCCAGTTTGTGATAAATGTGGCAAAAGGCATGCTGGGGAATGTCTTCTGAATTCTGGAAAGTGCTACCGATGTGGTAAGATGGGACATAAGGCTCGTGATTGCACTGAAAAGGATCAAGGTGAAGGTAAGACCAAATTTGATTTATAGTTAGTGAAATGTTATAAGTGCAATGAGATGGGTCACTATGAAAACGAGTGTCCAACAAAGATCTTGAGTGATGGGAAGCAGTTAGACTACAAGCAGAAAGGGGTGGTGAAATCTTTTGCAACTACTTCGGCAGACGTCGGGCCATCAAATGAAGTTGTATCAGGTACTTTGTTTTTTTTCCAGATTATGCCAGTGTGTTGTTTGATTCAGGGTCTACAAATTCTTTAATCTCTGAAAACATTTCTAGTAAAATGGGAATACCATCTCAAGAAGTGACTCCTGAACTTGTGGTAAAAATACCTGGGGGAAATGCTGAGGCAAAAAGAATTTATAAGAATCTTCCTATCCTTATCTGTGGAAAGAACCTACTTTCAAACCTTATTGTTCTACCTCTAGTAGAGTTTGATGTTATCCTGGGTATCGATTGACTCTCTATTTACCATGCTAAGATTGACTGTAGAGCTAAAGAAGTTTCTTTTCAGAAAGACTTTCAGTTTCTGTACAAGAATGAACCCTTGCTGTTGATAACTTATCAAGAGGCCGAGAAACTTGTAAAAGATGGAAATGAATGTTACCTTGCACACATCGTTGAAAATAAAGGAACTGTTCAGATTAATGATGTGCCAGTGGTAAATGAGTATCTTGATGTTTTTCCTGATGAGATGCCTGGAATAATACCAGATCAGGAAGTTGAGTTTACTGTTGACTTAGTTCCTGATGCTAAGCCAATTTCAAAACCTCCTTATTGAATGGATCAAATTAAACTTTTAGAGTTGAAGAAGAAATTGTAAGATTTATTAGAGAAAGGTTTCATTTGACCTAGCACATCACCATGGGGTGCTCCTATTTTATTTGTTAAAAAGAAATATGGTTCTATGAGACTTGGCATTGATTATAGAGCCTTGAATAATATCACTGTTAAGAAAAAATATCCTTTGCCTCATATCGATGATTTGTTTGATCAGCTCCAGGGAGCTCAGTTTTTTTTCCAAGATTGACTTGAGATCGGGGTACCATCAGCTGAAGGTAAAGGAGGAAGATATTCCAAAGACCGCGTTCCGTACGAGATATGGCAATTATGAATTTGTAGTAATGCCTTTTGGGCTAACCAATGCACCTGCTGTATTCATGGACTTAATGAATAGAATTTTCCATGAGTTCTTGGATAAGTTTGTGGTGGTTTTCATTGATGATATTTTGGTGTTTTCTAAAAGTAAAGAGGAGCATGAAAGACATTTAAGGGTTATCTTGCTAACCTTAAATAAAAAGAAACTGTATGGAAAATTCAGCAAGTGTGAGTTTTGGTTGCAACAAATTTCTTTCCTTGGTCATATTGTTTCTAAAGATGGAATAACTGTTGATCCTGCAAAAACAAAAGTTGTGGAAGACTGGCCAAGACCCACAAATGTAACCGAGATTCATAGATTCCTTGGTTTGGAAGGCTATTACCAAAGTTTTGTTAGAAATTTTTCACGATTATCTAGTCCAATGACTAAGCTAACTCGGAAGGGTGTTAAGTTTATCTGGACAAAAGAATGTGATGATTGTTTTCAGGAATTGAAAAGAAGATTGGTGAATGCTTCAGTTTTGGCACTACCTTCCAAGAATGGTGAGTTTGTTATATACAGTGATGCTTCATTGAAAGGACTTGGTTGCGTCCTAATGCAGAATGATCAGGTAATTGCTTATGCTTCACGGCAGTTGAAAACTCATGAGGTAAATTACCCTACAACTGATTTGGAATTAGCTGTTGTTTGTTTGCTTTAAAAATTTGGAGGCATCATTTGTATGGAGTAAAGTGTGAAATATATACCGATCACAAAAGTTTAAAGTATATATTCACTCAGAAAGAGTTAAAAATGAGACAGAGGAGATGGCTGGAATTAATCAAGGATTATGATTGTACAATTCATTACCATCCGAGAAAAGCAAATAAAGTGGTTAATGCTTTGAGTCGAAAAAGTAATGCTTCACTAGCAATGTTGCATTTGGAACGCGATCCTTTGGTTAAGGATTTGATGAACTTTGGCATAGAAGTTGTTGGTGCAGGATGTTCTTCTGTTTTGTTTCAGGTATTAGTGAGATCATCTCTATCAGACAGAATCAAGCAAGCACAGAAGCAAGACAGTGGGTTGCAGAAAAAGGTAGAGCTGGTTCAGAAAGGTAAGTTGCCTGAATTCAACATTGATAATGATTGTGTTTTGAGTTTTGGGAAGAGATTGTGTGTGCCTTGTGATTCACAGTTAAAGAGAGAGTTGTTATGTGAAGCTCATAGTTCTCCGTTTTTAGTTCATCCGGGCAGTACTAAGATGTATAGAGATCTGCGGGAGTATTACTGGTGGGATGGAATGCAAAGAGATATTGCTGATTTTACTGTGAAGTGTTTGACATGTCAACAGGTTAAAGCAGAGTGGCAGTTACCAAAAGGGATGCTTCATCCATTACCAGTTCCAGAGTGGAAATGGGAGAATATATCCATGGACTTTGTTGTGGGATTACCGAAGACATCTCGAGGTAATAATGTTATCTGGGTTATTGTTGATCGCTTGACCAAATCTGCTCATTTCCTTGCTATACAAGATACTTTCTCTATTGATCAACTTTCCCGTTTGTATCTTAAAGAGATAGTCAGGTTACATGGAGTTCCTATCTCCATTGTATTGGATCGTGATCCCAGGTTTACTTCTAACTTTTGGAAAGGCCTTTAGAAGTCGTTGGGTACTGAATTAAATATTAGTACAGCTTTTCATCCTCAATCAGATGGGCAGTCAGAATGAACAATTCAGACCTTGGAGGATATGCTACGATCTTGTTCAATGGATTATCAGGGAAGTTGGGACCAATATCTTTCTTTGGTTGAATTTTCATATAATAACAGTTTTCATTCCAGTATACAGATGGCACCATTTCAGGCATTATATAGGAAGCAGTGTCGAACTCCAGCTTTCTGGGATGAAGTGGGTGAAAGGAAGTTGATGGTACCAGAATTGGTAGAAGAGATGGTAGAAAAAGTTCAGCTGATTTAGAAGCACATGAGAACAGCTCAGAGTAGGCAGAAGAGTTATGCAGATAACAGGAGGAAGGATCTATCTTTTGAGGTAGGTGATCATGTTTTTCTCAAGGTTTCACCATGGAAAAGTGTGATGCGATTTGGTAAGAAATGAATGTTGAGTCCAAGGTTCATTGGACCATATGATATTCTGGAGAGAGTTCGATCAGTTGCTTACCGAGTGGCTTTACCTCCGAGTTTATCTCAGGTACACAATGTTTTTCATGTTTTGAGGTTGAGAGAGTACATGCCAGATCCATCTCATGTTTTGAGTCCAGAGGTAGTTCAGCTGGAAGAGAACCTATCTTTTGAGGAACAACCGGTACAGATTCTTGACCATAGGGACCAAGTGTTACAGAATAAGGTGATTCACCAGGTAAAGGTTATGTGGAAAAACCCCATGATTGAAGAGCAACATGGGAATCTGAAAATGCAATGAGGGATAAGTACCCTCATTTATTCGACAAGTAAATAAATTGCGAGGACGTAATTTTCTAAAGGGGGGAAGGATGTAACATCCCAAGTAATTAATGAATAATAGTTATTTTTATCTATGTCTATTAATGATTAATATAGTGTTTTAGAGGCTTAAAATGAAAATAAATACAATCTTATGCATGGAATACACTAATATTCATAAAATATTGTTTTATTGCCTTTTGATGGAAACCCCTTTTTAAATCTATCTTTTTACAATTTTATAAGCTATGTTTGTCAAAATAAAATTATTATTTATGATTGGGACATCAAAATTTACTTTTTGTGAATTTTTGGTATTTTTCCGAAAAAGTTCATTTTTTAATGAATAGTGAAAAATGTTGTATTTTAATTCAAAACCTCTTTTTAATCTAATTTATTTCTATGATTAGATTGCCTTTTGAATTGGTTTTGAAGTGAAATTAGAATATATTTTTACCATTTTATCCAATGGTGGTCATTGGAATCAATTTCACTTTGAAATTGGACTTAAACTAGTGTCAATCTTTTGATACTTATTGTTTCATAAAAACACGTTATTTGTCATGACAATGGGAATTAATTATTAAATTAATTAATGTGACTTATATGTTTTGAATTTTTTAAAATAGACTTCATTTTTGAATTCGGAATATCAAATATAGCTTAGGGTGAATTTTTTGTAATTTTCTGAAAAACATCAATTTTTGATGAATAGTTAAACCACTAAGTGGTAGTTAAAGAAACTAATTTTTCGTTTAAATGATACTTTGCCACTTTTGTGTTTTTAATTTCAAAAATCCGACATACATGGTTTTCATTAAGAAGTAAAATTTGGTTCAATGAGATTAAAATAATTTTTTGGTGAATAGTAACTTATTAAGTTTTTAATCTCGATTAGTGGTAATTAGGGTAGTTTAATGTAAAAATAATGCTTTAATAATATGAAATGACCTAGAAACATGTCCTAACCTTATTGGATGTGTCATGGATGACCACGAAAAGCCTTGAGTAAACTTAGGGACCCCATGGAGCCACTTTGGTTGGGAAATGTCATAAATAACTTTTTATTTAATGTTAAAGTAAAAATGACACAGACATGAGTTAGTTTACCAAAACAATTTTTATATGGGGTTATACAAGTCATATTTTTGACTATAAATATTTATTGGAAATATATAAATATTTAAAACATCATAGTATTTATTTTATAATTTTTTGACATTAAATAAATAAATGTATTTATGACATCATGATGATGCAGCGATGACCTCATTATTTAACTATTTAAATAAAATGGAAAGATAATGTAATATCTAAGACCTACACATGTCAAAAACCTATTGGATGAGTTTATTTCGAACCCTTGTCAACTTATCCTCGAATTATATCAATGTGGGACCTTTTGAATCCGAAACTCATTTTAAAATAAAGTAACTTATCTTTACTTTCCAAGGGTGTCCCTCCTCTCCTCTTATAAAAGGCCCCCACCCCTACCTCCTCACCCACACTTCCAAAGCCTTTGGCTCGGCCAACCCCTGCTCATTTTGTCTCTCCACTTCCCTATCTTACTCCTTGAAGCCTCACTTTGGGCAGAAGTCTTCCCAAGGAATCCTTTGAGCTCAAACCAAAGGAAGTTACCCGATTTTAAGGTAATGTCTTCTTTTGAGTCCATTTGTTTTATTTTGCTTCTCCAACCCCCTAAACTCTTTTTATTCTCTTATTTTGTAACAAATCCAGTATCCTCAATATACTAGGATTTTTTTATAAGAAGGATTCAAGCTTCACTTACACACACCTACATCTAATGGTTAAAGAACATACGGTTTCCGTGGATGGTGAATTTATGCCTCCCGAAACGATGATTGTTCAACATTCCTTTAACACCTTCAAAGGTGGCCATTAAGATGTCACTATATTAATATATGATATATAATATGTTTATGTTTTCCTTAAGCTTCTGTATTTTTTATTTTGGGTATACCTTAATGGTTTCCATTATGGGTACACGCGATATCTTCATTTAAGGAAGTGCGGACTACCGCCCCCTCAAAGTGATTTGATTCGTTAAACACCATATGTGGGACGTATAAAGGATGGAACTATGATATTATATATGATATTATACTGGAATTATAATATACCTTTATATCATTATGATTCCATTCTATAAAATATGAAATAGAAATGAAAGTAGCGTTCATGCGTACGTACGACTTGTCGTCTCCATGAATGGTGCATTTCATTTCTTACCTCTAAATGATTATGTAATATTATAAATGAACGTATATACTGGATATATATGATATATATGATATATACATCATGATTATAATCCTGTATATAATGGATACATGAACAACTTGTAATTATAAAGGGTTTATTTTGACTCAAGAACCAATGATCGTTAAAACGACCGTTATTAACTTAAATAATTACATAGTGTTCATGACATGGAAATAAGTGATATAAAAGGAGTAATTAACTTGAAAAATGTTCTTAAACAAGTATAAATTAACTCAAGTTTATTATTCAGGAGATTAAAGAACGACCAAGTCAAGTCGGACCCGAGGTATGGGACTTCGTCTCAGTCTCCTTTCATTGAGGCATATTTTGTTTTATACACAACCTTTCTTTTATACGGTGTATAAACCCATTTGACTATTACGTTTATCCAAAGGAATCTTTTTTATACAAAGAGTTTACTAAACGATAAAAGTGAATGTTTTTGTCGTACGTATGCGGCGACACCGACTTCTCCGCCGTCGTGACCGTTATTTGAGTTTCGACTTCCTCTACAAGCCATACCTTCTTTTTAGAAGAAAAATAAATACCATGTTTTAATTTTCTTTTATTCTGGTATCAAAAATGGTTTTCATAATGTTTTTATATCAATGTGTTGTATTGATATCTTGTGATTGGAAGGTGGGAATGTTATGTTTCCTTTATGCATTCTTTATGTGATATGATTATGTTGAGGTTCATGGGCATTATTATGAAAACGGATGGTTCCATGATAAACTAAGGGCGGGTGAGCCCGATATAGATCTCTAATGCATTGGGTAACGCGAAGGAGTGAAACGTTAATGTTTCTCCGAAGAGATTTAGGGAATATACTGTGATGGGTATTCCAAATGTAACAAAGAGGGTTACTCCCTATGTAAGAATGTTATGAATTCCTCAAGTTACCTTTATGTCTTATGATTTCTATGATTTATTCAGGATTTGATGAGGTATGTTAAAGTGCTTATGTTTTATGGGTAAAGTATGATCTCGTTCTTATGTATATATGTACCCATGTTTCCTTTCCATATTTTTATATCCCTTACTGAGCTTTTTATGCTCATCCCATGTTTTTTTTAAATGTTTTTCACAGGTCAAGGGAAAGGTACATGATATGATGATAGTGTCAAGGAAGTGTCAAGAAAGAATCCATGTTTTATTTTAAATATGTTTCCATTGATGGGAATGAATAATACTATCTTTATGTAACCACTTTGTTTATATGTGGAATGTAATGAAAGTTTTATGATCTAATTCTCTAAAACTCTAAACTCGAAAAGATCTTCAATATGTAATCTTGTAATAACTCAAGATTATGTAAGGTTTAAAGTAGGGGCCTTATAATATCCATTTTCCAATTCTTCATCTCCATATACCTTTATCTATTTTTTCTTTTGACCTCAAAATTCCCGCATTACACCTCTCATATTTTAATCCCCTATTGCTCCTTTTCCAAATATCTGATTTTACTAACATAAATAAAAAATGTATAATTTTACATCATTTGTAAAGAATAGTTAGTTAGATACATAAATAAATAATTAAAATATTATAAAATACATTAATTAAATACCCATATAATTACAATTATGGTGACATAACTTCTTAGAACCATAACAGATCACTTCCCTCTAATTCATCAACATGCATCCCATTCCCAGATAGGAATCATCACAAACAACATAAAAACATCACACCCTCTATAGAAAACTGAATCACAATATCACTGACTAACTTCCCCTTTAGGTAACCAAACATTTAGTATAACTTTTCAGTCCATAAAAAATCCTGGCCTTTCAAGGTCAATGCTGTCAATGGGGTTGAAACCTAAGAGAAATCATGATAATAGCTAGTAAGACTATGAAAAATATGAATCTATGCCAATTTGTTGATTTCATACCAAGATAAAACTACTAATACTTTTTTTTGGACCACTTCCACTCCCTTCATAGATAGCACATTTCCAAGGAAGTGAACCTCTCATTTCTATAACATACACTTGGACAACTTTCCAGAGAGTTGGTGTCATCGAAGAACCAGTAAGATAGTTATGAGATGATTGTCATTATCCTACTATGAATTCAAGTAGATCAATATATCATCAATTAAAACACTGAGGAACCGGTTTAGGAACTCATGGAACACAGAGATCATAAGCCCCATGAACACAAATGGTGAATTCATAACACTAGATGGAATGACTACAAACATGAATTACCCATACCCACATCCGTAGGAAATATTTGGGATCTTTCTCTCCTTTATCCTCAATTTTTGATATCTAGACCATAGATAAATATTATAAAATTTACATGCCCCTATCAAATGGGAGAAAAGATTGTATATCCTCATAAGTGGGTAATGGTTCTTGGTTGTCACCAGATTCAACCTCTAGTAGTATATACACAACCTCATACTACCATATTCCTTCTTGAAGAACAACACTAGTTCACCCCATAGCAACATGATGAGCTACATGAAACCCTTATGCATCAAATATGCAATATAAATCCTAATCTCTTGAAACATAGAATATTCCATCCGATAATAACCCATTAAAATCAGAGAAACACCCATCTACATGTCTATCCTGAACTCAACATCACATCATGGGGGTTTCATCACACCCTCCTTGAGAAAACATCTAGAAACAAACCAAATCACATTGTGACCTCCACTATCCCAATGTCCACTGACTCCACCAACAACTCATCCACTAAAGAAAAAAGTGGATCTACATGTTTTCTTCCCAACTGAAAATCTTTCTTACAAATGAAAACCACCCATTGGACATCCACATCCTAAAACATGAATCACAACTAGAAGAGTTAGATAATAGTATGTATGGAATACAATTAGTCAATGTAAAAGATATAATTTTATAGAAGAATCTATATAACAAAATGATCCTCATAGGACTGATGTCCCCCCATCATCAGTCTACACCTCTGTCACACATTAAACAAGTTGGTATAGACTACGACTAGCACAGTCAACACCAAGGGAATATAAACCCTCTCTAAGTCATATCCCATATCTTAGACTAGGGTGGTTGAAATAAAGGATTGTGAATATACAATATCAAATAAATTAAAAAAATGTGTACTAAGTGAACTGATCATAGCATTGACAATCTCTAGCCCCTCGGGTAGAGCTGCCTCCACTTCATGAAACTTACCATGCCTTTCTCCTCTACTTATATACCAATAACCACCTCCATGACCATAGTTAGTAAGAGGTCCATAAACATAAGAAAATAATAAGGTCATCCTCTAACTACATCATCTCCCCTCAGTAGAGAATAAGCATGATTCCAATGATACTAAAATGGCCTCCCTGGAAACTGTTGCTGAGGAAAAAACTAAACCCATCCACCTCCAAAAAATTAATATTGGGGAAGAACTGGAATCTTGTTCAGGAAATGGATAAAAACCCCACAACCAAAACACACTAGGACAAAGACCCTATAAAAAGAATGAGAACCATGAACCACAGAAGGCTGGAAAGGAATCTACAGAGGTCAAATCCCTATTAGTCAAAACTGCGAAGTTATTATTTCTTAAGACCTACCACTAAAATACCTACTCCTAGGGGAGTGTTATCGGTTCTCCTCTTGGGGAAACCCTCATTATGATTTCATTAATTCGATCACCTCCACCTTATTCTAAATCATTATATATATTTGAAACATAAAAGGAGTAGTTTCATATTGGATAGAAAGACAGAGTGCCTCCTCAGGATGCCTTGTACAAGAGTCCTTACCTAGAAAAAAGAACTATGGAAAAACAAAATTTCATTGAACTTGATTCCAAACTCCCAAACTAACATACTCCCCTACTGAAGATAAAGAATCTCCTATCTCTCCATTGTCTTCCTGGTTAAAAAAATAACTCTACTTGGAGCTATTTCTAAATGTAATCCCATAGAATATATTTCTCCTCCTACCCTCCCAAATATATCATCCACCAATGATGTGCAGCTCCCCACATCTGACTGACTACCATAGGTTCCCAATATCTTACCGGTGCCTGTATAAAAATAAAATCAATATCAATATCCTCTATCTAGATCTATATCATTGCATCTAAAACACTTCCCTTGTACCCCCCAAATCAAGTCAATGGAAAGACAACAATTCCCTCTTCCAAGCCTCATCCTCATATGTCAGATCAAACCTAAACCGCTCAATTGGATTAGTCATATTAAGATAAACATTATAATACATATATAGATGAATAATAAGATTTATATCCAAAAATCAAACCAGAACATCATAATCTGATAGTGTGGAATTTTATTAAGATTCATTTTAATTGACATTATTTATTTTAACAATCACTAAAAAACCATTTCAAACAAGAACAAAATTAAACATGATGAATTTACCTCTCCTAATACTCTCCCCATCAGACAATACCACCTCACTTGGTCTTTAAAAAATCTTAGATTCCATGCATTGGTTCGTGGGGGACTTAAATTATCGTTTCCAACTCAAACCCCTTGGCCTATGTCATGAACCAATGGTAAACTAGAACTATTTCCATACCAACTCATGTAATCCTTGATTTAACTAACTCGGAACTCCATCCTATCTCTCAACCATAAAATTTGATACCACTTTTTCATAACCCCCCCCCCCCCCCCCCCCGCAAAGATATCACAATGAGGGGATAGAGATAATGACCCCTAAGTCCAGTCTCTAGTAGGCCCTGGTCTGGTTACTAAAACCGAGGGTATAAAAATCTTATGAAATGAGAGTCATTACTCTCTATAATAATTTATTATCATGATATATGATGAATAATCCAAAAACAATATAATAAATAATATAAAATAAAACCAAAACCACCCCATAATTCATTTATAAATAAAATTGATACATATGAAACTCTCTAAAGTAAAATACCCAAATTTAATGCCAAAGTAGTGACACAATAGCAATCCAAGGTCCGAGAAGGTAATTTCCAACACAGTCCTTGTAAACCACATAGAAACCTGACAAAGTTTTATATACATAGTTTGATCAAAAAATTATACTGATTAAGAAAACCAAAGTCTCTAATGAATGTGTGAAAAGTGCATACTAATACACCTATAAGAAAATAGAAAAACCAAATAGTGCATATATATTTATACAAACCAAATCTAACTTCACCAAAGTACACTCAATAAATTATTTAAGACAGGTAATATAATATAATAATAAGAATATAGATAAAGGGTACCCAACACCTATTTACCTATGGTATTCTTCTCTCACACCCCCTTATCTTACATCGTGGCACTCCCATCTCTTCCATATATCAGACTGCCCAACAAGAATAGTCATATCACATCATATCTATAGAAAATGGCGTTGACCGCCCTACATGCCCGACCGCATCACATCTCACTTGAAAACTCATGGTCTATTACTCAAAAAGAATGTTCATATCACATCTCTTGCAAAAACACCTTGGCCACCACCCCATAAGAATGATCACATATCGCCCGAAAAAACCTAGGCTATCGCAATAACAATCTCAGGAACTAACATACATTTGGCCATCAAAGCCTGTGCAACATCTATAATCCCTTGAAGATATAGTGGAAAAGATTGCATACCTATACATCCATCCTCTTCACCAGATGATAGAAAAACAACCCCCTCCCTCCACATGACTATACAGGTGTTAGTACAAAGTTCATGATAAGGTTCAGGTGAATATAGTAATACAAAATAATATGTAAGTATACACATATAGCCACACCCAAGACCAACATATGGGTTCACATCAAAACAATATACAAATAACAAAATCATCACTTTTTCTGCCACCTCTAAATGTAGAAAACCACCCCACAATCCACAAGACACATTAACATTTCTAACAAATATCATTAAAGCATCCCATTCTTTCCATTATTTATCAGAACCCACATTTTACCACAGATCCCCCCATTTAATTATTCATTATCCATTTCGAACATATTAACCATACCAACCCATGTCATTTAAATAATTTTTGAACAATTATGTACTTTATCAATACTTGGGAATCCAGCATAGAAAAACCACCACCTTATCACCCCAAAATTAAGGAAAAAAACCAGATCACCTCCCCAAAAGAATGGAAAAATAAACCTCTTAACTCCCCCAAAATTTTTATCAAATAATCCACCTCACTTCCCCCAAATAATTTCCTAATATACCACCTCACCACTCGAAAATCACTTCCAAAAAAACCACATTGACACCCAAAAGGCATGGTCAAACAAACCACCTTGTCTCCCCAATAGCACAGCCAACAAACCATCATTCCTCTCCTGGAGAATTTCCAAAGACCATTATTCCCACATAACCAAACCACACATAAACACCATATCGCCACCCCAAAAGAAATTCCACACATAAAATCGCATAAAAATCGATTTTATAGATTTAAAAAGTGTCCTTTATCATGTTATATTTAATTATTTTTGTCTTTATCACATAATCAATAATCCTGGGGAAACTATTTCATTAAGAAAATATTAGTGGTTATACAATTTCTATTTTAGGTTGATACCACACTTATCACAAAGACACAGTAGTCAACACCTAGCATAAAATGAAAAAAAATCCCCCAACAACCATAATTTTCAGTGGGGCATCAAGCCTGTACAATATATCATATGACAATAATTTCAAAGATATAAAAACCTTAAAAAAAATCACCTTTTACCCAATATATTTAATTTAGGAAATTATTTATTTTAATTAATCTATAACAACCACTACCCATTCATAATAAATAGAAATCCCCTCCGGTAAGATACACAATAAAGATAAAAAGGTGATTCACTGCCTCAAATAATTTTTCAAACTCTTCATACACCATAGGGTGAAGAATAAATACCAACAAAACAAAACTGCACTAAATGAAACTGTAGATAAATATATACTTTACAAAAGGTTCATCAAAATGAATCCCAAAAACAAAACCCAAACTAAACCACACAAAATGAGTGTAACTTTTAATAAGAACGGATAGAAATGTATGAGAACGAGAGGATAAATCATCATGGATAAAATACCAGAACCAGGAATCACATCATATAGAAATGAATCCCAAACACTTGAATAGGGGGCCTCTGTATTTCCTGGAAGAAGATAAAGGAGAACTGACTATATGGTTTGAGTAATAAACTCGATAGCTATAGACTTTAATGATGCACTGCATTGTAAATTTACATGATGTGTAATGACTATACATTTCGTAAATCTTAGGATTTATGTTCTTCCAAAAAATGTTATGTCTTGAAGGATTTTTACACCCAATTTAATACAGATCCTAAACTGGCCTCTATTAGGTTGTGAATCACCTTTACACATTTTTTACACTTTACATGGCATTTATTCACTCTACCTCCATATTTTAGTCGAAAACTCCACCAAATCCTCTCTATGCCTCCTCTATGCATGTCCAACACCCAAGACTAGAAAAGTAATGGCCCAAGATGTCACAAACCATTATTGTTAGGTTATTATAATGTGTATCATTTCATTTCATTTACCTACACCCTCCCACTAAGAGTGGGGTTCATTAATGATATAAAATATATTTAATTGATAAATAATAAGAAAAGAATAACATGGTTAACAATACCACTACCATACCTTAGCTAAGAACACACTTGTTCACACTTATATCTATAATAGAGTGTAGAACATAAATATCAACATTGGAAACCTAAATAACCTCATCATCATTTTTAAACCACCCAATCTATAGCTAAAAAACACTCACATTCATTACCAGACCATTGTCCATACCCAACTCACTATGTTAACCTATTGGTTATAGATGGCCATACCAAAACACTAATAATCTAACAAAAGATATTCATTATCCAATAGGGTCTTAGGAAAACATAAATAATTCTTTACTATATACTAATAACAAATATATTCTCTAATAACTCCTTGATAAGTCTCACTAAACACCGAGTAATTCTTCCCAATACTTTCTAGCACTAATTCCACATGTATTCAACCCTTGTTTCCCCTTTATTCACATATGGAACAACTTCTTTAACACAAATCAAAAATAATATTGATTATAGATAGGTATGAATAACCATATCTTATGTTTATCCCACTCTCTTAAGAACCTATACTAATAAGAAACCATTCCCCACACTTTACATTCATCAAATGACATATGGATCACCCAAAGAGAGTGATTACACTCTTCCATAACCTGAAATCACATAAATCCCAATGCCTGACATTTTATAATATCTTTCTCAATTGATAACCACATAGAATATATTATCTAGATTATTAATACTTATTTAGTTACCTTTATAGGATTCTTTAATCATTCACAAGGCACACACATGAAATCACATCCATAAACACATATGGAATAGTATTAAATTGATCACCTACCTCCAAAATAGAGTTTCTATCCTAATACAAAGGTCATAATCCTCATCCAAGATCAAATCAAACTCAACCATGATTCTATGATAATATCTCAAGATAGATAGCTTAGAAATTAATTACAATCATTTATAATTACATATAAAATTTAATTCATTGAGTCCTAGATGCTGAAATATCACTAAACATCCCTTTATGGATAGAAGATCGAGAAATGTCTTGAAAAAGGCTCATATCCAACTTTTAAGACACTTATAAATTAAATTACTAATATATAAAATCTAATGGGGCAATAATTCCATGCCAATTTTCTGAAATCCATATGAAAATCCACTTAAAACATACCTATAATGAAATGGAATGAAATGGGTCGGAATCCTTTATTGATATCTATAAGCTACTTCCACATGAATTCCCAACCTTCCGTGATAATTCTAGTATAATTTTGTTTAATCATCACCAAACCCTAGGAGATAACCACAAAATTATAGAGGGAATAAAAAATTAATAGAAGAGGTATTGGGGGAGTATTTCTTAACTCTAGTACATCAAAATGACTCTCAATCAACCTTATTTTTAGGGGGAGATATGATGGATCCAAGATGGAGACATGATGTTGGGATTTAAAATAAATGGCCTCTCACAAGTTCTTAAAGAACAATAATTTGGATGGGGTAATCTTATTAAATGTTGTTCTTCCCCACTAAAAACTTGGAAATGTTGTATCATGGCCCTATGAATTTTGTTTTCATGTACCAACCTAGGATCAGGTTATGGTGTGACCCAAGGGGTCACAATGCAATTCCACACACAAGAACTCTTTTTTATGGTGTGATATAGTGCCTTTCATTGAAACCAACTATTGGGGGTATCTTGATACTCCTACCTCCCAATAATCCTTCGTGATACACCAACAGGGAAATGGTGTGAAGCATATCCCATGAATAACATATTCTAACCCCTCTGTTATGCATAAAACACCCCCAATAACAAAAAATTAATCTTATGAATAGATTTAGGGATATATACTCTTCTTACTTGGATCATAAATATACCTATCTCGAAAATTTTAATAGTACACAAAAAAAGTCATTCCATAATTCCATCTGGTTTCGGTGTAAGTTGGGGCTTGTGTAAAATATTTATAGCAGGGAAATCCTAATCCTACTTTGACACTCTCCCAAACATCTATGATATCTCACGGACCTTCAAAAAAATCTAGAATGCGTCATATATATGTTCCAATTTCTACAATTACAATCCATATGATAATTATCAAAATTACCCTACACTAGAGCCCCAAAATTTATATTCCCTATAAATTTCACAACCCATAAATATGAGTTTAATTACAATAAAATTGATTATATGTTCATGAATTCCTAGAAATATATAAACTAGTTATCCAAACAGAAAATTTTAAAAAGAAGGTAAATTCTATCTATTATTCAACATACACATATCGATCATGAAGTAATATCCAATTGGAATGGAAATACTATCTATCCCCTCCATATAAATCATATAGTAACTCACACTCAAAGGAAAAAGATCTCGCTACTCTGATACCTTAAAAAATACCCATTAATTCCATTAAAACATGTAAAATAAAGAAAATTATTATTTAATAAATATCATAATATTAGTCATATTTTATTCATCACTATAACACAATGTCCTGGATACCTAACTTGATACCTAAATTGAAGATGTCAAAAACCTCTGGTGTAACTCATTGTGTGCCAAATGATATTGAAAAGTAGAATGGTCTATGATATAAACTCAGGTATGTTATTACTGTGATTATTAACTCAATATAATGAAAAAAGGTAAAACATATAAATGGCCTATATATGTCCAAAATAAATGCACATATCACATCCTATGGAGAGAATACAAATAAAATTTTCTTTTCATATATATTTTTTTGAGGCTAGGAAAATTATGGCCCATACATTATTTATATTATATATAAAAAAGATGTATTGTTGATGACTCCCACTCCAATTGGATAATTTTTAGTTGATGGGATTCAAGTACCCAACAAAGAAGATTTCTAATTTCCCTTACTAATTCTTCGTATTGAGGTTTCCCACCACCATGTTGAACATCACTTTCTCATAATAAAACATATTGGTGAAGTCCCAATCACCTCATAGAATCATTCCAAAAAATTATGTCCCCGACAAAAAAAACATAGTGACAATCTACTAGATAGTACAAAACTGTAACCCTGTAATATGAAACTCATCACACACCCTATAGAAATCACACCACAAGGAAACCCTACTAATTCATCACCATAAGACACTTTTAGAAAAAGAAACACCCTGAAATGGGTCAAAATTTGAGGCATATGGGTTCAAACCCTCACTTTCTGTTAAGATACAGATGAATATTTTTATCTAGTGGGCCACATGAATATCTACATGTATTATCTGATACATGAATCAAAATAAAATTTTAAAATATTCTCTGAATAAACATACTGAAACCATTATTAACACCCCAATATATATGAAAATAATAACCATGGAATCCAAATCTAACTTACTGTTTTACATAAACTAGTTTACAAAATTGGAAGAAATTCCCAAGTGCACCTAAAATTGCAGCATGTTCCTAGGAAGGGGTGAATCCACTTACCAAAAAATATTTACTTTCGGAAGCTAACTCCCTTGAGTACATGTGATGAAGGTCCATTTTTGTGAAATTATTTTGGTAAAGATAAAAAAACCCAAGACATATCTAAATAATAATATTAATAATAAAATATTTAAAATTAAATACATAAAAGCAAAACATAAACAATTTCATTGAATAATCATGTATGGTCCCAAAATTGTTTTCCAAAACTACAATAAGCACTCAAACTCATTGAGATCCATCATTCAATACTAGGGAAAGTTTCTAAATCATACTGAGTAACCTGATCCCTAATGTATTCCATTTAATTATTACGATAAAAAATTATGGAATACTTCCTATAAATTAAAGAATTAAAATTATATATTCAGTTATAAATATCAATGAGATTAAAGAAATAACACATTAAACCATATAAAATTAGACATGGATGATTCACCCTTGTGAGACCAACCAAAAACATATATTCAATATCTTAAATATCATATAAAAATCTAGAAATATTTTACTAATACCTTATCTATTTTTCATCAGTTTATGGTAAACCAAACCACTATGATAGATGATACATAAGTAAAATTTTGGATAAGTTACCCCATCACTTAGGAACATGATATTGTTCTCATGAATCAACTCTCACCAACCTGTTATGAAAGAAAATAATCCAAATACTATCACTCATAAATTAATATGAGAATAGCCTCTAAAAATCTCCAATCAATTCTACTCTCAAAACATAAACAATTCATCATTCTAATATAACATTAGAATGTGACAGACCATACCTTATCATCCAGTTACATCTCTAGTTTGGGAATTAATAGAAGTTTTGAGGAGTCTTGAGTAGGTTTTTTGGTGGTTGGTTTTATAGGTGTGTAGTAGTGGGGGTTTCACATCATGGAATAGGAATTATCAATGTGATTTGTAGTTTCATAGCTTGTGTAGCTGGTGAAATCATTCATTGTATGTGGAAATTGGGAGTATATGAAATAGATTCACATCATGGCAGATGAATTCATGATGTGATACTAATTCTAGACAAGGTGATATGAATTTCTGTTAAATTGTGAAATATGGTAGATTCATGCCTTGTAATGGTTTTACTATTTGTAATCTATAGACCCTAGGGAATTTACAAATTGAATATTGAACTTGCGCCTTGAATGAGCCAAGATACAACTAGTTTATCAGTTTGATGCTTGACCAAGTCCCTTAATTCAACTATCACATCCTCTCTATTTTTGGTGAACCCTAGAGAGTTTTTAGAGATCTTCCAAACCCTTTCTCCCAGAGTTGGTCTATGAGTTCTAGTGTATTGTTGTTAGTGATTGGGGATGTGGTATTCTCTCTTTTAATTTTTTTATCTTATTATTTTATTAGTAATTTTTGGAACTTTTATTAATTTATTTTGAAATGTTTTAGGGCTATGTTTCTTATAAACACTTGACATTGTTTAGATTGATCCAGGTTTTTCTGGCGCGTTCATGGTTTTTAGGTTTTTCTTCTTCACCCTATATTGTATAGACAATCATAAAAGGTTTTATGAGGCAGGGACACCTGTTTGCACCCTTTATACATGCTATATGTGGGGATTTTATGGTTTTTTCCATTTATATAGATAGAAAGGGTTATCATAATAAATATAATTAATTACAATAACTAGAATCGATTGTAATGGGTAGAAATATCTTTTTTTATCTTTGTGATATTTTTGTTTATATATTTATGCCTAATGTTTCCCTTACTAAAATAAAAATATTTCGGAATCCTTAATTGTTCTATAGATGGGATTTTCGGATGACCCCTATTGTGATGTTGTTGAATCACCCCTAAATAAAAGGATGCCTAATATATATGTATAATGAATAGGTTTCTTAGGAAAATCTAGTTTTTTTATAATACCAATTCTAAATAAAGAAGTAATATGATGAAAGACCTCAAATAAATTGGGAATGGTGGGATGTGTTGCAACTGTGTGTAATTTTTTGGGTGTGTTTATTTATGTGTTGTGAGTTATTGTGTGTCGATGCTGGTAACAGGATAGGTTCTTTGATGCATGGGTCTATGATATGGTGGTAGGTTTTCATGGATTTGATGCTGGAAGTTGTGTCATGTTGTCTACAGTGCTTTAGGTTGTTTACTGGTTTTAAAGTTTGGTTTTTATATTTATATGGCTTGGTTTATGTGGCCCAAAAATAAGGGTGTGTTATTAGTGTTTTGGAAATGGTTGTGCGATATGGGTGAGCCGTTTGTGGTGTGGTTGTGTTAGTTTCATGCTTTGTAGTGGAAAAATTATAATACCAAATGAAATGAATAAATGAATGGGTTGATAAATTAATTGGACTATGATTGAATCATTACGTGTTAAAAGGATTGAATTAATTGAATGAAATATTGGGATTTTAATGTGAAATAAATGCATTAGTAATGGTATTTTCAAGGAAAATTAGTAAAAATGAAAATATTGATATATGTAATGAAATTTGGAATGCATGCCTTGTGCGGTGATTTTTTCATGTGTTTCATTTTGTGGTGGTAGTTGTTGATTTGTGGTGAAATGGTTTCATGGTGTTTTCTTCTATTGTAGTTGATGTGAACCCATATGATGGGTATTGTGTACTACTTATATATAATGTATTTATATTTTATTTCTATATGTTCCCCACCTAAGTTGTAAAACCTTATCAATTATTAGAGGTTATTGGTCCCTTGTGTTTTCCCCAACATCTAGGATTGTAGTTATACAAATGGTTGGCAACCCCCTCTTCCCCACTTTTCCTTCAACTAAGATAAACTTAGTGTCTTCAAGCAATATGGGGAAACATGCCCCTATTGTCTTCATGTGAGATGTGATGTGATGAGGTAGTGATGTGATATGATATGTGGTGGGTGTCATCTGAGCTGGGAGGAGGTAATGAGGTTGATATATTTTACATTCACGATACCCTACTTCCCTGGTAATGTAATGAGGTAAGATCTTATGTGATGGACTAGGTGTCTTCATGTGACATGTAATGTGATATCCTTGGTGTCTTTGGGTGACACATTATGTGATGATGTGTTATTCTAGCATGAGATGCTAGACCATTCATGGTTGGGGTATGTAGGGATGCATCCCGAACCACATCAAAGATGGATGGTTGTGATGTGATATGTTTGGAAGAGATGGGAGCACATGAAATTCAATGTTGGGGAATGAGAGTATAGAATCATTGGGGAATAGGTTTTGGGTAACCTTGAATTATTATTTTCTCAATATTATGATACCATATTGGATGCCAGATTTATTGTGCAAACTATAGTGAGGTTGGGATCAGTTAGTTGACCAGTTTATATTTTGGATGGTTCTGCTATTTATTCCCTAGTTCATTAAAATTATCCTTCTACATGTGTACTTGAGACATTAGGGATAATACTATTGAGTGTAGTTATATTATCACCCTAATTATATGTAATATTTTTCAGTTTACAAAAATGACATTGAGGACAAATCTAGAATCTGTTAGCTTGGGTTAGAGCTTCTGTAGGGTCACCACTACAAGAATTTTCTTTTGGTAATTTAAATAGAGATTTTATTTAATTTTTTTAATTAATCATGAAATTTGGGATGGTTTTCTGTTTATTTTTTATTCTACATACCTGTGTTATTTGGTGGCTATTTATCATATCTCTAGACCCTATTTTCTTTAGTGGGTAGTGCCACCAACTTTTGAGATTATATAACATTGTTTCTTTTCACCAATACAGGGCCTACTGAATGTAGGACACAAGTGAAACTATCTATATTCATTCATTTCCAGCCATAGAAGGGTATCTTTAGAGGTAGGTGTAATAATAGAGTGGTATAAAATATTTTGGTTGAGATATAGGGTAGATTCTAGATTTCGAAACTATGAGGAATGCATGAATTGGTTGGGAAATTATTCTAGTTTAGCTTAGATCATGACATATTCTAGGGAAAATGAATATGACATAGTATTTACCACCCCCACCCCCCACCACCACCCTCCTCATGATCCAGTGGATGGAATCTGATCTTATTAAGAGACCAAGTGAGGTTGACCAATCTATAGGGTAGAGAACTCGGAGAGGTAAATGAATCCTGATTGATTTTATTCATGTATGAATAATGTTATCATTGAAATTAAATCAAATAAATAAATTAATTAATTTTTATTTGATAAAATTCCATGATACATGGTGTGGGATGTTCTCTTGATTTTCATAAATAGATCTCAATCATCATCTGTGAGTTGTTTGGGTAGTTGAGTTTTATCATACTGAGTTGGTTGATCAAAAAATAGTTGACCCAAATAGGAGGATAATGCATGTCATAGGTATTTTCATGCCTTTATTTGTTAGTGTTTGTGAATGTATGAGGGGAATATTGGATGTGGATATAGAGCACTGGTTAGAGGTTCTCCACATCCCTATCATGAAAATCATAGAATGAGATGAGTTCTGGGTATCATTGGTAGTTTTTTAGTTGTGGAGAGCTTCACTTCAATGGTGGATGTTGTTTCCTAGTGCCCTCAAGGAGTAAGATGTGTTGTTGTGAGACTTTTGTAAGGGTTTCCATTCAGAATTTTGGTCATCATCGATAGAGGTAGAAGAGAATCATGATTTTATCTCTCTTTAGCAAGGTTCTTGAGTGTGAAGTGGTTTGGTATCTGGTTCAAGTACATCTTGTTCTTTTCCATGGATGTTTTTCTTGATAATGATTCTAGAGTGAGACCTCTAGAGGAAAAAATCACCTTGTTTATGATTTCTATATGCACAGAGGTGGAGAAGAAAAAAGATTCTTCCCGATAGATGTTTTCTATGGTAGTTAAGACTCAAGAGGCTATCTATTAGGGTGTATTAATGATAAGGGATTCATGAAATGGTCCATGGGTGTTCAGGAAGTTAGGGTTCTGAACCTTGTGGAACTAACCACAAAAAAATATCTTTATGAGCTTCTGGGGTATGTGACATCCAAGAACCTATCGAAGGTGTTCCATTTTTATGCTATGACTCTCTCAAATTAAATTCCACGGTGAGTTTCATATTTATCATGTATACAAAACTACTCATATGGAACAAGTTCACCAACCACCTAATCATGTAGTGAATACCATCCAAATTTTTTCTCAACCTAGATATCTCATCATCTACCAAGGATGGTGAAAAGTGAAGTTGGTTAGTGAAATGGATAGCGTAGTCCAACACTGACATGCCCTCCAATTTCATTTTTATAAACTCATGGTCCTTCTAATCCCTTAATGTCTTGTTATAGAAATGGATCTAGAACATTGTCTTGTTGTCGTTATGGTATAACTCATTCGTCTTCCCTAATTTCTTCAAAATGTCCCTCCAACGCTTGGCTGTATACATACAGAACGATTCACCCTCCTATCTATGAGTATATGAAGATAATTAAATATAATATAGAATGAATTGATCTTGAACATGGGATCTTGGGGTCCTCTCTCTCTAGTGAACATAGGTGGATGATTCAATTGAAACTCTCTCATCAGATCAAACATTGAAGGCACGGTGCGAACAGTCTCTCTTTCCACGGATCTCATGAAACTTCGAAAGTTATCATGAAGCTAAATATCCATATAATAATTATGAACTAGGAAATTATGGTTCAAATATGTTAGGAGTGTGATGATTTACACTCCTATGATCCTCAACTTGAAGACAAGGATGAGGAATTTTCTCAACAATACAAACACTCCCCATAACACTGGATATAACAACAAGGACAACCTCATCCGGTGGAAACAATAGAGAAACATGGAATCATGGTCACTCTAAACATAGATTAAAACTATGTTATCATGACATATCATTTCGTTTATAACATTTCTCAGACAAAATAGCTATCTCATATCACAGTTCAATAGGAAATTATATATCACATGAAAAATAAATATGTCTCTATCATGAAAAATGCATGTCAATATATATCCCTATGTGCCTATTATAATGAATGTATACTCATCTCATGTCATATTAGGACACAATTATAAATTTCAAAAACCAATAACATCATAAAACCATACCCTCACCCAATATTTGAATCACTTTGGGTGAAATAACATCAATTGTAATAAGCACACGGTATAAACAAAAATTCACCCTTAGGCACTTGAATTTTCCCACATACATGGGTTAGCTAATCTAATGAAAAAACTCATTACTATGTCCTGAAACATCATATTCGCTTTTCTGACTTTCCCAAATATTAAAGAAATAGAAAAGAAACATGTTCCTATAATACCACTTTGTAACATTCCCTGATCTGGAACTCTCCCACGTGACTATAAATGGTTAATTACAAGACCTCAAGCATGCCTCCCCATTTTTCAAAGGCTACCGAATAATAGTGGGGGTCTAATAAGTATATTAGGGAGACTATACCCTCAAGTTATAGAGTTACAACACAATAGAAGAATCTAAAAAATATATATTAATATAAATACAAATGTGCGGAAACAATGAAAATAATACAATACAATGGAATAAAAACAATCAAATCGAAATGAATAATATAATAAATAATAAATGAATAATGTAATACTATGCTGGAATGTAGTTAAATGTATTGATTAAAGTAATACCAAATAAAAGACTAGAAGACTCAACAAATGACTCAAAAGTACATCGTCTTGAACCCCATGTTGTACCATCTCTAAAAAATGGAATGTCCAACAGGAAAACAATCAATAACTATGTCCTTCTCTCGTTTCCAAACCCGCATCCATATATTCAAGTTGGATACCAAACAGTGTCCTAAATAGGGTGTGAGTATAAATTAGTAGGTCGAAACCACCATGGATAAACATAACCTGTAACATAATAAGTGTATGAAATAATGTAATAAAAAAGTGTATTAATTAATTAAACAATTAAATTAATACCACATCAACCAACTTCATCACCATGCTAGAATGTCTCTAAGAAAGTCTCACAACCATGTAAACCATAACCATATACCCATCGTAAAACAAAACCTACCTTATCACCATGCTGTAATGTAATTGATCAAGTCTTAAAACCATGCCAGTCATAATATTATATGCAAGTTATAAATCACACCAATTTGGGTCAAATATTCTATATAATAATTTCAGCATTTAATCAGGGTCGATCTTTCTAAATAAGAATTTCACCATGTGTCACTGTTCCTAGCCCACTATATAATCATTTTATTATGTCAACTGGGCCAAGCTTGCTATATAATAATTTTAGTATGTTTCTCTAGGAACATCCCTCTATTTAATAATTTCTGCATGTGTCACTAGGAATATCCCTCTATATAATCAATTTTTCATTTGCCAATTGGAATAGTCTGGAATATAATTATTTTTTCATGTATCACTATGAACATCCCTCTATATAATCATTTCATCATGTATCATTGGTCCAATACCCTATATATGAATTATGACATTTAAATCACGACAAACATCATAGTAACAAGGTTATCACAATATCACACTATATGGATCAATAGATATTTATAAAAATTACTATTTATCTTTCAATTACACATTTCAAATATTTATTTTTCATAACAAATAACATGCCATTAATATTAATAAACAATCCAAGACAAGGTGAATCAATTTCAATCAAACACCCAAAATCCTTGTCTTGTTAAACACACGTTATTCCATCAAAAAATCATTTATATTCAAGGGTTTGTTCACCCATGTGGTATCCAGAATCCAGGTAAATAACCAATTGGATCCAAAGGGACTTAAATGAATAATTCAATTAATTATTTCAATTTATTTGTAGCATTATATGTTGGATCAATTGAAATATTTCACATATATGATAAATATAAAACAATAGGGTCAGTGTTTAGACCCCCAAAATTTAACTGATGATCAAACAATGCTTCTAGTGGAAAACATCCTTGAGGAAATAGGTGAATATGAACAAAATAATTTTCCTCGATAAAAATGAATCAATATCAATACCAACAACACATATGGTCAATATAATTACAACATAATGGTTGGAGAGCAATGGAAGATAAGAGGGAACCAAAGAAGAACCACTTACCTGAGAGTATATTGAAAAAATAGTATATCCTAAATAGAGGGAGCCACTTAAAAATCACCTTTAAGGTTTCTGTTGGTCAAGAGGAGAAAATATACATGTGGGTGAATGTGAAAATCAACTGCACTACACATTCTAAAACTATAGGTCTAGTAATTACACGACATGAAATATATTCACACATTGTATAATTATTTTTAGATGGATACATCAAATACTCCATCACATCATATTATTATTTATTCTAATTATATTTTACATGAAATGTAATATAATTATATAACCTGTACTCTTTCTATATCCTGAATCAGTTCAAGACCTATAACATTTGATTAAATGTGTCTGGAAACAATTACATGGCATGTATTATAGTTACACAATGTGTATCTATTCTTCATATCATTTCATATCCCAGTTTCCTTATAAAAACTCTATCCCCCTTTTAAGTATTCTCAACTTACTAATAACCCATGGTAACTCTCGACCCAATTATATCGAGAATCCATTAAATCAAACAAGTATATATTCCTAAACATTAGATAATTTTTCCCATAATGAATCTATGTATCCGAACATGACACTACCACAATGTCTAAAATAAGAAACTCAAAGAGGGTTGTACCTAGAAAAACACGAGATCATACAGTCAAAAGATGGTTAGAACTAAGTATTGCTTCTAGGGATGTTGTTTTTTCCATTGTAAGTGTATGAAATATTTCTCTATGATTTTCACATCTAACCATTATCATTTCATCCTAGTGTGACCAATATGTATTAGGGAATGATGATATATATTTTGTGGCTGGGGATGAAATGGTCAGTTTCAGAGTTTTTGGTGAGGTGTCTAGTTTTTTTTGTAGGTGAAAGCAGAGAACCGTGTTCCTGGTAGTTTTTTACGGTCCTTGGATGTTCCTATGTAAAAATTTGAGGGAATATAATTGGATTTTATCATCGGGTTATCTGAGGTTTAGGGAGGTTTTGATTAAGTTTAGGTGATAGTGGACTCATTGATGAAGTCACCTCATTTTCTATATATTTTTTACTCAATGGTTGTGGATGTCTTTGCGATACATTATATGGATGATGTGGTTAGGGTTCATGAGGTACCAAGGACCATCATATATTATCAGGATCCTCATTTTACCTTTTAAGTATGTAGGGTATTTCATCTTTCTTCTGGCTACCAATTGTGACATAATATTTTTTTCCAACATTATAAATATGGGTAGGCAAATCAAACCATCCTTCTATTTCCGGATATATTGTGATATTTCATACTATAATTCCCTAGATAATGGGTAAAGAATCAACCCTTGGTTGAGATATAGTTCAAAAATGGTTATCACTTATCCATCAGCATGGCCTTGTTTGAGGTGTTATATGGGTATTCAAGCCATTATTTGTGGTTTTGGATGGTGATGGAGTAGTTAGTAGTTCTTGGTCAGGATGTGGTTAAGAGTATGACTGAGAAGATCTAGTTGGTTCACGAGAGGATGAGGCTAGTATATGACCATCATAAGGAATATTATGATCATAGGTGGAGGTTCCAAGAGATAAATGTTGGATGTAATGTCTTCTACAGTGTCTCCCCTTGATGAGGGAATGTATTTTTGTCTCGGGAGTAAGATATCTCTCTATTTGTTTTACTCCCTTTGAGGTTTTAGGGAATGATGGCGGTGTGGTGTATCGATTTAAATTATCATCATAGCTAGAGAAGATCAACGATGTCTTTCACATTTTCAATATTTTCTGGTATCTTCAAGATGATTCCCAAGTCATTTTCTATGGAGATTTAGATATTGAGGATGATAAAACATTCATGGATCATCTAGTAATGATCTTAGATCATTGAGAAAAGGTGTAACATGGATGAACATTCCCATCGGTTCATGTGTAGTAAAAGTATTGTGGCCGAGAGTACTTGGGATTGAGAGATGTAGATTTGTGACTAGTACCCAGATCAATTTAGATTTCCTCCTTAATTTGTTCTGTTTTTCTTGATGATGTGATTTTTGGATCATACTATTTTATGAGGTTTTGTTTTTTTTTGTATTTTTTGATGTGTGATAAATATTCTTACAAGTTAGGAGGTAAAAACTAATTCCTAATTGATATGAATTATACCTTGACAAGATTAAAACCCTTTTGTTGATTCATCTCCTCCCAAAGTAGAAAATATCTTGATGTGAATGATGTAATTTTTTAATTCATATTCTCATTTTAGTGTTGTGTGTATCAGTTGTGATGGTTGTTTATTGAACTATTTGGATCTTAAGATGGTTTTTCTAGAGGTTCATGTCAAAATGAGGTGGATTGTTTCTTATTTCGTATGTTCTGGTGTTGTTCCCATCAAGATATGGTGATATTGTTGTGCAGGGTTTTTTGGATGTTTTTTCTTGGTGTGTTTGATTGGTGTTAGTGTTAAGGTGTAATGAAAACCCTATGAGGTATCTTGGGGGTGGTTTTTTAGACCCATTTATTTTTTTCTAGGGGTTTGGATTAAATTATAGAGGAAAATAATAATTTTTATAGACATATAATGTAGTGGATTCTTCTTTCATAACCTGTTTAAGTTTCAGTTTTTGTACTTGTAAGTGCTCGGAGGAGGCTCAAGGAGGTTCTCTGCAGATTGGAGCTAAAGATGTGTAGTTGTGTGAAATTCACATAGTGAAATAGTAATTCAAGATGTGATTTAGTGTTTCACGGATTGTGTAGTAGCAAAAACTCATGGATTATATGAATTAGTTGAGGATTATATGAAATTGATTCATGTTATTATGGGTGCATTCATGATGTGAGATTAATTTTGTAATGACCCAAACATTTATTAATGAAAATTCATCTTGATAAAATTAAATTTATTATTATGTAAAATGGATATGTAAAATATGAACTTCCTTTGTTTTATATTTTTGGATTTCAAAATACCGTTAATAATTGTTACCATTTCTAATATAATCATCGAACAGTGATCACATGATAAGTATAAATATAGGGATTTAACATATCCAATTTACTCAGAAAAAGAAAATAATGGCCTCATACAGTAGAATTTCTCCATAAAAAGACAATTTTTTGAATCTTGGAAAGGATTTTGTGTCACTGGGATTCACTCTTGACCATGCCCAAGATGAGATTCAACAAGTTAATCTTAAACGGAACTGCCTACGGAATAAGTGGAAGTAGATAGAGATCACCACCTGAGTGATGTTATCTGAGCCACCCCATGAGTTTTTCACCATCGCACACCTTACCCTTAGGTATTATGTGGGTGTTATTAGGGTTTATGTAAAAAGACCCTAGCATTATTATTATGTGCATTATTTTTTTATATAATAATGAATATACATTCAATTTTTTATTGTTTCCTTGTAAATGATTTTTAATTCACAAATAGTATTTTTATTTAATATTAAATTAAGAAATATATTTTTATTAATTAATTAAATAATAATTTGATGAAATTTCATTACTAAATTACATTTTATTAAATATAAATTATCTTATAATTTTATTAATACAATTGTAATTTTCATTTAGGTTTGAAACCCGTTTTTGTCAAAACCCATGAATTTTCGACAAATGTCAGTTTTTATTTTAAATGTAATAATTTACATATTCAGATATTAATTTAGTTAAAATTAATATTATTTTTGGATTCCTGACATCAAAATTATCTAACGGTGAATTTTTCGTAATTTTCTGAGATAGTCGAATTTTTGGGTAAAAATTAAATATGGTTAAATATTTAATGTGTTTTATGACATCATAATGACCAAATAGTGATGTAATAAAATACTATAAATGGGATTTCTGTGCAATATATGTTTTAATTTTTAAATAATGTGATTTTATATTTGTTTGATTAATTTTATGGTGCCTTAGTGGTTCCACCAAGACTTATTAAACATTTTAACTTTTAAAAAGATTTCATTGAGAGTGTGACTCACCTCCACACAAGAAAGCATAATATTTAAAAAAATTAAGACATTGGACTTAAAATTTTATATTTTCCACTCCCCTTTGGAGAAACCTTGGGAAATCACCATGTTTTTGTTTTTTTATTAGTTTTATGTGTGGTGTCCACAACCTAAATAATAAATAATTCCCTCTCTTTTCCTATAAAAACCCACCCATGATCCCACTTATCTTCAGTAAAAACCCTTGGAGAACGCCCCTGACCTACCTGAATCTCTCTAAGATCCTCCCAAGGTTCCCCAATCTCTCATGATGCCTCTCGCAAGCCCCTCCCAAGCCTTTGGGATCACACATCCAAGTAAGGGATTTCTTCCTCTCTCATTGTTTTCCTTGTTTTGTTATGTTGTTAAACCCTTGTATTTTCAATTTCAAATGTTGGGGTTAAATTTTTCACCTACTCCATACTACCATACATAAGTTTTAATGATGATATAACTCTTTATATCTTATTAATTCCTCTCATTTACACCTTTAACCATGCCGAAATTTTGTAAGAAATTTCTCTCTCCTTGTTTACATTCAAGAAATTATTTTATATTATACATCTAAATTCTATTACATATGTTGAGAAATTTATCAATATGACCCCCCGTACTATCAATTTCATGTAAATATGATGATATTACCCTTTATATCTCAACAAACATTTTTATGAATTCTTATGTAACGCTGTTATGCTGTCGAAATTGCACCATGATTTTCCAAGCCAATGTCATTGTATAATGAATACCATGCCCATTTCTCTATCAAGGGTATTAATCATTATGAACATTTAAATATTTATTTTAGAGTTTCATGTAAATATTCCAAATTCCTTTATCTTTTAATAAATGATGATGTTGAATGATTCCATGTTGTATGATCTATGTGGCACACTTATGCATGAAATGAAATGATAAAGAAAGGTGTTCCCTGATAGTGATCTCATGCATTGGGTTAAAATTAGAATCATGATAAATCAATTGATATGAGGTTTTACTCATGGAAATTCTAGTAAAATGAGGGTTTAATCAATATCTATGTGCAATGATCATTGTCTCATGCTAATATAATGTTAAATGTTATTTCCACATTTCCATGTTATGATAACCATGCCATATCATGCCTTTATGTTCATGTTTCTCTTATTCTACCTTGATATGCCTATTGACTAAAATGTATTGTATTATTTATTTTATGATTTCTTTAATCCCTTACTGGGATTTATATCTCACCCTTTTCACATGTATGTCCTCAGGTTATCCCATGTAATGCTATATATGAGGGAATGTTTTGGTCTTGTAAAGGAATTTTTCAATAAAGATGTTTTATTTTTTTGTCTTAATTTGTCATGTAATGTCCCTAATTTACTTATACACTAGACATCTCAATACTCATTGATTTATTAAGTGAAAGTTAATGTAATAAATATTGTGTATGTGTGTAATAAAGAGCAGGGTTGTTATAGTTTGTATTAGAGGACAAGTTTAGTTGTTTTTTGTAATAGGATTAGAAAACCCCAGTGAAAGCTGAAGAATAATAATAACTATAACAAAAACATCCCAGAATATTGGTGAGTATTGGGTAAAAGGTTTATGAAGAAAATACATCTCTGTCTATATACAAGTAGGTAGAGGCGGCTTTGGCACAGATGTATCTAGGGGTAATGCCTAAAAACACCGCTTTGAGCTAAATTCAAACGGGAACCGGTGCACGAAAATGAGCCTTTATAAACTCTTGGTAATGAAACTCCTAGTGGATATGATTTTCTAAATTCATAATCATAGCATGAAACATTATTATGGGAATAAAAAAATTCCCCTAAGAATACATGTTGGTAAGTTGATCCTAGCTAACATAGTTTGAAGCCTATAAATTCATAAGTAAATAAATGTAATTTATAAGTTATACCCTTTTTTGTATTTGGATTACTCTTTATGTGTTACCCATAAATTTCCTTTTATTCCATCCAATGGCTGATAATAAGAGGACTCGGGCTAACAACCGATGTGAAGACCATGTGATGATTGTTCTAATGAGATTCCCAATCTGATGGGAGCTAGAATTGAAAACATTGTCACAATAGTCTCTCAATTAACTCAAGTTTTGAATAGAAACATGGTTCAAGAAGAATTTTCAACCCGCCCCCCCCCCCAAGAATGAACAAGACCAAATTGAGATCTTTTTGAGATAAAGGCCTCCAACTTTTAATGGATAATCTGATCCCTCAGTTTCCTAAAAATGAATCAACTCCATTCAAAAGATATTCTCCATTATTCAATGTTCCAAAAAAGAGAAGGTTCTTCTGGTCGCTTATCATGTGGAGGGTGAAGCTGATCAATGGTGTACACTAATAAAAAATACGAAGCCTGAGGAGGGGATCAAGGCGTTAGAATGGAAGGATTTCCAGAAAATGTTTTTCCATAAATATTTTCCTCGCACACTCTGAATTAAGATAGAAAGGGAATTCCTTGACCCCAAGAAACAAGATTACAAATCCATTATAGAGTATGAGGAAAACTTCACTAGGATTACATGATATAACTCCGACTTTTTCATTACCCCCAAATGCAAGGTTAACTACTTCTTTGGTGGGATGAAACCTAGAATATATAAATCCCTAAGGATTCCTGACATAGAGAGCTTGGATGAAATTGTCTGATGTGCCCTCAAATTCAAAATGGAGGTCTACAAATCTTTTGGGTATCATGTTTATAAGAAGTGAAAAGAGGACTTTAATTTGGGTGTTCCAATTGTTAAATTCAGTGATGCAAAAAAAATCCAGCACCCCACTTTCCAAATGTGCAGAAATAAGCACCCTGGAAATTTCCTGAAGGGGGTAAAGAAATGCTTTAGGTGTTGAAGAGAAGGGAACATGTCCATTTACTTCCAACAAGAAAAACCCATGGAAATTATAGAGGAGAGGAACAATCCATTCAACCCTCAATGAACTATTCATTGCTTCAACATCAAATAAATAGGGCACTTTTCAAACTAGTTCCCTAAGCCAAGGGTTTTCAGAGGAAACTAACAACCACCAAGGCAACAAGGGGGATCATTTTCCATCACTACCACAGAATTGAACCCTGACAATGAAGTGGTGATAGATAATGTAGTTATTTATTCAAGAATAGTGAACATACTTTTTGTTTATGATTCTACACATTCTTTTTATCCTGAATGTTTAGTAGAACAATAAAAACACCACCAAAAATCATGGAAGTAAATATTTTGGTGAGAATGACAAATGGGGAAGTCATTGCAACCCATGAATTTAACTCCTAACCTATCATAATTTGGGGATTTATCTTCTTGGAGAACCTCGTCAAAATTCCTATAGTGAAATTTGATTCACTTCTTGGCATGGATTATCTTTTCCTATATAAAGGCAACATAAATTTCTGTGAGAGGGAAATCACTCTCCATATCGACAATTGAGCCCCGATTCTGTACAATTGTAAGGAGGAAGATGAATATTCTTTAGCATCATCATCTCAATTTTGGATATTACATCCTTATGAGGACGTGTATATTTCTAAAATGATTGAGTATAAGGAATAAACCATCCTTGAATACATTCATATTTTGAGGGAATTCACTGAAGTGTTATCTGAGGAATTGATTGGTCTTCCTCCTAAAAGAGAATATGAATTCTCAATTGATCATATACTAGGGGTATTGCTAATATCTAAGACTCTATATATAATGGCTATTTTAGAGCTTGAGGATCTGAAGAAATAACTACATGACAATCTAAATAAAGGGTTTATAATCTCAAGTGCATTACCATGGGGTGCACTAGTCCTCTTCGACAAGAAGGATGGGTCAATGTACCTCTGTATTGATTATTGTGAGCTCAAAAAAATCACAATAAAGAACAAGTATCATTTATCATAAATTGATGACTTATTCGATCAGCTACGTAGAGAACAATACTTCTCAAAGGTAGATCTGTGGTCGGGATATTATCAAGTAAGGGTGAAGAATAAGGATATCCCCAAGACTACTTTTTGTACAAGATTTGGGCACTATGAATTCATACTAATGCCTTTCGGACTGACTAATGCTCCCAAAATCTTCATGGACTTTATGAATAAGGTCTTTATATATTACCTTGAAAAATTTGTGGTAGTCTTTATAGACTATATTCTAATATACTACAAAACCAAGGAGGACCATGAAGAGCATCTAAGAACTGTACTAGAGACCTTGCGAAAGGAGAATCTCTATGAAAACTACTACAAGTGACAGTTCTGGTTGAAGGAATTATCATTCATGGTTCATATCATTAAACGAAATGGAATATCTGTAGATCCCTCCAAGATAGATGCAATTGAGGGACAACCGAGGACAACCTCAGTGACGGACCTCAGTAGCTTCCTGGGGTTATCAAGATATTATCACCGATTTGTGATAAATTTCTCATGATTTTCAACCCCTCTAACCAAGCTAACCCAGAAGGGATTCATTTTTTCCTAGAGTGATGAATACAAAGAGAGCTTCAAGTATTTGAAAATGAAACTTATCATTGTGCCCGTACTAACAGTACCCACAAGTGGAAAACTTCTTTCATTATTTAGCGATGCTTCGAATAAGGGAATGTGTTGTGTGTTGATTCAAAATGACAAAGACATTGCCTATGATTCATGTCAATTGAATGTTTATGAGAAAAAATATCCAACACATGATCTATAGTTGGCTGTAGTAATCTTCTCTTTAAACATTTGGTGACATTTCCTTTTTGGGGTGATGTGTGAAATATACACATATCAGAAAAACATCAAACATATATTCATAGAGAAATAGTTGAATATGTGCTAATGATGATGGATAGAGCTGATCAAAGACTATAAATGCTTAATCCATTACCACCCTTGGAAATCGAACAAGGTGGAAGATGCTCTATGTAGAAAGGACCCATCAATTCTATCATTGATCATAATTAAAAAGGATCCAATATTCTTAGATTTGATGATGATGGACATGGGAATCATAAAGAAGGAAACATCTTCAATCCTTTCAGAAATGATTTCCTAACTGTCTCTTTTGGAAAGGTTAAAGGATGATTAAAGGATGATGTGAGAATTCATAAGAATGTGGAAACTATTAGAAAAGGTAAACTATCAGAGTTTAATGTTAATGAATAATGAATTATGGGATTTTGGTTAAAACTATCTGTTCCCTCAAATCCTATGTTGAAGAAAACACTTTTGGATAATGCACATAGCTCAAATTTCTCCATTCACACAGGAAACACAAAGATGTATCGAGATCTCTGAGAGAATTATTGGTGGGATAACATGAAGAAGGAGACCTTTGAGTATACATCAAAGTGTTTGTTATGTCAGAAAGGGAAGACTGAGGGGCAGAAGTCTTAGGGGATGATGCAACCATTACCCATACTAGCATGAAAATGGGAGAACATCACCACATACTTTTTCTTCACAATTCTGAATACATCCAAATGAAATAATGCTATATGGGTTGTTGTGGATCTTCTTAAACTGTAAGTGCAGAGGGGTCCTCGCTCTCGCTCTCTCCCTTCTCCTATGGCGTAGAGTATGTCTGCGCCGCCGCCTCCCCTCCTCGGACCACTTCAGTCGGGGAGGGGGGATCCTTCTTCTTCATCCATCTGTTTCCCCCTCAATTACCCTCTTTCTCCCCCTTCACAGATCCATCCTCCCTTACTCATTTTTCTGCGATCGATATAATCCCTAAAGTTCAATCCTTTGTTAATGGAGTTCTGTCGGTTCATATTTCCCCTCTGGAGTTCACAGAAGCATCCGCATTACTGGATCTCACGTTGGTAGCCCGATTCGGAAGGGATCTTCCATCGGTCGATGCGTTTGATTGGTTTGTGTTCTCCTCTTGGAATTTGAAGGATCGTGTTACAGTAGGCCTTTTAGATGCGAGACATTTACAGCTTTGATTCTCTAATTAAGATGACCTGGTGCATGCTTGGGCCTTTGATCCGCGTTCTATGAAGGGGTTCAGGTTCTCTTTATTCTGATGGACCTTCGACTTTCATCTGAGACACGATCCTCCAACTACAGCAATCTGGATATCCTTACCTGGTCTCCCATTTCCGTTTCAGAACCCAGCAATACTCCGGCTGATAGGAAATCTGGTTGGACGCTATCTTTGTTCTGATTCCCGCACCATGGCCATCTGGCACCTAGTTGAGCCAAGGATTTGTGTTGAAGTAGATTTATCTAAAGTCCCACTGGAGTCTGTTGTCATCAAAATTGAGGGAGATCATCGCTGGCTTCAGAAGGTATGTTACGAATACTGGATTTCCTTTTTCTCGAGCTGATTCCGCATAGGACACGATGTCTCTAGGTGCCGGTGAAGCCTCTCCAGTCGACCCTGGTCTGGTCCTCCCAATCTAATGAAGGATGACACCGTTTATGGATGTAATCTACCTGGTGGTGCCCTCTGCGAGAAAGAGGATGCAGTTGAGGACCGAGGATTAATTAGGGAGTCTCAGGGGACCTCTGATCCTCCATATTCCATAAAATGTAAGGAAAGGAGGTTGAACGAAAATCCAAAGGTGAATGATGTGTTTGATAGGCTAAAGCAAGACCTGGGTGTACCATTGAAGGGGTCAGGAGCTATTGAGGAGCAACAGGCCTGCACTGGCTCTGAGCAGACATTTGATACCAGGTCTTCAGTGGAGATAAAGAAACTCACCCAATGTGAGCAGGAATGTGCAGCAATAGAGGCTGGAAAGGAGGCCAAACTTCCTGGGAATTCAAAGGAGGTGACTATGTCTACCGAGGTGCCCCACACTGTTAAAGGGAGGCCTGAGGAGGGCAGGGTGACCGAGCCTCCTAGGATACAGAAGGTGTTTAAGGTTGATGATACGGTTCCTAGTATATGGAGTCGGGAGGAGGGGAGTGTGTTGTGTCCCTTGGACCCAAACATTATCCAACCCCATACTATCTAAAGGATGCATCTGTAGGGGAAAACAAGAGGTCTCCCAGTGAGCTGAGCAAGCAGTTTGGCCAGAAGCCCCCCACTGAGGGCTCGAGGGTTGAGATAAGGAACTTCTTTGATAGTATGGTGGATCAAGATCAGGTAATGTTGCATGAGGAGGATTATTCAGGTGCTGATAGCTTTAGTCAAATTTCAGCGGACAACTGGGATTGTCTTCAAGGGAAAGGTCCTCACAGCCCTAGAAGGAAGAAGGTTCTCAAAGGAAAGCACGACTTCGGAAAATGCATTGTGGTTCAAGGGGAAAAACTAAATGGAAGTAATGACTATTCTTACCTGCCAAAACCAATGGAAACAAGGTCGGCCAAGAAAAGTGGAAGCAAGGGAAACAACTCCCTGAAGGACAGAGATAACAGTGATCTAAGTAGAGAACCAAAGTTAATAGAAGAAGATGTTAGGGATTTCCTGACGCTCATATTTCATTCCAAGGAAGAAATGATTTAGAAAGACATGAGGCACAATGCCTCATTTGAGGAAATTTATAGAATTTATGGAAGAAGGTTGCAAGTTGAGGCCACTGAGGAGCAGGAAGCATGGATCGACAAGCAAGATCAAATAATTGCTCGGGGTTTCAATCAAGGGAAAATATATTTGGAAGAATTCATTCAGACAATGGACAGGATGATCTCTCATCTCGAAGAACTGCTCAGGGAGGATCCTAACACACAAGTTAGCACTTTGCAATGGGATTTATCTAGATTGGTTGATTCAAATAACCTTAGTCTGGTGTTTAATAATTTTGTGAGCTCCTTTAGCACGTAGTGGTTGTGGTTTTTCGAACGATGGTATCCCACTTGTCCTTAAAGTGTCTTTTTAATAAAAAATTTATATTTGGTTGTGTGGTGGATCTTCTTAAAAAGAATGCACACTTCATTGAAATTTGAGAGGACTTCTAATTGGATAAATTAGCAGGGATATATATCCGAGAAGTGGTAGGGGTGCATGGAGTAACACTATCTATTTTATCTGATCGATATCCAAGATTCACCTCTAATTTCTAGAAGAGTATTCAACATGCTCTGAATACAGAGATAAACTTTAATATGTCTTATCATTCTCAAACTGATAGCTAATGTGTTTGGACTATCAAAACACTTGAGGAAATATTGAGAGCATGATCAATGGAATTAATGGAGGATGGGATCAACATCTTCATCTAGTCTAGCTATCTTACAATAATATTTTCCACTCAAGAATCCAAATGGATCCTTATGAAACCCTTTATTGGAATAGGTGAAGAACACCAGCATGTTGGGATGATGTTGGGGAGTGAAAACTCTTAGTTCTAGAAATGGTAGAAGAAATGGTGGAGATGGTTAAGACCATCTAGAATCACATTAAAGCTGCTCAGAGTTTTCAAAAGAACTATGAAGATAATCATCGACAAGACCAAGAGTTTGATGTTGGATACATTGTATTCCTTTTCATATCACCATGGAAGATATTTAAGATATTTGGGAAGAATTTAAAGCTTATTCCAAGGTACATCGGCACTTTTTAGATCCTTGATCGCATTGGAGTAGTCGCCTATTGACTAGCACTCCCACCGAACCAGTCTCAAGTACATGATGTATTACATGTATATATCTTAAATAAGTACATACATGATCCATCACATGTACTCAATCCAAAGGTGGTACCATTGTAGAATGACCTCTCTTATGATGAGAATCCGGTGAAGATCATAGATCTTAGGGGAAAAGATCTATGAAACAATACAATGCCCCTATTCAAGGTGTAGTGGAGAAACCAAAAGTTTTAAGAAGCAATGTGGGAACTGGAGTAAGTGATGAAGCAGAGTTACCCTCATCTATATTAGTGTGGGAAAAGGAAATTTTGAGGGCAAAATTTCTTAAGGGGGGAAGATTTTAATGACCCAAAATTATATTAATGAATATTATGCTTGATCTAATTAAATGACTTATTATGTAAAATGGTAATACAAAATATGAACATCCTTGATTATGTGTTTTTGGATTTCAAAATACCATTAGGAATTATTACCATTGCTAATATATCCATTGAATAGTGATAACATGATTAGTATAAATATAGAGATTTTAAAAATGCCATTTACTTAGAAAAAGAATGTGGTGTCCTCATCTAGTAGAATAACTCCATACAAAGACTATTTGTCAAAGCTTAGAATGGAGGTGGAGTCACTAGGTTTCACTCCTCACCAAGCCCAAGCCGAGCTCTAACACCTAAATCTTGAACAGACCCACCTATAGGAGAAGTAGAATTTGATAGAGATTACCACCTGAGTGATGTTATGTGAGCCACACCAAGAGTCAGTAACCATCACACACCTTATCTTTAGGTCTCATGAGGGTGTTATAAGTGGTTATGTAACAAGACCCTAGCACTATTATTATGTACATTATTGTTTTATATAATAATAAATATACATTCAATTTACTATTGTTTCTTTGTAAATGGTTTTTAAAACAAAAAAATAGTATTTTCAATTAATATTAAATTAAGAAATCTATATTGATGAATTAATTAAATAATATTTTGAAAAGATATTATTACTAAATTAATTTTTATTCAATATAAATTATCTTATAATTTTTATGAATACAATTCTATTTTTTATTACGTTTTGAAAACTGTTTTTGAAAAACCCCATGAATTTTCAATAAATTTTGGTTATTATTTTAAAATAAAAAATTCAAATATTTAAAAAATTATTTAGATAAAATTAATATTATTTTTGGTTTCAGGATGTCTAAATTATCTAATGGTGAATTTTTCATAATTTTCTGAGACATTCGAAGTTTTGGGAAATCCTTAAATACCGTTAAATATATAATGTTTTTTATGACATCCTAATGACCCAATAGTGATGTAATAAAATAAAATAAGTGGGATTTTTTCCCAATATATGTTTTACCATTAAAATAATGTGATTTTATATTTTTTTGATTAATTTTATGGTGCCTTAGTGGACCCTCCGTGACTTATAAAACATTTTACCTTTTAAAATGATTTCCTTGATAGTGTGAGTCACCTCCACAAATGAAAGCCTAATATTTTAAGAAGTTTGGAATTTGGCTTTATAAAATAATTTTTACAATTCCATTTGGAAAACCCCTGGTCAAAAACCATGGTATGGTTTGTGTTTTTGATTAGTTTAATGTGTGGTGTCCATAACCTAAATTAAAATGAATTCCCTCTCTTTTCTTATATAAACCCACCCAAGATCCCATTTATCTTCACTAAAATCCCTTGGAAGACGTCCCTATCATTCCCTTATATCTCTAAAATCCCCACAATGAATCCCAATATCCCTGGAATCCCCTCTGAATCCCCTCCAAAGCCTTTGAGATCACACTTCCAAGTAAGGGATTTCTTCCTCTCTCATTTTTGTCCATGTTTCTTTATGCTGCTATACCCTTTTCATTTCAATTAAAAATGTAGTGGTATGATTTCTCACATCCTCCATATATCCATACTTATGTTTTAAGGATGATATGACTCTTTCTCTCTTATTAATTCCTCCCATGTACAGTTGTTACCATGCCGAAATTATGTATGTAATTTATCTCTCCTCCTTTACATTCAGGAAATTCTTTTATATTATGCATCTCAATTCCATTACATATGTTGGGAAATGTATCTATATTAACCACTTAATTTAAAGTTCATGTACATATAACGAGATACCCATTTCTCTCTCATCAACCATTTTTATGAATTCTTATGTCACGCCGTTAGGCTGCCGAAATTGCTAACGATTTTCAAAGCCAAAGTCATTGTGTAGTGAATACCATTCCCATTTCTCTATCAAGGGTATTCACCTATATTCACATTTAATTATTTATTATATAGTTTCATGTGTGTATTATACATTCCTTTATCATGGAATAAATTGTGATGTTGAATGATTCCATGTTGTATAATCCTTGTGGCATACTTAAGCAAGAAATGAAATGATAAAGAAGGGTGCTCCCTGATAGCGCTCCAATGAATTGGGTAATGATTAGTATCATGATACATCAATTGGAATTATGGTTTAACCATTATAATTCAAGTTCAATGAGGGTTTTATTATTCTCCATGTGTAATGATCCTTAGATCATGCTAAATGTTGTTGCCACATTTCCATGTTATGATAATCATACTATATCATGCCTTTATGTTCATGTTTCTATAATAATCCCTTGATATGCCTATTGCCTAAAATTTATTATATTATTCAGGTTATTACTTTATTACTCCATTTATTGGGGTTTATATCTCACCCTTTACACATGTTTTTCCTCAGGTTATCCCATGTAATGCTAAGTTTGAGGAACTATTGTGGTCTTGTAAAGGAAGATTTTAATAAAGATGTTGTATTTTTAGAACTTATGTAGTCATGTAATGTACCTAATTTCTCAATACACTGGACCTATCGATCCTCAGAGTTTTCTTAAGTGGAATTTTATATAATAAATCTTATTTAATAGTGAAATAAATATCAGGGTTGTTATAAATTCCAACTGAGGAAACATGAATTTTTTGGAAATTGTGAAATATAGGAGATTCATTCCTTGTAATGGTCTCATGAATTATATCATATAGAACTTTTGGAATTCATGAAGTGAATAAGGAATTTAGTTCATTAATTAGGTGATATATAACCTACTATAAGTTTTACATTCACCCAAATCCCTTCATTCAGTTATTGTTTCCAATCAGTTTTAGATGAACCTTAGATGGTTTTTGGAGATCTTTCAGCCCCTTTCTCCCCATGTTGACCAATATATTTTGGTTTTTTATTATTTTTTATTATTGGTGACTTATTCTACCTTTTCCCTTGTATTGATTTATTTTTATTCAATGTATTTACTATGGTGATGTTGCATCTGTTTTGGGTGAATTTGTGTTTCTCTTAGAATGTGTGTTCTGGTTACGAATCACAATTTCTGAATGGTATCCAATGTATTTAATTATGGAACCAAAAATACCATGAAGTTTTGTATCTAAAGGGACCTTCTTTCTATTGGAAGGAGCATGTTAAGGGTTTTGACCCATGGTGCTTAAGAACTCACATTCGTCGAGAAGATGGGTGGTTTGTCTCATCGCACCCTTTTGGGGGAAATTATTAGCTACTCTGGGTCTCACTTATAGATTTAAGACATGTTCATGAATACTTATTAATTTACCAAGTGTAGTGTAGGTTTCCTTAGAAATTTTCAATCAATTATTAGTATGTTTGGAATTCAGAATCATCTATATATATTCTAGGTTCTTCATCAATGTGGATATATGTATGTATTCAAGGTTCTTAGTCAATAGTATCTTATCATATACTACTTAAATATTATTTGGTTGTTATTCCTGGGTTTTTATTACAAAAATGGTGGTTTTTAATCCACTCAGTCTGGAACTATAGAATTTATCATCATCCGGGGAGATATAAGTTGTTTTGATGTTAGTATCAAACCCATAAATGAGTTTCCAAGGTATAATTGTGAAAGGAGTCCGAACACACATAGTTTGGTGATACTTAATGGGACACATCATATTTTTTAAGGTCATTTTATAAGAACCCAACCATATAGTTTAATGTCATTTGGTAAGGAAATATAGGTGGAAGGTGCCTTGTCAAAGCTTGGTGTAAGACTTATGCTTAAGCAGCCCAATGAACCTTGAAAGGATATGATTTTCCAAGTTAGACTAGAACCTACTAGGAATATGACCTAGAGAGAAAAAGGTTTATTTGGAGTGTTGGTTTTGAACCTCGGGGAGGATTCCTATGTATCCCACATTGATGGGAATCAAAGTCCACATAGTTCAGTAAGTCTTGTATGGAAATATGACCATTCAAGAGAAATAGGTTGGGGATTACTCCTAAAGAGTATTACCTTATAACATGGTCCATGAGAGATTACGAAACTCAGGGATATTTAAGGGGGACTTAATTCATGTCTTATAGTAAAAGTGTATTCCTAAATTAAGGGAATTATGGTTGTATTCTTGAGGAGGATTTCAATTGAGCTTGGGCCCTAGGTGAAGGCTTCCTAGGTATCCTAATTATCGTGGGAATCTGAGTTATCATAGTTCATTAAATGAAGTGGATTGTGCATATGTTGTGATCATCACAAATATCTAATGGATTGACAGTCATGCCTTATGTGAGAAACAAGATGGTGTGAATGATTCAAAAATCCAAACACTTTCTCCTCTATTAAAGGAAGAGTTTGGGCCTATGGTGAAGGAAGTTGGGGTGATGTTGGTTGAGAGTGCGAAGCAATGAGCCTTTCAATGTGAAATCAAGGTGAAGGTCATTGGGTGTGGCTTGAAAGGTTACAGTATTATTCTACGAGGGATTCCCGAAAATTTGTAGCTTGGAAAGGGAGGATCTAATACCATATGGAAGAGAAAAGCAAGTGTGATCCTTATCCTCCCTTCTTGGAACCCAGGGCTTCGGATCTCAGATATGAGAGGGGACGAAAGTCCTCTATCAAAAATCCAAAATTGGGAACTCCTCAACACTATCACTAGAGTAAGGTTCTATGTCACAATAGATATCAAAATACATGGACAACCTAAATATCCTTACCCTATGGCAGGACAAGTGTGAAAACCCTACAAACCATAGATATCAAAATACAAATGGGAGACATGTTAATGTGCCTTTCCCATAGGATTGATAAATCTAAAGGTCTGGTTGGAGGTTTAAAATTGGTTCCTTTGAGACAAGGTAACCAAATAAGTAAAATCCCTACCACGAATGGATTAAAATAGGGCTTAAAGGATAGCTCATGTAGTTGGTCTTCACAGGTATGTTGTGTAGGTATGTCATGCAGGTCCTAGGAGGAACTGAAAGATGATTAACATAGTAAGGATAAGCATATCAATTCTTGATATGCCTTGGTAAATGGACTTCTAGGACAAAAAAACGCTATTTAGGTTTTAAATTAAGCACCCTGGGTGTCCCTTGATATCCTTGGAAGAATATTGCAATGTTCATGTCTTATGGAAAGGACCTTGCATGGGTGACTTCTTCATATGAATGGAGGGTCCTTAAAAATAATCTTGTATTTTAGACACTGAAGGAAAATTAATCTTGTTTATCACATTAAATTCTCTTTTCTTTTATGTTTTATAGAGCTACTAAAGAAAATTTAGGGGACCCAGGTGAAGTAGATATTCAATGAGATCTTTGAGAGTTCTTCCATCTTTTTCAGTTCTTGAAATGTGGATCCCAAGGGTCCTATTTATAGTCAAGGAGGGGGATAGGTCAAAAAAGGTGGTCTACATAGGTCATAGGCGTAGATCCCCCACGTAGTTCCCCCAAACAAGGTTGTAAAACATGTACTACCACGTAGGTCCCCCAATGTAGGCCCTCTGTGTAGGTCCTCAGCATAGGGGATATTCCTTTAGGCTATACAGGCAAGACTTGTGCTAGCCTTTTTATGAATAGGTATGTTGCATAGGTCCCATTAACCATATTTCTTTGCTTCCCTTAAATTTCCTTGATGCTTTAAGAAATATAAAGTTCTATTCATAATCTTAATTCCTTCCTTTAATAAAAGGTAGTTTCAATAAAATCCCCCCTCATGTTTGGATACAGCTAAAAAGAGGGACTTCTGCTGAGGTAAGATTATAGGAAAATGATTATGGAAAATTAATGTGGGATTTCACATGTCTTCTATATAGCTATGTTTTGTAGGGTATAGGCGTAGTTTATTCAAATCAGGTCGTTGGAATTTTCTAGTGATGCCTATAAATACCCTTATTCCTTTTCCATTTTCTTCACCCACATTTCTGATTTTTTTTCTCTATTTAAGTAGCTCATTCATCTAGTTCTATTGCATTTTGTTCTCTTGAAGGTCCTTTCAAAATTTCTCAAGGTATAGCCACCTATGTAACAGAGCTATGAGGAGTTATTTTATCATATGATCCACAAAGGAGGACATCATTGAAGGACATGTTATGGGTACCTTATCGAAGGACCTTTCCTGGTGTCCACATCGAAGGAGCTGCACGGGGATTTTCCTTTTCCAAATTCATGAATTCCTTGATGTTAAAATTTGAACATTCCTAAGAAAATATTCTAACTTAATAAGAAAATTGTGGTGATTATCTCCTATTAAATGGACCTGTTGATGACTTCAAATGAGGAAGGTAAATTTATCCAAACTGAAATGATGATATACATTTGACCAGACTATTATGACATTGTTGAGAGTACCCTTCATGAGTTAGACAAGGGATTGATTCCTTACCAATGTTAATATACACAAACAACTATCTACCTCTATATGGGAATGATATTCTAAAAGACTCCCACATTCCATCATATAAGAAATATTTTCCTAATACATTGTTTGTAAAACATATCAACTTTCATCATATAAAAATTACGGCGATAGGTGTCCCTATTCATGAGTGAACAGTCCCTTTTGGATGCATCCTATATCATAGTGGCTATACTCTCGATATAAAGGATCATTTTTAAGAGATAGGGCCACATTGGTATGATTAATCCTTCCATTCATAAAAAAATAGATCAATCTATTTTCTGGAAAGAATACTGGGATCTTCACTAGGGAGGATGGGTTATAGTTGAACGGATATGGGCATTTTGGCTACACCAGACTTGCTGAGTTTAAGAAGGTGTTGCATGAGGTTCATATTTATGAATCTGTTTGGTTAGGATAGAGTTATGTTTACAAAAATGACATCATTTTTGAATAACTGAGATAATGGAGTCTGTAAGACAATCTTTCCACTAAATGCACATTGAGGTCGACATTAGTTTGTGGGATGTATACCAAATATCATGGGCTCCCATTATCGAGGAGATGTATGAAGATTTCATTCCAATAAAAACAACATGGGATGATGCTGAGAGGATTCCATAATTGGTTAATGAATTATTCAAACTAGCAGGGAATATGAAAAAAGAAAAGAAAGATAGTTATCCAAGGGCTGATGTTCCTGTAAGTGTGTGGATGGAATATTTTTTAGAACCAGCGAAAGAGAAGGGTCCTACTTTCATAAGTCTTACCTTTTTCCCAAGTGCAGATAATCAGGGTGCTTCAGGAATGTTATGGGCCACATTATAGAGTGGTGATTGTAGGTATTTTGGTTATAAGGTTAATCCCAATATTTATGCAATGGTACACATAGATGGCTTCCTTTCCATGTGTCTAAGAATTTATTTTATCTGGGTCCATAAGTCTAGTGGTGATGTAAGGCCATAAATTTTTTTTATTGCAGCCATGTTGGTAGATATGAAATATATAGGTTTGGAAACTCTTATATTAGCAAGAATATATCACTTCCTATTGAATTTATATAATGGAAATGCTCAATTTATATTCTCATGACCATTCTAGGTGTTATGTGTCTAGATTACAACACATTTCTTTTCATATTCGGTGATGAATCCACTTAAAGTCCCCAATGGCCATTTTACAAAATTTTTGGAAAAGGATTAGGGGTTTTAGCATCTGAACTTGAAGCTGGATGAGGTGTTTTGGACACTAAATGTATAACAAGAATTCAGCTTCTTTCATTTGGGTAACACACCAACTAGAACATTTATTGATGATGGTAAGGAAGAAAATTATAAGTTAAGGTCAAACATGATGGCACTTAGGGATAGTGTATTATCAGTAATGATTGACGGAGAAATAATTTTCTAGGCTTATTTCACTTATATGTTTTCTCACCAGTTCAAATGTCATCAAAAATCAAGCACCTTCCCAACCACATATGTTAGGAATGAGAATAACCCAATGGTGGCTAATAAATATGGATTTTCATGTCTTTAGACACATCCAAAATTTTGTTTATGCTACCTCCATCAGATGAATCAATTATTTCGGAGGGTAGATTTTCTAAAGAATGGGTTTCTTTATACCCTCAGGAGGATATAACCAAATTCATACATAAGGTAGAGGGCACTACCATGATCATTCATGAAAATCATGGAAAATGTATAAAACAAAAGACGATGAAGAGGTTTCTAAGGCTTTATAAACTTCAAAACGTCCCCATAGAAAATACACCAAGAAGGCCAAGGATAGGGAGGCAACACCCCCAGTACTGAGGCAATCTAGCCACCATTATCAAAAAGAGGTTTATATCTCATCAATTGTTTCTTATGAAGAGGAATTAGGTCTTGAAGAGACCTTCCAATATAATGGTTTTGAGTTTTCCCCATATCTTACGACATCAAATCCAAACTATGTGTGGCCTTTAGCAGTCGAGTACTGGGAAATCATGACCTGTGATATCAAATTTTTAGGGGAGTTTCTCCAATCTGGCCTTTGAATACCTGATTTGGGTGATACTAGTGCACACCCTCTAATTGTCATCCAGATATCAATTTTTATGAGGTATATGAGTACATGATAGAGTTGTAGATTTTAATAAATTCTTCTAATGACCAGGAACCATCCTCAAAATTAGTATCTGACATGTCAGATCAAGGAATACGCAAAGGGGTAATTATTCACCCTAAGGAGGAATGATAAATTTATACTAATACTGAGAATGTATTTCCTTTTTCTTTTGTTTTAGTTCTTTTCTATCATCAACTATCACTAATCTTGATGGAATTTAATTTTTCATCTTGAAATTAGAGAATAATTTTAACTAGGAAATGTGCTTGAGTCACCAAAGTACAGGCCTACGAGCACCCCCATCGATAAACTAGATGAAACCCTTGGGTCTCATGAAAATTCTCCAAGAGGGAGAACTATGATGGAGGTAATGGCAATGAAAAATATTCATCCATTACCTTGGGTTTCTTTCTCCAAGAAAAGTAGTAAAATCTCCATTTTATCTTAGGAAAAGAAATGAAAGAGAGAAATGAAGTCGGTCCAAAAAGTATACCAGAGTGAGTATTTGTGCTATCATCTAGTATTAAAACCTCCTTGACATACTTTTATGACCATGTTTTCTTTTTCTATTGGACCAACATTACATTATTCACATAAAAGATGCAATACTAATCCCTAATATACTGAAAAGGAATCCCCATGAGAAGAATAGATTCGTGCTAATGAATATGTTACTTTAACAGATTCAATGTCAAGGGATGTGGTTTCATCTTATCATATTTATATAGAGAGAGAAGGAGGGTCATGGAAATTTTAGATTCATTGATTCTAGGTATCACATATTGTTTCTAAAATTACAATATCTATAATATTTCAAATTTGTTGCATGTGTCGTAGGATTATATGATAATTAATGTTGATAAAATTATTTCTATAGAAGGAAGGATTGAGGATCTTAAGAATTATATGGTAGGTTTTGGTGATAATAATAATTCAATAAGCCAAACAACATTGCACCAGTTGAAGAGTTTTCGGAAGAGAATGATGGCAGAGCCAATTTCGGAATCAATCAACATTTTTTGGATACCTTAAATGGTGAGGGTGATATGATATAAAAATTAGTATACACTGAAATTATGGATGCTCTTAATCTATAAATTGATATTCCAGGTTCTATCAAGGAGTTTGGGGACTTCAATTAGGAGATAAAAGGATGTAAGTTCTTGTTTCTTCATTTACCACACATAGTTTTATTTTATTTGATATTTCACAGAAAATATCAATTTATGAATCCTTGTATACAAAGAACATTGCAAATAACTTTCAATAATGGTGCATCCCACGCCATGCTACATTCATTGATGTCCAATAATTACCAAAAACGAATCCAATTCGAGGAGATACTTCAGAGTCATTGGTTATAGAGACTGGGAAAGCTCAATAGAATTCCCCACTGAAAAATTACTTGCTCAGACTACTTATGTTAAGAATACTAGAGAGGGATATACTCAAGGAACTAAAATATTGCTGGTTAAATGTCATTTTGTTTGAGAAAACTGATCACAGAGGCTCTTGCATTAAGAAAGAAAGAAATTACACCATCTTAAAAGTGGGCATCAAACATTTTTCCATATGCAAGATTGAAAATAAATCATTAGGAAGAATGTCAAAAAAAGTACATACCTCTTCATTATCACCCTTTTTGGTAAGATAATATTAAATATCCTTGTCTTTGTGTAAATCATACGAGATAATATAATTTATTAATACAAGCTAATCAAGTCAGCTGATCCATTTCGCTATCATTTTCCAAGAAAGGTAAATCTGACCTGTTCTAAGAGCTTGAACAATCATTGTGGAGTTACACTCAAACCAGATGTTGTTGCATCTTCTTTTCCCTGAAAGGTTATCTTAATTAATAATCCCATTCATTTCAGCTTCCAAAACCATATTAGTTCCACTAAGATCCAATTTATGGCCAATATGATCACCAACACAGTCCCTGAAAATAAAACCATATACCACAGGTCCAGGATTTCCTTTCAAGGCCCCATAAAAATTTCATTTCATCTAACCATAAAAAGGAGGATTCCATAATACTTCAATTGTGTGATGTGTTGGAGGATAATTACTAGGAATTCGCAGATGTCTTAGCATGGTCAGGTCTTTCACCAAATCATTACAATGATCCTTGTGTTGTGCATTTTCATGTTGGATTGCCCAGATGATTTCCTCCAGCACTAATTCGATGTTGTATCTGGTCTTCTCAGGGATGAATTTTTTACGACCCTTCCAAATTACAAGGACTAGTTGAGCACAATCCACCATGAAGAGGTTATAAATCTTCTTATATAGTGATACATTAAGAAGTTTAGTGAGGAATTCTGCTACAAAGTCAGCTTTAGGCAGTGAGACATAAAATACAGTGAACACAACTTTCCAGAGTTAAGAGGATATTTTAAATCATAAAAAATATGATCCACATATTCACAGTGTTTTTAATGAAGAGCACATCTTGAGAAAAGGAAAATACCAACTCCCTATAGGTTAGAGTCCCCCAGAAGCTTATTTTATGACAGTCTTGAAAACATAGTTAATCTGGATGGGGACATGTAGTGCTTATTTGGATTTATAATCCATTTGGGATATCCTTGAGTCTTTTGTCTATAAAAGTCTATAGAATCAAGTTTCCCATATGGGTATGGTTCCCAAATCAATATATCTCCTTGACTTAAAAAGTATAATTGTAAATAGTTTGTTGAATGTCCTTAGGAAGCACAGATAAGATATTCATTTGGTTCTTAATAGATATGTAAAAATAAAAGCTTTGATCCATCAAGTCAACACTTTATAATAGAGGTATTCTAGCCTATTTATCTGCCCAAAATTTGAGTGATGAATTGGCATTAACCAACCGGTGGTCACTTTTAATAATTTTCTAGAAAGTGTTCTTATGTTGAGGCAAAACTGAGGAATCCAATTAGCATTGAGATCCAACCTTCAATAAGTCCATGAACCTAGCATAAATAAATTCTACGACATCTGAATATTTGTTGAAAAGTTTCCAAATGAATTATTATAGTATTGATTTATTGATCAGTGCCAGGTTTTTAATTCCTAGGCCACCATGAGCACAAGGCATGCTACATTTTTTCCCTAAGACTATCAAGAGAATTCTTTCCAAAATACTTCCACTCTTAAAAAAATTTACCATTAGGGTGTTGATGGAATTTATAATTGAGAAAGGCATGTGTATACCATGAAATAATAGACCCGTTTTGACACAATCACATGATGGACTATAAAAAACCTTCCATCCATTGAAAGATATTTTCCATTCCAAGAGGCTATGTCTCTTTGAATTTGACTCAGAATATTTATGAAGTAAAAATCAAGTACCCTTCCCCAAAACATGGGTACACCAAGGTATGTGAATAGTAACAATCCCTCTCTAATTCCTAGGTCATTTATCATAGATATTTTTCTAGAGCATGATATCTATTTACCAAATAAAATAAATGATTTATTCTAGCTTACTTCCTATCTTGAAATTCCCTTATAATGGAGAAGATCATTCCTTAGATTATTGATGTTCCTCATGTCTCCCTGAGTAAAAAATATTTTGACATCAGATAAAAAGAGATAAGAAGGGGTTAAAATACATCATGTTGCCCAGATGGTTTTCAAGTCGCCATTTTCCACCATATTGAGAAGAATTCATCTGAGATAGTCTTCTATAATTGTAAATAAAATGGAAGAGAGGGTTTATCCTTGTCTCACACCTTAGGAGCACCTAAAGTATCCCTCTAGGGATCCATTTATTAAGATATAAATATGATAAGATTTAACATGTTATTTTATCCACCTAGTGAACTTATCATTGAAGCCAAAGATCATAAAAAAATTAGAAATTAATTCCCAGTCCATTATGTCAAATTCTTTTTTAATATCAATCTTGATCTCTATATTCCCTCCCCTTGTGGATTTTCAAAGAAGGATGATAAATTCTGAGGCAGTGATCAAGAAATCTAGTATGTTTCTACCATTAAAAATCCAACTAATTCCAAGAGATGATTTTTTCAAGATCTGAGAAACCCTATTGGCCATAATCTTAGCAATGATTTTATGGAGAGTTTTGACAATGGCCACAGGTCTTAATTGACTGATGTCACATTCATTCTCAATCTTAGGGTTGAGAGAAATGAATTGGGAATTGAAACCTTGAGTGACGGACCCTACCTTGAATAAATTCACAACCAAATTACAAACATCATTCTAGATAACATCCCAAATGTATGGAAAGAAATGATCACTAAATCCATTTGGTCTTTGTGATATACCTTTTTTGAGGCTAAAGATAACTTCATTGATTTCAAATTCCATGGGGATGGAAGTTAGGATCAATTTATAAGCCTTAGTAACAATCTTTGGGATGATAACTTCTTTAAGTTCCACCTTTATTGGTGGTCCATTGAAGAGGAAATCATATTAGGAAGCAATAGGGTTAGAAATTTTATCTCTTTCACTGATAATATGATCTCCATCCATCAGGAGGGAGAGGGGATTATTGGCCCTTATTATTCATTCGAGTGTGATAAAAATTTTGGGGTTTTGATCTCCATCATTAAGCCCCTTGACCATGAACAATTCATTTTGAATATTTCCTTTGAGTCTAATGAGGTCTTAAAGCTATTTAGATAGCTCTTTTTCCTGAGTGGCCACTCCAGTAAAATCATGTTTTGTGATCTCCTCCTAATGTGCATGAAAAGATATTTCCAATGACACAATTTCTACATCCAGCTAGCTAAACTGTTTTCTAATCCATTCATTTATTACAACATTCAAAAAAATTAGTTTGGAGATGTAGTAAATCTGGTTGTCATGATTCTGAAACTAAAGCCTCTACATTAGGGAAATCAGCAATGGTAGATGAAGAATCTGCTATTTTGAAAGGAGTAGAGTTAGGCACCTCTTTGAGTGTTCTAATTTCAGAATATGTTCCACCTCACGGAAATGATTATGATTCAGACTTAGAGATGCATTTTTCCCTTCGTATCATGCAAAAAAATACATGGAATAATATTTTTAATATAATATCTAAAAAAACATTGGATGAACTGCACTCACATTTTGGCTGACTTCCAACATTGTTTTGAATACTGGAATTTTTTGAATTTGATTATCTCCAAATTTATAATGGGGTGAAAGAGATCATTCACCAGTGCTAGAAAGAACACAAACCATGAAAAGATCCTGTAAATACAAAACTTCTCACCAACATTGAGGTTTTTTTATCTACATTATCATAGGTGGAATCTAACCATAGAAAAAAGTTAACTGGATTCAATCAACAAATTAATGAGACAATAAAGGAAATGATGAATCTTGTACAAAAAATGGATGTTGTTAAAAATAGTCTTGAGCAATGGAAACAATCATTGGGATAATCCCAATTGGAAGTGATAACTGTCATTCCAACTACCAAAGACGCACTTTGTTAAACCTAGGATGCAGAGGCTACTTTACTTACTAAGATTTAGTAAGTGGTTGATAGGGATCGGGGGGCTGTTCAAAAAATAATGAGTCATGCTGAAATCATCTTGTAATATATTACAGAGAGACTCCATTCTATGAATTTTCTTATGATTTTTATATATAAATGAAATTTATTTTATCACCAATAATATATGTCTTCATCCCTACTTTTTTTCTGTAATTACAATATCAAATCTGATTTTCATAACACTGCATATTTGTTTCAGATAATCATAATTACATTGACAGGGATGGGGGAACTCTAATTTTTACCTAATACAAGAGGCATAGTAAGTGTAGCTTGACTATTTCTATGGTCATATGGACAACCCTAAAAACATTGTGTCTTCTGAATTTTTATTTCTCAATATTTACTAAACAATAAAAAGTGTCGGTCTAGTGAGATAAGAATCAGTTTTTCTCAAGATCCCTTTATGGATTTTCAACCTGGTGAGTACTATGACTTTTTTATTGGTAGATTAATTTCATTCATGTGGGACTAATAAGGCTAGTTTTTTAGGACAAATATCTCTGACAATGAATTTTGAGATTAGAACTCAAGAAAATCGTGATGGCTAGGAATGTCCTGATATTTTCTTAGATACTTCCTAGGGGGATATTGAGTCATGATTTTTTATGGTCACCAAATATAAAATTTTAATTATGATAATAGATGAGGTATCTTCCAAGAATGATGTTATTGCTATTTGATAAATCCATTATAGGGTCTGTGTTACGCTGATTCTACTAGAGCATATGCTTCATGACTAAATAGTGGAATCCTTAGGTCAATAGACCCGTTATGTGGGAAACATATACAAGGACAACTGGGAAATGTACTACATATTTAGGTAATGAATTTCCCAATAATTTAGACATTCTATTTCTGAAAAATAAGGTGGATTATGATTTTGATTTCTCAAGACCACAGTGGATAGCTTTTCTAAGGAAATATGTCTGAGAATAAAAGGGGGCCACCTGTTCCAACATAGGCCATGAATGAGAAGCCACACCAACCTGAATTTGATGTGGGAAGGAATGTACATTTTTCATAAATTTTCTTTCTGATATTATTATGAGTAGTTAAGATTCATTCAATGAGGATATTACGTTGTGAAACTTCAACTCATACAGGAATGAAATTGTGTTCTTCATTTTCAATTCATGCAGTAAGGACATTAAAGGATTTTATTTAATGTCATTATCTTTCACTAAATATGTTAATGGTTTTTTAATTCTTGGTGATTTCTCTAGAAATGTGATACCATATTTAGGTATGGAAGGAGATAATTATAAGTTATGATTTGGGATTTTTGAATCTGAAGAGAAATATGGGGAAAGGTATAAATGGAATTAGAGAAGGTCTCTTACAAGAATGATGTTACCTCTATTTGAAAAACCCATTATGGGGGTAGAATTTTTATGGGTCAACTAAGGCATATGTTGCATAGAAAAATAGTGGAGTCCTTTAGCTGACAAGCCCATTTTGTTGGCGACTGATGCAAGGACAACCGGGGGTACCTACTACACAGTCAATTAAAGGAGCTCTCAAGAATTATGAAATTATATTTATAAAATAATATGAAACTTTATGGAGATTCGGACATTCCCAAACAAAGAGTTTAGTTTTATGGAGAAAATTACTAGAAAAAATAAGGGGTATTTCAAATCATGATTTCTAAATAATTGGAGAAATATGCCCTTTATGAAGGTCTGACCCAAAAATTAGAAGTATGGATCATGTAATTTTAAGCCATATGACTAAGAACATAATATTATGGAATAATTGAATGATATGTGTTTAAATTACCTAATGTTATTCTAGCATGCTTTGAAAAAATAAATGAAAGTGAAGTAAACCATGGTCTTGAATATTTTCAGACCGGGGGGAAGGATATGGGACAAATATGAACAGTATTTCTGCCTTAAAATATAGGTTCCTACATACTATAATCAAAGATTAGAGGCTATAGAATAGGATTTTCCCAATAATGAAGTTACCGTTATTTAAAAAACCCATTACGGGGGTTGTATTATATAGGTCCAACTAGGGCATGTGCTGCATAGCTAAATAGTGACATCTTTTGGTGGAGAGACTTGTTATGTTGGCACTTATACAAGGACACATAGGGACACATACTACAAATTTAGGAAAAAAATCTCTCAATTATCTGACATTCTCTCACTAGAAGCTAAGTATGGATTATGAAGATATGACATCATTCAAGATTAGGAGTATGGAATGCGAAAGGGAAAATGTACAATGCACAATGGAAATATTCAGAAAGATATTGGCCATGAGTTTGGAATCCCTTACATAGATCTGACTCATATGTATAATGGGGACATCTTTTGTTTCCTTGGTGGGATCTCTATGGAGATGATCTAAAATAAAAGTTCCTGCATTGATTTTCGATTGTCTGTAAGAGGGGTGAAATATTATTTTATCCCATGGTTGGGACTATGATCTAATTCCTATTCTATAATACATATCTCAATGGGATGAGAATCAATCCATACAAAGTTCTCATAGAAATGTGCAGTTTAAAGTCATTTGTTAAGGACATTATGTTGTGTAGTTTAGAGTCATGATGTAAGAACATTAGGCACATTGATATGAAGATAAATTTGAATGTTTCATCTAGACTAGGGTATAGGGCCCATGTGTCACTACATATATTGTCAACACAATAATCAACCCACACATAGATCTTATCAGATACAAGTTCATGTACAAGGTTTGAACTTGTATTGGATCTCCTCATGAAGATATGACCCATACATGGGCGAATATATTCTTTTCATGACATGTTACAGCTATTCCTGTGATTGAAAATATTGAAATCAATACGTATCTGATATGTATGAGAATCAACCAACACATAGTTATTAAAGAACCATGTAGTTTATCATCAAGCGATGATTCCATGAAGTGATTTTGATGTGAAAAATAATATTGAGTCTAGACTTGGGGAGACGACCCAAGGGTCAAAATGTATCTTTCTAGGGAAAGAATCTATCCACACATAGTTCTTAAATAATGTTTACCCCACCCTAATTGAATTCATAAGTGGTTGATAATGGGGGTTTCTTGAATACGGGTTCATACATATGATGAGAACCCGTACTGATCACCTCATATAGATCAGACTCATACATGGGATAAAATAGGCATAAATTACTTGATGTTGCGGTTGGGTCCAAGATTAAAAGTTTGTACATAACTAAATATCTCATATGGATGAGAATCATGTTATGCAGAGTTCTTTATGGGGTTTCACATGTAGGTACGATCTATACATAGGGAGTGGGGGACTTTTCTTAATTGCAGTTGGACCTAATATATGAGATTCGGGTGTCACTATGTATCTCAATAGACTGAGAATCAAGAAACATATTGTTATTTCTACTTCCATATAGTTTATCGTCATATAGTAAGGACTTAGGATAGTTTCTATGAAATGACTACATATCTCATGAAAATAATAATTGAACCACACATAGTTTTTTTAGAAGATCGTGTAGTTTATCATCATGTGATGAAGACATATGTAGTTTATTTTATGGTCTTTTATCCAAGACCATTGATAACCGAAAATATGAATGGAGGTACCTTATTTATCTAGAGATGTTCATTACCCAATTCCTAAGACCACATGATTTGCGATCTACGTGAGAAAAAATAAGTGGTCAAATATCATTTTGTAACAAAATGGAAAAGAAAGAGAAAGATAAGGGTCTAATGACTAAATGGTGGTTGAGACTGGATATAGGACTCGGGCATCACTAAATATTTTGTTAGGGATAAAAATCAAGACACAAGTAGTTCTTGAAAAATTTCCCCACATCATCAGGTTATGACGTGGGGGAGAGGGATTTTTTATAATTTCTAGGATGACAGTTGGTCCTAAATTAGGATGTTCAGGTGTCACCATGTATCTCGTTAAAATGAGAATCAACTTACAAATCATGGAAGAGGTACCCATGAAAATATAACTCATGCATGAGTTAAAGTAAGGGGGTTTTATCTTCTAAAAACATGGCTAGGACAAGGTTTGGAGATTCGGGTGCCACTACGTATCTAGCTGACGAAAAAATCAAGGCACGCGGAGTTCTTGAAGCCCTGTGCAAGTTTAATTTATACATATAGGCATGAGGAGACTCGTTCAAAATTGTTCATGGACTTGGGATTGGAGATCCATGAATCACTACGTATCTTGTTGAGGAAATAATCAAGGAACACGTAGTTCTTGAAATGTTCCATGTATTTTAACTTCATGCATTATGGATGAATATGAACCGACATGAAAAGACAGAAATATTTCGGCTGGCCTAGCGTTAAAACATACGTATCACTATGAATCTAAATGGTATGAGAATCAATCCACACAAATTTATCGAAATATTCCCTATGCATTTTTGATTCATACACATATGGTATAAAATGGTTTTTTATTTTTTTCGTAGTGAGGCCCAATATTGGAGATCTAGGTGTCTCTATATATCTTATTGGAATAAGAATTAATCCATTCATAGTTCCTAATGATATTCCTCACAACAACTATGTTTTAATGTGAGGAAGGTGTTTTTTAGTTATGATTTGACATGATATTAGATATATGGGCGTCACTACATATCTCATTGGAATGAGAATCAATACACACATAGTTCTTGAAATGATTGTTCCCTACACCAACTAAATTTTATGTGAGAGACAGGGAATTTTGATAAATTCTAGAAAAATAATTAAGATCAAGACACATAATGGTATACAAATCAAACCATGTATTCTAGAAGAGTTCTATATATAATTTTTGTTCATATATAAGAAAAGGGGAAATAAATTTCTTTAAGGTTGCAGTTGGACCTAGGATGGGACATCTGGCTGTTACTACATATCTCATTGAAATGGGAACCATGCCACGCATAGTTCATGAAGAATTGTGTAGTTTATAGGGATAAATGGGGCTCATGTTCTTAAAAAAGGGTTCCTATGTAGATCTAATTCAAATATAGGGATAAATGGGGCTCATGTTCCACTAAGGAGTTGAAATGATGTTAGTAATTCTTGCACATGGAAGCTAATAATCTTTTAAAGGAACACATGGAATGCCAATTTTAGGTGTCTTGTGGGATTTCAAACCTTCAAATAAAGGATTCATTAATCATTAAGTTTAATGTCACGTAGCGAGAAAAAATGGTGTTGTGCAGTTAAACATCATGTGATACGGAAGAAGGAAATACACAATTTAATGTCATGAAACTTAGATGTGTATGGTTCTATAAATTTTAACTTCCTATGGATAAGACGATGGTTTATATGAAGTTTAACGTCATGAAACTAGGACATGCTATGTGTGATTACATAGAGTATTTCTTCAAGAACCCTTCACTAGTTGGAGTTGTAATGAGTTATTTGTCCATTCATATTAGGGAATAATCTCCATTATAATGGAATTTATGTATGTGGCAAGGTCCTTCCCACTTTTTATTAAGATTTGGAGGATTATTTCCTGGTATCATTAGTGTTCTATGGACCAATACCAATTCTCCTTGGAAGAATGAACAGAGGAAAAAAATTTGATGAAATCTCATTATATTCTGTTATGATAGACTTATATGTGATTCAAGGTATGAAATATCTTCTCATATAATCATTCCATCTGATTTAGTCACTTCTAGGACTGCCCATATGTATATCACTAGTTACAGACAGAAACTCAGAGTGAAGTAAATTGAACTTCAATGGGAAGGACTACTTCTGTTTTTTATACCAATGAGTATGGAGTTTCTTATGTGGAAATATGGGTAGTAGTAATATAACCCTATAAAGAATGAAACAGTTTATCAGGCCATGTTTTATTATCAGTATCCACCATCTAATGGAGTATATTTTATATGATCTTGTATAAATCCTCTATCTATCCATTGGACACTGCATGAGAGCGAGATGAATGGTTGGATTTTATATGGTATTCATGATATAACTTCCCTAAATTAACAGACCCTAAATTGGGGTCATTTTCTATCATTATGGAATGAGGGACACCAAATATAGTGATGATATTAGCATTGAAGAAGCTAACAATTCATTTTACCCCAACTTATTAAAGATTTATCTTCTCATCCCATTTGGAGAAGAAATTTGTAATAGTAGGAATGCACTTAAACTGATTAATCATATCTAGTGGATAAGGTCCCACTACATCCATTCCCCATGTTAAAAATGGCCATAATTATTAAGTGGTATGTAGAAACTCCGGGAGTTGATGAATGAAGTTGGCATGCACTTGGAAAGTATGAAACTTCTTAGTGAAAACTTGTCAATTATGTGCCATTGAAGGATATAAGTATGCAAGCCTTTGGATTTGATATTAAATCCAATTCCCATACTTTTGGGAAACATAGTCTCCTTCATGTAATTATTTCATGATAGATGCAGTCTCTTCTCCATCAATACATCTGAGTATAATTCCATAAACCCTCATTTGTAAAGGATCTTCTATTGATATGGGAAATCATAAAGAGTGAAATTAACTACTCGTCATTGGATCTTCTCTCTTCCAAATCTATCCATTGAATGTACCCTATTTAGAGATATTTCATGATGGGTGCCACCAATCCCATGGTATGACTATGTTGCACATAAATGGGACTATTTTCATTTATTTCCTCTATTATTATTTGAAAAATGGTGAAACTACATGATGATGGGAAATGATGATGCCACGACCCATCCTCGGGGCCCATTCCGTGACTACCCCAAGACAGCCTTCCATAGGCCAGGGTCTGGTAACTAGAACCAAAGGCATAATCCCTATAAAAGGGAAGGAATTTCCTTTTAACCTATTACACACACACAGCCTGAACACAAGCAGCATAATACGCAACTGAAAGTAAACACTAAGTAAAAATGTATACAAAACCAAGTTCTGAAAGGAAAGGGGCTGGAAATACAAGTCCAATAGTAAATTACAACAACTATAAAGATATTACAATTGCAGAAAGCTAAATAGAAACTACAGAGTCAACCTCGGGGAATCCCACCTGAAGGGTGGGTACAGATGGCCTTCTAAGCACCCCAGGTCCGCCCGTCCACTCCGAGTATGTCTCGCTATGTGGTCGACCTTCGGATACTGTCCAGCTCTACAACTCTCTACCTCGATCAGTGTTATCCATCATCTACAACCAACACAACAATGTGCAGGCATAGCCCGTGCAGGGGTGAGTATAACGATACTCAGTAGGGGACCTCAAAACCCGAGAAGGTCTCCCAGAATCCACAAAGTATAAACCATAGTAGAAAGATACAATCACGAAGTATCAACCAACCCTACTTAGGTATATGCCCGTACATATACCTAAGTTACGAGTCACTGCCCAGCTCCAACTCTCGAGCCCAAACACAACCCAGTCCACACAGGAAATAAATTCAATCACATCGATTATAATGATCGAAAGACAAGACTTAACTCACATAGGTATTGATCTTTCGTGTAGAGATAGATATGTTTAGATTTAGTCACTGATTCATCTATGATATCGGACCCACATAGGATATAGGACCTGTTAAGCTGTCGGACCCACACAGGATACATGACCAGCTACTCTGTTGGACTCACACAGGATATAGGAACAGAAGTTAGAACTGTCGAACCCACGTAGGATTCTAGTACAGTAGTCATCATTGTCAAACCCACGTAGGATTCTGGTACATTAGACATCGCTTTCGAACCCACATAGGATTCCGGTACAGTAGTCATCACTGTCGAACCCATGTAGGATTTCAGTACAGTAATCATCGTAGCCAGCTCTAGGGTTTCCGCACACAGTACGCTCGAATCCGGGAGGGTCCACTCCTCGAGCCACATGTGGATACATCAAATATCACGAATTCGTAAGTTGATTTACCCCATAGTTCCATCTCATCATAAGGAACTCAACGTGATAGACAGAGTGTCAATCGGACGTCCGGTCTGAGAGATATTGGCATTTCCGTTCAAGGGACCCGGTTGGATTTACATCCATTCAAAACCAGGCCATTTTCCAAAGTTTTCCAAAAATCACTATGAGTATCACAAAAGGACCGCCTCGTTGCGAGGGTCCCAGTTCCACAGACAGCACATCGTTCGGACGCGCGGTCTTGAAGATATTCACAATTAAGCAAAGTCGGGCCCAGCCCGTCAAGCCTAGTGGGCTGGGGGGTCAGCCCAGCCCAGCTCGGCGGGTCCCACATAGATGGGGGTCATCCCGACCCGGTTGTTTAGGTCTGACTTGGCTGGGGGGTCGGCCTGGCCCGGTGGGGCGTGGCCCACCTGCGGACCCACCCAGCGAAGTGGCCCGGTCCAGTTTTCCCGGGGGCGCCGCCACTCCCTAGTGCGGCCGGCCGTAGCCAGCCTATTATGACTAGTGCACGAGGCCCGGAAAGCGGGTCGTAGTTCTCCACCGTGTGGGTCCAAGTGGTGTTGTGGTCTACTATCCCGGCCGGCAGGCGGCCTACTGGTTCGCCCATCAGAGCGGCCCACGGAAGCGGGCCACCGTCTTCCACCACGCGGCCCCTACGGGCGCCATGGCTCTTCAGCCCAGCCATCAGGTGGCCGACTAGTTTTCTTCGGCTGAGCGGCTCATGGTTGAGGGCAGTGTCTCCTCCGCACGACACCTGCGGGTGCCGCGGTCTTCCAGCCTGGACGACAGTAGTCATCTGGTTCTTCCAGCCAAGCGGCCCGCGGATGCGGGCCTCTGTTTTCCCCCACGCGGATGGTGCGACGGCACTGGTCCACCACCAACACGGCCCGGCCTGGTCGCGACCTTTGGTTCCTTAGCGCGGCGTGACGGCGCCATGCCTTTTCATCCATCGTGGTTCTTCCTCGGCGCGGTGCAACAGCACCACGCCCTATTGGATTCACCTCCGTTGTTATTAAGATCAACAAATATGGGGGAGGTTCAGGCCGTGTTCGTGTGTCCCAAACCCTCGTCATTATGACATTACCAGTTGGAAATTCACATTTCGTAATTAGAAAGATGATGTTCATAAATATAAACAACTCAAAACAACCCCATACCTTGATTCAAAGAATTTTGTCGAAGTCGCAGAAGACGGCGTCGCGAATGATGAATGTCATTTCGTCAACGTCGGTGGAAAAGTCATTGTTGTTGGCGACGTTCGCCATGGGTGGCGTCATCTCTCATTACATGGAGGAAGAGGAAAGAATCCAGGCATTCCTTTTAGGGATCTCCTCAATTTCTTACCCCGATTGAAGAAGTGGAGGAGATGCTGCTCCCCATTCTTCGAAGACGAGTAACGTTATCCCTTGAGAGGATGGTGTTCTTCATGTACTTCATGGGAATAAGGCTCTCCCTATTCTCCAAGGATCCACTAAAAAAAGTACCAACCCAAAATAATAGCTTTGGCTATTATTTTTATCCATGAAAAGAATTTCAAAATAATTCAAAAAGATGAGCGAATTAATTAATTGTTAATTAATTGAGAGAGTGTTGGCATCTTTATGAGGGAGGTTGGAAGGTGGAGGGTTTAAATTAAAAGAGGAGAGGTGGAGAGTTTAAGAGCTAAAGGGGGGATTCATGGGGAGTTAAGGGGTTTGGTGTTCATGTGGTCCCCACCACACAATATCCTCCCATGGGAGGTTATGTGGGGGGTGGGCCCCACCTCCAACTTCCCTTTAGAGATAATAACCACCAACTAAATAAATTTATGTCCCACATTATTTTATTTAATTTATTAAGAATCCCCAAAATTAACTTCCTCTCTCGACCAAACAGAAATGCAGTAAAGGTCTCCTTAAGAGATTATCGGTGTTGCGAGTTCATCGGTGTCCTCAGATTTCAATTCCGAGCACCGGTTCAAATGATAGAAAAACCTGCATGTACGTTTACTGAATGTACCTGAAAAAACATCAGAAATTGATTCTGGGCACACCGAACCTCGGAATCAAGTACCGTCAGCATCTACGGACTCGTAAAATTCCCATTTATTTAAGAAAAAAAACTCCTTGGAATTTTTGGGACTTTACATTCTCTCCAACTCAGGTCTTTATGTCCCCGTAAGCTACAACACACACTAAGGGATCAAAAAGGGGTACTGAGCACGCATCTGAGCCTCCTAATCCCATGTGCTCTCTTGGAGGTTCACGTACTGCCAGTGAATGCGCACCAGAGGAATCGACCGTCCTCATAGGACCTGCTCCTGTCGATCCTCGATCTCCACTGGGACCTCCATGAATGTTTTTGTTTCATCGATGTCCAGCTCTCCATGGTCAATGATGTGGGATGGGTTGTGCACGTATCTCCTCATCTGAGATACATGGAAGATGTCGTGCACCCAATGCAAATGAGGTGGAAGGGCCAGGCGGTAAGCCACCTCGACTACTCTGTTAAGGACCTAGAATGGTCCAATGAATCACAAACATAACTTTCTGCCTCGGCCAAATCTCCATAGACCTCATCGAGGTGAGACCCGTAAGAAGACGTGGTCACCATCCTCGAACTACAGTGGTCTCTGTCTCCTATCATCATATGACTTATGTTTTCTCTGTGCATTATTCATCTTCTCCTGGATGATCTGTACCTTCTTCGTCATTTTCTGAACCATCTCTGGTCGTACAAGTGCTGACTCCCCTGAGTCAGTCCAGCAGAGAGGCGATCTGCAAGGTCGGTCGTACAGTTCCTCGTAAGGTGCCATCCTGATGGTAGAGTGGTAAATGTTGTTGTATGAAAACTCCACCAAGGGTAATTAATCCTCCCAGTTGAGTCCAAAGTCAAGGACACAATCACGGAACATGTCCTCGAGTGTCTGGATGGTCTGCTCAGTCTGGCCATCCGTCTAAGGATGGAAGGCGGTGCTCAAGCGAAGTTGCATCCCAAAAGCCTCCTAAAACCCCTTCCAAGGTTGGGATGTAAAGAATTCATCATGGTAGAAGACAATAAAATAAGGGACTCCATGTAAACACACAGTATCCTACATATAGAGGCATCACAATCTCTCTACCGAACCCTACTCTCTGATGGGTAGGAAATGGGATGATATGGTGAGTCGGTCAACGATCACCCAGATTGAGTTGTGTCGTCTAGATGTACGTGGAAGTCCCATCACTAAATCCATGGATATACCATCCCACTTCCTCAATGGGCCCTCTAAGGTCTGTACCAAGCCTACTAGTACCTGGTGATCCGCCTTCACTTGCTGACTAGTGAGGAATCGCGAGACAAACTCTGCAACCACCTTCTTCATAATCGGCCACCAGTGTTATCGTCTGAGGTCCTGATACATATTCACCACTCCTGGATGTACCGCTAGAGGGGAAGTGTGGAACTCCCTGAACACCTCCTCTTGTAGTGAAACAGGTACCATGGTACGTCCTCTGAAGAGAATGACGTGCTACCCACCTTCAGAAAACCCATCAGGTTCCTTCCCTGAGGATATCTGAGCAAGCCGTGTCTCACAGTCAATGTCCCCACTTTGTGCCTCTATGACTTGCTGAAGAAGTGGAGGAGTGACTGTGAGAGACTGTAGAAAGGTTGCTCCATCTATATCTACAAATGATATCTACAACATGGCCAGCTACTCTGTCACCACTCCTAGAAGCTGAATTCCTGATCTCCTACTGAGAGCATCTGCTACAACATTCCCCTTCCTAGAAGTATATAGTATCTAGAAGTCATAGTCCGGGAAGAACTCGATCCATCTCCGCTATCTCAGGTTCATTTCCTTCTGTGAGAAGATGTGCCTGAGACTCTGGTGGCCAGAGTTGACTGTAAGATGCTCGCCCATCAGATAGTGTTTCCACATCTTCAAGGCGAAGACCACTGCTGCTAACTCCAGGTCATGGGTATCATAGTTCTTCTCATGCAATCTATACTTCTGTGAACCATACGCGATCACTACTCACTCCTACATCAGGACACACCCAAGTTAGGTCCATTATGCATCGCAGTAAACTACGTACCCTATGCCCTCCTTCGGTAGCCTCATGATGGGCGCACTGGTCAACCTCTACCTCAGCTCCTGAAAGATCTGTTGGAATATATCTGACCACACAAAGGGTTACACCTTCTTCATCAAGGATGAAAGCGGTGTTTCAACTCTTGAGAAGTCTATCACAAATCTCCGATAGTACCCACCCAGTCCCAGAAAACTTTGTACCTCCGTCACACTCATGTGTAGCTCCCAAGCATGTACTTCCTTGATCTTCACTGGATCCACTAGAACTCCAGCCTCCAAGATGATGTTTCCCCTGAAATGAACCTCTCGAATCCAGAACTAGCACTTTAAGAGCTTACCATAAATCCGGTGCTCTCTGAGTGTATCTAGTACTACCCGCAAATGGTAGGTGTGCTACTCCTTAGTAGTCTAGTAAATCAGTATGTCGTCGATGAAGACTACGACAAAGCGATTAAGGTAAGGCTGAAAGATCTTGTTAATAAGACTCTTGAACACTGATGGAGTGTTGGTTATGCCAAAGGGCATAACCAAGAACTCGTAGTGGCCATACCGACACCTGAAGTCCATCATCTGTATATACTCATCTCGAAATTTGAGCTGGTGATAGCCATACCTGAGTTCTATCTCTGAGAACCTTCGTGCTCCCTTGAGCTAATCAAAGAGGCTATCAATCCTCAGGAGTGGGTACTTGTTCTTCACAGTCACCAGATTTTGGCGATGGTAGTTAACACACACTCACAAGCTCCCATCCACCTTCTTGGCGAACAAAAGCGGAGATGCCCTGGGTGAAACACTCGGTCGGATAAATACCATCTCCTGCAAGTCCTCCAGATGTACCCACAGCTCACGAAGATCGGTGGGAGCCACCCGATATGCTGGAGTAGATATCGGTGTTGTCATGGCGTATAGGTCAATATTGAATTCTACCTCTCTAAAGGAGGTAGTCTTAGAACATCGTCAGGAAAAACATCCGCGTACTGATCCACCACAATAGGAAAACTCAGACTCCGCACATCAACCGCTCCAAGGATGAGACTAGCCAACTAATTTGTGATCGGATGCTCCCTCCTCTGCGTAAGTCCATCCTGCACAGAAAAGGCTCCCTTCTCACTGGTGAAGGTGAACCTGGTCCCATCTGTGTGGATACACCGCAATTTACGCCTAATACAGTCAATCTGAGCATGAAATGTGGATAACTAGTCCATACCCAAGAAGACATCGTAAGACCTCGACGCCGCTACAAGAAGATCCCAACTGAAGCTCTCGCATCCTAGTGTAATCTCACACTACTGACACTAGTGTGTAATCATCATGTCTGATCCCATAGAAGTCTCTAGCCATAAGGATCAAGCCAACGGCTCTATCGGAATCTTAGATCTCTGAACGAGGGCAGTGGAAATAAAATAACGACTCGCACCTGTTTCTATAAGTATTGCAGAAAGGGTGGAGTAGACCCATATAGTATCTCGAATCATCTCAGGTGCACCATGGTCATAGGCCTTGACTGACTGGAACTAAGCCTGCCTCTATTATCCATCTCACTATGGTGGGGTGGACCTCCTGGTGGTGGTGGTGGTGGTGGAGCCTCAAAACGTTGTACACCACCCGCTACATGGCCAGCTCCTCTGCCATGTCTGCCTGCTCCCTACAGACCACCACGGTTGAACCTCTGCCTCTTCTTGGGAGGTCCCTCTACTATCTACTACTCATCTTCATGGGAGGTAGGGTAGTATTGAGCCATGTGGCCCTACCCGCTGCATGCATAGCACTTCCTGCTCCTCGTATAGCTGGCTCTGTCTCGTGTGCTCTACAAAACCAAACCCGTATCCTGGTGTCTCCCACCTAATGTCCTAGTCCTCTTGGACTTCTGTATCATCTATCTACTGCCGGCTGCATAAGACTCTGCTACGTGTCAGCCTTTGGTGGGTCCCACCGTTGGTGACTGCCCAGCGAGAAAACTCTCCACTAGAAGGGCTCGCTCCAGCACCCCCGCCTGCGTCGGGATGCTGAGGGGAATCCTTGATGCCCTGATCTCATTCCTGAGTCCCTACTCGAAGGTCCTCCCCCTGAAGAATGGGTCACATACTATATCCGTGGAGTAGAGTGAGAGGTCAGTGATCCTCACTGAGTACTGAGCTACTGTCATGATACCTTGCTGCATATGAAGTAACTCCTGAATCCACACCGCACGAAGTGTGGCCGGAACAAACTCTGAGAAAAAGAGACTCTCGAATTCTGTCCAGAGTAATCATGCCTTGTCATGCACCTCGATCATTAGGATCCACCATCTACCTACTACTGCATGCAAGATTCTCACATCAATGATCACCATGAGGTCAACTAGTGTCCCTACTAATCTGAAAACTCTCACGACAACCTCCATACAATCATCAGCTGCCTATGGGTCTATCTCTCCCCAGAACCTTGGCGGCCTCTGGAACTAGAAATCGTGAAACACACTCAGGAGGCGTGAACTCTCTGCTACTAGAGCTGGTGGTATCAGTGGCCCAGTGGGTAGTGGTACCGCTGGTACCTCTGCTGTAATGGGGCGCTGCACCGAGGCCTCGTCGCTCGGTGGGCTACCATCTCATACGAAACTCGAAACCCTATATGGATGCCTTCATGGGGCCATACTAAAAAGAAACAGGTGCACCACGATTAAAACGGTATACCTGGGGAGCTAACACAATGTAATCACAAGGAAAAATTTTCAAAGTAAACACACACACAAACATTGTTTTCGTGCAATGGTTCAGAGATTAGAAGTCAGAGTCGTTGTGTATGGATACGTCGGCTACCGCACAATCACTAGTTTCCCTAAACTGATAACCATACCCAAAGCAGATAACACTATTGCTGGTAAAAGAATCAGAGTCTACGCTATGTGGTAGAACCTCCCTTTGATACGAATTTGTCACCACCCTTCCTCGGGGCCCATGCCATAACTACCCCAAGCCCGCCTTTCATAGGCCAGGGGCTGGAGACTAGCACCAAAGGTGTAATCCCTATAAAAGGGAATACATTTCCTTTTAACCTATAACACACACACATCCTAAACACAAGCAGCAAAGTACGCAACTAAAAGTAATCACTAAGTAAAACTTTATAAAAAAGTATGTGATTAAAGGAAAGGGGCTAGAAATACAAGACCAACAGTAAATTACAACAACTGTAAAGCTAGTACAGCTATAGAAAGGTAAACAACAACTAATGAGTCATCCTCCGGGAATCCCACCTGAAGCATGGGTACAGATGGCCTCCTCAGCACCCGAGGTCCGTCCGCCTGCTCTGAGTACGACTCGCCAAGTGGTCCATCTCCGGATATCGTCCAGCTCTATAACTCTCTACCTCGAGCAGTTATGTTCGTCGTTTGCAACCATCACAATGATGTGCGGGCATAGCCCGTGTAGGGGTGAGTATAACGATACTCAGTATGGGACCCGGAAACCCCTGAAGGTCTCCCATAATCCAAAAGGGATCAGCCACTGTAGAAAGATATAATCACGAAGTATCAACCAACCCTACTTAGGTATATGCCCATACATATACCTAAGTTACCAGTCACATCCCGACTCCAACTCTCGAGCCCAATCACAACCCAGACCACACAGGAAGTAAAGTCAATCACATCGATGATAGTGATTGAAAGACAAGAATAATATCACACAGGTATACATCTTTCGTATAGAGATAGAGATGACCATATGTAGTCACTGATTCATCTATGCTTTCAGACCCACACAGGATACAGGACCAGCAAAGCTTTCGAACCCACACAGGATAAAAGAGCAGCTACACTGTCAGACCCACATAGGATACAGGAACTAAAGTCAGAACTATCGAACCCACATAGGATTCTGGTACAGTATTCATTACTATCGAACCCACGTAGGATTCCGATACAGCAGTAATCATTGTCTGACCCACGTAGGATTCTGGTACAGTAGTTGTCGTCGTCGAACCCACATAGGATTTCGGTACAGTAGTCGTCGCAGCCAGCTCTAGGGTCTCTGCACACAGCACGCTAGAATCTAGGAGGGTCCTCTCCTCGAGCCAAGTGGCGATGAAAAAAATATCACGAAGTCCTGATTTGATGTATCTCGTAGTTCTATCTCATCATAAGGAACTCAACACAATAGACGGTGCATCAATCGGATGCCCGGTCTGAGAGATATTGTCATTTCCGTTCAAGGGGCCCAGTAGGATTTACACTCGTTCCAAACCAGTACCTTTTCCAATGTTGTCCAAAACTCACTTAGAGTATTGAAAAAGGTCCTCCTCGTCATGAGGGTCCCAGTTCCACAGACGGTGCGTCGTTCGGACAAGTGGTATTGAAGATATTTGCAATTTAGCAATGTCGGGCCAGGCCCGTCAAGCCTAGTGGGCTGCCGGGTTGGCCCGACCCAATTCGGCGGGTCCCACTAGGCTGGGGGTTCGGCCCCACTCGGTTTGGTGGGTCCGACCCTGCTGGGGGGTCAGCCTAGCCGGGTGGGGCGCTGCCCACCTGCGGACTGTCCGGCAGAGTGGGCATGTCTGGTTCGCCTAGCAGCGTCGAGCGGCGCCGCCCCTCCCCTGCCCGGCTGGCCGTAGCACGCCGGTTCTACCCGGCGCATGCAGCCCACACAACCGGCCGTGGTTCTCCACCGCGCGGCACCAAGAAGGGCCGCGGTCCACCAGCCTGGCCTACAGGTGTCCGGTCAATTCACCCAATAGAGGGGCCAATGGAAGCGGGTCGCGGTCTTCCACTACACGGCGCCTACCGGTGTCGCGACTCTTCAGCCCGGCCGGAAGGTGGACCACTAGTTATCTTTGGCCGAGCGGCCTGTGATTGCGGGCCGCGTCTCCTCCGCGGGGCACCTGCGGGTGTCGCAGCCCTCCTGCCGCCAGAAGTAGCCAACCGGTTCATCGAGCCAAGCACCTCATGGATGCGAGCCACGGTTTTCCCCCATTTGTTCGGTATGACGACGCTGGTCCACCACCACCGCGGCCCAGCCTGGCCGTGGCCTCTGGTTCCTTAGCACGGTATGACAGCGAGGCACCTTTTCATCCACCGTTTTTCTTCTCCGGTGCGGCGCAACAGTACCGCACCCTATTGGCCCCGCCTCTGTCATTATTAAGATCAACAAATATTGGGGAGGTTCGGGCCGTGTTTGTGTGGCTCAAAAGATCCACATTATGATTTTAACAGTTGGAAATTCACATTTTGTAATTAGAATGATGAAGTTCGGAAATATAAACAACTCAAAAAACCCTACCTCGATTCAAAGAACGGTGTCGAAGTCGTGGAAGACGACATCGTGAAAGACGGAATCCATTCATTCAATGTCTGAGGAAAAGTCGTTGTCGTTGGCGACATTCCTCATGGGCGGCATCTTATCCCTTGACATAGAGGAAGAGGAAAGAAGTCGGGAGTTCCTCATAGTTGTCACCTCACCTTCTTGCACCGGTTGAAGAAGTGGAGGAGACGCTGCTCCACGTTCTTCGGAGACGAGGAACGTTCTCCGTCGAGAGGATGGTGTTCTTTGTGTTCTTGGTGGGAAGAAGGATCTACCTATTCTATAAGGCTTCACCAAAACAAAAAGTTCCAACCCAAAATAATAGATTTGGCTATTATTTTTATCCTTGACATGAATTTCAAAATAAATCAAAAAGATAAGCCAATTAATTAATTTTTAATTAATTGAGAGAGTGTTGGCATCTTTATGAGGGAGGGTGGAAGGTGGAGGATTTATGTTAAAAGAGGAGTGGTGGAGAGTTTAAGAGTTAAAGGGTGGTTTCAAGGGGTGTTGAGGGGTTTGGTGTTCGTGTGGACCCCACCACACAATATCCTCCCATGGGAGGTTATGTGGGGGTGGGCCCCTCTCCAACTTCCCTTGGGAGATAATAACCACCAACTAAATAAAATTATGTCACACATTATTTTATTTAATTTATTAAGAATCCCCAAAATTAACTTCCGCTCTCGACCAAACGCAACTACGGTAAAGGTCTCCTTAAGAAATTATCGGCACTGCAAGTTCATCGGTGTCCTTAGATTTCAATTCTGAGCACCAGTTCAAAGGATAGGAAAACCTGCACGTACTTTTACTGAACGTAACCGAAAAAACCATCAGAAATTGATTCTGAGCACACCAGATGTCAGAATCAAGCACTTCTAGAAATTGCGGACTCGTAAAATTCTCATGTATTTAAGAAAAAAATTCCACTGAGTTTCCGGGTCTTTACAGATGATGATTGTTTCATTCCTATTTGAATCTTCTAAGGCTATGGATATAACACCCTAAGATTTTATGAGAATTATTATTTTTAATTTCTTTGATATAATTTGTTGTACCCTTCACCAAGATTAGCTTGCGCTATACGCAACACCATATTAGCTTGTAGTATACACAACACTATTCTTGGCTTGTGATTTACACAATTTCATGTTCTTTAGAATAAAATTCATTTTACAAAACACCAAGTATAGATTTTTATCAATTTATAACTGAACTATATTTTGATTATGTTATACTATACACAAAAGGAATCTTTCACTAAACGCAACCCTGGCTTGGCATGCATTACACGCAATAGTGACCTTAGTTGATAGCATGTGTTGTAAGAAATTCTGAGTTTCACTAAACAATGATATATTATTATCAACTAGACTTTATGAATATTAGTAACTTCATTTTAAATTTTATTACATTATAATTAATCTTACACATTTTATAGAACATGGTATGAGAATAAAATAAATTTTTCGTCTAAAATAAGTAATTTTAACAAAATGCTGTTTTTCCGCCTTTTGATGGCGAACCCACATTAAATCTAGTTTTTGACATGTTTATAAGTTAAATTTGACAAATAATATATCTTCATTGTAATCAATATATAAAAATTTACTTTGGGTAAATTTTTGAGATTATTCGAATAACCATCATATTTTGATGAATAGTAAAAATACGCAAAATTTTAACTAAAAAACAACTTTTTTCATCGTGATAATTTATATGGTTAAATTATAATATTTCATGGTTTTAAATTATAAATAGAAAATATTTTTACCATTTTATATAGTTTAATTAATTATCATTAATTTTTCATTTAATTCATAGGTAAAAACATTTCAATCTTTTGCAACGTTTTAACTTTCAAAACCCATTTTTTCAATAGCGGGATTACTTTAAAATTAAATACTGCCACTTATGTGTTTTTAAATTGGAAAAATGGATTCTATATTTGGAATCTGTAGGTCCAAATTATGTTAATAGGGTACTTTTTATTTTTAGACATTATGAATAGTAACTACGGTAAATTTTATTTACTACAGTTAAAGTTAAATCGGGTAATTAAGGGTAAAAATAAAATTATAAAATTACCATAACACCTGCCAATATTATATTGGATGAATGAAAGTCGACCCATATCACCTAAGGGTTGGAATATATTAATTTCATGGTATTTTAACCATGAAAAGGATATGATTATTAGTAAAACCAAAGAAAGTGACAACATGTCACTCTCTTATATCTTATAAGTGTAATAATTTTAATTTAGTGATAAACCTCATAAAACATCAAACATAAATAGTCACCAAAAATATAATTAAATTACCTACATCATGTGATTTTATTTATAATTTTTTGGGATTAAATAAATATCCTTAATTGCGACACAATAGTGATGCAGAAATTGTTTATTTAGTGAAAAATCAATGATACAATTTTTATTAAACTAATAGTGACCATAAAAGGCACAAACACATGAAAAACACTTATTGTTCGTGTACATGTAATACATAATAATCCAATGGTCGTATATTTGACCATTATGTGCCTTATAAAAGCGATTATGACACTTATATTACTTTATTTTAAATGATGTCAAAGTCGTCACCTTCATAATTTAATAAATATAAAAATTTAAATGTTGTGATTTTAAGATGATAAATTTGAGTAAAAGTTTTTTTATGGAAGATATTAGATTTATATATATCATAGTATTTTATTTTTAATTTTTATGAAACAAATAAGTATATTAAATAATTATACAAAAATGTTGTAGTAATTATTTTATGAAGAGAAATATCAGATAAATGATTTTAAAAGTATTAAAATAAATATTATATGAACTACTTAATGTGCACCACGAATTTTATATATTAATATTACTTTTGGGGAATCTATTATATATTTTATTCGAGAATATATATTTTTTGGAGATTATTTAAATTCAAATAAATGAATAGTGTCAAAATTGACACTATTGTTATTTTATAAAAATAACATATTATAAAATTGTTTAAAAATCACAAAAAAATTTAAAAATTATAAATTTAAATTTATATGGTTTAAAATTTCATAAAGTATCCAATTATGGAAAATTTAAAACACATAGGTAATTATTTATAACAATTTAAATTTTAGAATATTATAACCATAAATAAAGATAAATAGATAAAATAACGATAAATCAAGTTGATAAGGTTTAAAATAAATTACAAACATGTATAAATATTATCTTATGATGATATTACAACCCTATCACATATAATATTTGGATTTGTGTCATTTTTGTATGTTTTTATGTGGGGTTTGAGTTTATTATAAATTAATATTTTAGAGGTTTCCAAAAGTGCCACTCTCCTCTCTTATAAAAAGGCAACTTATCCATCTCCTCCTCACACCACTTTGAGCCTTCATTGTAACACCCCGAGATTTTATGAAAAATATTATTTTAATTTCATTAATGTCTTATGTTGTATTCTACATCAAGATTACCCTGCGCTATACGCAACACCGTATTAGCTTGCAGTATACGCAACACTATTCTTGGACCGTGTTACACATAATTTTGATAATAGTTATTCTACGCAACATTGAGTATATATATATATATATATATATTAAATGTATAAATTAAATATGGTTGGATTCTGTTATACGAAACAATGAAGGATTCTTTCACAACACGCAACCCTGACTTGGCTTGCATTACACGTAATCGCGACCTTCCTCGATAGCTTGTGTTGTACGCAATACCGGGTTTTAATAAACAATGTTATATTATTATAATATTGTCATGAACTAGCCGTTATGAATAGTATTAACTAAATTTTGAATTTTATAACATTATTATTCATCTTACACATTTCTAGAGCATGGTATAAGAACAAAATAAATTTTTCGGGTAAAATATGTATTTTTCAAAAAATGCAGTTTTACCGCCTTTTGATGGCGCACCCACTTTAAATATAGTTTTTGACATGTTTATATGTTCAATTTGACAAAATAATATTCTTATTTTGAATCAGGATATAAAAATTTACATTAGATAAAGTTTTGATATTTTTCCGATAACTTTCATATTTTAATGAATAGTAAAAACACGCTATATTTTAATTAAAAACAACTTTTTTCATCGTAATATATTATGTGGTTAAATTATAATATTGAATGGTTTTAAAGTATAAATAGAATATATTTTTACCATTTAATATAATGTATGTCATTATCATTGATTTTACCTTGAATTCGTAGGTTAAATCAATTCAATCTTTTGCAATGTTTTAAAGAAAAACTCGTTTTCTTTCGACAACGGGATTAATTTTAATTTAATTTATGCATCTTTTTTTTATTGAATTTGGAAAAATGGATTCCATATTTGGAATCAGTGGGTCCAAATTATGTTAATAAGCTACTTTTTATTTTTGGGAATTATGAATAGTAACTACGGTAAATTTTATTTACCATAGTTAAAGGTAAATCAGGTAATTAAGGGTAAATATAATATTTTAAAATTACCCTAAAAAATGTCCAAATCCTATTGGATGACTAACAGTCGACCTATATCACCTAAGGGTCGGATTAGAATCATTTAATGGACATTGTTCCATGAAAATAACTTAATTATTATTAAAACCAAAGAAAGTGACAACATGTCACTCTCTTAAATCTTATAAGTATATTAATTTTAATTTAGTGATAAACTTCATGAAACTTCGAACATGAATAGTCTCCAGAAAGCTAATGAAATTATATACATCATATAAATTTATTTATAATTTTTAGGGATTAAATAATTATCATTAATTATGACACAATAGTGATGCAGAAATTGTTTATCAAGTGAAAAATCAAGAATATTGTTTTTATTAAACTAATAGTGACCATAAAATGCACAAATACCTAACCAAAACTTATTGGCCATGTAAATGTAAACCATAATCATCCAATGGTCGAATATTTGACCATTTGGAGCCTTATAAAAGCGATTATGACACTTATATTATTTTATTTTAAATGATGCCAAAGTTGTCACCTTCATAATTTAATAAATATAAAAATTTAAATATTGTTATTTTAAGATGATAAATTCGAGTAAAAGTATTATTGTGAAAGGTAATAGATTTATTTTCATCATAGGATTTTATTTTTAATTTTTATGCAACAAATAAGTATATTAAATAATTATACAAAAATTTTGTAGTATTTATTTTATTAAGAGATAAACCAAATAAATGGTTTCAAAAATAATAAAATAAATATTATATGAACTATTTAATGTGCTCCAATAATTTTTAAGATACATATGACATTTTATGAATCTATTAAAACTTTTAGTTCGAACATATCTTCTGTATTTATTTTATTTAAATTCAAAGAAATGAATAGTGTCAAAATTGACACTATTGTTATTTTATAAAAAAATCATATTAATAAATTGATTAAAAATCACAAAATATTTAAAAATTATAAAATTAAATTTATATGATCTAAAATGTTATTAAGAATCCAATTATGGACAATTCACAACAAATAAGTAATTATTTGTTATAATTTAAAAATTAGAATGTTATTACCACAAATAAAATTAAATTGATTAAATAAGGATAAATCATGTTGATAATGTTTAAAATAAATTCCTGACATGTCTAAATTCTATTGGTTGATGATATTACAACCTTATCTTATCTAATATTCGAATATGAGTCATTTGTGGAGGTTTTTATGTGGGGTTAGATTTATTATAAATTAATATTTTTAAGAATTCCAAAGGTGCCCCTCTCCTCCCTTATAAAAGGGCACCTCCTCCCTCTCTTCCTCACACAACTTTGAGCCTTCAAGCTCGGACAACCCTGCCAAAATATCTTCTCCACTTCCCTAGTATCATTCTAGAGGTCCTGGTATTCTTCAAAGACCATCCTTTGTTCTTTAAGTGGAGGTTAAGAAAAGGCTCGTCAAAAAGAGGTAATATCCATTACCGATCTTTTTCAATTTCATTCTTCTTCAACTTCTTCTTCTTTAAGTTGTTTCATGATAAAGTAATAACATATGTATTTATTATATACTGATATGTTATTATAAATACGAAACAACTCTAATTATCCTTCTATCCATACTACGGAAAAAGGAAATCACCGCGCGTGCGTATGTACGGAATACCGTCTCCACGCCGTGGTGTAATCTATTTTCCGCCACCACCTTAATTGGATGGGTATAAAGGTGTAATGAGTAACTATATATGATTATTATAAAGTGATATTGATACTGAAATAGTATACATACACTTCAACACAATTCCACGACCATGGGAACGATATCATCGCTCGTGCGTACGTACGGACTACCGTCTCCACGACGCGATGAGATTCATTCTCAATGATTAACCATTCATGAATGATTATAAAGTATATATAATAAGTACTAATGAAATATATGACATAATAATGATACTGGATTTATGTATATTTATATGTATATCATCTACTTAATTCCATTCAATTCAATAAGGAAACGAAAACAGCGTTCATGCGTACGTACGGACTACCGTCTCCATGAACGGTGTATTTCATTCCATTTAATGATTTATTATATATATGTATATCCTGAATATATATATATATAAATCATGTTTTATGTTCTGGAATTAAGTAATCATGATCTAAGTAATCATATGAATAATTACAAGTCAAAACACGGACGACAAATGAAACAATTTTACCCAAAACGCTCTTTAACATGGAATTTACAAAAGAACGGGTAATATAAAGTCATAAGTGAACCATATATGATATAATAACAATGAATATGATTCTGTAATAAGTCAATGACATTATTTAAATCATTATACAGGAGGTTCGGACACATACGAAGCAAATCAGACCTAAGGTAAGGGAAATATCACAATCTCATTTTTATCCGAGATTGTTTATACTTTAGTATTTACTGGGGTGTATTTTATCATCCACATCCATGTTTCCTGAATATGTAATATTATTTCCATCCACCTACTATTTTTTTAAATCCAATTTTACCTTTCGGTGAGTTTTTCGTAAAAGATATGAAAGGAATCTTTTGTCGTTTTTTGTACGAGGTAATTTTTGACTTTTCCGACAAAAGTATGAAGAATGTTTTTTAACTTATACGGCATGAATGGATTTCTAAAACATTATTTCCAAGAAGCTTCCTTTACAAGTATTCAAGTTTATTTTTAATCAACTTCTTTTAGTTTAAAATTGTATGACATGTTAAGAAAGGAAAAGTGTTTTTGAAGTAGAAAGGATATTTTCCTCAAGAATGAAGTTCAAGTATTTTATCAAAATTATTTTCCATCTAATATAATAAGAGGGTTCTATTTTTATCCCTATTATTACATGGATTTGATTATGTTGTGATGGAAACATTTTTATGAATTCCTTTATCTTATATGAATTGTTTTTTGATGTCATGTTGTTTAAGAATCCCATTTTTATTACATGGGTTATGCGATGATGTATGATTTATGATTATGTGGCACACATAAGAAAGGATTCATTATAAGATGGGTGGGACCTATATCTCCCTCCAATGCATTGAGTAAAGATTTTATATCTCATGAGATAGACAGGGCTCGAACGGTAGGTTATACCGGTAAAGTGAAACAGGACTGAAACGAGGGTTACTCGATTCAGAAAGGGACTTTGTCCACTAAGATAGTCTTGACAATGAGTCTTGACTAACAAGAAATGATTCTCTATGATTATGTGTGTATGCCACAAAGTTTCATGTTTTATGTTATTATTATTGGGATTTCATTTCACTACTATGATTTATCCCATGTTATAAAATTATGCTCTCTTTTGCAGGTTAAGATTTACAAAAGTTATGTTCTTATGAATATGATGTGATTGATTTTTCTTTTGTATACCCTTACTGAGCATTTGAGCTCACCCTTTTTATGTTTTCTTTTCCCCAGGATATAAAGAAAGGTTTTAGGTAAAAAAAGGGAAGATCTTTATGGGAGATATTGAAGATCTTTCACCACGATTAGAAGATTACGTTCCGAGTTTCCAAAGACACTAAACTATTACGATCCTTGTGTGTGTGTTTTTGTTATGTATTAAGTATTCCGCAAATGTAATGTACTTTCCATGTACGTCAAGCTTCAAGTCTCTACAGTTGGTATCAGAGGAAAGGTTTAGTCAACCTTTGGAAACTAGGATGCGAAAATGTTAGTGAGATCCCTAGAGATATTTCTAAGGTATGTCTAGGGATGCCCCTATGGATAAGTATACGTATAGGATATAGTCCTAGAACTATGGTAACGATATTAGATTAAACCAAAGATGTTAGATATTTAAGTTACTCCCCCTTTATTATGATTTTTGCCTCTCACACTATTCTTTTTGGGTTTTAGAAAATGGATGGAAACAAGGTGATTCACGATAATGGAGGATATGATGGACAATGGAATGATATTCTTCATGAGAAACCAAATGAAATGGGATTTGGAAGTCCAAACATCATTATTATGCCGAATCAGCAATCTCATAATATGATCAATAAAGTAAAATTTGGTAAGTTTCCTGACTCGGCTAATAAGAGAAAGATGGAGTTTCATGATGATCATAGAGGAAAGAAAGTTCAATTTCCCCTATGTATATCATGTGGGAAGAGGCATCAAGGAGAATGTTTCAAAGGAACTGGAAGATGCTTTGGGTGTGGAAAAGAAGGACACAAAGCCAGTAAGTGCAAAGGAAAAGGTTCAGTTAACACCAGGGATGAGGATAATGGTATTGCTACGACATCAACAATGGTTAAATGTTTTAAATGTGGAATGTACGGGAATTATGCAAACCAATTCCCTAAGGGAAAGTCTCATGAAGAGAATCAATATGGTCGTATGGGTAGTATTTATGTTGATGATGATGATGAGACTACAAATGATATGTGAGATGAAAGAATTGTTGAAGCTCGGTCAATGGTTTAAGAATGTAGTGGAATGATTACATGTTTATCAAGTGTAATGTTGTATAAGTAATCTCATGGTACTATGGGATAAAGAGACATCTAAGGATTGTTACATTGTTGTCTTTCCATAAGTTTTGAAAGTATGTGATGAATGGTACCAGTATTTTTGGAAAGTAGATGATATGCGCATAATGAAGGGATAAGACGATAATGAGATGTTTGATTGTATGAATGAGCTCATGATTGATATAAGGACTAATTGATATCATGGTTTGAGTATATAGAATTTTGAGGATTTTGGTATGTGGAAAGTGTTAACTTTTAACTGCATTTGGGTTTTCACTAAGGTTCAATGGGTATTCAAAAGAATACATGATTAAGGACTTTGAATGTTTGGAATGTGACCAACAAAACATATCTTATGATATATGGGGATCGACGATGGTGTTAAATTTCTGGTAATCATTTTCACTATGTTATGAGAGTGGGCTGCAGTATTATGGATAAGCCTAAAGATTGGAATGGATTATGTTGGACATAAGTTAGTATTGTTTAAGGATAGAAGTTTTTTTCGATATTATTGATGGGATGTTATAGTATTATAGTTTTAGAACAAGGACAACCTGCAGAACGGGCGACAACCCATCGCGTCGGACAAGGCTGTGGGAATCGAACCCACAACCGAAGTGCGACTGGCCTTTATCGCCTACCACTGGCCTACAGGAAGTCCCTGTTTAGTAGAAACTAGTTTTATTTTATTAAGAAGTATGATATATGAAGTATAAGTCCATTTTAGGAACCATATATGATTAATCTCACTATAGAATGACTTGTGTATATTTAATAACTTTTTTCTAACCTTTTGTTTGAGACAGATGGAATGACCCGTCATTCTCTCACAAGATCTGCTAACACTTCACGAATAACAAATTCAACTTCATTTATATAAGAGATGAAGTGGAAATTGTTCAAGGCACGAACAACAGTGAGATTGTACCAAAATAAAGTAAGTATTTATTCTAATTCAAATTCATCAACTTTAGGGAAATGATCTTGAAAACAAAAAATGTTGTCCTAGTGCCCTTATATCCGATGAATCAGATGGTACCCTAGATCGTCACAAATTTATGGCCTTGTGATTGCTGGCTTTTCCATAGCCATGTTCTCTACCACTCTCCATCAGAACATGATGGTTAGATTTCTCTTCCATATCCATATTTTCACCTATGTGGAAACCCAGTGATTAGTTTATTTGGGTAACCGTTACGTTTCATACTTTTGTTTTTAAAGATAAGTTTTGGTATTCCTTTTTACGATGTGGGTTTCTATCAAAGAAACTTTAAAATAGTAAACCATTTTTAACCCCGACGAATTGCGAGGGCGAAATTCATTTTAAGGGGGGTAGAATGTAACACCCCGAGATTTTATGAAAAATATTATTTTAATTTCATTAATGTCTTATGTTGTATTCTACACCAAGATTACCCTGCGCTATACGCAACACCGTATTAGCTTGCAGTATACGCTACACTATTCTTGGACCGTGTTACACATAATTTTGATAATAGTTATTCTACGCAACATTGAGTATATATATATATCTATTAAATGTATAAATGAAATATGGTTGGATTCTGTTATACGAAACAACGAAGTATTCTTTCACAACACGCAACCCTGACTTGGCTTGCATTACACGCAATCGCGACCTTCCTCGATAGCGTGTGTTGTACGCAATACCGGGTTTTAATAAACAATGTTATATTATTATAATATTGTCATGAACTAGCCGTTATGAATAGTATTAACTAAATTTTGAATTTTATAACATTATTATTCATCTTACACATTTCTAGAACATGGTATAAGAACAAAATAAATTTTTCAGGTAAAATATGTATTTTTCAAAAAATGCAGTTTTACCACCTTTTGATGGCACACCCACTTTAAATATAGTTTTTGACATGTTTATATGTTCAATTTGACAAAATAATATTCTTCTTTTGAATCAGGATATAAAAATTTACATTAGATAAAGTTTTTATATTTTTCCGATAACTTTCATATTTTAATGAATAGTAAAAACACGCTATATTTTAATTAAAAACAACTTTTTTCATTGTAATATCTTATGTGGTTAAATTATAATATTGAATGGTTTTAAAGTATAAATAGAATATATTTTTTTCCATTTAATATAATGTATGTCATTAGCATTGATTTTACGTTGAATTCGTAGGTTAAATCAATTCAATCTTTTGCAATATTTTAAAGAAAAACCCGTTTTCTTTCCACAACGGGATTAATTTTAATTTAATTTCTGCATATTTTTTGTATTTAATTTGGAAAAATGGATTCCATATTTGGAATCAGTGGGTCCAAATTATGTTAATAAGCTACTTTTTATTTTTGGGAATTATGAATAGTAACTACGGTAAATTTTATTTACCATAGTTAAAGGTAAATCGGGTAATTAAGGGTAAATATAATTTTTTAAAATTACCCTAAAAAATGTCAAAATATTATTGGATGACTAGAAGTCGACCCATATCACCTAAGGGTCGGATTAGAATCATTTAATGGACATTTTTCCATGAAAATAACTTAATTATTATTAAAACCAAAGAAAGTGACAACATGTCACTCTCTTAAATCTTATAAGTATATTAATTTTAATTTAGTGATAAACTTCATGAAACTTAGAACATGAATATTCTCCAGAAATCTAATGAAATTATATACATCATATAAATTTATTTATAATTTTTAGGGATTAAATAATTATCATTAATTATGACACAATAGTGATGCAGAAATTGTTTATCTAGTGAAAAATCAAGAATATTGTTTTTATTAAACTAATAGTGACCATAAAATGCACAAATACCTAACCAAAACTTATTGGACATGTAAATGTAAACCATAATCATCCAATGGTCGAATATTTGACCATTTGGAGCCTTATAAAAGCGATTATGACACTTATATTATTTTATTTTAAATGATGCCAAAGTTGTCACCTTCATAATTTAATAAATATAACAATTTAAATATTGTGATTTTAAGATGCTAAATTCGAGTAAAAGTATTATTTTGAAAGGTAATATATTTATTTGCATCATAGGATTTTATTTTTAATTTTTATGCAACAAATAAGTATATTAAATAATTATATAAAAATTTTGTAGTATTTATTTTATTAAGAGATAAACCAAATAAATGGTTTCAAAAATAATAAAATAAATATTATATGAACTATTTAATGTGCTCCAATAATTTTTAAGATACATATGACATTTTATGAATCTATTAAAACTTTTAGTTCGAACATATCTTCTGTATTTATTTTATTTAAATTCAAATAAATGAATAGTGTCAAAATTGACACTATTGTTATTTTATAAAAAAACATATTATAAAATTGATTAAAAATCACAAAATATTTCAAAATTATAAAATTAAATTTATATGATCTAAAATGTTATTAAGAATCCAATTATGTACAATTCACAACAAATATGTAATTATTTGTTATAATTTAAAAATTAGAATGTTATTACCACAAATAAAATTAAACTGATTAAATAAGGATAAATCATGTTGATAATGTTTAAAATAAATTCATAACATGTCTAAATTATATTTGTTGATGATATTAAAACCTTATCTTATCTAATATTCGAATATGAGTCATTTTTGGAGGTTTTTATGTGGGGTTAGATTTATTATAAATTAATATTTTTAAGAATTCCAAAGGTGCCCCTCTCCGCCCTTATAAAAGGGCACCTCCTCCCTCTCTTCCTCACACAACTTTGAGCCTTCAAGCTCGGCCAACCCCTGCCAAAATCTCTTCTCCACTTCCCTAGTATCATTCTAGAGGACCGGGTCTTCTTGAAAGACCATCCTTAGTTCTTTAAGTGGAGGTTAAGAAAAGGCTCGTCAAAAAGAGGTAATATCCATTACCGATCTTTTTCAATTTCTTTCTTCTTCAAATTCTTCTTATTTAAGTTGTTTCATGATAAAGTAATAACATAAGTATTTATTATATACTTATATGTTATTATAAATGTGAAACAACTCTAATTAACCTTCTATCCATCCTACGGAAAAAGGAAATCACCGCGTGTGCGTATGTACGGAATACCGTCTCCACGCCGTGGTGTAATCTATTTTCCGCCACCACCTTAATTGTATGGGTATAAAGGTGTAATGAGTAACTATATATGATTATTATAAAGTTATATTGATACTGAAATAGTATACATACACTTCAACACAATTCCACGACCATGGGAACGATACCATCGCTCGTGCGTACGTACGGACTACCGTCTCCACGACACGATGAGATTCATTCTCAATGATTAACCATTCATGAATGATTATAAAGTATATATAATAAGTACTAATGAAATATATGACATAATAATGATACTGGATTTATGTATATTTATATGTATGTCATCTACTTAATTCCATTCAATTCAATAAGGAAACGAAAACAGCGTTCATGCGTAAGTACGGACTACCGTCTCCATGAACGGTGTATTTCATTCCATTTAATGATTTATTATATATATGTATATCCTGAATATATATATATATATAAATCATGTTTTATGTTCTGGAATTAATTAATCATGATCTAAGTAATCATATGAATAATTACAAGTCAAAACACGGACAACAAATGAAACAATTTTACCCAAAACGCTCTTTAACATGGAATTTACAAAAGAACGGGTAATATAAAGTCATAAGTGAACCATATATGATATAATAACAAGGAATATGATTCTTTAATAAGTCAATGACATTATTTAAATCATTATACAGGAGGTTCGGACACATACGAAGCAAATCAGACCTAAGGTAAGGGAAATATCACAATCTCATTTTTATCCGAGATTGTTTATACTTTAGTATTTACTGGGGTGTATTTTATCATACACATCCATGTTTCCTGAATATGTAATATTATTTCCATCCACCTACTATTTTTTTAAATCCAATTTTACCTTTCGGTGAGTTTTTAGTAAAAGATATGAAAGGAATCTTTTGTCGTTTTTCGTACGAGGTAATTTTTGACTTTTCCGACAAAAGTACGAAGAATGTTTTTTTAACTTATACGGCATGAATGGATTTCTAAAACATTATTTCCAAGAAGCTTCCTTTACAAGTATTAAAGTTTATTTTTATTCAACTTCTTTTAGTTTAAAATTGTATGACATGTTAAGAAAGGAAAAGTGTTTTTGAAGTAGAAAGGATATTTTCCTCAAGAATGAAGTTCAAGTATTTTATCAAAATTATTTTCCATATAATATAATAAGAGGGTTCTGTTTTTATCCCTATTATTACATGGATTTGATTATGTTGTGATGGAAACATTTTAATGAATTCCTTTATCTTATATGAATTGTTTTTTGATGTCATGTTGTTTAAGAATCCCATTTTTATTACATGGGTTATGAGATGATTTATGATTTATGATTATGTGGAACACATAAGAAAGGATTCATTATAAGATGGTTGGGACCTATATCTCCCTCCAATGAATTGGGTAAAGATTTTATATCTCATGAGATAGACAGGGCTGGAACGGTAGGTTATACCGGTTCAGTGAAACAGGACTGAAACGAGGGTTACTCGATTCAGGAAGGGACTTTGTCCACTAAGATAGTCTTGACAACGAGTCTTGACTAACAAGAAATGATTCTCTATGATTATGTGTGTATGCCACAAAGTTTCATGTTTTATGTTATGATTATTGGGATTTCATTTCACTACTATGATTTATCCCATGTTATGAAATTATGCTCTCTTTTGCAGGTTAAGATTTCCAAAAGTTATGTTCTTATGAATATGATGTGATTGATTTTTCTTTTGTATACCCTTACTGAGCATTTGAGCTCACCCTTTTTATGTTTTCTTTTCCCCAGGATATAAAGAAAGGTTTTAGGTAAAAAAAAGGGAAGATCTTTATGGGAGATATTGAAGATCTTTCACCACGATTATAAGATTACGTTCCGAGTTTCCAAAGACACTAAACTATTACGATCCTTGTGTGTGTGTTTTTGTTATGTACTAAGTATTCCGCAAATGTAATGCAATTTCCATGTACGTCAAGCTTCGGGTCTCTACATTCATGCTATCCCAAACCCTGACCATTTCTCTTCTCCAATTCCCTAGAAACATACTACAGGTCTTGGTCTTCTTCAAAGACCAAATTTAGTTCCCTAAGAGGTGGTTTAGAAGAGGCGCATCTAAGAAGAGGTAATATCCTTTACCGATTCTTCCAAATTCATTTCTTATTCTACTTATTGTTCTTTATTTGTTTCATAATAAAGTTATAACATCAGTAATGATAAAATAATGATATTTTATTATAAATATGAATCAACCCCATTTCACGTTCTATCCATCCTACGGAAAATTAAATCACCGCGTGTGGGTACGTACGAAATACCATCTCCACGACGCGGTGTAGTCTGTTTTCCACCACCACTTTACTTGGATGGGTATAATACTGGAAAGAATAACTATATATGATTATTATAATATGATCCTAATTCATAGACATTATATTATCCACTCCAATACCATTAAACAATTATGGGAATGATATCGTCGCTCGTGCATACGTACGGACTACCGTCTCCACGACGCGATGAGATTCAATCTCCATGTTAACCATTCCAGAATGATTATAAATTATATATATAATAAATAATGATGAAATTTATTAAATAATAATGCTACTAGATTTATTTATATATATATTTATTTCATCTACTTACTTACATTCAATTCAATAAGGAAATGAAAACATCATTCATGCGTATGTACGGTCTACACCATCTCCATGAACGGTGTTTTTCATTTCATTTATCTATCTATTATATACATATATATCATTAATATATATGATATATAAATCATGTTTTACATTCCTTAAGTAATTATATAATGATATCTTTAATTATAAAATCAAGAACAACAAGTCCAAACATGTACGATAAATGATACTATTTTACCCAAACCACTACTTTAACGTGGAATTGTTAAATTCAAGGGTAATATAAAGTCGTAAGTGAATCATATATGATATCATAAATATTATTATGGTTCTATTACAAGTTAATACAATGTTTAAACCCACTTTACAGGATTCTCAGAAACATACAGAAGAAATTGGTCATAAGGTAAGGGATTATTTCATCTCACTTTTATTTCAGAGAGACATATTCCTTAATCAACATCTATTTCTTTGGTATGGTGTTTATGCTTCCCATGAATGTTTTATGATTTTTATAATGATGGATATGATATTTACATATGCATGTAATTTTCTTTATTTTATGAAATGTATTATTTCACCGATCATAAATGGTAAGGGATGATTATTCCAATCTTGTTCTTATCCGAGATTGTTTATTTGTAAGTATTTACTGGGGTTATGTTTATCATCCATGTCCATGATTTATAAAAAAGTTTTCATAAAATTTTTAATATTCTTCCATGTATTTTTAAAGTCATTTTTACCCTTTTTTGACTTTTACAACATTTTATTGAAGAAATATTTCCTTTGTTTATCATATAATGTACTTTTTTACTTTTCTTGAAAAAGTACGAGACAAATGTTTTTTTACTTATATGGAGTGAATGGATTTTTACAGTTTCATAATTCATTATTTCCATGAATCTTACTACACAATATTTCATTATTATTTTCAACAAAATTCCTTTCTTTTAAAATTGCACGACATTTTGAGAAAAGAAAATTATTTTGAATAAAAATAGATATTTTCCTCAAAAATTCATTTCAAGTGTTTATTCAAAACTATTTCCCTTCTAAGATGACATTATTTAGTATGATTATTTTTCAAGTATAATGACTCTATTATTTTCATGGTTTTATTTTTCTTATGATGAAATGATATCCATTTGTTTTATATGGATTATGTTAAGATGAGATGATGTATATGGAACCCATTTAATTCTTTAGGCTATGATGCATGATTTATGACTATGTTGTGGCACATGTTAGAATGATTTAAATATGATATGGTTGTGACATATATCTCCCTACAATGAATTGGGTAATGATTTATATCTCATGATATAGACATGGCTAGAATGACAGGTAAATCTGGTTCAGTAATACAATGATGGAACAGAAAGTAAACCAGGTTCATTAAGGGACTTTGTCCACTATGATGGTCCTGGAAGCAATGCCTTGGCTTTTATGGAAATAATATCATGTTCTTAATGGTTTTCCACAATTACATGTTTTATTTCCATGTTATTTTATTATGATTGATATTACGTTATGATCTATTCCTTACTTACTACCGTGTTTTATGTCATTGCTCAAGATTTTGATGTTTGAACATTATGTTCATGTTTTTAAATTAAAATGTATATGGTTTGTTCTATTTTTTCCATGCTTACCCATACTAAGAATTTGAGCTCACCCTTTATATTTTTTCTTTTCTCTAGGATTTAAATAAAGGTTTTAGGTAAGAAAATAAATAGGGAAGATCTGTATGGGATATGTTGAAGATCTTTCACCATGACTAGAAGATGTTGTTATGAGTTTCCAAAGACACTAAACTATTACAGTCCTTGGGTGTCATTTTTTGTTATGTATTAAGTATTCTGCAAAAGTAATGTAATGTCCATGTACGTCAAGCTTTGGGTATCTAGAGTTGGTATCAGAGGAAAGGTTTAGTTAACTTTTGGAAACTAGGATGCGAAAACTTTAGTGAGATCCCTAGAGATATTTCTAAGGTATGTCTAGGGATGTCCCTAAGGATAAGAATAAGTATAGGTTATCATCATAGAATTACAGTAAAGATCATATAATTAATCCTAAGATGTTAGATATTGAATGTACTCCCCCTTTATTATGTTTTTTTCCTAGTATGATTTTTTCCTCTCACACTATTCTTTTTGGGTTTTAGAAGATGGCTGGAAAGTGGAAGATTCACGATAATGGAGGATATCATGGACAATGGAATGATATTATTAATGAGAAACCAAATGAAATGGGATTTGGAAGTCCAAAAATTTTTATTATGACTAATCAGTAATCTCATAATATTATTAATAATCTCAACTTTGGTAAGTTTCCTAACTCAGCTAATAAGAGAAAGATAGAGTTTCATGATGATCATAGAGGAAAAAAAGTTCAATTTCCATCATGTAAATCATGTGGTAAGAGGCATCAGGGAGAATGTTTCAAAGGAACTGGAAGATACTTTGTGTGTGGAAAAGAAGGACACAAATCCAGTAATTGCAAAGGAAAATGTTCAGTTAACACCACGGACAAGGATAATGTTAAATCTAACACATCAACAATGATTGAATGTTTTAAATGTGGAATGTACTGGCACTATGGAAACCAATGCCCTAATCGAAGGTCTCATGAAGAGAATCATCATGGTCGTATGGGTAGTATTTATGTTGATTATGATGAAGCGACTACAAATGATATTTGAGATGAAATAATTGTTGAATCTTGGTCAATGGTTTAAGAAGGTAGTGGAATGATTTATGTTTATCAAGAGTTATGTTGTATAGGTAATGGTAAAATCGAATAAAGACACATCAAAAGATTGTTACAATATTGTTTTTTCTAAATTATTTGAAAGTATATGTTGAATGTTACTGGAATCCATGAAAGGTTATTCAGATATTTTTAGAAAGAATATGAAATGCGCATAATGAAGGGATACAGTGAAAATGATAGTATTAACAAGCTCATGACTAATATAAGGAAAACGTGACATGATGGTTTGAGTATATAGAAATTTTGGGATTTTAGTATGTGGAAAGTGTTAATGTTTGATAGCATTCATGTTTTCACTAAGGTTCTATGGTAATTTATGTTTTACGAATACATGATTAAGGTATTCACATGTTTCGAATGTGATCAACAAGATATATCTTATGATATATTGGGGAAAAATGACAGTATTCACATGCTTCTTATATGACCTCTCTGGTAATCTTTTTCATTATAATATGAGATTGGACAAAAGTATTTTGGATAAGCCAAAAAATTGGAATGGATTATGTCAGACATAAGATAGTACTTTCTAAGGCTAGAACTTATTGATATTATTTCTGAAATGTTATAATAGTATAGTATTAGAAAAATTACAACCCATAGGATGGGTGAAAACCCATCGCATCAGATAAGGATATGAGAATTGAACCAATAACCAAAGTGCAACAGGCCTATATCGCCTACCACTGGTCTACAGGAAGTCCATGGTTCGTAGAAACTACTTTTATTTTATTAAGCGGTATGATAGATGAAGTATAAGTCTATTTTTGGAACCATATACGATTAATCTCACCCCAGATGGAATTATGTATATTTAATAAATATTCATAACTTTGTGTTTGAGATATATGGAATAACCTATCATTCTATCGCATGATCTTCTAACATTTCAAAAAGGACAAATTCAACTTCCTTTCTTTAAATAAGAGACGAAGTGGAAATTGTTCATGGAATGACCAAGAATGATATTACACTGAAATCTAGTAAGTATTTCTCTTTATGAAAAAAAATTATCAACTTTGGGGAAATGATCTTGAAAACCAAAAATGTTTCCTATTTCCTACATATCTGATGAATCAGATGGCACCTTAGATCTTCACAAATTTATTGCTTTGTGATTATTGGCTTTTTTATAGCCATGTTCTCTACCAGTCTTCATCCAAACATGATGGTTAGATTTATCTTCCATATCCATATTTTCATCTTTATTCTTCTATTTGGAAACCCATTGCTGAGTTACTTTGGGTGACCGTTATTTTTCTATCTTTCCATTTTAAAATTATGTTTTAGCATTCCTTTTTAAGATGTTGGTTTCGTTGAAAGAAACTCTCAAGTAGTAAACGATTTCTATCCCCCATGAATTTCGAGGGAGAAATTCATTTTAAGGGGGTAGAATGTAAAACCCTATTATTTTATGAGAATTATTCCTTTTAATTTCTTTGATGTATTTTGTTGTACGCTTCACCAAGATTATGTTGCGCTATACACAATATTGTATTAGCTATAGTATATGCAACACTATTCTTGGCTTGCGATGCACACAATTTCATGTTCTTTCAAATAAATTTTTTTTACACAACACCAAGTATTGTTTTTTATCAATGTATAACTAAATTATATTTTTATTCTGTTATACGCAGCACCAAAGGAATCTTTCACTACACGCAACCCTGACTTGGCTTGCAATACACGCAATAGTGACCTTCCTTGATAGCGTGTGTTGTACACAAAACTGCATTTCACTAAACAACAATATATTATTATGAACTAGCCATTATGAATAGTAGTAAATACATTTGAAATTTTATGACATTATAATTCATCATACACATTTTATAGAACATGGTATGAGAACAAAATAAATTTTTCGTCTAAAATAAGTAATTTTCAAAAAATACATTTTTGCCGCCTTTTGATGGTGCACCCACATTAAATCTCGTTTTTGACATGTTTATAAGATCAATTTGACAAATAAAAATTCTTCCATGGTATTAGGATATAAAAATTTACTTTGTATAAGCTTTTTATATTATCCTGATAACCGTCAAATTTTGATGAATAGTAAAAATATGCTAAATATTAATTAAAAAAAAACTTTTTTCATCAAGATAATTTAAATGGTTAAATTATAATATTGAATGGTTTTAAATTTTAAATAAAATATATTTTTACCATTTAATATAGTGTAAGTAATTTTCATTAATTTTAAATTGAATTCATAGGTAAAAACATTTCAATCTGTTGCAACGTTTTAACTTCTAAAACCCGTTTTGTCAACAGTAGGATTAATTTAAAATTAAACCCCACCAGTTCTGTGTTTTGAATTTCATAAAATGGATTCCATATTTAGAATCAGTAGGTCCATATTATGTTAATAGGCTACTTTTTATTTTCAAACATTATGAATAGTAACCACGGTAAATTTTATTTTCTACTGTTAATATAAGGCCCCGACCTTAAACCTTACTTAATATTGAATTAAATGAATAATTCACATTGATGATATTTTCAAGTTTAGAGTTTTAGAGAATTAGGACATAACTATTACATGTCAAAAGATTACAAAGTAGAAACTTTTAATAAGTTTCCATAAAATACAAACTCTTAAAAAGAAACATGTCTAGTTCCATGTTTTAGGTAGCATGACTTTCCCTTGATCCCATCCTTGACCCTATTACATGTTAATTCCTGTGAAAAACATTTCAAAAAACTTGGGGTGAGCATAAAAAGCTCAGTAAGGGATACACAATGAATGAAAACTGTTAGTTTTTTCAAAACAACAAGTAAACCATGTATACTTTATCAAAGTAATACTTTTCACCTTTATGAAGTAGTAAAAACTCTTCACTGAATAAAAGTTCATTACTTACCCTTTTGTAACCAAAAGATTACCATAAAACCCATATTAAGATCACATAACATATAAAGGTAACTTGGGACATAAACATACTTAAATAGAATAACCATACGGTCGACTTCCACACATATCACTTAATGGAATAGCCATACGGCCGACTTCCATACACAATGCATTGGAGGTTATAATGTAACCACCCATCCTGGTATTCACGGCACCACCCGTCGTATTGTTTATCACGTAACCACCAGTCAAATGTCCAAGTACCATTATAAAATCATAAGTCATAAAACAAATATAATGGAAAGAAAACATTTCCACACTTTGATCACAATATATCACTTAAATATATTGACATAAAAAATCCATTATAAAAACCATTTTCAATACCAAAATACATAAAAGAGTTTATAATATTTATTTCATTTTAAAAAACATTACGGCTTGTTGAGGAAGCCAAAGACCAAATAATACTCGTGGCGGCGAAAAAGGTCGTTGTCACCGCGTACGTTAAAAGAAACGTTCCTTTTTGTCGTTTTGTAAAATGCTTCGTAGAAAATGATTCCTTTTGTATAAAATTAAAGGTCAAAGGGGTTTATACATCGTATAAAAGAAAGTTGTGTATAAAATGAAATATGCCTTAATGAAAGGAGATTGAGACGAAGTCCCTAACCTCGGGTCTGACTTGACTCGATCGTTCTTTAACGTCCTGAATAATAAACATGAGTTAATTTCTACTTTCTTAAGAACCTTTTTCAAGTTCATTATTCATTTTATATCACTTATTACTATGTTATGAACACTATGTAATTATTTAAGGTAATAATTTTTGTTTCGTCGATATTTGGTTCTTAAGTCGAAAGTGGACTTCTTACAATTACATGTTGTTCATGTGGTCAAAGCTTCATTATATCTAGAATGATATTCATGATTTGGATATCATGTATATCATATATATCCAGCATATACATGTATTTATAGTATTTCATAATAATTTAGAGGTAAGAAATGAAATGCACCATTCATGGAGACGGTAAGCCGTATGTACGCATGAACGCTACTTTCATTTCTATGTCATATTAATGGAATTAAAACTAAATGAGAGGTATGTATATTTTAATTCAAGAATTATATTCATAATTTGTATGTAACATACATCATATATAATAACTTTAAATCCATCCTTTATACATCCCACATATGGCATTAATGAATCAAATCACTTTGAGGGGGCGGTAGTCCGCACTTCCTAAAATGAAGATATCGCGTATACCCATAATGGAAGCCATAAAGGTATTCTATAAATTAAAAAGGCTTGAGAGGTGTGGGTATGGAGGTAGAGGTGGGGGCCTTTTATAAGAGGAGTGGAGGGGCACTCTTGGAATGTTTTAAAAGGTTACTTTATCATAAAATGCTTTTCGGGTTTAAAAAGTCCCAAAATTATATATTTCGAGGATAAGGTGATAGGAGTTCTAAATATACTCATCAAATTGGTTTTCGACATGTTTAGGTCTTAGATTTTACATTATCTTTTCATTTTATTTAAATAGTTAAATAATGAGGTAATCGCTGCATCATCTTGATGTCATAAATACTTTAATTTATTTAATGTCTAAAAATTATAAAAAAACTATCATGATGTATTAAATCTTTTTATCTTTCTAATGAATATTTATAGTCAATAATATGACTTTTATAACCCCATGTAAATTTTTTTTAGTAAAACAATTCATGTTTGTGACATTTTTACTTTAACATTAAATAAAAAGATATTAATGTCATTTTCCTTCCAATGTTGCTCCATGGGGTCCCCAAGTTGACTCATGGATTGTTTTGGTCGGCCATGACACATCCAATAAGGGTAGGACATGTTTCTAGGTCATTTATTATTATTAAAACATTATTTTAACCTTAAACTACACTAATTACCTCTAATAGCGATTAAAAACTTAAAAGTTTATATTCACCAAAAAATTATTTTAATCCCATTGAACCACATTTTACTTATTAATGACAACCATATATGTCGGATTTTTGAAATTCAAAACACATAGGTGGTAAAATTTCATTTAAACGAAAAATTAGTTTTTTTAAGTACCACTTTGTGGTTTCACTATTCATCAAAAATTGATGTTTTTCAGAAAAATACCAAAACATCACCCTAAGAATTATTTGATATTCTGAATTCAAAAATGATGTATATTTTAAAAAATTCAAAACATATAAGTTTAATTAATTAATTTAATAATTAATTCCCGTTGTCAGAGCAAAAAAGTGTGTTTTTATGAAACAATAAGTATCAAAAGATTGACAGTAGTTTAAGTCCAATTTCAAAGTGAAATTAATTCCAACAACCACTATTGGATTAAATTGTAAAAATATATTATAATTAAACTCTAAAACCAATTCAAAAGATATTATAATCATTTAAATAAATAATATTAAAAAGAGGTTTTGAAATAAAATACAACATTTTTCACTATTCAGTAAAAATGAACTTTATCGGAAAAATACCAAAAAATTACACAACGTAAATTTTGATGTCCCAATTCTAAAGAAGAGTTTTATTTGGTACAATAGAATGTATAAGTGTGTCCAAAACTATATTTAATGACAGTTCGCCATCAAAAGGCGATAAGTGAAGCTTTAGTGAAATTTAGGGTATATATGACAAAAATTGAATTCTTTCCGTACTTTAAGCCTTTATCGTTTATTGGATAAATGTAAAACATTTAAAAAACATATATAATAATATTTTAGTTATTTCTATCCATTCTAGCCAATACAACGACTACGTGTTAACTGCCATTTAAAATAATATTATTTTATTACTAGTGTGCAATGTAAGATTTCAATGAAACTCTTTGTTGCGTATCGGGTACGCTATCGAATATAGCAACTCCTTTAATGTAAAATTAATATTTAATTCATAAATATTAATACATATGAAACTGTTTTATTCTTTATTTACCTGGGATGTTACATCCTTCCCCCCTTTTGGGAATTGTGTCCTCCCAATTTTATTCACCTATCAAAATAAGTGGGGGTATTTATCCCTCATAGCATTTTCAGATTCCCACGTTGCCTCTTCAACCATATGGTTTTTCAAAAAACCTTTACCTGGTGAATTACCTTATTTCGTAACACATTCTCTCTTCAGTTAAGAATCTGGACTGGCTGTTCTTCAAAAGAGAGATTCTCTTCCAACTGAACTACCTCTGGGCTCAAAAAATGAGATGAATCTGGCATATACTTTCTCAACATCGAAACATGAAAAAGATTGTGTACCTGAGGTAAACTTGGAGGTAAAGCCACTCGGTATGAAACTGATCCAACTTTCTCAAAAATTTCATATGGTCCAATGAACCTTGGACTCATCTTTCCTTTCTTACAAAATCACATCACACTTTTCCTCGGTGAAACTTTGAAAAAAACATGATCACCTACCTCAGAAGATAGATCCTTCATCCGGTTATCCGCATAACTTTTCTGTCTGCTCTAAGTTGTTCTCATGTGTTTCTGAATCAACTGAACTTTTTCTGCCATCTCTTCTACCAATTCTGGTCCCATCAGCTTCCTTTCACCCATTTCATCCCAAAAATCTGGAGTTTGACACCACTTCCCATATAATGCCTCAAATGGTTCCATCTGTATACTGGAATGAAAACTGTTATTATAAGAAAACTCAACCAAAGAAAGATATTGGTCCCAACTTCCCTGATAATCCATAGAACAAGCTCTTAGCATATCCTCCATGTTCCGAATTATTCGTTCTAACTGCCCATCTGATTGACGATGAAAAGCTGTACTAAAATTTAATTCAGTACACAACGACTTCTGAAGGCCTTTCCAAAAGTTAGAACTAAACCTGGGATCACGATCAGATACAATGGATAGGGGAACTCCATTAAACCTGACTGTCTCTTTAATATACAATTGAGAAAGTTGATCTAGAGAGAAAGTATCTCGAATAGGAAGGAAATGAGTAGATTTAGTCAAGCGATCAACAATAACCCAGATTGCATTATTACCTCAAGATGTCCTTGGTAATCCCACAACAAAGTTCATGGATATATTTTTCCATTTTCACTCTGCCACTGGTAAAGGCTGAAGCATCCCTTTTGGTAACTACCGCTCTGCTTTAACCTTTTGACAAGTCAGACACTTTAGAGTAAAATTTTCAATATCTCTTTTCATTCCATCCCACCAGTAATACTCCAATAGATCTCTGTACATCTTAGTACTGCCCGGATGAACTGAAAACGGGGAACTATGAGCCTCACATAATAACTCATTCTTCAACTGTGAATCATCAGGCACACATAATCTCTTCCCAAACCTCAAAACACAGTCATTATCAATTTTAAATTCAGGAAACTTACCCTTCTAAACCAGATCTACCTTTTTCTGCAACCCACTGTCTTCCCTCTACGCTTGCTTAATTATGTCTGATAGGGATGATCTCATAGATACCTAAAAAAAAACAGAAGAACTTCTTGCACCAACAACTTCTATTCCAAAGTTCATCAAAATAAAAACCAAAGGATCTCGTTCCAAATGTAGCATGGTTAATAAAGAAATACTTTTTCGACTCAAAGCATCAGCCACTTTATTTGCTTTTCCCGGATGGTAGTGAATTGTACAATCATAATCCATGATTAATTCCAGATATCTCCTCTGTATCATGTTCAATTATTTTTGAGTGAATATATACTTTAAACTTTTGTGATCTGTATATATTTCACACTTTATTCCATACAAATGATGCCTCCAAAATTTTTAAGCGAAAACAACAGCAGCTAATTCCAAATCATGTGTACGGTAATTTACCTCATTATATTTCAATTGACGTGAGGAATATGCAATTACCTGATCATTCTGCATAAGGACACAACCAAGTCCCTTCGACGAAGCATCACTATATATAAAAAACTCACCATTCCTGGAAGGAAGTGCCAAAACTGAAGCATTCACCAATCTTCTTTTAAACTCTTGAATAAAATCATCACATTCTTTTGTCCAGATAAACTTAACACCCTTCCGAGTTATCTTAGTCATTGGACTAGATAATCGTGAAAAAATTTCAACAAACCTTCGGTAGTAATCTACCAAACCAAGGAAACTACATATCTCGGTTACATTTGTGGGTCTTGGCCATTATTTAACAACTTTTTTTTAGAAAGGTCAACAGTTATGCCATTTTTTGAAACAATGTGACCAAGTAAAGAAATTTGTTGTACCCAAAACTCACACTTGCTGAATTTTCCATATAGTTTCTTTTCGTTTAAGGTTTTCAAGATAACCCTAAAATGAATTTCATGCACCTCTTTACTTTTAGAAAATACCAAAAGATCATCGATGAAAAAAACCACAAACATATCCATGAACTCATGGAAAATTCTATTCATAAGGTCCATGAATACAGTAGGTGCATTGGTTAACCCAAAAGTCATAACTACAAATTCATAATGGCCATATCTAGTATGGAACATAGTCTTCGGAACGTCTGCTTCTTTTACTTCCAACTGATGGTACCCCGACCTCAAGTCAATCTTCGAAAAATACTGAGCTCCCGGGAGCTGATCAAACAAATCATCGATATGAGGCAAAGGATAGTTGTTCTTAACAGTAATATTATTCAAGGCTCCATAATCAATGCAAAGTCTCATTGAGCCATCTTTCTATTTAACAAACAAGACAGGAGAACCCCATGGTGATGTGCTAGGTCAAATGAAAAATTTATCTAATAAGTCCTGCAATTGCTTCTTTAACTCTAAAAGTTCACCTTGAGCCATTCGATAAGGGGGTTTTGAAATTAGCTTAAAATCAGGAACTAAGTCAACAGTAAATTCAAATTCCTGATCATGAATAATACTAGGAAAATCATCAGGAAAAACATCAAGATACTCATTTACTACTGGCACATCATTAATCTGAACAGTTACATTATTTTAAACAATATATGCAAGGTAACATTCATTTCCATCTTTTACTAGTTTCTCAACTTCCTGATATGTTGTCAAACTCAAGGGTTCATTCTTGTACACAAACTGAAAATATTTCAGAAAAAGAAACCTTTTTAGCTCTACAGTCAATCTTAACATGATAAACAGAAAGTCAATCCATGCCCAAAATAACACCAACACTACTAGAGGCAAAACAATAAGGTTTGCTGGTAGATTCTTTCCGCACACAAGGATAGGAAGGTTCTTATAATTCCTTTTCGTCTCAACTTTCCCTCAGAGTGTTTTTACCATATGTTCGGGATTCATATCTTGAGATGGAATTTCCAATTTACTAGAAAACTTCTCAGAGATGAATGAATGTGTAGACCCTGAATCAAACAACACATTGGCATAATCTAAACAAAAAAACAGTATACCTGATACGACTTTATTCGATGGACCAACATCTGATGAAGTAGTTGCAAAGGATTTCACTACCCCTTTCTGCTTGTATTCTGGCTGGTTTCCCTTAGGTGAGTTCTTTATTAGACACTCATTTTCATAATGACCCATTTCATTACACTTAAAACATCTTACCGCTAGCTTTTCATTGCCCTCTTGATCATCTTCCTTACAGTTACGAGCAATATGACCCGACATACCACACTGAAAGCACTTTACAGACGTGGATAAACATTCTCCAGGATACATTTTACCACACATATCACAGGATGGATATTTGGTTTTCTTACCTCCTTCCTTCTTTGATGAATTCTTCCCTTTTGCCTTCCAACTGGACCTCTTATTTTGTTGTTTGTCAAATATCACCTGATCATCGACAAACTCTATTTCCACCTTCTCCACACATCGAACAAGTTTTTCATAACTCTTTAACTCACAAGAAGCTAAAGACCTTCAATACCTTGGATTTAACCCTAAGTAAAAATGGTTTATTATACTATCAAGATCTCGTATGAAGTTTGGAGCATACCTTGCCAGTCGAGTGAAGTTTTCTTCATAAGCAACCACTGAATCATCCTCTTGTCTCAATTCTAGGAATTGTTTTTCCATCCTAAGATGAACCACATTAGGAAAATATTTCTCAAGAAACATACCTTTGAATTCTTCCCAGTGAAGATCATCAATCTCATCACTATCCCTGATATTTTCCACCATCGACCACCACTGATCAGCTTCACCTTCAAAACGGTAAACAGCAAGACTAACCTTTTGATGTTCTAAACACCCCATGACATCAGAAATATTCTCCAGTGCTTTAATCCGCCCTTCAGCTTGCACGGGGTTAGATGATCCTCTGAATGATGGGGGATGTTGCCTCATGAAATGTTCCACCACTGACATTTTCCTCTGTGGTTGATCTGGCTGATGTCATGCATGGATACCACCACCATTTATATCCTGAGTCAACTGTGCTATCACGACAACAAATTATTCAGTTCCAATTCCAACCATCTCGGGTTGCTGATTTGGAAGGTTATCTTCCACATGATGTCGTCCCAACATAACTACTTTATTTCCTTTGTGGAAGACCATTCTGAACACAGAAATATCTTAGGCGAAGCAACATGGTAATCTTTAAATGCTATATCATTTCAATCATACCATAAATAAACTTATAATTTAACACTTTTCAAACTCTTAAAATTGTCTAAACCGACCTTTGATACCAACTATAAGGCCCCTACCTTAAACCTTAATTAATATTGAATTAAATGAATAATTCACATTGAGGATCTTTTCAGGTTTAGAGTTTTAGGGAGTTATGACATAACTATTACATCTCAAAAGATTACAAAGTAGAAACTTCTACTAAGTTTCCATAAAATAAAAACTCGTAAAAAAAACATGTCTAGTTTCATGTTTTAGGTAGCATGACTTTCCCTTGATCCCACCCTTGACCCTATTCCACATTAAATCCTATGAAAAACATTTCAAAAACATGGGGTGAGCATAAAAAGCTTAGTAAGGGATACACAATGAATAAAAACTGTTAGTTTTTTCAAAACAACAGGTAAACCATGTATACTTTATCAAAGTAATACTGTTAACCTTTATGAAGTAGTAAAAACTCGTCACTGAATAAAAGTTCATTACTTACCATTTTATAACCGAAAGATTACCATAAAACCCATATAAATATCACATAATATATAAAGGTAACTTGGGACATAAACATACTTAAATTGAATAACCATACGGTCGAATTGCACACATATCACTTAATGAAATAGTCATACGGCCGACTTCCATACCCAATGCATTGGTGGTTATAACGTAACCACCCATCCTGGTATTCACTGATCCACCCATCATATGGTTTATCATGTAACCACCCTTCAAATATCCATGTACCATTATAAAATCATAATACATAAAACAAATATAATGGAAAGAAAACATTTCCACACTTTGATCACAATATATCACTTAAATATATTGACATAAAAAATCCATTATAAAAACCATTTTCAATACCAATATACATAAAATATTAAATGGTATTTCATTAATTTTAAAAAACATTATGTCTTTTTGAGGAAGCCAAAGACCAAATAATACTCCCGGCGGCGAAAAAGGTCGTTGTCACCACGTACGCTAAAAGAAACATTCCTTTTTGTCGTTTTGTAAAATGCTTCATAGAAAAAGATTCCTATTATATAAAAATAAAGGTAAAAGGGGTTTATAAACCGTATAAAAGAAAGTTGTGTATAAAATGATATATGCCTCAATGAAAGGAGATTGAGACGAAGTCCCTTACCTCGGGTCCGACTTGACTCGACCGTTCTTTAACGTCCTGAATAATAAACATGAGTTAATTTCTACTTTCTTAAGAACCTTTTTCAAGTTCATTATTCCTTTTATATCACTTATTACCATGTTATGAACACTATTTAATTATTTAAGATTATAATATTTGTTTTGTCGATATTTTGTTCTTAAGTCGAAAGTGGACTTCTTACAGTTACATGTTGTTCGTGTGGTCAAAGGTTCATTATATCTAGAATGATATTCATGATTTGGATATCATATATATCATATATATCCAGAATATACATGTATTTATAGTATTACATAATCATTTAGAGGTAATAAATGAAAATCACCGTTTATGGAGACGGTAAGCCGTACGTACGCATGAACGCTACTTTCATTTCTATGTCATATTAATGGAATTAAAACTAAATGAGAGTTATGTGTATTTTAATTCCAGAATTATATTCATAATTTAGATGTAACATACATCATATATAATAACTTTAAATCCATACTTTATATGTCCCACTTATGGCATTAACGTATCAAATCACTTTGAGGGGGCGGTAGTTTGCACTTACTAAAATGAAGATATCGCATAAAACCATAATGGAAGCCATAATGGTATGATGTAAATGAAAAATACATAAGCTTAAGGAAAAAAATGAACATATTATATATCATATATAAATATAGTGACATCTTAATGGCCACCTTTGAAGGTGTTAGAAGAATATTGAACAATCATCGTTTTGTGAGGCAGAAATTCGCCATCCACAGAAACAGTATGTTCTTTAACCCATAGATGTAGGTGTATGTAAGTGTAGCTCGAATTATTATTATAACAACATCCTAGTATATTGAAGATACTTGATTTTTTACAAAAGAAATTAATAAAAAGAGTTTAGGGGGATGGAGAAGCAAAATAAAACAAAAGAACACAAGTGGAGACATTACCTTAAAATCGGGTAACTCTCTTAGATTTGAGCTCAAAGGCTTCCTTGGGAAGACTTCTTCCCAAATTGATGCTTCTAGAAGTAATATAGGGATGTGGAGAGACAAAAAGAACAGATCTTGGCAGAACCAAAGGCTTGAGAGGTGTGGGTAAGGAGGTAGAGGTGGGGGCCTTTTTTAAGAGGAGAGGAGGGGCACTCTTAGAAAGTTATAAAATGTTACTTTATCATAAGATGATTTTCGGATTTAAAAGGTCCCAAAATAATATATTTCTAGTAAATTATGATAGGAGTTCGAAATATACTCATAAAATAGGTTTTTGACATGTGTAGGTCTTATATTTTACATTATCATTTCATTTTATTTAAATCGTTAAATAATGAGGTAATCGTTGCATCATCATGATGTCATAAATAATATAATTGATTTAATGTATAAATATTATAAAACAAATATCATAATGTAGGAAATCTTTTTATCTTTCTAATGAATATTTATAGTCAAAAATATGACTTGTATAACCCCATGTAAAAATTATTTTAGTAAAACAACTCATGTTTGTGACATTTTTACTTTAACATTAAATAAAAAGATATTAATTTCATTTTCCTTCCAAAGTGGCTCCATGGGGTCCCCAAGTTGACCGATGGATTTTATTGGTCGGCCATGACACATCCAATAAGGTTAGTACATGTTTCTAGGTCATTTCATATTACTAAAACATTATTTTTACCTTAAACTACACTAATTACCTCTAATCGCGATTAAAAACGTAAAAGTTACTATTCACCAAAAAATTATTTTAATCCCATTCAACCAAATTTTACTTCTAAATGAAAACCATGTATGTCGGATTTTTGAAATTCAAAACACAGAGGTGGTAAAATTTCATTTAAATGAAAAATCAGTTTTTTTAAGTGCCGTTAGTGGTTTCACTATTCATCAAAAATTGATGTTTTTCAGAAAAATACCAAAACATCACCCTAAGCTTTATTTGATATTCCAAATTCAAAAATGATTTCTATTTTACAAAATTAAAAACATATAAGTTTCATTAATTAATTTAATAATTAATTCCCGCTGTCAGAGAAAAAAGCGTGTTTTTATGAAACAACAAGTATCAAAAGATTGACAATAGTTTAAGTCCAATTTCAAAGTGAAATTAATTCCAACGACCACTATTGGATTAAATGGTAAAAATATATTCTAATTCAACTCTAAAACCAATTAAAAAGATAATATAATCAGGTAAATAAATTAGATTAAAAGGGGGTTTTGAATTAAAATACAACATTTTTCACTATTCATTAAAAATGAACTTTATCGGAAAAATACCAAAAATTTACACAAAGTAAAATTTGATGTCCCGATTCAAAAGAAGAGTTTTATTTGTTCCAATAGAATGTATAAGTGTGACCAAAACTATAATTAATGACGGTTCTCCATCAAAAGGCGATAAGTGAACCTTTAGTGAAAATTTGGGTATATATGCCTAAAATTGAATTCTTTCCATATTTTAAGCCTTTATCTTTTATTGGATAAATGTAAAAACATTTAAAAAACATATATAATCATATTTTAGTTATTTCTATCCATTCCTACCAATACAACGACTACGTGTTAACTACCATTTAAAATAATATTATTTTGTTACTAGTGTGCAACGTAAGATTTCAATGAAACTCTTTGTTACGTATCAGGTACGCTATCGAACATAGAAACACCTTTAATGTAAAATTAATATTTAATTCATAAATATTAATACATATGAAAATGTTTTATTCTTTATTTACCTGGGATGTTACAGTTAAAGGTAAATCAGGTAATTAAGGGTAAAAATAAGATTATAAAATTACCCTAACACCTTCCAAAATTTTATTGGATTAATAAAAGTCAACCCATATCACCTAATGGTTGGAATAGATTCATTTCATGGACTTTTAACCATGAAAAGGATGTAATTATTATTAATACTAAAAAACTGACAACATGTCACTCTCTTATATCTTATAAGTGTAATAATTTTACTTTAGTGATAAACTTCATAAACCTTCGAACATAAATAGTCAAACGTAATATAATAAAATTATATATATTATGTGAATTTATTTATAATTTTTAGGGATTAAATAAATATTATTAATGGTGACACAACAGTGATGCATAAATTGTCTATATAGTGAAAAATCAATAATATAATTTTTATTAAACTAATAGTGACCATAAAAGGCACAAACACCTGACCAAAACATATTGGTCGTGTACATGTAATCCATAATCATACAATGGTATAATATTTGACCATTTTAGTCCTTATAAAAGTGATTATGACACTTATATTATTTTATTTCAAATGATGTCAAAGTTTTCACCTTCATAATTTAAAAAATATAAAAATTTAAAAGTTGTGATTTTAAGATTATACATTTTAGTAAAAGTATTTTTATGGAACATATTATATTTATCTACATACTAGTATTTTATTTTTTATTTTTATGCAACAAATAAGTATATTAAATAATTATACAAAATTGTTGTAGTGGTTATTTTATGAAGAGAAATATCAAATAAATGATTTTAAAAGTATTAAAATATATATTATATGAACTAATTAATGTGCCCCTAGAATTTTATAGATGAATATGATTTGTTAGGAATCTATTAAATAGTTTTTTTCGAAAATATATTTTGTGTGAATTTTATTAAAATTAAAATAAATTAATAGTATCAAAATTGACACTCTTGTTATTTTATAAAAATAACATATTATAAAATTGTTTAAAAATCACAAAAATATTTAAAAATTATAAATTGAAATTTATATGGTCTAAAATGTCATACAGTTTCCAATTATGGAAAATTATCAACACATAATTAATTATTTATAACAATTAAAAATTTAGAATATTACTACCACAAATAAAGTTAAATAGATTAAATAATGATAAATCAAGTTGATAAGGCTTAAAATAAATTACCAACATATCTAAATCTTATTGGTCGATGGGATTACAACTCTATCCCATCCAATATTCATATTTGAGTCATTTTCAGTGTTTTTTAAGTGGGGTTTGAGTTTACTATAAATAAATATTTTAGAGGTTTCCAAAATTGCCCCTCTCATCTCTTATAAAAAGGAACCTCCTCCCTCTCCTCCTGACACCACATTGAGCCTAAAACCTCAACCAAACCCTACCCATTTATCTTATAACAATCCCTAGAAACATACTAAATTTCCTGGTCTTCTTCAAAGACCAACTTTAGAAACCTAAGAGGATTTTTAGAAGAGGCGTGTCGAAGAAGAGGTAATATCCTTTACCGATTCATTCAAATTCATTTCTTCTGCTACTTCTTCATATTTTATTGTTTCATAATAAAGTAATAACATCAGTATCACTCATATAATAATATTTTATTATATATATGAAACAACCACATTTTCCCTTCTATCCATCCTACGGAAAACAAAATCATCACGCGTGCGTACGTAGGGAATACCGTCTCCACGCCGTGGTGTAATTTGTTTTGCACCACCACCTTCATTGGATGAGTATAATGTTGGAAATAATAACTACATATGATTATTATAACATGATACTAATTATGAGATATTATATATCCACTCCAATACCATTCAACAATTATGGGAATGATATCTTCGCTCATGCATACGTACGAATTACTGTGTCCACGACGTGATCAGATTTATTCTCTCTGTTAACAATTCCAGAATGATTATAAAGCATATATATAATATATAATGATGAAATTTATGACATAATAATCTACTAGATATATAAATATATATATGTCATCTACTTACAGCCATTCAATTTAATAAGGAAATGAAAACAACGTTCGTGCATACATACGGTTTAGCGTTTCCATGAACGGTGTATTTCATTTCATTTATTGATCTATTATATACATATATATCCTGAATATATATGATATATAAATCATGTTTTACATTTTTTAATTAAGTATATCATGATATATGTAATAATAAAATCATTAACAACAAGTCCAAACACCTACGATAAATGATACGATTTTACCCAAACCACTGCTTTGACTTGGAATTGTCAAATGCACGGGTAATATAAAGTCATAAGTGAATCATATATGATATCATAAATATTATTACGGTTCTTTTAAAATTTAATAATATGTTTAAACCCACTATAAAAGAGTCTTAGAAACATACGGAAGATGTTGTACATAAGGTAAGGGATTATTTTGTCTCACTTTTATTTCTATGAGACATATGCCTTAATCACCATCTATTTCTTTTGTATGGTGTTTATGATTCCCATGAATGTTTTATGATTTTTATTATGAAAGATATGATATTTAAATATGCACGAAATTTTCTTTATTTTATTACATATATGATTTCACCGATCATAAATGGTAAGGGATAATTATTCCAATCTCGTTCTTATAAGAGATGCTTTATTCATAAGTATTTACTTGGGTTATGTTTATCATCCATGTCCATGTTTTCTAAAAATGTATTAATAAAATGTTTACTATTTTTCCATGTATTTTGGAAGTCATTTTTAGCCTTTTTTTACTTTTACCACATTGTATTGAAGGAATCGTTCCATTGTTGACCATATAAGGTACTTTTTAACTTTTTCGGTAAAAGAATGAGCAGAATGTTTTTTTAACTTATATGGCATGAATGGATTTTTATGGTTTTATAATGCCTTATATAAATGAATCATATTCTACAAGATTTCATGATTATTTTCAACAAAATTATTTTCATTTAAAATCTCACATCATTTTGAGAAAATAAAATGATTTTGAAGAAGAAAGGATATTTTCCTTAAGAATTCATTTCAAGTATTTATTCAAAACTATATCCACTCTAAGATGAAATTATTTAGTAGGATTTTGTTTCAATTATAATTTCTCTACTATTTTCATAGTTTTATTTTTCTTATGATGAAATGATATCCATTTGTTCTGTATGGATTATGTTAAGATGGGATGATGTTTATGAAACCCATTTTATTTTATGGGTTATGATGCAGGATTTATGATTGTGTTGTGTCAGACGAAAGAATGATTTAAATATGAGATGGGTGAGACTTATATCTCCTTCCAATGCATTGGGTAATGATTTATATCTCATGATATAACCATGCCTGGAATAGAATGTAAATCCGGTTGAGTAATACAGGGCTAGAATGACAAGTAAACTCGATTCAGTAAGGGACTTTGTCCACTATGATGGTCTTGCCAGTAATGCCTTCGCTACTATGGAAATAATATCTTGTGCTTAATGGTTTTTCACAATTACATGTTTTATTCCCATGTTATTTTATCATTATTTATGTTCCATTATGATCTATTCCTTACGTACTGCCATGTTTTATGTCATTGCTCAAGATTTTGATGTTTAAACATTACGTTCATGTTTTTAAATTCCAATGTATATGGTTTGTTCTATTTTCTCCATTATTACCCTTAATGAGCATTTGAACTCATACTTTATATGTTTTCTTTTCCCCAAGATTTAAATAAAGGTTTTAGGTAAGAAAATAAAAAGGGATGATCTGTACGGGAGATATTGAAGATCTTTCATCGTGACTAGAAGATGTTGTTCTAAGTTTCCAAAGACCCTAAACTATTACGGTCCTTGTGTGTCATTTTTTTTTATGTATTAAATATTTCGTAAAATTAATGTAATTTCCATGTACATCAAGTTTTGGGACTCTACAATAGATGTGTTTTCTAATGCATTTTGTAATTTCGGTACATAAGACATTGTTGGATCTTACGGAAATTCCTCCATTAACCCTAATAAATAATCACATAGGTGAATTATTGCTTATTTTATAATATATTAATCCTAGTTTATCTGTTTTATTACAAATTCTATATCACAATTAACTTTTAGGTGATTTATTGGTACCTGGAGTTGTAATTCCAAGACTGCAATGAGAGCCTGATATTCTTCCTCACTATTTGTTCCGTGTTCTGATAACATAAAGTAATAATGAAACACTACCTTCTTTGGGGAGATAAGTGCAATTCCTAACCCAGCTTCTTTGAGTTTAGGGTCTTCCATTCTCTTCCCAGCTGGACTTCTAGAAGCACCATCAATGTACATTTCCCATACTCAGGGACAATCTGTAATAGAGAATATTTATTCGTCAGGAAGTTTAGTGTTCAATGATGTCTTTTTGATGATGTGTTCTCAGTAAGGAAGTATTCTAAGTCTTTGTTAGGTTTGATAGGGTAGTGGTAGATGGTCTAGAGGGGGGGGTTAATAGACCAGATTACAAACTTTAATGAAAGGAATTAATTAATTAAATTAATTATCAGTGTTAATTATAATGGTTAATTAGTAGTAGAAAAAGTAAATAATGTAAGGATTTTTTAATAGTAGTCTATTCCAAAGTGGGATTACTCTACTCTTATACCTCTCTACTTGGAGAGAGATACGTGTGCACTAAAAATGATTTTTAAAGGGGAATCATAATCTAATTACCAAATCCTTTTATAGTGGAGGGATAACAACGACACTGACTTTTGTGTGGGGAGTCACAACCCTTACAAGTTTACTTTAGACACTATGAGTCACAACCCAAACAGTCCGGACATTAGATATAGGGAGTCACTACCCTAAGATCCTGACATTATAATCGGAGAGTCACAACCCGAGGAAAATGAATAAAAAAATAATTCTTTTGTGTGTAAAAACATAAACCAAAAAATAGAGTGTGTGTGAGATTTGGAAAGTAGTTTTACAGACTCAGAATTAGATGAAAGAGAAGATAAAAATTAAAGCGCAGGTACTCGTTCAAGAGGTTTATATCTGCACATCTTGTCAATGCAATTTTAGTTGAATTAGAATTAATTTGGCACTTGAGAGAATGAGTAGATGGTGAAGAAAAGTGTCATAGGACGTTTTAGATTCACATTAGGTTCAAAGATCACAACACTTTCTCTTTGTATTTCAATTTTATTTCTTTACTAGAAATAGATAATGATATATACAGAGAATAAAATATATATCAGGTGTAGCATCTCTACTTCCTTTGGATATTCAAAATTAATTGAGTAAAGAGTTCCTATAAATATCTCCATGAAAATAGCATCATCGTTGCTTCTTTATTTATATATAATAAATAATTAATAAAATAATTCAAAAATATTTTGAATAAATATTCTAATAAAATATATGTAATAATAAAAACATTGAATAATTTAAAACATCATTTTAAATCCAATTATAATATTTTAAATATAGTTAAAACATTTCCTGAAAACTAGTAGCATATTCTGAAATTAAATTCAAACATTTGAATTTATAAAATTTTGAAACGTCGAAATTTATTTGTAAAAGAAGTTGAAAAAATTATTTAATTCATTTCCTTGAATATAGAACCAAAAACATTCAAAACACTTTTATTATGATTGTTATACTTAATGAGAACTTTTTCACAAAAAATCACATATATATGTAGAAAATCAATTTTTAAAAAATTGCATGGAATAAAAAGTAACTTTGGAAAGAACAAAAACTTCACTCAGAATAGTAACTTTGGAATGAACAGTAACTTCAGAATGGACAGTAACATAACATAGGCTATGAGCAGTAACATAATGTAAGGTATGAACAGTAATGTAACGTAGGGTATGAACAGTAACACAATGTAAGGGTTGATGAACAGTAATTTATGGTTTCCAAACCATACTGTGTGGAATGAAGAGTAACGTAATGTAGGTTATAAATAGTAATGTATGGTTTCCAAACCATACTTTGCAGAATGAATAGTAAACCATAATTTTGTAAAAAATCTAGACCGAATATTTTGAAAAACATCATCAAATTTTTAAGGGCTCTTAATAGCAGATTCTTAATTTGGTCAAGACTAATGATTTGTAGAAAAACTTATTATCTTTCCAAAAAAATCAACTAAAAATTACATCTACAGATCCCAAAAACCTCAAAAAACAGAAGAAAAATAATTTTTGATGAACTGGTAGTACAAAACATCATAAAATAACTTCAAGTAATTAAATGTTGATTCAAAAAACAGTTTTAGACATTAATGTAAACTAATGAAATGAATATAAACATTTTATCTTTACATATAATTATATTTCACAAAAATTCGATAAATGTTGAAGTTACAGTAAAATAAATACAGAAATGTTTTAAAATAGTGAAATGTACAGTTTCTAATACCATAGTAGCAACTTCATTGAATTTTTAGAGAAATAAAAAAGAATTTTTAAATCATTAACTAATAAAGTATAGATAAATATCTTATCTTTCCAACGTGATAATAATCACAAAAATCCAAATAACATAAATTATGATGTCATCAAACTACCGAGGAAAAGTAATAAAAAATATCATATGTAATCAAATTAAAGGAAATATGCACATGCACAAACAATCTCAATCATTTTGTTTGATTAAAAAACCAAAACATTTAAACCATTAATGAATTTTTAAAATGATCAAAACCAAATTATATTTTCCCAAAACCTTCTTATTTCTCCCCAAAACTTCTCTCCAAAATTTCTGCCACTTTTTGTAATTAAAAAAATTGAAAACATGCTCCCCCTAAACAAATACATTAACGAAAATTTAAAATTACATCATACTAAGAGAAAATTAAATTTTCTAAAAATAGGCAGTGTCTAAATGATTTGTAAAAATATCTACATGCTGATTTTCAAAAGAGATCAATTCTAAAACAATATCACCTTTATTCACATGATCTCAAATAAAATGAAATCTAAGATCAATATGATTTTTTCTAGAATGTTTTAAGGGGTTTTTATAAATAGAAATTGCATATTTTTTATCAAAATAAATAGGTATATTATCAGTATTAACATCAAAATCACATAATGTTTCCTTAATCCATAAACATGGAGAACGACTACTAGCAGCAGAGATATGTTAAGCATCTGTAGTAGATAAATCAACAGATAAATGTTTCTTATATGACCTGGAAATTAAACATTTTCCTAGAAAATGACACATACCTGATGTGATTTTTTATTCAATTCAATAGCCTCCAAAATCTGAATCAGAATAACATGTTAAATCAAAACAGTTATATTTTGGATAAAATAAACCAGAATCAACAGTTCCTTTAACGTATCCAATTATTCCTTTGAACACTTTAATATGACTTTCTTTAGGATTAGCATTAAATCTTGCACATAAACAAACACTAAAACTGATTTCGGTTCTAGATGCAGTGAAATATAGAAAGCTACCTATCATACCTCTATAAACATTAAAATAAACTGATTTACCAGATGCATCACTATCTAAATTACAATTACTACCTATAGGAGTTTTCATGGATTTAGATTAATCATGACCAAATCATTTAACTAAATATTTAGCATACATATATTGATTAAATAATATTCCATCCTTCATTTGATAAATTTGAAGTCTAAGAAGGAACTTTCATTCTCCCATTAAACTCACGCCAAATTCAGAAGACATCAATGAAGAAAAATCATTACAAAGTATTTCACTAGATGATCCAAAAACTATATCATCAACATAGATTTGAACAACTAAAATATCATCAATAGATATTTTAATAAAAAGAGTTGGATCAACATTGCCTTTATTGACACCATTTTTTAATAAAAATAAAAAAAGTCTTTCATACCAAGCAAGATGTATGTTTTTGAGACCGTATAAAGCATTAAATAATTTAAAACATGGTTGGGAAATTTTTAATTTTCAAAACTAGGGGGTTGAGAAACATAAACATCTTCAATAATAAAACCATTTAAGAACACACTTTTTACATGCATTTGATATAATTTAAAACCATGAAAACGCACAAAATCCAGAAAAATTATAATTTCCTCTAACCTAAAAAAAGTTAAAAATGAATCATCAAAGTCTATACCATCTTCTCGAGAGTATCCTTGAGCAAAAAGTCTGGCATTGATTTTGAAAATCTGTCCAGATTCATCCAGCTTGTTTATAAAGATCCACTTAGTTCCAATTACCTTATTATCTTCATATAATTCTACACAAGTCCAAACATTATTTCTAACAAACTGATTTAATTCATCATGGATAGCAACAATCCCATTTTCACCTTTTAAAGTATCATTCATACTAACAGGAACAAAATCATAAATAAATGTAGAATTAGCACAATATTTTAAAATTGAATTTCTTGTTTTGACATCAGAATTAACATTGACAATTTCATTTTCAACAGGATGATCTCTGTGAATATTCCATGATCTTGGATCAAGTTGAGAAGAAGTATTCCCCCCTCAACTAATTCATTCTTATCTTGAGTAATATCTTCACCAAAATTAAAATCTCTAAAATCATCATCAATAAAATTAGAATAATAATTTATTTTAACATTATTTTCATCAAACATAACATGAACAGATTCTTCAATAACCATCAATCATTTATTATAAACTCTATAAGCTTTAATACTATTAGAATAACCAAGGAAAATGCTTTAATCGCATTTAGCATCAACTTTATCTAAAATATCTTTTGAATTTAAAATAAAAACTTCATAGCCAAAAACTTTAAAATAACCAAATTTAGGATTTTTATTTTTGAATAATTCATAATGTGTTTTCTTTATCAAAGGTATAATAAGAATTAAAATTGAAATATAACATACAGGAAAAATAGCCTTAGCCAAAAAAACATATCTATGCAGATTATATTCACTTAACATAGTTCGATCCATTTCAATAAGAGTTCTATTTTTCCGTTCTATAACACCATTTTGTTGTGGTGTTCTAAGAGGATATAATTTATGAGAATATCCATTCTTTTAACAGAATTTTTTAAAATATAAATTATTAAATTCTCCTCTTTTATCACTACGAATAGAAATAATCATACAACCTTTTACATTTTGAGCAAACATACAAAAATCAGTGAATTTAGGTAAATTATCATTTTTTTGAGCTAAAAAATATACCCAACTAAATCTACTGTAATAATCAACAATAACTAAAGTAAATTTCATTCCACCAAGACTATAAATTTGATTTGTACTAAATAAATCATGATGTTCAAACTGTAAAGGCTTATTAGTACTTATCTGATTACTGAGTCTAAAAGAAATTTTGTGTTTCTTCCCTTTCATGGAGGAATCAGAAACATGAATTTGTTCTTTCTTCAAAGAAGGAAGCTGTAAAACATTATCATACACTAAGATCTAATGAATCATCCTGAAATTAACATGACCTAAACATCAGTGCCAAAGGATGTTTTCATTCTATACAACATTCAAACACTTTACATGATTAATATTTAGTTCAGAAAAATCAATAGTATAAATATTATCTTTTAGATTAGCATAAAATAATAATGATTCATATTTAAAAACTAAAAATTTATTCATTTTAAGTTTAACATCCATTCCGTCATCGCATAATTTAGATATACTAATTAAATAATATTTTAAACCATTAAAATATAAAACTTTTGAAATAAATGTTGAATTTGAAATGAAAACTTTACCAAAACCTTTTTCTTTGCCATTGTAATTGTCTCCAAAAGTAACATTTCCTCCATCTCATATGTTGTATGTGGTAAAATTTGATGGTTCTAAGGTCATATGCCTAGAAAATCCATTTTCCATGTACCATATGTCATTCTTGAGACATCCAAGGCATTTTTCTGACAAAAATCAATTACTTGATAATTTTGGAACCCAAGCTACATTAGGTATAATAGGATTATTAATACATTTTTTAGGTACCCATATAGAATTTAAACATGTATTGTAAGGCACTCTCGATAACAGGGATTTTTAAATATTAGTTTTTGTAAATCCCAATGATTTTTTAAATCTAAGTGGGCAGTCATTGGAAAAGTGACCATTCATGCCACATTTAAAAGAAGAAATAGCTGAAGTACAACCATTTTTACTTTGAACAAAATGGCTTTTATACATTTGAGTTATCTTTTATCATAACAAAAACAATATTTATTTTTATCAGTTTTAGTCAAAGACATCATCTCATGATATTTTTCATGACCTTGAATAAAAGCCTACAAATTTTGTTTAAGTCATTCAACTTCCTTTTTCAATTTCTCACTCAAATCTCGAGTAGTTTTTAAATTATCATAAAATTTTGAATGAGAAGCAGAATAACTGATTGTTAACTTTTTATTTTCATGCATAATTAATTTATTTTCTGAAATATTTTTTTCATTATATTATTTATGTTTATTATATAAATCATCATCTTTGAAAATATTTTTCAAATCTTTCTATTTCTTCATTTAATTCATAAAAATTGGGGATTTCATATTCATATTCAGAATCAGAATATTCAGAATAATAAATAGAATTACTAAACTTATCCAGTGATGCCATGAAACACAAGTTAGCAGATTATATGTCATTTCCAGATTGTTCACTATAATTAGATTCTTCGGTATAAATCTATCTGGTTATCAATTCCTTTATATACTTCTTTTTTTTTATTTGTCATTATTATTTATTTTAGGGAAATTGAGTTTGATATGACCCTTATTACTACAATAATAAAAATTTACATCTGAAGCATTATAATTTTTATCACCATTATTATCTTCCGTATACTTTTCTTTTTGAGGGTTTATTCTAAACTTGTTTTTGAATCCTTTATTTTTCATTCTTTGGTTGACTCCACTTACAATATGTTACATGTCTTCATTTTCAATATCATATAGATCAGAATCATAAGAGTCATTAGAAATAACATTTATAGACTTAAAAGCTACAAAAAAAAATTTGTCTCCTCATCAACTATGTTCTTTAGTTCTAGTTCATATTGTAGTAGTGATCCAATCAATTCATCAAGTCTGTACTCATTGAAGTTATTTCTTTCAACAATGGAAACCTTGATTGCATTTAATTTCTTCAGTAATGCCTGTAGGACTCTTTAAACAAGTATAGAGTTCTCCAGAGCTTCTCCAAGTGAATTCATTCTATTCACAATGCTTGTGAATATATGGAACATTTGGTTTACAGTTAAATATTCACCCATCTTGAAGACTTGATACTCTTAAAAAAAATTCAAAGCTTGGGTCAGATCAATTTGTCAAATCCAAGGTGAGTAAATTGCAGAATCATCAAAATCTCATGAGTTGTCTTGCATGTAGACACATGACTAAAAACACATCTATTCATAAAATAATATAAAATTTTAACAACATTATAATTTAAGACATATCTAGTAGTATCAATTCCAGTAAGAGTATATGGGTCATCTTTAGGAAATTTGTATTGTTTGGACATGATAGACCAGTGCTCAATACTCAACCATTTGAGTTATTCCTATATTTGGGATCTCGAGTATCCATAATCATTTCTATCAAAATTTGGTGGCTTCTGAGGAATCCAAGAATCATTTGGGTTCAATCCCTCATTCTTATAAGATATATATCTATAGACTGTGAGGTCTATGAATAGGTTAGCACAATAAAATATAAAATCCGGCTAAAAAAAATAAATGGTAGGAAAAATTCCTAAAGGAAAAACCAATGGTACCAATATTTGGTATTTAGAAATATAATGATAGTGAAAAACTATTCTTTTTTAGGTAACCCTTTGATACCAATTTTTCTATCGGACATGGTAATGGACGATAGTATAGAGGGGGGTGAATAGACCAGATAAAAAAATTTAATTAAATTAATTGATTAATTAAACTAATTATCAATATTAATTATAACGGTTAATTAGCAGTAGAAGAAGTAAATAATGAAAGGATTTTGTTATATTAGTGCAGTCCAAAGTGGGCCTACTCTACTCTTATACCTCTCTACTTGGTGAGAGATACATGTGCATTAAAAATTATTTTTAAACGGGAATCATAACCCAATTACGAAATCCTTTTCTAGTGGAGGGATAACCACGACATTGGATTTTGTGTGAAGAGTCACAACCCTTACAACCTAACTTTAGACACTTTGAGTCACAATCCAAACAGTACTGAAATTAGATACAGGGAGTCACAACCCTTAGATCCTGACTTTAGAATCTAGTAGTCAAAACCCAAGGAAAAAGTATAACAAATAATGTTTTTGTGTAAGAAAGCATAAATAGGAAAATAGAGTGTGTGTGAGAGATAGAAAGTAGTGTTACAGACTCAGAACCAGAATAAAGAGAAGATAAAAATTAAAGTATTGGTACTGGTTCTTGACGTTTAGAATAGCATGTCTCGTCAATGAAATGGTAGTCGAAGCATAATTAATTTGGCACTTGAGAGAATGAGTAGATGGTAAAGCAAAGTGTCACAGGATGTTGCAAATGCACATCAGGTTCAAAGTTCACAACACTTTCTCTTTATATTGCAATTGTATTTCTTTAACCTCAAGAGAGAATGATATATATAAATAATAAAATATATAGTAGGTGCATCAACTCTACTTCCATTGGATATTCAAAATTAATTATGTCAAGATCTCCCATAAATATCTCCATGAAAATAGTATCATTGTTTCTTCTTTATTCTTGTATAAAAAATAACAAATAAAAGAATTCAAAATTATTTGAATAAGTCTTCCAATAAAATCTTCAAAATAATAAAATCATTGAATGATTTAAAACAGCATTTTAAATCCATTTAAAATGTTTTAAACATAGTCAAAACAGATCCTAAAAACTAGTAGCATATTCTAAAATTAAAATCAAACATTTTAATTTAAACAATTATGAAACGTCCAAATTTATTTATAAAAGAAGTAGAATAAATTATTAATTTTTATTTCTAAATATAGCACCAAAAACATTCAAAAATATTTTACTATGATCCTTATATTTAATGAGAATTTTTTTCAAGTAAATTTTTTTAAAAATTATCCATATATATACAGAAAATCAATTTTTAAAAAATTAGGCAGAATGAACAGTAACTTTGGAATGAACAAGAAAATCAGAAAGAAATGTAGCTTTAGAATGAATCGTAACTTCAGAATGAACATTATCTTGGAAATGAACAGTAATTTTGAATGAACAGTAATGTAACATAGGGTATGAATAGTAACTTAACGTAGGGTTGATGAACTGTAACGTATGGTTTCCATACCATACTTTGTTGAATTAACATTAACGTAACATAGGTTATAAACAATAACATATGGTTGCCAAACAATACATTCCAGAATGAACAGTAACATAATGTAGGGTATAAACAGTAACGTATTGTTGGAAAACCATACTTTGTGGAATGAATAGTAACGTAACGTAGGGTTGATGAACAGTAACATATGGTTTTTAAACCGTACTTTTCAGAATGAACAGTAAACCATACCTTTGTAAAAAATCTGGACAGAATATTTTGACTAACTTAAACGAATTTTTAAGGGCTCTTAATCGCAGATTTAGACTGTGTTCAAAACTTATGATTTCTAGAAAAGATTATTATCTTTCCAAAAAAATTAATTAAAACCAACATATACAGATCCCAAAATCATCAAAAAATAGAAGCAAAACAATTCTGGAAAACCTACTACTACAAAACAACATAGCATAAATTCAAGTAATTAAATGTCCATTAAAAATTTAATTTTAGACATTGATTTCAACTAATTAAATCAAGATAAACATTTTATATTTCCAGAAAATCATTTTTCATGAAAATCCCATAACTATAGAAGTTTCAGTAATTTTAATATAGAAATTTTTAAAATAGGTAAATGTAGATTCTCTAAAACCATCGTAGAAACGTCATTTAAATTTTAGAGGAATAGATAATCATTTTCAAAATTCCTCATTGAATAATTAAGTATAGATAAATATCTTCTCTTTCCAACATGACAATAATCACAAAAAACCAAATAACTTAAATTAATATATCATCAAAATATAGAGGAAAGGTAATCCAACAAAATCATATATAATCAAATTAAAGGAAATATGGACATGGACAAATAGGCTTGTCCTTCTACTACTTTTTTAGGCACAAACTATATATCAAACTACTGTAGAATATGTTTTCACCATTATAGATGTCCTATAAACATAGGAAAACTGAGGATAAATTTGAGAAGGTTATTATGAGATACCAAGTGGACCTTGTGATGGTGAAGATAGTGCCTCAGTTTCTGAACTACGAAGATTAATTATTGGAAGCTTTTCTCAATATCTAAATATCAAGTCTCTATTTTGACCATGATTCTACTAAGATAGTAAAGAATGTTTTTATTCCGAGAATCGTTCTTTTGTGCAAGGAAGGCACGAAGTGATCACTCAAAGTATGTTACATATATAATTATCATATTTCCTTTAATATGTGGGATCAATACCGGTGAGTGTGAGATGTATTTCTTGAGGGTATCAAATGATTATTGGTAGTCATTGTTCAATTGATACGTGACACCCTTCTTCATCAATTTGGTGAAGGGAAAATACGTACCTATGAGATTGGCTATGAAGATACAGATGTAGGCCATGATTCGTTGGAGTCCTCTCAACTCTTTCATGTTTCAAAGAGGTGAAATTCCAATGATAGATTTAGTATTCTCGGGATCAACATTGATGTTTCGATGGAATACAAAAAACTGAGAAATTTTCATGATGTTACATTGAAAACACATTTCAAGGGTTTCATTTTCAAATTATGATATTGAAGCATTCTGAATATGGTCTCTAATTAATTCAGGTGATTATAACATAGTATGGATTTAACCCCTAGATCATCAACAAAGCATTCAATGAATTTCCCCAACAGGATTTTGAAGGTTTTGTGCATTTCACGTTGATATGTCGCACCATCATTCTTCCATTCAAATGGAATTACTCGATAGAAAAATACACATTGAGGGGATCTTAAGGCTATGGATTATTTATCTTATGGGGTCATCTAGATTTTTTTACACCCATAGTATCCTTACATGAAGGAGAGAGCTTAGTAGCCATCTATTTTGTCAATCAAGAGTTATGTGATCGGAACCCAGAAGTCATCTTTTGGAAAATTCTAATTGAGATCTCTAAAATCAATATAGACTCTGGTTTTTTAAATTATTATTTTTAACTGGGAAAATATTGGCTAACCACTTTGGATACTTCACTTATCGAATGATATCGACATTTATAAGCGTGTCGACTCCAACCTTAATCTTGGAGGCATAATTCAGTTGTGTTTTTCTTTCTTTTTGTTAGTATTCCTAATGATCTTCTAGTGATCCAAAATGATGGTTGGCCACCTCCATGCCAAGACTTGGAATATTTTTATAATTTTAAGCAACCACATCCTGGTGTTTCTTTAGAAAGAAAGTATACACCTCTTTCTCTTCTTGAGTGATGGACACACTACTCAGAGTGGGGTGTGGATCTTTTTATGTACCCAGATTTATTTCTCTCAACTCATCCATAGTGGTGGAGACACCTTCCTCTAATACTGGAGGGCCATATCTGAGGTATTCCTCTTATTGTTATTCTTCATGTGCTGCTTCTTCACCCTTTTGTTGAAAGGTAGGTGATGAAACAAGACTTTCATATCTATGGGAGGAGTTTGTATTTGGAATTCCTGAAGAGGAGGCAACCATTTCTAGCTCAATTGATAATGAACTATCATTTTTAAGTTCTGAAGGGAGTATTATGGGATAGGAATTAACATCACTTTCGTTTTTCATGAGTGTAATAACATCTTCTAGCTTGGATGATGAAGAAGAGACAAGTTTATGTTCAGTAGATGGAATAAAGGAATCTCCATTTAGGCTTCCATCATTGTTTGGTAAATCAATGATTTCTCTTGTGCTACCAGGATAAATTTCCACAAATGAAATTATGGAGTCCACTGAACGAGTGATTGTATTTGGGTATACCCTTTTAATTTGATTGATAGTGATCAATAAATATGAACTTATATTCTTGAATCGATTAGATGAGATCTTTTCCAGACCATTCAGACCATCGATGCTTGTTATATACTTTTCCACAGGATGTTTCCCCTTTGTGTGATAGAAATCTCAATCAATATACTATGATTTACATGTTTTAAATTGGGTATTGTCACTACAAAATGTCCCAATTTTACCATTTAAGAAATACTTGAGACATTAGTGATATGACTAAAGAATGGTTGTCTATTGATGTATCCAAGACCTTTCCAACAGAATGTTAAAAGTTGTGTCCTGCCGAATAACCATGAAATATGAATGAGATACATGATTCCCAAACTGAGTCCTGAGTTTAATTTCGCCTAGAGGTTCTTTTTCATTATTGTCAAAACATTGCAGCATCAAAGTGGTGGGAGACAAGTTAGATTCAGTGAGACCCAACTGGCGAAGATTACAGATGGGAATGAGGTTTACCACTGAGAAATTATCAATGAAGGCTCACTGGATGTCAATACCATTGATCTTGATGGATATATATAATATTCCAAGGTTTCCTTGTAAAACATCATCTGCATTAGGGTCCATGAAAGATATGACTTCATGACATTATACAGGATCATTCTCTATATAGTATACCTCAGTAGCTGCATCCTTGGTTTTAAACTCTTGAGGACTTGATAAAGCCTCAATGAGTGCATCCTGGATATCCTCTGATAGATTTATAGCATCCAGGATTGATAACATGACCATTACTTGGAAATATTATTCAAAATTTTGTACTTGGTCCAGAGGTCTTTGCTTCCCCACATGTAGATGAACTTTTTTAGATTTCATGGAAGATAATGTCCTTGACAAGGATTTTCCATCCTTTGAAGTAGGAACTGGAAGCACTTCTTCTCTTGGAGGACTTGGTAGGATAGTTCTTAATGCCTTCGGATGATATGGAGACATATCCTCTAACAGATATTGCATGGTGATTAAGTCATGGAAGACTCTGTTATGTGTGGGAGAGTTTCCATGTTCCTATTGATCCTTCTAGAGGGATCTCCCATGAGTTTATGCTGCATAAACGATTCGAGAAGGGGTGTAATTGAAATAGTGGGTTCTTGCATACCCATGTCTTCCCCATTAACCTTGACCTTGATGAATTATTCCTCCAGTTCCCCAATCAATTATGAGGAACTCAGGATCATAATCATAATCATTAGATACATTGGGATATGTTATGTGAATAACATTAATAGATCTAATGATCAACTCTTTATCAGATTAAGATTCTTCCTGATAAGTCAATTATTGTTGTGCTGTTTGGCAGGGTGGTGCCTGTTATTTTGAATCATTTGGAATAAATCTGATAAGGTTAAGGAAAAATTTGGCCTTGAAATAAACTCATCTAATTTTTAATTCTCTTTATCCTTATAACCATGTCGCTTTTTTGAGGATTTTCCTTTGTAGGACATATATTTTCATGAATATGGATTGGCTGTAGTGGAAGTGGAAGGAGACAATGTTGGCGGTTTGAATTGTGTTCATATTATGGTATGGGTTTGGTTGATTTTTTCATGACCATCCAATCATCTAATTTCTGATCATTATTTCTTTTGACACACCTCCTTTCACTTTCTTCATCTAGATCAGCAGTATTAGTACATGATAACTTTGTAGGTGAATTTTTCAACTTCACTTTCCTATAGACCACCATCTTCTATAGGAGGTCCTTAAAAACAAAACACTCCTGGATTGGGATCCTAAACATTTAACAAAAGTGGTAGTAGTTTGGGAGGTCCTCATATCATTATATTCTCATTTTCTTTAGCCTTGTAAATATAATTAAGATGTTTTCCAAAAATGAAATGATGTAGTTGGGAAATTTGTCATTTCTAAAAGAATAGACCTTGTTTTTTAACTCCTTAAAATTTCTTTGCCTTGGATATTTTTGATCATCTTGATGTGGCATCCATTTTTGATAATGCTCAAGAGGTGGAGCCCTATGATATGATGAGGGATTTGAAGTAGGATTCGTTATAGGGGACTTCATAAGTGTAAATGTATTGGTCTCTGCTTTTACTACTCTTCTTCCCAGAGCTAATGGGATTACTTAAGATTTGGCTCTATCGTTATTAAAGAGTTTTCCACTTTTTTGAGCAATTGAAACCAGATCTCAAAACCCACCTATTTATTTCAAAGGGATTAAAGGTGTGTTCAACACATCATGAAGGTTGGCTACACAAATGGGTAACAATACTTCTTAAGGGAGTGGTAAATTCAAGGTGTCTGTTAATCCTTTCCACCAAGCAATTAAATGTAGAACTCTTTCATTCTCCATTTACATGTTGTTTGTAAGATCGAATATTGTTGTCTTCTATAGCATTGAGATGAACTAAAAAATGAACTTATAATGTATATCTTCACATCCAGTGATTGATCAAGACTGAAAACTTGTATACCAGAGGAAAGTGGTCCCCTATAGTGATTATATGAAACATCTGAGCCTCTCTTCCTCTTGTTACTCAAGGGTCCCCATCATGGGATCATATAAAGAGATGAAATGAATCAAGTGCTAATCTGGATCTCTTGATCCATTGAAGATAGTAAATGTGGGATTCCCAAAGATTATAGTAGGAGGAGTCAGATCTACCCATTCAGGATAAACATTATTCTCTGGTTGAATTGGTTTGTGACATCCTTCTATAGCTTCCAATGGTGTTGTTAGTGACTCAATTGAATTCAAAATCATTTGGGAAACATCTGGCTGAGCCGAGACCTGAATGGGTATAGCAGATAGATCCTAAAATGGAGTGATGACTGGAAAGACCATTAGTAGTGGTGTTTCTGGTATTTCCCTTAGATAACCCATGGGGATAGTCTTATAAGGATGTGCTTGACCCTTCTCTAGTTTTTTACCCAATGGAGTTAATTCATTATCTGTATCAGTAATTACAATAAACCCTCTTTCCTTAGGAGCTCCTACTAGAAGTTAAAGCTGAGGATCTGTTTGTGAAACATGTCTTGCCAGAATGCTTCTTCGGAGTAACTCTTAATTCAGTATAATCACCACCTTCATATCTCCTTATTTTTGAGAAATTATTTCCTCAAACAAATGGGATTGACCTTATCTAGTGGGAAGGTGTCACATGGTTGGACCTTTACCTTCCCCCTGCTAGGTTCCTTGTGAGAAGGTGGAAGTGGATTATTTGAGGGGATTCCTTGATTCTGATAAATACACTGATTTACGGTATGAAAAACTCATTCATTTGTTTCAGTGTGGACCATGTTAAGAACATGAACTTCCCCTTATAATTCCACTAAAATGGGCTCATGATCTAGAGGATCTATAGTGATGGAATTGTTGACATTTACTGTTGAGTAATGCATTGCTAACATTCTGTAGGTGTCTTGGTGAGATCTCCTTCTTCTTCATCCTATATAAAACCTTATTCTTCTATTTTTTGGTTCCCTGGGAAGTGTTTGATGGATAATAACCTAAATGGAATCCTTGGATATTTTATTCATGCTTTCATTTTTCGGCTTCTATCCTAATCGGGGGAAAAATAACGTTCATTGTGGAGGGGAATGTGATTGTGAAAAATATCCCATCCTTGTAAGATGGGGTTGTTCTTGTTCTTCTTTCACAACCCTTTGTGCACTATTTTTTGGTTTTGAGGGTTGGGTTAAAAAATACCTAGACCTCAGGGATGGGGTGGTTCCTAAACTTTTGTGGTTGATATCAGTGCAACTTCTCTTCTGATCATATGGATTCTGGTCTGAATACTGGTTGGGTGCATTATCTTATACTAACTTAAATCATGCATTTTGGAATACCATTGTTCAATTTCAAACATTTGTGTGATCTGATGGCTGAAATCCCCTAAATGGTAATCCTTTTCATTTTTTCATATTCTTGATGCAAAATAATCTCAATAGTTGCTCTCTATGGTCCTGACATTGGTGAAATCTAATAGTGGAATGTTCTTGTTGAATATATCTTTGGTCATGACCAAAATTTTTGTTATTGTATCTAGACTAGGGAAATAATGTTTCATGAGACCACTTTTGGTGGGGTTTGCTTGTTTTGGGGCCTAGTGAAATGAAATGTTCCATGTGAACCACATCCTCTAATATGAACACTAGATGGGGTTTCTATGATCAATTGTCGCAACCTTTTCAATGCATCGAGGCGTGCACGTTGAAGGGCCTCCTATTGAATCACGATCTTTCGATGTTGGGAAACCTGGAGAGATTCCAAGTCAATTGGGTGCTGTAAACTTTCTATTACCTTGACATGACATTGATATTCATCATATGGAAATAATTTGGCTTTTAGATGATGAAGAGTCTTCCATATGTTGATGTGGATATCATGAATACAATCTTCTGTCAACATCTATGGAATGTTGTATTGAGAGGTGGACAAAGGTGAGAACATGACTGGTATTTCACACTTATCTAGTTATTTCCTCATGTTCATCATATCCACTTCATAATTTTCTAGAGGTTTATAAACCTGGTCTAACCAGAGTGGATGATTCTCAATTAATTTACCATAAGAAATTGTATTAGTTGATATTTCATATACTATAATAGATGGAAAATGACTCAAGAGAGGTTGAGAGAATGGTTGTCACCAGGGGTTGTCTTCTATCTGATAAAAAACCTCACCAGCCAATAACAAGGAATCATACATTATTGGCCTTATGTATTTATTTCTCTAGATAAGAAGGATTTCTCATCACTACATTGAGAGTTGGAGAATTCTCATGATAATGAAAAACCCTACTACAGAGAGAAATTTCACAGAGAATTCCATCATGGGGAGGACCACCATGGTGGCTTAAAACAAGAGATAAATACTCTTACTCGATGTACTTATGGATACACAGAGGGTTGTCATGGTTCTTATCCAGATATAGGATCTTGAGATTGACTGAATTATCATAAATAAATTCTTCATGATGAACAGCACGATGAGGAACATCATAATTATTCTACAAGTCCCATAATTTGTAATGGAAGGGTAGGATCTTGAGATGAAATAGATAAATGTATAAGGGCTTCAAGATCTCCAACATTAAGAGGATTCATGTCATAGATCAAGTCTTGATTCTCCAAATGTGCTTGGTGAGACTTCTTCTTAGATTCCTTCTTACATGAAGATGGGGAAACTAGGTGGGAGAATTGGTTATCATGTTTATGTGTGTGTACCTACAATGGAGTGGACATTAGATTAGGTTGATTACATTTTATTTTAATGGGTGTATATTCTAGATCTGATTGTTCGTATGATATGGGGGAGTGTGCCTCATAACCCCCTTGGATAAGAACGAAGGTGTGTATCTACTCTGGGATGAAATGCTGATGAGTCATCCCAGGTACGGGGATGGAATTATATGTACATCCCTCTTGGTACTATTGAAGTTTCCATTATGATATTTTGGAAAGCTTCTGGGATATGAGACGGAATGTTTTTCTTCTTTTTCACCATTTCCAAAATGTGTTTGGTGACTTCAACAGCTATAATATGAATATAAGTCTATTATATATACCGAGTAGGTGTATGTACTTACTCCTATTCTCCCTTTCCTATCAATGTATACTTTTAGTACTCATGTGTGTGGGGTAGAGAGTTGAGCCTACCCCATGTTTTTCATAATAATTTTTGGACTGACTTCTTAGGGGGCAGCAAAATGAGTCTTTTCTCAGGCTTCATGTATGATGGTAAGTGTATGTATCAGCTAGCTATTTTCCATAATGCATGGTTAGTGAACCTCTTTATTTTTTTCATATGAAACTACTAGAAGCCTTGGTGAGTGTAGGTAGGTGTATGTTCCTGCTTATAACTTGTCACCACATTTATTTGGTGGGCTTCCATGAATACAGTCATATGAGTCTGTGGACTAGATGATAGATTGTAAGTAGGTGTTTGTTCCTTCTAATGGCACTCCCTTGGATTCAATCGTTTGGATTTGTTGGGCACCGCCAGAAGAGTTTTTTGGCCAACTAAATGTAGTCAGATGGTTGTATGTTATTGGTCATTGTTTGCCACCAAACTAGGTTTATAGACTTCACTTTAGGGGGGAGGTTGGAACCTACGCTTTGTTAGCTAGTTTTTGACTCTGATAATTCGTCCTGCATGCCCGATTCTGAGGGAATTGGTCTGGAATGTCGAATATAACACATTAATCATGTTGAGGGTTTACTTTCGTGCAGTGTTGGCAGTGGTAATTGTTGTCAAGAGCCCTTGGGAAGGAGCCATGTGTCTTCAGGATGAGGCCATCAATGGCCTCTTAGTCAATCTACATGGAATAGGTGAGGGATTAGTGATTTTGTTTTGTGGATTGGATCCTAAAATGGTTGAATATGGTGGTTGTCACCATCTTCTTTTGAACCATCAGTTTTCATTAACAAGAGGTCTAGGGTTTATTATTGATTTGGAGGGCATGTCGGGTAGCCTCCACAGTTAGGATAGTACTATGTTTATGGTAATCATGGACCATTGTGTTGGATACCTAGCTTTGAAGATGTTGAGTTGGTGATAGCATCCTTTGACTAGAAAAGGATCCATCTTGGGTAGCAACTGGGGCATTCATGTGTGAAAACATGAAAGAATCCATTTAGATTAAAGGGGGTTCTTGGAATGGAAGTGATTTTAAATATGAAAAATAAAAATAAGGAACTTTGTAAAAGCAATTCATTTTCGATGAACACATGCATGAATGATTTCCTAGTCTAGCACTATTTTATCAATTGATAGGGGTCTGCTAAAAGGATAACACTATCATCTTGTTTAATGATTCTCATCGGGTTCTCCATTTTTTGTTTCCCTCGAAATGTGTGTTCTAGTTAGGAATCACAACTTCTAAATATTTTCCAATGTATTTGTTTATTGAGATGGAAACACCAAATAGTTTTGTATCCATAGGGATTTTCTTTCCAAATGATGGCCCTTATTATTGATTTTGACCCACGATGCTTATGAACAGAAATTGGTTGAGATGATGGGAGGTCGGGATCATCTCACCCTTTTGGGGGAAATATTTCCTACTCGGATACTCTCTTATAGATTTAAGATATGTTAATGAATCCTTATTAATTTACCAATTATAATTTAGGTTTCCCTTGAAATTTCAATCAATTATTAGAATTTGTGGAATTCAAAATCATCTATATGTATTCGAGGTTCTTCATCAATGGAGATATCCATATGTGTTGAAGGTTATCCATCAATGGTATCCTCTCATATACTACATATAGATTCTTTGGTCGTTATTATGAAAATGTTTGTTTTTAGGCCACTCATTGGGGGCACTGTAGAATTTATCATCATCTAGGGTGACAGAAGTTGTTTTCATGTTAGGATCAAATCCATAAATGAGCTTCTGATGTATACTTATGAAACGAATAAGAACTCAATTAGTTTATTTCCACATAATGAGACACATAATACCTTTTAATTTCATGTTATAAGGACCCAACCATACTGTATAACGTTATGTGGTAAGGAAATCTATGCGGAAGGTTCCTAGTCAATGCCTGGTGTGGGACTTATGCCTATGTATCCTAAGGAACCTGGAACGGATATGAGTATCAAAGTTGGATTAGAACCTGCTGGGAATATGGACCATAGATAATATGATTGATTTGGAGTGTTGGGTTAGAACAACCGGGAGGCTTCCTATGTATCCTACTTGGATGGGAATCATACCCACATAGTTTAGTTAGACTTGCAGGGAAATATGACCCTTTGAGATATATTTGTTGGGGCATACACATAAAGAGGATTCCCTTGTGATAGGTTCCCTGATATATTTATAAACTCATATAGATTTAAGAGAGAATTAATTCGGGGATTACTCCTAGGGAGGATTCTTATATTAACGGAATTAGTTTTGGATTTTTGAAGAGGATGTCTAGTGTGCTCAAACAATTGGTGAAGGATTCTTATGTACACCAATTATGGTGGGGATCATAGATCACATAGTTAATTCAATGAGGTTGATTATGAGGATGTTTTGATCATCACAAATCTTTAATACCATGTGAATAATTATTGGTGTAAGAAATAGGAAAATGTGAAATATTCAACAAACCACACACTTTCTCCTCGACTAGTGGAAGAGGTTGGGCCTATGGTGAATGAAGCAAGGGTGATGGTGGATGAGGGCATGAATAAATTAAACTTTCAATGTGAAAAGAATATTAAGGTCATTGTGTCTATCCCAAAAGGCTAGGGGCTTATTCCAAGAGGGATTCCCAAAAAGAATTCACTTGTCAATGGAGGATTTAATCCCATATAGAAGGTAATGGAAAGTGTGACCCTTATCCTCCCTTCATGGAACCCAAGGCTTCAAATATCATATATGAGAGGGTATGGAAGTCTTATCTCTATAATTCGAAATTAGGAACTCCTCAACATTTCCTCTAGGGTAAGGGTTTATTTGACCAATGGTATCCAAATCCATAGACACCCTGATGATCCTTATCCTCTGGATAGAAATGTGTGAAAAAACTCTGATCATAGATATCCAAATCCAAATGAGAGACATGATGATGTGCCTCTTCTATAGGATTGATGAATAATGATTTCTTGTTGGAGGTTTCAACTAGGTCCCTTTCAGACAAGGTAACCAAAGAAAGAGAACCCCTTCCATTAATGGATTAAAATATGGATTAAATGATAGATTGTGTTGGTGGCTCGTGCAAGTATGATGCACAAGTATTTCGTTTAGGTATTCCACATAGGTATGTCATGTAGGTCTTAAGAGGAAATGAAAATTTTCCTAACATAGAAAGGATAATCCTGTGAAAAGCTAATATAACATAGTAAATGGACTACCAGGACAAAAACACTTTGGTGAGGTTTTAACTTAAGCACACTTGTTGTCCCTTAATTTCCTTGGAGGAATCTCACAAAAGTCTTTGCTTAAAGAAAGGACCTTTCATAGGTGACTTATTATGGAAGTATGATCCTCAAATATGTATCTTGTATTTTAGACCCTGAAAGGACTTTGATCCTGTTTATCCCTTTTAATTCTCTCATCTATCTTGTTTTAGAGAGATATCTATGAAAATTATGGGGACCTTATTGAAGGAGATATGAAATGAGAGCATCAAGAGTTCTTTTGAATTTTTCAGTTCTTGAAATGGGGAGCCCAAGGATCCTATTTTTAAGAAAGGAGGGGGGTGATCAAAAGGAGGTGGTATGCTTGGTTCATGGGTGTAGATCCTCTATGTAGGTCCCCCATGTAGGGGTTTAAAACATATAATTCCACATCAGTCCCCCTGTGTAGGTCCTCTGCGTAGGTCCACGGCGTAGGGGTCACGCCTATAGGTTGTCTGGGTATGAGTTGTTCTGGCCTTTTTGTGTGTAGGTATGTTGTGTAGGTCCCTTTAATCTGATTTATTTTCTTCCTTTTAAATTTCCATGATTATTTAATAATTAAAAATTTATCTTCATAATTTTATTCACTTACTTTATTAAAAGGTAGTGTCAACAGTTTGAGATGTGTTTATGATAAATTCTTGATGCGGTTCTGATTGATCCAGGGTTTTATTGTATGAAAATCGTATTTTATTTTTATTTATTCTCCTTACGGTGTGCAATAAATAAGAAAATATTATTCATTATAAGGGATTCTCAATATCTCCCTATTTACATACTGCATATAGGGATTTCATGGTTTTGTTTCCCTTTGGGTAGATTGAAAGGGTGGGCATAATAAAAATAATTATTTAGCATAACTTCAATTGATGATAGTGGGTAAAAATCACATTTTTTATCATATTTATATTGCTATTGATGTGTTTATCCAAGATGTTTACCTTTCTTAAAATGGATGTTGTTGAAAGATTTTTTTCTAATATAGATGAGGTGTTGTGATGAACCTTGTTGTGTTTTTGATTGATCTCACCATGAATAAAAGTAAAAAAACATATATATAGATAAAAAATTTGTTTCATCGGTAAATTTGGTTTTTTATAATACCCATTCTAAATAAATAGTTAATTTGATGAGTTCCCTTGAATAAATTGTGGATTCTAGGATGAGTTTTTATTGTGTGAGGTTACTTTTTTATGTTTCCTTTTTTGTTGTGGGTCTTCATGTAGTGACGGTATTGACTAGTTGGTTTGTTTGATGCATGGGGTTGTGATGTGGTGATTAATAAGCATAGATGCGGCGTAGATAGTTTTGCAATGTCATTTGTAATGGTTATAGTGAGTTATGTGATTTGGTGAGAAGTGATTGTGGTTGTGTGGTATTTGTGATGTGTGGTTGTTATAGATAGATGGAATGGTTCATGTGGTGTGGTGATGATAGTGGATGTGTGGTGTTGTATAGACAGTTGTGTGATATGGGTTTGTAGTATGTTTATATTGGTTTCTCTCTTAGTAGTGGAATAAATTATTATGTTTAATCAAATGAATAAATGAATGGGTTAATAAATGAATAATCATTGGATGAAATCATTGTGTGTTAAATGGATTGAATGAATTGAATAAAACATTTTTTGTGTAAATTTGGAAGAAATGGATTAGTAATGGGAGTTTAAAGGAAAATCATTAAATCTGCAAATAGTGAAATCAATGATGAATGTTGAAATTTGTGGCTTGGGTGGTGGTTGGGTAGTGTGTGGTATTTAGTGGTGGATTAATTTGATGTCTGGTGAAGTGGTGGTGTTTTCTAGTGTAGTTGATGTGAACACATTATTTATTATCGTGTTCTACCTATATATCAGGTAATTTTATGTTATTTCTATACTCACCCAACTCTAGTTCTATAAGTAAACCATTTCTTAGAGGTTGTAGGTTTTAATTTTCCCCAACATACTGGATTTTGGTTATATGTATGGTTAGATACCCCCACTTCCTCACCTCTCCTTATTCAATATGGCCATGGTGTCTTCAGGAGATATGTGGTAAGATATCCAATGTGTCTTATGAAGATATGTGATTTGATGAGGTAGTGATGAGGTAGTGATGTGATATGACATGTGGTGTGGGTCATTGTTGGTAGGATTAGGGAACAAGGTTGATGTATTTTTCATTCATGATACCCTACTATATTGTTTTTTATTATTATGTGAGATTGGATGTGATTTCCTAGGTGTCTTGAAGAGAGATGTGATGTGATGACCCAGGTGTCTTCATGTGGGACATGATGTGATGATACTTGGTGCTAGCATGAGATGGTAGACTTTTCGAGGGTGGGGTAGGTTGAGATGCATCTTGACCAACATATTGGATGGATTGTTGTGATGTTATATGTTTGGAAGGTATTAGATCCCAAGACGTTAGATGTTGGGGTGTGAGAGCATAAAATCAGTGTGGAAGAGACTACTAGGCCCCATTCTTTATTATGTTTTCAATATTATGTTACTATATTGGATGCATGATTTGGTGAGTGAAAAATATTCAGGATAAAATTGGTTAGATTACTTTTTAGGTCCTCTTGGTTTTACTATTTATTCACTGGTGTATTAGTAGGATTTTACTACATGTTCACTTGAGACCTTTGGTATGATCCTACTGAGTAAACTTGTATTAAAAGACAATAAATATAAACTGTTTTTAGGTTACTAAGAGGAATTTGAGGACCAAGACAGACTTTGTATCTTGGGTTGGAGATGCTTTTGACTTTCTTCTATAGGACTTGTATTGTGGTAATTTACTTGGATACATTTTTCTGTATTTGTTGATATTGACCATGTATTGTGGGATGGTTTGGGTTTATTTTTTATATTATATACTAGAGATGTTTTTTTTTGTTTTTACTATCTCATAATTATATTTTATTTAGAGGTAAATGAATCCCACATGTGATATTTTTATAACCTTAGTTCTTTCCTCAATCTCGGGGCCTACTTCAGGCAGGACTCATTGGTCATTATGTCCCTTCATTGTCATTCCAAGAGGGGTATCTTTGCAGGGAGGGGTCATGACATGGAAAATAAAATTTTCAATTTCATCAAGAACAGAAAACTATTAATAAAATATACACTAGTAGATCCCGATATACAATTCAATCACACACCATCTAGCCCCCTACCAATATAGAAAATCGATAAATCTTTACTCATTATATTTGAAAAACAATAAAATTACAAGGATTAAAACTATTTCCAAAAAACATACAATCAATTACTCATTTTATTATGGATCAACACCCTACGAAATGGTCTCAATATCATTTATTAATCATATATAAGCCTTAATAATTACCTTAACCAATCACCAATAGGTTAGGGAATAAACAAGATAAAAGGAAAGAAATATATCTTTTACTTGAACTATGAACTAACCCCACACTTAACCATGTATTATCCTTGATCAAAGTTTTTTAAAATGTTTTGTTATAAGTAATAGTTTAATAACAATAAACTAAACCATGCACTTCTTGTAATTTTATTTTCACACCCAATTTTTAAAATATCCCCTAAAACTGTCAGATAAAACTTCCCACATATTAATAAAATTAGATTTTATTAGTAATTACTATAATTTCATCTTATAAAAACTCTATTAGGTTATACCACATATATATACATCTCAATGTTAACATTTACAAAAACTATATCAATGCTTTCCAAAAAAAGTAAATAGACCATGAAATAATCTAGAATTATTACCCTAAAAAACTATATTCCATCTATAATCACCTCACATTCCATATGAAAATCATAACTACCAAAATATATTGTTAATTAAATGATTCACATTGTAATGTAATACCAAACAAAGAATAAAAAAATTATTAGACATAATAAGCCACTAAAAATAACTATCAAATAAAAAATCATTTTATTTTTGACACAATTAATTGAACCAAAATAATGCATGTAAATCACAATTTCTCATATATTTTTTAAAAAAAAATCAAAAACCCTTAAAAATTCAACCAAGTTCCCTTAATTTCCATAAAATAAATAAAATTCATTAAAATAGTTTAATTTTATTTAAAAAAACACTTTATAACTCATTAAATAATGTATAACTTTTTTACCATTAAATATAGCCTTTTTAGGATTCCAAAAAATAGTGTTTAAAATAAATGTCACCCTAAACTATAATTTTTATTAAAAACATTCATCCAATTTGTTCATCATATTAATTAATTGTATATAATCTATTATTTAGTCTCTTGGTGACCATTAAATTGGATAAAGTCCCATAACATTTTATATAATGTTATAAATAAATCAAGTTATGAATATAAATCTATATAAATATCATTATTTATAATATAAATTGGAAATTCAATGAGTCAAATACCCCTACCCCGTTGAATAATGAAAATAATAATAATATTTTAAAAACTACTAAAACCACTATAAAGTACAATTAATCGTATTTTTATCACGTAATCTCAAAATAGGAAATTCTTTAAGCATCAACTCGCTTATATAAGTTAATTCATATCCATCCATAATAATAAAAGGATTATATAATACTCTATGATTCAAAATAAATAGTTTTAACTCCAATACCCCAAATTTAATAGTCAGACAGTCCAAAAAATTGTAAACATGGTCCAATGTGATGAAATGTTAACATAATGAAGTGATAATGTTAATCACGACTCTAATAAGATAATAAATAATTTGAGACCCTTTCTATAGCCATCATGGGGAAAAAACTTCATATGAGTAGTTTTAAAAATTCCCTATTGAATCCCTTGTATCCAATTCCTTAAAATGTGACCAAAACAATTATGAAGAATATGTAAGAGATAAGAGGAGTTAGAAGTGATATTACGATTTTTCCATGAAAAATAGTTTTTATCCATGAAAAATTTAATCCAAACCAAATAAAACCCCCCTTTTATTCTTGTGATCTTACTTAGAGAAGAAGTTAGTGAAAACTATATAAGAGTGGGGATAAATAAATGATTTAAAATTTAATAGGTTGACATACATGGTCTATCTACATGGTAAAATAAGTGATAAAAGAAACATGTGTTCACATCTATCCACCCCTTCTTGAAATTTTGGAATAAAAATAACAATTAACTAACTATTCACTTTAACAGTAATTTTTAAAAACATCTCATTTTACTCAAATTGAATAAAAAAATTCACTAAACAATAACTCTCTTATAAAAACACTATTCCAAAAGGTTATTTTGAGATTTTTCTTATAAATAAAACATATTTCAAATTATTGTTTATCAACTTAAAACCAAATTTACCATTTTACTATTTTATTTACTTAAATTCAAAAAATTTGTAGTTTCATAATCACTTTACTGTAAATAATTTTCATCCATAAAAATATTTACTAAATTCATTAATTCATTCCTCCCAACCATATCGAGAATTATATCCCAATCCAAAAATATTATCTACTCACCAATCATTAACCTGGTATATTTTAATATTTTTTAGATCCATAGAACCATCCAGAGTACGTGGATTCCAAAAATATTACTCTATTACTCTATGATGTACTATCCTTACATTTTTATGTATCCATAAACTACACCTTTGAAATTGTCTATAAAAATAGTCTTACCTTATTATGCTCCATAACATAATGAACCATCTATAAATAAAACCTTGTGTTACCAGTGAGGAAATAATTCAATATGAGTCATATGATTCCAAATATGAAAAAAAATTATGAATTTAGTGGATAACCCCAAATTTATCATTAATAAATACTGTGAGATTCTTCACACCACTAATCAATAAATTTGAAACTAATTTTTCAAAACATTCATGTAACCAATAACAAACATATACTTTCTAAAAAATAATCATTATATATTGATTGTTTGATTAAAATTCATTTCATTTTTAGAATTTTAATAAATAGAACATGTTTCTAATATTTAGTTCAAAATATCAAAAAAATTATTTTTTGATTACATACAGAACCAAAAAAAATTAAAAACATTTATTTTCAATGAAAACAAACATGTATTTGGAGAAACAAAATGGTCTTATGAGAATTGAGAAGTATAACCTTTTTAAACATGTGTAATATATTTTTTAGTTCAATGATTCACATCGGGTTCACCATTGTTTTCTAAAATGAATCAGGAAATTTTGATGGTTGATTATGGGGATTGAATATGGTTGCACAATCATTTCCCTCAGGGTCAACTTTTTTAAACAGCTTCCAACTGGGTGTTCATGGAGCCATAAATAACCAATGACTCCCTCATTCGAGATATTTCATAAAACTGCTTCCCAAATGAATGGGATATTTTAAAAAGTGACCAACAACTCTTAGGGACTCACATTAGTTGAGAGGATGGGAATTTGCGCTCATAACACCCATTTTCTGGGAAATTATTTCTTATTCTGGGACTCTCTTATAGATTTGAGACATGTTTGTGAATATTTTTCCCATTTCCAAGTATAACATGTGTCACCACAAAATTGACGATCAATTATTAGAATTCACAGACTCAGAATCATCTATATATATCCAAGGTTCCCCATTCACGAAGATATATGTATATATCCACGGTTCTGAATAAATAGTAAAAAAAATTATGCAGATCAAAGATTTTTATATTGTTCATCATCAGGAATTTGTTCTTAAGCCACATGGTGGGGCACTCTGAAATTTAATTTCATCCATAGATATGAGGGTTTTTTATGTCAATATTTAAACCATAATATGGGATTCCTATACATCCATTTTTAAAAAAATCATAATCTATATAGTTTGGAACCACTTAAAGGTACACGTCGCCTTTTAAGTTTGTGTGACCAGGACAAAACTATGAATTTTTATGTCATATGGAAAGGGAATCTTGATAGAAGGTGAATTACCAAGTATGATGTGATTATTATTCCAAAATGGCCTGAAGGAACTAGAATAAGTGTTCACTACTTGTTGGTTATGATCTCACAAGGAATATGGCCCAATAAAGGTAATGATGAAAGGGTCCTGAAAGGAATATGAGCCTCTTAGTTTGATATGACCCTACTAGGGATGTAGCCTATATAACATTAGGGTAAATTTGGGTTTTGGTTTTATACCTGAGGGAAGCTTCATATCCTTGTTTGTTGGGAATCATATCCCATGTAGTTCAAAAATGTTGTTTCTTACACCTATAGAGGAGGCCCAAGGGTGTTACTTCATTTAGAATATGGCCCTTTGAAGGATGAGGCATGGTTTCGAGGCTTACACTTCATAGGAGGCACATGTTTCTAGAACTGTGAAAAAAATTCTCAACTCATTGTGATTTTAAGATTTGGTAGGGGATTACACTCACGAGGATGTACATTTTCATGGGTATAGTTTGGGATTATACCGAATTGGATCCACATATGAGCAAGTATGGATGAGGATTTTACAAAATAGGAGGCCCATATTAGTGCTTGGTACCATGCAGATCTTATGATCACCATGATCCTTTAATCCTGTGTGAGTCATTCTTGGAGTGAGAAATAAGAGGAAGTGGTAGATCTAGAAACCAAAAAATCTCACTTATCCTATGTGGATGAGTTTAGAGCCTAAAGGAAGAGGGAGAGGGAGAGATCTAGAGAATGTCTCTTATCTTATTTTAATACCCTAGTCCTAACGAGATAGAGAAAGGGTGTTGAATGTGCATGTAACCTATTTTTTGGTAACCAAGATAGTCTCATTCAATCTTGGCTACGACTTGGGAAGACAGATAGGAGGAGGAGGAGGAGGAGAACATCCTCTAGTAAGAAAATATAGGGGCTTACTCTATGAGGAATTCGATGCTCCTGATTTCAGAGAGGATGATAGAAGGATCTAGCACTAGCCATCATCAAAGAGAGTGTTGTGTGGTTCCCCTCAATATCAGAAATGAGGAGGCCCACATAAGTACCTCCATGGTTGAGACTGTCATTACCATGGTAATGTATGATTGAAAACATTACGAGGATCCCCCTTATTAAGGAGGTTACAAATAGGACCCCAATATCCATGGGTTTTTATGATTGAGAGGAAATTTCAGTGTGTCTAGTGATATAATCATACATATCGTGCAGCTTTGGATGAGGCCTTATCTTAACTCTATTAGAATGGTTTACGGAGGTGCCAAAATGGGGACAAATTATACACCATAGTAAATAATGAGATTAGGAAAGAAGAATACCCTAGGAAGCCTCATTTAGTATACTATGTTTCTATGAAGGACGGGGTTCCCTCAGCATAGAAATTCTTTATTTTAGCTAGGGTTCTATCAGTTTATCAATTTTCTACATGGGTCTTGGTTCTAACGACATAGTTCTTTTCTACATGGGTTCGAGTTCCTTCCACATAGAGTCTCTCTATGTGGGGCAAGAATAATTCTACATAGCCTTTTACTATGCAGGGTGATCAACCAAAAAGAGGCCATATACTTATGCTTCATGGAATGGAATCCCCACAGGGTTTTAGGGTTATAGATGTATTAGTGAATTACGTTTTTACCATAATGTTATACGGTAGGCTTACCTATATGAAATGGATGGATCGTGCAATTTCCTCCAATTTTTTCCATCATCTCATATAATTTCTTCATACCCCCTAAGATGTTTTTAAATATAAATACGACTAACTGACCACTTGGATGGACTTTATTCTAGGGTGGTCTGCAAGGACTTCATTTGTGGGGGAACAATAAATACATCGAGCTCCACAATGATTTTTTTTGTACGAGATGAAAATCGTGGTCCAACCCCACAAATGTTATATCATTTTCAGGGTCCGATCATTTTCACCAGACATAAAATAATGTATGTTCCCTCTAATGACTTACTTAATACATGAGAACCAGCAACCACTATCATGTCCCATAAACATATTCATTGGTGGGATGCAATGCGAAGTCGTAGTCCACGTTGTGAGTTTTCTATGTGGGCCCTGGCCACCCTTTAAACATTTTTTTAACTCTTATAAAAGATTTTTTTACCCTTAAAACATCATGAAACTATTTTCACCTTCCATGTAGAGTTTTTTAGACCCAATAAATTCTCCCCAACAGAATGGTCTTTGATCTTAATAAGGAGGATGAAATTCTGATAAATAAGTTGGTACCATTTGAATCAACTTTTGGTATGCATATTAACCCACAATATGGACCATGCCAATATATAGGGGGGCATGGATCATTTTTCATTTACCATGTCCCTCTTATAAATAGAGCATTTGCGGATCCTCCATTGCTCACTACTTTCCACATAGCATTTTTCTTTTAAGGAATAATTTTATATGAAAGAAAATTTGTCACCCATGAGTGGTAATTCTGCTCTCCTATATAGGAATAAAGTGATTTTCATAGTTTCTAGATGCTTCAAGGACCAAGAACCTTTTGGACTGATCACCTTACGAACTAAGCGCCTCACGGACTAAGCACCTTGCGGACCAAGTCTCTCTTAGACCAATGCCCACTATATTGCTTCCACATATTTCTCGATCCTTTTAATGAATCTAATATGTATTTACAAACCATTTATCTTGGGTAAAATAGATTGTTTTTCAAACAAAATCTATCTTGTTAGGAGGATAAACTTCAGAGGTCAACATTTCTACTAACCATACAGATCTTGCCCCTCTGAAGGGAACACCAATGGAAGGGGTATAAACATATGATTCATGGGAATCAGACCAAACCACTTCTCCCATATTTATGATTTTCAATCCTAAAAGATCAGTCTCATGGAGCTACCTTCTGTGTTCTAGTAACTTGGACAATAATACATAAGCAGTATTCGGATCCCTGAAGAACCTGATGTTGGCCCCCAAACTTAGGAAAAATCTTATATTTTACCATTCACAGAGACAATGGAAGTTAGAGAAGCTGAAATATTGATAATTGATGGTGAGTTCTCCAGATTTCAAACAATTCCTTTCTCTTTAAAATTTTAGTTATTGACTAATTTAATCATCTGGATTTAGGATTGCTTCCACAATATTTTTCAGTTGTAGTCGCTACTCTAAAATCTCAACCCACTGAGGCTGTAGGGGAGTCAAATATCGTAGAACCAACTCATGCATAAAGTGTTGATTTAGGACCCTATCTAGTGGAACTATTTCTTAAATACATTCTTCCATATGAGAGTTATTCCTAAGATGATCGGGTAGCTCTTTACTACCTTTTTGTTTTTCATCAAACTGCACAGAAGGATAGATAGAAGCTAATTACATAGACCCCCTATAAAAATAACTCAAAAAACAACCCAAATTATGCCACATGTTTTGATTACTTGGGTATGTGGGCATGATTATCATGCCATACATGACATGGTAAAATAGTTGATTTCCACTGAAGAGAATTCTGGCATGCCCTAGTATCATATTTCAACTACAAAGTCCATGGACTACCTTTCCACAACCATGAATATCATTCTTAATGAATGTTTTGAGCATGATGTGGTGGATGTGAGGAAATAGGGTGATGTTATGGAGAAGATATCCTTTTTGGAGAATCTTCTTTAGGAGTTTGAGAACCTTCAACAATAGTTAGAGTGACTCAAGAATGAATTGGATCATGCTAAGGTGGATGATAATAAATGGAAATGGATAGTCACAGAGGTTGAGAAGGGAGAATTGGATGTTTTGAGAGGGTGGAGGAACTATTTTCTAGTGCTGATGTTGATACTCAAACGTTTTCCCAGCTCCATCGAGAAATATAGTATTTATATGTGATCCTTCAAACTCACCACTTATTAAAATATATAGATCCATCTTGGTTCTACTTCACCTTCTTTGATCCACCCATTGCCTCTTCAATCATTCATGTCCAATAAATTTTTTTTGGGAATCTTACACAACCATATAAATATTGGTTTAACCATATGTATCTCACATTTCACTATATTAAATGTTACCTAGATATTTCACATATTTATTTATTCCTACATAACTATAGAATTCCTAGGTTAATGTCACACATGCTTTAAAAAGACCAATCAAATCTTACACAAGCCCAAATTCTTATAAGACTATATTCTAGCCTTCTACAAATGCATCCAATATTGTTCCAAATCCATATTAAACTAGAAAAAGGTGATGTATACCTTATCCATTAGTGATTCTTACATATCTATTTATTGTATCCGATAACCCTATATTCTAATTAAAACTTCTTCCAATTTATAAAAAATACAACTTTTCACACCATGTATTACAATATCATTCATCCTCCCCAACATTCAAATTTTGTTTCCATTTGAATGGTAAACATATTCCCTTTTAATAATTAATCCATGAAAATATGTTTCTACATTAAATTATCCATTCACTTGTTAAAAAATTTAACAAATACTTTTAAAAACATCACAACTTACCAAAAAATTAAATTGATTGATAAAAATTTCACTCCAAAAACACCTTAAGACAATTGGTCTGAAAAATGTAGTATTTTTCTAAGGTCGTGGCGTGGAAAGGGAGCATTTTTTCATGCATGATTATTATAACATAGGATTCACATGTCATTATTATGCTTGAATGTTGATGATCGTATTGATTATAATATAGGATCCAGTTATTTAAAGTGTTAGAAACACTTTATAAAAGATTAACTATATAGCTATATAGTTTTATTCTACTTAAATGGGAAATGATTACATTTAATTTTTTATAATTGATACTATAAATCTTATTAGTGTCTGATTTTAACCACATGAATGAGTTTCTAGGGCTATAATAAGGAAGATCATGGTTCTTCTAGACCCCAAGTATTCTATGGTGTGTGTGTGTGTGTAGTATAATGGAATGTTCATCCAATTAATTCTTGTCATGCATATTATATATATAATTATTATTACTATGATTTAGCATTTCACATTTGGAACTGTAGAGACATGGAACTATGAAGACCACCTTTTATGTTCCTAGTACATTTTGATGATAATTACACATGAGTTATTGAGTATGATACATTTATGTTTTCCTTTCTTCCAATTGATCATTAGCTCCATGAGATTATTCTTGATGTGATTCAGTATATGAGATTTGAAGCTCTAATAGGTGACCCTACCATGTTAGATTTTACTAGAGAGTTTTAACTGCAATATCCAACACTATTTTTTGGAGAGGGTGGACCTCAAACTATAGAGTTATATAATGAGTATATGTGTATTATCTTCAACTATATTGCGACCCCATTATTGAGGCGGGTAAATATAATAGTATATATGCTTCATGGAATAAATATAAAAAAGTTACTTGTACCTACAGAAATATAGAAACATGTCTTATATTTGTTGGAATAAATGAGTAATTCCAACATATATTAAGTTGTTTGTTCTTAATTATAGGTTCTGATAGTTTTTTATGCCAAGTATATATATTTTTTGAAAATATTTATTTTACACCAACATATCTCTTATCAACAATTAAATATGTTGTTATACCATGTTAATACCTATAACGGTTTTAGAAAAAAATGAATCTATTATTATTAGTTAAAATTAAATAAAAATATCTTAATATAAGATATTTCTGTAACAATAAATCATTCAATAAAAATAAATTTTGATGAATAATATAATATATATTAAATACATAATTTTTTAAAAATATGATTATATGTTGAATTAAAATATTTATTTTTTAACAAAAAAATTTCAAATAATGAATACATATATATAATATATATAGTATAAAATTACTAATAAATTATATTAATTTCTAGTGATCCTGACTAAATCTAGGTTATACATGTGATGTAAAAAATGGAGTTAAGTGTAACACCAAAGCTAAATGGCATGTTCAATTTTTAGTAATGCAAATTTTTATCATATTCAGTTATTTTTTATATTTATTAATTTAATAATATCATATATTAATCCTATTAAAAGGGGAAAAATACCATCCCCAAATTACACATTCCGCATGAACATCCAACCTCTCATTTAGTACCCTAAAAACCCTAAATTTTTTTAAATATAGTTCCATTAGTCCACCATCTATTATTAGTGGTAGTTTTATGAAACCAATTTGAAATCATTTCATTCATTAATGAATAGGTTCATGACCCCTTCATCATCTTCCATTTTTCCTTGTTTTGGAATCCTCGACTCGTCCTCTATTATACCTTCCCCTAAAACAATTTCACTAGGGGGTGGTAATATTTTTTGAGAAATTATATTCTTATGCTAAAAGTTAGTGGTTTTATTAAAATTTTAGTCTTTATAGGTTGGTTATTCACTCCATATTTAAATCTTTTTTGGTCACAAAGTTACTAGAATGATCTTAGAGAAATTAAAAAATAATTTGGGTGAATCTCAAGCATTCATGGGAAAGTGATACCACTAAAACCTTAGGTAAATATATAATTAGAGGCTGAAAAGTTTTTAAATGGGACATGGACTGTAATTTATTGTAAATATTTATATTATATGAGTGTATAAATTTATTTCAATACCATACCTAAAAACTAAATCCTTATATTAACACCATTATTGATCTTTATAGTTTATTGATGATTTTACCATCTCACAAGATATCTATATTTAAAGGGAATTATGTTTTCATTAACAAATTCTCTATTATAAATTATCACCTTTAATTTCTTTATTTTAAATCATATTTGTGTTTTTTAAGGATCCATTTAAAAAAATTATTCAAAACGACTTATTCTACTTATAACTTATGAAAAGTGATTATGTACATGTATTTTCGAAATTAATTATTAAAAAAGTGTTTTCCACCAAGGTTAAAACATGTTTTATTGGTTATTTTGGAATTAATTTTTCATGGTAGCGAATTTAGGGTCCAAACATTAGGGTCATGCTTTGGGACACTTAGGCTTTTTCTATGTTCTCTATGTCCATGCTTTTTCCCCAATATTTTATTTTTTTAATTTACATAGTTTTTTATATAGAATAATTTTGAATCAATTTAAAATATTTTTACCCCTTTAGAATCTTGAAGTTCAAATATACTATTTTATATGATAAAGGATAATAGTATAGTAATTTATGGATTGTTTGTGTATTTTATTATTAGAGAAACATGTTACTAATTTTTTTTAATATTTAATATTTAAACAGTTATGGAAACATACTTCCTATGAGATTTTGTTTGAAATCACTTACTAAAAACATTTTATAAAACATATCTCTCATGACAAGAGGCTTCAAAGAATATGTAACTTACCAATCAGGGCTTCCACCTAACCCAAATCCCAACCCATCTAGTGACATGGCCATAAGGGTGTTCCCAAAACCCATGGGTTGGAAACTAGTTCCTCGGATTCAAACATTTCTTTTGGGAATTATTTCTCTCATAAGAATCAAAATTTAAACAACCTCAAGGATAAAAAATCACATCATAAATCATAATCATAAACAAAATAATAATACAATTATCATAAGTCAAACCATTTACATTTTGAACCAAAAACCAAAATATCAAAATACAAAAATGAGGAGGGGAACCAAATATAAAACAAATAATCCATGATATAATAGTGTTAAAACCCCCATGACACCCCTGCCAACACATAAAAAGACGAACCAATAGAAACCAGATCCACTATCACCACCACAGAACAACTTTCCTCTACCTAGGTTAAACATAATAAGTTCTAAATATATCTGAGGTTGTATGTAGGGTGTGAGAAAATTCCCAGTATCATATCACCAAAAGAGATTCCATGAAATAATATTATAATTAAAATAAATAAGCTATATTTTCATGAAAAATAAAAGGAATAAATTTTTAAATGAAATATTCTTTGAAATTAAAAAGGGAAATAAAATATCACAATAAGATGACTAATAAGAATAACATCGCATGAGAACCATGGGTAATCCCTAAGGTAGTATGGTTAATGGGGTTCTAGGATTCTCATACCTTAATGATAAGAAAAACCAAAACCCATCACATTATTATGCATGAGGCACAAGAGGGGACTCACACCCCAAGGTCAAGTGGTCTCCAATCATCTTATGTTAGTTAGTTTTGTATCATAATATTTCTATGGGAACCAGGCCTCAGCCCTACCAGACATCCTAGCATAATAAACCTAGTTTACCCACCTAGAAGCATAAGATTTATGTGTTCTCAATTATTTCTCATATCTCACATGAACCACCTCTCACACACACTTCCAACATTAGAAACACCCATGTAAATAAATAATTTTCATTTGAAAAATCATCAAAAAACCCTTACACAGACCAAAACCATTTGAAAACATGATTTTCACCACCCACACAGTACATATAAATTATTTATAAAGCATGGAAAGCATACTAGAATAATTCAATAATGTAAAAGTAAAGAACAACCTAAATTTATCTTTGAAACTTGCAGAAACTAGGTGGAAACCACAAACACACCAAGTGGAGACCCTAAAAATAAAAATAAAAAACATAAACATCAAGATAGAACCCAAGGAATCATGTGTGATCATACATTATGGAAACCAATCCACTGGACAAGGGAGAACCCAATAATAGAGGAAGAGAAGGCCAGTAAGGATGTGTAAAGATGAAAGGAGATGATCACCCATTTATTTCGTGAAGATCCAAGGAATAAATCACCAATGGATTGAGGTTCTAGGGAGGATAGGAAAAGGGGAAGGAGTTACTACGGAATAGAAGGCTAAATGGGGCGATTCAATGGGGTTTAGGTCTTAAAATTGATTAGGTAAAAAGGTTTAATTTTAATATTTTAAAATTTATGGGCATACCATATGGTTTGGCCCCACAGTTTTCCAATCCATGTTTAAAACATGAGACACCACTATACAAATGAAAAATAGAACACACTTTCTCTTGGGAAGGGGTTCACACCCATATGGTCAAATGGGTTCCTTAAATAGAGCCAATAACCTAGGCACAAGGGTTGCCCATAGGACCGTGTGTTAGTATCTATGTCCTAGAAAATCTCACTCTCCAGGACACACAGTTTCCAATAGACTAGTGCGCAGTTTATACTAACCATGAAACAACTGTTTGTCACCTTATGTTGGTCGAAAAACTACCATTTTCACCCAAAATACCTTGTAAATATAAAGGATAAATATAAGATAAAAATAATAATTCCTCAAAAAAACAACAGATTTGAAAATTCTCCCCATCATGAAATTTTTATGCCCTCTGAAATTCATCCAAAATATTGATCAGAGAATAAGAATGGGTATTGTACCTTAAACCAAGATCTTCATTCCCATGTCTCATGTTCATAATTACCATGATTCCAAATAAACCAAACCAATGGTATAGACATCCCATGAAGCACTTTTTCTTAGGAATCCAAAATTTACACTGGTCATTAAAACACTAATTTTTTTTCCAACTCCTATTCAACCCAATTAAACACAAGAGATGGGTCTGGATGATACTTCTTTAATTGATAGAAATGGAACACATCAAGGATTGACATTAATTTAGATAGAAAAGATAATTGGTATTTCACATTATCAACTCTCTCAGTAATCTCAAAATGTATGACATACCTCGGGGTCAGCTTCCCTTGCTTACCAAGAATATAGTTACCCATGAAAGGGGACACCTTTAGGAACACTTGATCACCCAAAGATATTTCCAAGGACCGGTGTCATTGATCAGAATAAGGCTTATGGATACTTTATGTTATTAACAACCATTTAATAATCAACATAACTCTATCATACATCTCTTATACAAGACTTTATCCCAACAATTATTTATCACTCAACTTTTCTTAGAACAAAGGAGACTGACTTGGAAAACCATAAATCACCAAAAAGGTATCCATTTTTATTAAGGACTGGTAACTTTTTTTAAATGAAAACTCCACCAAGGAAAAATGGATTTCCCATGAGCCTCTGAAATCTAACACATATGCCTAGAGAATGTCTTCTAGGATCAGAACTTCCTACACCATCTATCCATCCATTTGAGGATGGATTTCCATGAACAACTTGATATGTGACCCCATTTCATTATGAATACATTCATAGAATGAAGAGTTAAAATGGGGGGTCTTTATATGAGACAATAGATGGCGACACACCATGATGACTCACAATCTCCTAAACATACAGCTATCCCAACTCATCCACCATGGTTGAATCCCTAGTCTGGATGAAAAGGTCGTATTTGGTCAGATGGTCAATCACTACCCAAATGGAATTCCTCCCCTGAGTTATATGAGGTAAGAAAATGATGAAATCCATTGAAATATCATCCCACTTTTTGGTGGTAATGGGTAGTGGATGAAGAAAATTCAAGGGCCTCTAGTGTTATTCTTTAACTTGTTGATAGGTATAACATGTGGATATGAAATCAGCTATATCTCATCTCATACCTGGATACTATAATAGAATACAAATTCTATAAAATATCATGTGGTCCTGAGATGAACAGACCACTAAGAATGGGGGCTATCCTATATTACAACCTTCTTCAATGACAATGTCACCATAAGATGTCCCTTAAAGTACAAAATTCCATTCAAAGATAAAGACAAATCACTGGGCATCTCTCCTCCATTTAGAGACTACATATAATTCTAGAACAACTCATCACCCTAATTCTCTTTCCAAATAAGCTCCAAAAGGGAGGGAGTTATCTTAACACTAGCCATGAATGCACCTCTACTATTCTCATTGGCTTCCAGATGCATCTGGGATAAAAGACACATCAAAGTCCACTCATCACTAGAATCCATGATATATTTCACTATTATATTTCTATTTAATTCATCCGCTACAACATTACCTTATCTTAAGGTATGCATGATATCAAAATTTAACCCATGAAGGTACGCAACCCAACTGTGCTACCTCAAATTCATATTTTTCTCACATAAAATGTAGGTCAAACTCTTATGATCTGAGTATACTACAAACTTCTCCATGAAGATATAATGACAGCATATCTTCAAGGAATGCATCACTATTACTAATTCAAGGTCATGATTTATTTAATTCATTTCATGTGGTCAGAGTTAGTAAGAACCATATTCCCCCACATGCTTGTCCAACATCAAGACACAACCAAGACCCATACCTAATGCATCACATTAAACCATGTATCCCATTAAGAATTATGGAAATATAAAAATAGGGTATTTGGTCAACCTTCTATTAAGATCATCAATTACTTTTTGACATTCTATATTCTATTTATACCTTTCCCCTTTTTGGTAAAGGATTTCATGGGTGAGGTAAGTCAAGAGAATCCCCTAACCAATAACCCGTAATAACCATCTCATCCCAACAAGATCTTGATCTAGAAAAAATTCCTCTGTTTCTCCCATGAAATCACCACTTCAATCTTCTTGGGTTCCACTGAAACCCCACAATCCAAAATCCCAAGTCCTAGAAACATTACCTCCCTAATCTAAAATGTATATTTGTATATTTTAGCACAAAGATGATAAACTAGAAGATTTACCAACATGATCCTAAATTTATGCTCATGCTCTTACTCGGTCCTTGAGTATATCATGATTTCATCCAAAAATACAATGAAAAAGGAGTTGAGGTAGTGATAGAACACCCAGTTCATTAGATCCCTAAAAATCACTAGAGCGTTCACCAACCTAAATGGTGTGACCAAATACATGATGTTTTTAACTACTTCAGAAGGATATATTATGAACATCTTCCTCTCTAACTATGACCTGGTGATACCCATAACTCAATTCGATCTTTAAGAACCACAATTCACCCTTGATATGTTATAATATGTCATAAATGCAGTGAAATGGATATTTGTTCTTGATCTTCACCTTATTCCACTTTTGTTAATCAATGTATAATAGGAGAGATCCATCATCCTTCCTAGAAAAAAGTACTTTGGAAGCCCAAGGTGAGATGCCTAATGAATGAATCCTTTGGAATCCAAATCATCTAGATGAATATTTAATTCCCTCAACTCAGTGGTTTCCATATGATATGATGGAATAGATATTGGTTCTGTTCTCGGTTCCAATTTGATAGTGAACTCCACATCCCATTTCAGAGGTAACCCTAAAAAATCATCTGGAAACACCTCTGGGAACTCATCTACCACTAGAAGAAATCCATTCTCAGAACATCTAACATTATACTTAAATATGAGAAACAAGATCTGAAAAACAAAACTTCCAAATTCTGACAATGGAGGTCCAGCACGTCCTAACCAAGGACCCCATTCAACCTAAAAACTTGGGTACACCCTTCGGGTTCCATGAACCTCACTCATTGACAGTAACAATTGACTTTCACATGGAATTTCACCATCCAGTCCATAATGAGGATCACGTTAAAGATATTCACTTCCAAAACTAGGAAATCCTATTCCAGCTCAAGCCCTAACAATGTGAGCATGTAAGATGGATACCTAAAACCCAACTCTCTATCTTCTTACTAAGATGTGTCATAAAATACATTTAATATGATGTGATCTAAGTAAAAAATTTCAACAATTCCATGATATGGGAAGAAATAAAAGAGTTAAAAAAACATGTGTCAAATATAATAACAGCAATGGAAAATGAAATGAGAATTGTACCTTGAACCATTGTATGTTCGATATCAGATTCCACTACCATATGATCCATATAATTAAGGTGTCTCATCTCTTCTTGATCCTATTAATGAATAATGACTTGTGGGTCTTCCTTAACATAACTCCTTCTAGAATTTGATCCAGTCATTCCGCCTCGACTACCAAACCAAGAACCCAATGTCCTGGATGGTTCTGACTGGGTTGTCATTCCCCTGGATACTGCATAACCAACACCACCCTGATATAGAAATTCAAATTTTCAAAACCACTAAAAATACCCCATAAATCCACAATAATGGAATGGTTTAGGTGTGATTAGACAAACTTATTGCACATTCCCCAACCTCCCACACCGATGAAATAAGACTAATACAGTATCTAAATCTATAGATAAATATGGTTGAGAAGGATGGACTGAGCTACCAACTCCCATCTATTCATGATCATCTCACTTCCTCTTATTTTCATAAAAATCCACCATTTACCTAACCCACTAATGAGACTTCCCTAGAAAAAGTAGACTTTCCACTTTGATAAATATCTACCATCAGGGCTCAATCAAACACCTAAGAATTACTCTTCAAATTAAAAAAAAATACTTGAGACCACATGTATGGATGCAACCCCATTTTAGATTGTTGATCCTTTAGTTATTCATTGGAAAGTACCTCTGGTGATAACTAAAAAAAACTTTTTAAATCAGTCTTCATACTCCAAAATGGTCTGATCCACTTGAAGGATATCCAAAAACACCAAGTTCTTGGTGAAGGTCGTGGTCTCTAGAAAATATTAATCATTGAATAAAACCTTTACATCCTCCCAACCCATATTCTCATGCTTCCCATATTGGAACACTAAGTCCCACCACCTTTAACTGGGACCTTCTAACAAAAAAAATCACACTTCATATTAACTACCTCAATAGTATCAAGAAACCCAAAAATCCTCTCAAACTTTTCACGCCAATACTTTTATTCTTGGGTGTTGTGCTTCCTTAGAAGGAATGGGGATTTTCCTTGAGATACTTATAATCCTTTTCCTTTTCAATACCTTTTTCGACATCCTTAACATGGGAAGTACCAGATCCCACTCTATGATCCAATGCCCAAATAGCCCCAACCACTTCTTCCACTAGCCTATGGTCAACTAGTGAGGGAGAAAACTCTCTGGCCTCTTCCCATGGTTGCACATGAAGTCTTTCAGGAGGCATGATGCTATACCATTTAACAAACCAATGTAACCATCATCACAATATTCATAAAGTTTTCATTAAAAATAAATTTAAAACACATTTTTAAGTCCAAACCAAACCCATAACAATCACAATCACTAATCTTACCACTCCACCCTCGCTCCGTGTCCATGAACAGTCTACAACATGTACATGATACATGGAGGATAAGTCAAATTGAATCCCAAATATCCCATGGTGACCTAAGGCCTATCAAAATGTGTGTTAGCAAAACACCCCACTCACAATCAAAACCTCAAGCTTATACAGTCCTCACTCCAATCTACCCAAACACTTCCAAATATCATAACACAAATAAATGGTGAAACCTACTTTGATACTATTTTTTCATGAACCAAACTGAGTGGCCATCCAACCTGACAATGGACCCAGTCCATGGAATGGAACGAAGGGAATTCTCGATCACTACTAGTTGGAAACTAGTGTATAGGAATCAAATAGTACATTTAGGGATGATCTTGACCATAATAATCATCTATAAACCAAACACAAGGAAAAAACAACACATCATAATCAATAATCATAACATAAAATAATAATACAATTATCGCAAGTCAAACCATTTACATTTTGAAATAGAAACAAAAATACCAAAATTACAAAATGGGGATGGAAACCAATTATACAATCAATAGTCTATGAAAAAATAGTGTTAACACCCCCATTCCATCGCCACCAAAACCAAAAAAATAGGAACCAATGGAAACTAGATCCACCATCACCACCACTAAAAAACATTCCTCTACCTAGGTCAAACAAATAAATGTCTAAATACAACTGGGGTGTATGTAAGGTGTGATCCAATTCCTAGTAAGATATCACTATAAGATATTACATGATATATCATCATAAGAAAAATCGACATGATGGGTTTTAAAGAAAAAGGAAATTAATAAATTTTTAAGTGAAACATTCATTGAAATTAAAAATAAAAAGAAAATAACATAATAAGATGCATGATAAGAATAACATCACATGAGAACCACTGTTAATCCCTAAGGTACTAGGTTTGGTAGGGTCTTATGATACTCTTAACTCAGGGATAAGTACAACTAAAACACATAGTGTTCACAAGAATGTTCCATTCGAGGGGACTCACATACCAAGGTCTACTGGTCTCAAATCATCATATGTTTATTCAATGTTGTAACACCAATCCTACTAGGAGAAATGGGACTTGACCATGCTGGAAAACCTAACATACTGGACCGACTATTCATATATAGATACTTAGGATTACCTTGTGATCAATTCCATCTCCTATGTCACATAAACTACACACACACACACACACTTCCTACATTAGAAACATGCATGAAAATCAACCATTTTAATATGGAAAATCATAAATATACTATTATGCAGCCAAAAAACTTTTTAAAACATGCTTTGAACCACCCACATAATCCATATAATTAATTTAGAAAGAATATCAAGCATACTAAAATCATCCAACAATGTTAATGTATTGAACAACCCAACTTTAGCTTGGAAACTTCCAGAAACTAGGTGGAAAGTGAAAACAAACCAAGAAGATACCCTATAAACAAAAACACACAACTAGAAATGTAGGTTATAGCCACATACATATAGCCATAGTTTTATATGTTTTTGGATATATCTTGTTTATATCCATGATTGAATCATAGGACCATGGCTCAAATTTTCCCTCTCTTTTTTTCAAAACACATCGGGATCCTCCTCCATACTCCCCCAATCTGCGACCCTCTGAACCCTCGACCTCTCTCATGGAAGTACCCTCCTCGCGGATACCCTATTTACATGAACCTCCTTCCCTAATGGTTCACATCGTGACTTATCCTCTCCCTGATCCCCCTCCACCGACGGTTCCCCTCACGACTGTGCCCCTCACGACGATGCCTATTGCTTCCACTGAACAAGAAAATACCTACTTTGAGTTCACATATCTAACCCTCCTCTCTTAACAATACCACCAAACATGAGACACCTCACCTACTCCTGCAAACTCTTCTCCTAGGTGGCCTCCCAACCTCCTCTGACATGGCCAACCCCCTTCCGATGATCCTCCTCCTCCTTGTTATGAACAATCATGTGTTCATTATTTTGTTATCAGTTATTCATAGATATGTTGAATCAAATATATATAATTTTTATAACATTTCCTAAAATTCCACCATTAATATGTCTTCAACAACAAAATATTATTGTCTTAAGGTAGGTATTTTTGTGTATTTGCTTTAGTTAGCATTTAATTTTTTTCTTGGTGTTTTCTAAAACTTTTTTTATAAAAGTAAATCAATATTTAATAGATATATCTAGTTTAAAAGTTTTGTAAATTTTTTTATCTCTTGGAATAATGTTTTTATAATGGTTTTCTAAATTTTAATTAATTGGTTTAAAAGAAAAGTACTTATGGGAATTCCTATATGGCTTGTTTTAAAATAATTTCTATAAAAAATATATTTAAACCCATTTGGGTATTGGTATGATTTTAAATAATTTTTTAAAATCAAAATGGTTTAATATGATTTTAAAATCACTTGAATGAAAAGGTAGTTGGTGTTAGAAATGATTTTATGTGTGGTTTCACTTATAATAGTTATAAAGAAGGTGATAATGTTGGTTTTTAAATGGATGAAATGATTTGGAATTCCAAGTTGGTTTATCAAAAGGAGTATTTTCACATTATATAAGATATTTTTATAATGATTATCTGAACATCAATTATTCCCCTTGTGGTGATTATGCAAAATTGGAATTATAGGCCCTGAGGAGGGATGTTTTATTCTATTTTTGATATGGATGAAGTGAAAGGGTTTATTTCTTGGGAGGGAGTTGGAGTTGGAGGTGAGATTATATTTTTTTAAAATAATTTTTTATCAATTCTTGTGATTATTTTGATTTTCCACCTCTAATAGATTGATTTATTATGGAAACTTAGGTAAATAATGGAAGTTCTAGTGGCATGTGATGTTATCTTGTTGTATGTTAACTGGATAGTGAATTTTGAGTTTAGCACCCTACTATGGGTTTATTTAATATATCTAGAGACCTAAAAGGGGAAGATGAATCAGATGATCTGATTTCACATAGGGTCCTAATGAGTAATATGATGAAATGGGTCTAGTATCACCCATTCTAGATCTAAATGAGTTTCCTATGATTTCTATAATTCATTGAATATTGATTAGAGGATCTCATCCCATGCCTTATTTGTATCCCCACTATTACTTCTGTTATTTCTTATTATCATTTTCTCGTTGATATCCTAGTGCATGTTATGTTTCTATATTCCATTTCAGTTATGGTTTTGGTTTATATTCAAACGGAATTAAAAAATAGTTTTGAAGGTATATTTTTAAAGAAAAAAATGTTGTTTTGTTTAAAGGTGTCGTTTTGAGATATGAATTTGGAAAAAGGGGAAAAAGGATTAGTTCTATTTTAATGTATTTGAATCTCCTTTTTCCTTATTTTTAAATCATTTCCTTTTAAAATGAAAATGTATGTTTTTTTATAAAAGAAGTTATGTAATGTTACACTTTTTCTTTACACCCTCTTGTGAAATACCTATTCACTATATATATTTTAAATTTTCATTAATAAAATGTCTTTTCAAAGGAATTATACAAACTCCTTAGTGAAATCCTACTAAGAACACTTTGGTTTACACTATATATACACCCATGGGTGTATTAAAATTTCATTTTAACTTTCAAGAGCCTAGGTTTTGTTCTTTTACCATAGTTAATGTTCTAGTTGGTCTGATGATAGATGGTATAGGATGGTAGGGGGGATTGTGGAGGTATAATGAGGTAGTTAGTAGTGATCTCGGTTTGGTCATATTTATGGATGTTTATATATAATTTTTGGTGGCCTAGATATTTCTTGTAGTTTATTATATACTTGTGATTCTTATTATTACACTATTATGTGATGATGTGATTTATGACCTTTTATTATTACTAAAATATTATATTATGTTTTATCATTTCATTTATATTGAAATTATTTATTTTGTGAATGATTGATTGATGTATTGAAGAGTCATGTCAGATTTATGGGTGGAGCCCTTGATGTGGTTATTAATATTTTGAGGGTGAAACCATTCCCAATGGTTATTATTTGATACCCTGACACTTGTTCCCATCCAACAACAATTAGATACATTATTTGGGCCTTATGGGGAACCTGGTTGGGTGACATGTTAGGTCGATCTGGGCTAGTTCATTAAAAAATTGTATTAGAGGATCCTCTTATTTTATAGAGTTTGTATTAGAATAAAAAAGATATAATCATCATCGAGACTCAGTAGGTAGGTCGTGATTAGTTTATTGATAGGCACATTTCATAAAAAAACTTGATTTTCAAAGGGTTTTTGTTATTTCAATCTTTGATTTCAATTCCTATTTCAAGTATTTGGATAATGATGATTAGATCTCCATTGAGTTATATCATATTTTTTGGGGGATTTCTATAAGATTTCGGATGAAAGTATAAAGGAACCATAGTATCATCATCATCTCACATTTTTTCAAAAAATATACGGAGCTTATGCATGTGGTCTCATAAATTATTCAGATGTTAATGTATGATTGGTGCATGGTTAGCTAAACCATGGGGCCAAGTCATGCATAACTTTGCATCAATTTTGGATTATTGTGTAAACCTATTTTGATTTACCGTGGATACTATGGAAATTTACACCATGGGAGACAGATCAAAGGATAGTTTAGTGATTTTTAGGTGTTATTATTATGGATTTTGTTTTTTGATCCACAGTATGGTTTATATATTTTTGGTGCTTCAATTTTATTGTACAAAAGTACATTAATTTAAATTTTTTGAATCCAAAACCGGTTTTGGGGGATTATTTGTAATGTATTTTCAATATCATGTATAATTTATTCAATAGTAGTAAGGTTTAAAAATAAATTGGTAAATTATTTAAAATGAAAACACATTTCAAGAAGTGTTTAAATTTAAAACCTTTTCAGTGATTAATTTGAAAATCAGACTCATTGATATTTTAGATTAAAAAAATAGGTTTTATGATTTTTTTTGACTTTCTCATGATGAATTTAAAGTGTTTTATTAAATTATATAATTTGGAAAATTATTTAAAATTAAATGGGATATCAGGAAATATTTTGGTCTTATGATGAAATTCAAGAGGTGTTTTGAAAATAGTGGAGAACTTTATGATGTTTGAGTGAGAGTTTATTTTAAATAAGTTCAGGATTATCAAATTTTGTTTTAACATTTTTTAAAACTCTATACTTATGAAGTTGTAATTTTACCCTATGAAATGGATTTTTTATTTTTTAAGGAAGTGAGATTATTTTCAATGTTCTTTTCTTTTTGAAATGAGTTGGAATACTTCTATTTAAAATATGGGGATTTTTAAGAAATATATTTTTAAATTTTGATCTTATTTATGCAATTTTAGTCAAACCCTTATTTCTAAATGAGTTAGTTATTTTTGGAGGTATAAATCATGTATAGTTTAGAACCATGGCTCGTTGTATTTAAATAAATTCTCCCATAAAGGTCTTAGTAGGAATTATATAGTGTATCTCTTTGGATGACAATGAGGATGAGTATTCTCATCATTTGGTGTAGCTATTCTAGTTCTAAACTATTTCTATACCTTAAATGGAGTGGTAAAGTTGAAAAATTCCCTATTTTTTAGTGTCTAGAATCATTATCCTCTATTTCACAGTGATTGAGGTTTACTGTTGGAGAAAGTGTAGTTTGAATCTAACTGGACATATTGGAAAGTGATTGCCTAGCCCATTTCTTTCTAATGGTTATCATGATTTGAGTGGTCAACTGTGTTAGGTCCTATTACGGTCTTAACATTAGATATAGCATGAGAGGGGGATCAGGTTATTCTAGTCAAAACCAATTTAAACACTTTACCTTAAATATTTAACCACCATATTTGGATCTTGACCACTTAAACCTAAGGGTCACTTTTTTATATTTTTATTAAGTTGATCCAATTAAAAATTCACTTGACTCCTTATTACTATATATCCATTAATTTTTATTAACTCGATTTTGGCATGCATGAAGTGGCCCATGTTGTTCGAGAATTCTTAAGGGGATACATCTCAAAGACAATATGTCAAAAGTGGGGGAGGATTGTGATGCATAAATTATGTGTTATAAATCTGTATATATTTTATAAAGCCTTGTATCATGTTTAACAAATAATTTTGGTGTGTTATAGGTTCATGAGTAACCAGAAATGGATGGTGGGTAAGGATAAGGGTAAGGGTGTAAGGGGGTGTGCATGGGGTAGGGGTGGTGCAAGGGGGTGTGCATGGGGGGAGGGGGTGCAAGGGGTAGGGGAGGGATGCAAGATGAGAGGGGGTGAAAGGGGTAGGGGGAGGGTTTAGGTGGGGTGAAAGTGGGGAGTGGGTGGTGGGAGGGTTCATATTTCCCATATACATGGATATTATTAGGGGAATTACAGTAGTATAAAGAGTAAAAAACCTAGACTTATCAAATGGGTGGTTGTATCAAGAAGAATCACATTTCCTCCCTCAATATTCTTTGAAATTTACGACCTTGGTATGAAATTAGTGAGGTAGGTATCGTCTTAAGAGGCCTTTGTTTTTTGATTTTACAAATTCCTACCAATGTTAGATTTGTCTAGGGTATTTTTGGATGTCTTATAATGGAGTTTCATGTAAAATAGGTAGATATAGATCAAATTCTTCAAAAGATCCTCAGGATGACCTTATCAAACCTTATATAGATATAATTAAAATTTAAGGTACTCCAGGTTATATTTTTTATTTTCTTATTTTTTCAAAATAGTTTCCATTGATTTTAGGTGGTTATATTTTTATCTTTTTTACTGGTTTTATTGAATTTAATTACTATCATTAACAGAATGTAGACTAGGATGATATTGAATATATTTTTGATCCTAATTATGTCAAACCAATGGTATAAAATTGGTGATCTCTTTTTACATGATATTGGTTTGTTTCATTGTAAATATATATGGTCACCATCTATGAATAATTTTTGTTGATGTAGGGATATGATTCGATTCTAGAAACAATTCTTCACCGTACTCTTAAAGAGGTTTGTCTAGTGGTCTTGAATATGGTTATTTTTTCCTATTATAAGAAAATAATTTTCAAAACCTTATTCTTTTTTGCCTTCCTAGTGCATCTGTGTTTAATATATAACATCATTTCTAGTACTTGTATTCCTAAATATTCTCCATGTACCAGTGGTCAGTTTGATCACAAACTCTCTAGTAATTTGACTAATGGAGTGCCAACCACTGAGGTTTCATCTAAACTTTCTATATTGAAGGTTTTTTTAGTAACCTTTATCTGATAAAACTCAACTTATATAGTTACAATATTATCACTATATATACCCCATTCAAATAAAATTCCATCTTCTTTAAAACTAGTGAGATCAGCCTACAATAAGGACAATAATGAAGATTAGATTTACCTTTCTAGTAGTGATCCATGAAACAAATCATTTAACATGGTAGTTTGAACTTCAAATTATTAATCAGAATATATAACACATACATATCCTAAAAATGTTTTTTATCCATATATCGTACACTTTTGGCTATCCTAGTTTGAAAAAACTTATAGTTAACCTTCCAATTAGGTTCTATGTTTTTCACAGGTGTGTTGGTTTCTTTTAAAGGGGTAGGGGAGGGTGCATGGGGTGTGTAGGGGGTGTATAGGGGTGAATGGCATGTGTAGGGGGGTGTGAAAGGGTGAAGGGGATGTGTAGTGGTGCGTCAGATGTGCAGGGGGTAGGGGGTGTGTAGTGGAATGGGTAGGGTGGTGTGAAGGGATGTTTTTTAAGGGGAAGGGGGAGGGTTCATGGGGTGTGTAGGGTAGGGGTGTGCAGGGGGTGCATGGGGTTGGAAGAGGAAAGGAGTTTAAATGTTGGGGGAAGGGTGTAGGTGGTGTTGGGGGCAGGGGCAAGGGAATGTTGGGGGTAAGGGGAGGGGTGTGCAGGTGGGAGGAAGGGGTAGGGGTACTGGGGGCAGCGGGTAAGAGGTGTGTTGGGGGAAGGGGTAGGGGGTGTGAAGGTGGGGGATCAGGGGGTGTGTTGGGGGTAGGGGGTAGGGGTGTGAATTGATACATTGGACATCAACCATTATTGGGTCCTTTGGTCTGATAAACCAACAATTAACGCTTAACATCATTGCCTTCATTTTCGTAAACCAATCCTAATACAAATATAAGCTATAAACTAAATTCCAAGGACTCGGACTATGTTTATACCATTATAACATAACTCATATCACTGGGACCCAACTTGGTATGGTGATGAGTTGGGTGTTCCACCCTAATACTTCCACTCATTTCTGAAAGAAATTTTTTGTCTTATGGCAGGAGAGGATTTGAATATGCAGGAAACTTGTTTTTTTCTGGAATTCATAGGCTACTATAGGATGGGGTGTCCATGAGGGTGTCCTGGAGGGAGGGGGTAGGGGTGCATATGGGGAGGGGGGGTGCAAGCTTAGAGGGGGTGAAAGGGGTGTGCAGGGGGAGGGGTGCAGGAGGTTGTAGGTGCGGTGCAAGGGGAGGGTGCATGTGGGGTGCAAGGGAGATGGGGTGTCGAGGAGTGGGGTGTCTAGGAGGGAGGGGTATCCATGATGGAGGGTGTGTCTAGGAGGGAGGGGGGATTCTGGGAGAGGGTGTCAAGGGGTTCTAGAAGGGAGGGGAAGGTGTGTTCCATGGGGGGTGGTAGGGGGGAAGGGGGATAGAAGGGGGTTTCTAGGAGGGTGTCCTGGAAGCGACGTCTAGGAAGGGTGTCTAGGAGGGAGCGTGGTGTCCAGGGGGTTTCCAGGAGGGAGGGTGGGGGTGTCCATGAGGGAGGGGGAGGGGTGTAAAGGGGGGAGGGTGTATCTATGAGGGGGGTTCCTTAGGGGAGGGGTGTCTAAGAGGGAGGTGGTGTTCAGGAGGGGGTGAAAGGGGGTCTGTAAGGGGGTCTGTAGGGGGGAGTGGAGGGAGAGTCTGTCCAAGAAGGAGGCGGTCTTTTCAGGAAGGGGGGGCTTTGAAGGGGGAAGGGGGATATAGGGGGAGTTGTGGGGTATGTCTAGGGAAAGGAAGGGGGTTGTAGGGGAAGTGGTGGGGTTTGTCTTGGGGGAAGGAGTGTTTTTCAGGTGGAGTGGTGGGGGATTATCTAGGGGAGGGAAGGGGTTGTCTAGGGGGGAGGGGAGCTGTGTAGGGGGGATGTGTAGGGTGGGGGTTTTCTAGGGGAGGTATTGGGGGTTTCAGGTGAGGGATTTCCAAGGGGAGGGAGGGGTGGTACTGTCTAGGGGGTGGCAGTGGGTTGCAGGGGGAGGGGTTGTCCAGGGAAAGGGAGCGGGTGTTGGGGTGGTGTGGGGGGGGGCTATCTAGGGAAAGGGAGGGAGATGTAGGGGAGGGAAGGGGTTGTCCAGTGGGAGGGAGGGGGGAAGTAGATGGTGTGGTGGGGGCTGTCCAGGGGGAGGGAGAGGGTTGTCTAGGGATGATTGTGTAGGGTGGGGGCTGTCTAGGGGGGATACCCCATGGGGAGTGCATGTGTGGAGGGGGGCTATATGGGGGGATGTGCAGGGGGATTGTCCAATGGGGATGGGATTTTAAGGGTTAGAGGTGTCTAAGGGGGATACCCTAGGGGAGTGTGGGATGTCTAGAGGGGGTGGGGGATACTGTAAGAGGAGTGGGGGGATGTGCAGGGTGGTAGGTGGGGGACATTTTTTATGGATTTACAGACCCTATAGCCACATTTTCTAATCATGGCTATAGGTATATTTCCATTTTTAGAAGCCTTGGAAATGCAGTGTGTCTATCATGTGGTATAACCATAGTTCTAAAGAGTGGATATAGTAATTTTACCACAGTTTCTATATACCTATATCCATGCTAAACATATCCACAGTTCCTCAAAAATGGCTACTACCTATTGACACAGTTCTAAACTGTGGCCATATCCCGAATTTCTAGTAGTCATAAACAACATAATTATGAAGATAAAACACAAAAAATAAATTTTAAACACACTCTATGGAAACAAATCTACTAGAGAGGGGAGAACCCAATAAAAGACGAAGAAAAAACCAAGGAGTAAAAGACTAAAGTATAGGCTCACCCATTGATTTCATGAAGATACAAGGCCAAAAAAACCAAGGGATTGAGGTCTAAGGGAGCATGGGAGAAGGGTGAGGCATACATAAGGAAGCTAAGGTTGAATAGGGTGATCCAAGGGGGTAGGGTCTTTAAAAAGAGGAGGAAAGAAGTGTAATTTCAATATTTTTAATGTTCTTGGTAGGCTGTAAGATTTGGACACAAAATTTTCAAAACATGAAAAAAACCATGTGACACCACTATCCAAATGTAATAGACGCAAAAAAGTTTCCTAGGAAATGGTGCATTCCCATGCTGTCAATGGTGTGCCTCAGATAGGGCCACTAACCTGGCCGTATTATTAGCCCGCACACCCATGTGGTTGGTTGTACGTCCTGGACAGTCCCACTATCCAGGGTGTGTGCTTTCTACTTTGATAGTTTATAGTTTTTACTAATCATGCGCCAAAAATGTGCCACCTTTCTTCATCCCAAAATACACCATTTTTTCACACAAAAACACTTATTAATTACAATGGATTAATATAAGACCAAAAATAAAAGAAATAATTCCTAAAAATAAACCATGGATGTGACATAATATCTCTATTCCTAAAAACCTATATAGACATCTATCAATTTAGAAAATCACCTAATTAATTTTCATAAAACAATTTTAATTAGTAATCAATATCTATTTATATAGAGGCACGTATCAATGAACATTGTTATGTAATAGAGAAGAATCAGGATATGTTTTTAAAAGTATTGATAAACTAATCCTAAAATAGGTTTCCATCTTTAAATTATAGTTTTTATTTTTCCTCTAGTATTGAACTTTTATTTTTATGTATTTATAGGAATTGATTCCCAAATATCATGTGCATTTCATTCTAATTGAAATTAAAATTCTGGAAAATACATAAATCAACTACTAATCGGGTGATTTTATAATTTTTTTCAAATATTTATACATTATAGTATTATGATAATTATTCACTTATAAAAATATCTATAAAAACTTAAAATAAAACAATACCTCAATAATTTATATTTATTTTTCAATTTGGAAATTTTGTATTGATGTTAAAATATATAAATCCTATTGTTTTTTATATTTCTATTCCTATGTATTATGGTATTAAGGCATCACTGTTTAATTTATTTTTATAACTAGTAATTCATATGTTTTTAATGTATTATTAATATGATTTTTTTTTGAAAATGGATTGCAATGGTTTATAAGTTTTCCAGAAACACTAATTGAGAAATCTCTATGTCACTAATTTCTTATAGTAATTGATTTTGTATATATGTTTCCGAATAAGTGTTTTCAAAAACCAGTAATTGATAAATGGTTATAACACTTGTTACATATGATAAGAAATTTTTTATATGTTTTTATAGATAAGTGTTATCAAATATATCCATAATATTGTTTCTAAAATAGTCTTATAAAATATATTTATAGTATATTTTTCTTCTCTTAGGTCTAAAAATATGTATTTTCAAATAGAATTAACAGAAACATTACAACATATATTACTCTAATATGAGGTTTTATATATGTGTTTCAAAATAATTATTATCATAGAAATCCATGATATATTTTTTGTCCTTGGTTCTGAAATAAGAGTTTCCAAAAACCACTAATTGAGAAATACAAAAAATAATTATTACTTGTTTTAAGTGATTCTATATATGAATTTTCAAAATATATCATTCAAACACTATTAATTTATAAATTCTCATATAAATTATTACTTATAAAAATTAATTTTTATATGTGTTTCTAAATTTAATATTGAAAATTTTCATTTCTTCCCTTTATTTCAGTTGATTTGTTTTGGAATATATGTGTGTAAAGGGGTTTTTACCAACTAATTATTTTATCTTATTATCATAAGTTATAAGGGTTATAAGGAATTTAAAAGTATGTTTTGTTAAAGATTTAAATTATGTTGTTTTTCACTTAGTTTGAAAAATATTACTAGAATGATTCCAATCCTTTGTGTTTTTTAATTTATAGTTATAAAAGTGAATGTTATGAATATTTATCTTATTGTTGGGTTATCTATAGTACATATGAACTTTTAGGTGTAATATATAGTGGTTTTTTCTTCTCTATTTCATCTACATTTATAGAATGTGTTCCACTTAGCTATTGGTAATTTTGTTATTCTAGGATCATTTGGTGATAGAAATATTTTTCTATTTAGCATTTAATTTTCTAAAAAAAGTTATCTATTTTAATAATACAAAAACAAATTTATAATAAAATTATAAAAATGAAAATAAAAAATGTTTTTTAAAACAAATTTCACCACTAAAACTTGTTTTAAGGGTTTATCTGGCTGACTAACCATCACTCTCTTGTCTTTTATTTAATTTCTTTCCCCAAATGATGAGTTATATTGATGAATGCGCTATACTATAATTCCATTAAACAAATTCATTTTTATAGGAAAAAAACTACTTTTATGGTTTTAATTTTTTCTTATTTTTTACTATTATTTCAAGATGTATTATTTCTATGTAAATAATTTGAAATTCACAATGAAGAAGATCACAATCCTTCATTGAATCTTACAATTTCATTGTCACAATACAATTTATAAATGAAATTTTACCACCACATCCATACCAGAAGCCAAATTCACCTTATCACCAACAATGTTATAGTTATAACTACTTCATGAGATATACTTTGACCACTACTTTTGAAATTATTCAGTAATGTTCCCAAAATAATATAACTACCAATATAAATTGACTTAAAAAACAAGAATCAATGTATAAACCAACCAAAAATCTTCTAATTAATATAAAAACCAAATAATTTTCCAAACCTTTTCTCAAAACATGAACTTGTTTATGTAAATTTACTCCATGAAACTAGATTCCACCATAATATACTGATTTCCAACCTATGTACTCAAAATTGGAAGAGAAGGATAATGTGTTTGTTTTTCTCATTATTTATTCCTTTTAGAAGTTAAAATATAGATGAATTATACATAATATGAAAATATATGAAAAATGAAAACAACTAAAAAATAATACATTTAAATCTACAATATATTTACAATATGTTTCTCTATATTGAAATAAAAGTGATGTTTAACATTACAAGAAAATGAATGATAGTAAAAAAATGGCAACTCAATCATGAGATAGTTGGAATTTTATTAATTATTTGTCCTTTTGTAATAATGTGTAATTTAATTATTCTATTCTTATTATATGAAAATAGATTTTAGTTTTGACCTCTTACATACTTCTTATGATATCTTTTAATCCTTTACTATTTATCAAGGTATTGGGGATTAGGAATAAAACAACACAGACATGTTATAGAAGACATATGTGGATGATCACATAGATATTTCCTTTTTAATACTACCATAATTAATCATGGAATCCCTATTTTTTATAGTGTAATTCCCTCCCAGAGATTAATCCTATACTAATTACTATTATTTTACTGACCTAGAAAATAATGCATTGTTTGGTATATACATTGGTGATACCGGGTGAAGTTATTGGTGTTATATATTGAATAATAATAATGAATTCCAACAATTTTTATTCATAACCAATATTTCCTAAATATTACGCATGAATACATTTTTTTCATCACTAATTACCTTTCAAAATGATGTGTTGATAAACTTGGTTGTATTAATTTTTATTGCGATTTTAGTCAGTAGATGTTATATAGTTAATTTCTATGTGATCTATACCTAAACATAAATGTTTGGTTCACCATTTTTTCTTGCACCCATACCCACACTCTGGATTCTCCAAAATTTCCTATAGCTCTTCAAATACTAATTTTCGATTTTTTTTCTCTTATTTTGACTACATGGATGAGGTGTTGGAAAAATCCTTGACATAAAAACATTTCTCATTTAATCAGTTGATGTTTGATCCTCTTATCAGGTATGTATGTATTCTCTTTTTGTTTTAATAACTTGATGTAATTGTAATTTGGTGTTTGAAATTAATTTTAGTTAGTGTTTTAGTGAAAATGTATTCAAATTAGTTTTTTTTATTTGTATTTTTTATTTTTTATGTGATTTTCGGATTATAATTTTATAATTATTTTCAGGCACTCCAGTTTCCTCAATAAGTACTTTATACTTATACACATCGATTTTTATTATTTCAAATATAGATTACAGTATTAGATGTTACCAAACATAATTTAGAAACATGAGGGAGTTTTTTTGATGAAATTTAGTATTAAATATCACTTTTCATGTTATAAAGACATAAAAGGCATGTTTAAAGTACTAAAGTATATTGATACATTATATAGAGATAATATCATTCTAAAAAACAATTAAATACAGTATTTTTTTTTATCAATAACTATATGGGAAAAGTGGTTCTATGATTAATGGGTGACTATGTTCCAAAAGGAAAGGATTGTGGAACATAATTCCAATTCTCTATCAGCTAAAATAGTCGATGAAGTTTATTCCATTAACTATATTATCAAGTAATTCATAAATATCATTAAAACACCCAAGGTTGAATTTGGTGGATATGCATTTTCTTTTCTATTTTAGATACATTTGATTACCCTGTCTATTTTTGAAGCATTTCATTTTAAAAAATTCAAGTCATGTTTAAATCACATATTGAAGAATTATTATAGTAATTTTTACTTATGATAAACACATTGAACAAAATCACTTGAATTAGTGGTAGGAAAATTGTTTTTCAGTATGAAATATTAAACACTTTGTTATACATTTTATAAACTCTTTTCATGTTAGGGCCATGTATTGGGGGGACTTATAACACTTAATATATTTTTGTGAACCATTTGTGTCTCTATCTAACATATTTGATATCTTGATTCTTATTTTCATAATACTCTTCAACTGAGTGGGAGTGAATTATGATTTTTTAGAGAAGGGAACATTCAAATAGTGTCTTTGAATGAGGAGTGTCTCAACACAATGCATGGAAACAGTTTTGTTTCCACACAATTGGGTCATGAGATCTACTCTATTATATCTTTTTGTTGAGAGAACTACCATACTAGTTAAATGGATTCTTTAATTTATTAAAAATTTATGTAGTTCATCGATCATTTTGTTTGGTTCACAACTTATTATCTTCATCTATTTCCTTAGAAAGGAAATTTTATTGATATTTAATTATAATCAAGCTCTGTATCTTTTTTTGAATATTCTACATGTTTCAGATGATTGGTTTCAATTCTATCTTATTATTTTTATTCTTGAACATTATATGAAAAGAACAAGATTTTAGTAAATTGATTTTCAGTGGTTATAGTGTTATAATTTTTGATCAGTTATTTTTTTAGTTATGTCTTCCATTTTCCATAATATTTTGTTTAGATGATTATTCATAAAAGTTTGAGTCTTATTTATTCTGTGAGAAGTAATTTCATGTTTGGTGTTTCAAGGAGCACAATATGGATGATTTTACCTTTTTTCCAGTTTTTTATCCAATTAAATTTCCTTTATGATACTTTTAATATTTTAATTTAATATATGTAATTATTATAAATTAATATTTTATTTCATTTTATTTTCCAATGGGACAATGGTTTTTTTCTCCTTGAAAAAAAATTCATTATAGGTTGAATTTTATTGATAATCGGGATCATGAGATTTTATACCAATAATATAATGATGAAGCACTGGTAAAATCATTAGAATTTGGAAAAAAACTTGCTATAAAGTGGAGGATTCTCATAGTAAAAATGAATGAAGAATAAATAAAATCATTATTATACAATGTTGCTGTAATTTTTCATGTAACTGCTAGATAGTGTTTCATAGGGTTTCCGCCACCCCAGCACTGCCTATCCCAACACTGCCTCCAATCCCTGCTCTTCACCGGCCTTGAGCCTCCCATCCGTAGATTGTCGTCGAGCTTCCGGATCCACCGCCACGTGACTCCCTTCTTCCATGTGTCACCCTACCAGGTCTGAAGCTTCGTCGCCCTCTCAGATCCTGCAGCCGTGAGGAGCCCCTCTAGTTTCTGACGACATCTTGGATCCTGCCATCGCGAGTTGGCCCCTCGGTTCTGACACCGCATCTCCCTCCCTATCCCCACCGTGCGAGTCACCTTCGATGTCTCTCTCCCGAATTCCTTCACTACGAGTCCACTGCTGTCGACAGATTGATCGTAGCCACCAGAATGAAGTGTCCTCCTGGCCTCTCGCTCTCTGTCGGTGATGCCCTACCGGATACCTACATATCTCATTATCTGATGCTCTTTTGAGCCCTCACTTTAGCACTTTTTGGAACCCTTTGTTTTACAGGATCGATGCCTTTCTTTAGTGGAATGTCGTGATGTTGATCGCTCTCAGGCGCATGCATGGACGACAGTTGTTCACCCTAGTTCAGTTTGTGGTGCTGGCAGTTGTCATGGTTCCTTCACCTGAATTGTTTTGTATGTCCTTGGTTTCCTCTGCCATTGCGTCAGGATCTTGTGCGCACGACTCTATTTTGGTCACAATCTCCAGATTTCATGATGTTTTGGATGGTGTTGGTGGATTTGAAGGCGGAACTCTTCAGGTGCTTCTGTTTGATGGCATTGTCCATGGTAGTCACCCATCTCATGGTCCCTCTTTCCGGAGTTCAATCGATAAGCCCTTCCCATCGGTCATCCTCCATGGAAGGCTCCAATGATGTTAATCTTGTACCTGTGTTTTTTGTTTGTGTTTTTTTGGTTTTGATTGGTTATTGTCTTCAATGGTGGATCCCTTTGGACAAGATGCCTCGCCTTTTTGTTGTTGTTAGGTTCTCACTTGACCAAAAAGTGTTTTTAAAAAATCATAAAAAGAATTTTAAGCATGTATTCATGATATATTAGTGTTTCTATGATTGTATCGTATTTATGTTCATTATTTTACACTATCAAATAACCAGTTATCCTTCACCAAAGAATGAAAATATTACACCACTAATAATATTTCCTTGTGTATGGATAAAAATTTTGAATTTGAAGTTGGAGAATGTGTGTTTGTTTTTGTTCTCGAAAACTATTTTTTTATAAAATTATATAAACAAGATAAAAATGAATTTTTTTATGTTTTTTTAAAATATCTTTTCTTGTAATATACTATGTTGTTATTTTATTTTATACTAATATTGTTTTTTTCTTCCATTTTGATTTTGGCGATGAGCTGCTTTAATCCACAAGTGTAAGGACCTAGCTTACATGTGTGGGGATGATCTACTTATTGCGATATGATTTTTGATTCTTATGTAAACTACATTCAAGATTATGTTATTGGTATTATACCTTGGAAGGAGATCATTATTCCTATGAAAAATAAATATTTTCAAACATCGACAGATCTTACTACCAAATCACATTCACACAACCTTTAGGTTGGTATATTCTCTTCCTAAAATTGTTTGTATAAAACAAATTTAATAAAATTACATAGTTTTTAAGTATGATATTTTTTTCTCAACTATGACGTAGGTGCATCCTTATAATTATTTGAATGATATATTGTTCTTATTCATAAACCTATTTTAATGAATTCTAAAAATAAAATAAATTTTCAGGTATATAATGTTTGATGTGATGGGGTCTTCATAGATTTTATAGGTAGCCTCCATAATTTTTTGGTATGGAATAATCATAAGGTTATTATTATATTTTATTTTTTAGGTATTTTTATTATATTTTTTAAAGAATTTATGTACTAGGAATTTCTTCTATCCACCTATATCTAAAATTTTGGATGTCTCACTTCATGTTACCAATGTGAGGATACTATAGATAATCACTTCCATTGTGGCAATGTCATGATTGAGTGGGCGAACTGCATGAAAGTATTTTTCCACTAATGTGTTCCATGAAAATAAAAATTGATGTGTGAAAAAAAATTAAAGGATTTTTTATGAAGTTTCATGTATATTCTCTTTGAGTTTGAACATTTTCAAACATGTTTGTAATGTCTTTTCTTGGATTTTGAACTTGTTTTTAAATTATGTTTGAAAAAAAAATTCAAATTAATCCTCTTTTTCTTAGAGTTTAATATAATCAAATTTTAAAACTATTATATTATAAATATTTTAAATATTTTAAATATAGTCAGATTAATAAATATAATATAATATTTTGGAAATAAATATTGTATTACAGACATATAATATTTTATTTAAAATATAATTTACAAAAAAAATAAAAGATAAAATAATATTGTTAATAGTGTTACTCATAAAATGATAAATGTTTGTAATAATATTATACATGTATAAATATGTTATATTAATCACCTGATAAATATTTTCTCCAACATCTATATTATATGTTAGCATTATAATAATTGTAAAAAAAATACTTTATTTTTCATAATCACATCCAAAGAAATATTTTTTACCAATAATTTAGTGGTCGATACATAGATGTTGGTAAAACACTTACCAATAAAAAATTCACTTCTACAAAAATATATTCCACTGTTGAAAAAATTAAAATATTTATAGTGACTCGTGAAGGACTGGTGGAAGTCATAGTTTTGGAATATATCTATATAGGGTTCTCTTATAAGGGGTTTTAGGCTCATTTATTCAAGCATTTATCTTCTAGGATGTTAGTAGAAGATAAAGATTATGAGTTCATACATATTGTTCAAGGGAGAATGTTGTTAATGTATTATGAAACCCATTTTACTTATATTCTATGATTTTCACAATCACTAGTGAGTTATGAGAACACTAAGGTTCAAAAATTTGAGGATATTTTGAGAACTTTAAATTGATCTCAACTGAACATCACTCAGATCACACGTTTTTTAATATAGTAAATGAATCCCTCATTATAGAGATTAACCTAGTTGAGGATAGGCCTTATCAAAAATTTGGTTCTTTTATAAGGCTTGGGAGTAGATATTTTAGTATGTAGAGTAAGTATTTTTACAATTATCACTAGAGGGGTGATGGGTAGGCCAGTCAAGGTCATTGAACTTCTTCTTTCTAGTGTGGAATGACTCCAAAAGTTTTTTATCAATGTGTTAAGCCTAGTAATACTCAGAAATAGTTCCAGTAACCTCTCGTAGAGTTTTGTTTATATAGGAAGATGAGACATCAATTACATTTTTCATATCTCTTATCATCCTATTATCATTTATAGTGATAATCATACCTAGGGATCAATAGTGGGATAAATTAATTTAATGAATGGTAGTATATGGATTTATTCAATCTTATTAAGGTGTGGAGTAGGTCGTACATACCTATATTAGTAGTTGTAGTAGATTAATACTCCTCAAGGTATCTAAGGATATAGACTCCAGGGAAGAGGCTCTATTTCATGCTAGATTCATGAGTTCAATATGATACCTACTGATCATAACAAAGGAACAATGTCTATTTGAGGTATGATATTAGTAGAATCTACCCTTGCACATATTTTATTCTATATAAGTTCTTCACATTCATTTATATATTACCATTTAACTATGTATTTAGGGATAGTTAAATACTATCCTTATGGGGTTATGTCTTTTAATAAACCATAAGGGTCTTGATTCAAGAGAATTTATAGATTTTTTGACTATTTATTCATGATAATTAGATATCAGCATCTCTAGGGTTTACTTGTGTTTGAGATGTGTAGTTTTTCTTTGATCATGGGTATTAATTGGTTGACTTGGAATCATGTATAAATCTACAACTATCACTAAAAGGTATTTTTAATGTCTTCTAAGGGTGATTTTTATAACACTGTTGATGATTTCGATTTATTAGAAGCCATCAGGGACCTGGACATCATTAGTCAGGTATTATTTTATCCCATTTTTTGAATATTTTTATATTTGATGAGTAAATGTGTTAGATAATATTTTCCTCGAATTTTGAGAAGTTCTAGGACATATTTTTATAGTAATTCTTATGGATTCTAAATGATTTAGTGCTCATGTCTATAATTGTTCTTATACTAGATATAATGCCCATATCAATTCTTCCTTTTAAGATGGCTCAAGAAGATATTTTTGAGGAAAACATCCAACTAGAGGATCTTGGTGTGAAGGTATTTATTCAATCAAGAACATATCTTTGGGAACCCCTATGTTATTCACCAAGAAGGAAGATGGTTCATTGTGATTAGGTATGGGTTATAAGATGCTGAATGAAGTTATAGTCAGGAATTGAAATCATATTTCCTAAATTGAAAATTTGTTTAGATAGATGAGGGGAACTAAGTAGACCTATAAGATCAACTAGAATTTAGGTTATCACTATATATATTTTTATGAATTATGATGTTTTTATGATTATATTTAGATGAAATTATAAATTTTATAAGTATATTAAAATGTTATTCATAATGAATAACATTCAAAAAGAATTTATAGATTCAATCATTTGGGTCCTCTATACATTATAGATTCATTTATGGTGGTATCTTCAATGAAATCTTATTATAGTCCCTATTATTGGAGGATCATGTTTGATATTTTTAGATAATTTCATTTTCACTTAGGGATCATCGACCATACTAAGATTTTGAGCTATTGGTTTTTTATTAGTTAGGTTTACATATTAGATCATGTGATATCAGAGACAGGTATATTATTGGACAATGAGATGGGTTAGGCTATTCTTTCATGTGATTGGAAGGTTACTATAGGATAATCATTTATGAATTATCTAGACTAGAGGGGATGGAGATGGTCATGACGAAAAAGGTGAATAAATTCAAGTGGACTGATCCTTGGGAGGAATCCTTCTAAGAGCTAAAGGGAATATTGAAATATATTTCTATTCGGACCTTGCATAATCCAAATAAGGAGTAAATATTGTTTTATGATATATAAGTGGTAGATCTAGGAGCTATGCTAATATAAGATAGTAATTTTATTTCTTATGGGTCCAGGTAGTTTAGGAAACATGATCAGAAAAATTTAAATCACTACTTATAGATGAAGGAAATAGTGCATGAACCAAGATATTGGCATCAAAACCTTTTGGGTGAGAGGTTCAGGATGTATACATACCATAAGTGGATTAGGTATATCATTTATATGTATTACGTGAACCTTTGAAAGAGGATATGGCTTGAGGAACTTAAATATGTTGACTTTTATATGGAATATACCCCTGGGAAGTGGAATGTTATGTTTGATGAACTATATATATTGACTCAAGCATAGATTGTGTCAGATTCTACTAATGACTTGAAATTTATAAGCCTATTCACCGAGTTCATTTGATGTTTAGGAGTATTGTATTGGTGTATCCATTCTGTATTTTCCTTTTACCTACTTAAACATTGAGCGGGTGAAGGATATTTAGTTATAAGACTATGATTATTAGGTTATGGGGTTTCTATATATGATGTGGATCATCTACCTTACTAGTAACATATGGTGACAAGATTATTTTTGTTAGATCCCAATTATAGTCTATGTGAAAATCCATTAGAAGATGATATATGATTCAAATGAATTGGGATAATTTTATAATCTGTGTTTTACCAAGGTGAACCATGATATGTGTAGAAAGTACTGGTATACCGAGATGAGGAGGGATATAGCAGAGTTCATTTTAATATTCCTAACCTATTAGCATGTGGAGGCTAAGAATCAGAGAACCATATGACCTCTTCGATAATTTAACAATCTCAATTAAAAATAGAATGAGGTGACATTATTTTTTGTATGATTCTATTGAGGATGAAACATGGTAGTGATGTATTATGGGTTATTTTCAACCTGTTTAAAGAGTTTGAGAATTCCTTAATAATCAAGAAGACCAACTCTACTGATGTACTATAACGTTGTTAAATCTAAGAGATAATTTTTTTACTATATATTGAGGAGTATAATTTCAATTTACGATGCTTGATTCACATATCACTTTTAGAAAGGTGTGTATAAGATTATTGATACTCATGTGAATATAAGTACAACATACCATCCTTAGACCAATGGGTAATCTAAGCATATGATGTAGAGTCTAAAATACTTGTTGTGAGTGTATGTTGTAGATTTTTGTGGTTCATGGGAGAGTCATTTTTTATTAACGAAGTTCAACTATAACAACAATTTTTAGGTTACAATTTAGAGGCACTGTTCAAGTCCTTATATAACATATTATTCTATTAAAATTTGTGGTTGTTAGAGTCAAGGGGCTCTAATATTATTTTAATGAGATATATTTGTTGACGCTCCTTTCGTCACAGAATCTAAAGATCGGAAAAGGGAATATCTGAGCTCAAAGCGATTCAGCCTTTGAAGAAAAACATCAAAAATCAACAAAGGAAGGAAGAAAGGATCAACAGAAGCATCACCGCGCAAGTTATCTAACAGGCGCGCAAGTGTACGTGCGCGGCCACCTTGGTCGCGCAGGTGACTTGCGCGACCTAATTGGTAACCGCCCAGTAACCGCCCGGGGTCTTCTTTTGCCTATAAATAGACCCTGTGGGCCCCCCATTCGAGAGGATCTTTTTTCAGAAACTCGGATTGAAGCTCCCGATGCCCAAGTCTCTTCTCAAAGCTTTCGGAACACTTCTAAGGTAATTTCTTACCTAGAACGGAAGATCTAAAGAGAAGAAGGAAGGCCTAAGTGTTGAAACTTATCAAACACTTGCGCGCCGACTTATTTCCTTCAATATAACTTGCGCGTCCCTTTTCTGGAAGAACCTCGAGAACATTCTAAAGGGTTTAAAAAAGAGTCGCTCAAGTATTTCAATGCTGGTTGAAAATCGCACAAGTACACTATGTGTCGTGCAGGTATACCTGCGCGACCAGTACTTGCGCGCCCACGGAAGACTTGCGCGCCTTGCAAGACTTGCGCGCCCCTATCTTTTTGGGTGCCCATCTTGCCCATTTTTACCCCTCTTAAGCCATTTCACCTTTCCTTTTCAATGATTCAGTCTTCAAGACACTCTTCAAAGCCATTTATGGCATGATTTCTTGATTTGACTTTCTTATCTGAAAGGAATTCTGTGAAATCTCTCTCAAAGTCTAGTGATTTAAATATCCTTATGTCACTAAAATACGGAGAGTTCATTCATTCAACCTCATCCTTTAAGATGAGAGAATTCTAACCTGGGTCTCCTTTTCAGGAATAATCCCCAGTTATAAAACCTTTAATCTGGGCATCTTCTTCAGGAGTAAGCCCCAAATTCTTAATGTTCCCAATCTTGGGCATCCTCCTCAGGAGTAAGCCCCAATCAAGTCCTTTAATCATGGGAATCTTTCTTAAGAATAAGCCCCAACCTCAAATATGTGAATCCTCCTCAGGAGTAAGCCCCAAACCTTAATCCCTAACCTGGGTCTCCTTTTCAGGAATAAGACTCAGTCATAACCTTGGGTCTCCTTTTTAGGAATAAGCCCCAAGTCCCCTTAAATTTCTCTTAACCATTCATAATTTACCTTTTGATTTGGGTTTCCTTTTCAGGAGTAAAACCCAATCATAAGTCCCCTCCTAACTTGGGCATCCTCCTTAGGAGTAAGCCCCAAGATTAGAGTATTCAAATCTCCATGAAGCACATATAACTTTATGGACCTTGTTCATGGATTTTCTCCCTAAAAGTAAATCCTAAACCTTTATCTATCTGGGCAGTCATCCATACATAAGCCCCAAACAAATTCTTATGATTGCATCTTTCATGGCACAATTGTCTAAATTTTTACCAATACCTCTTGTTTCTCACACCGAGCATGACTCACGTGAGCTTAGTGTGTAAAAGTAATTATGACATTCATCTTTGAGCCATCAATCATAAACATTATACTCCATAACTCGAACTACGTGGGTTCTGATTCCTTTTCCAAAACAAAGGATACGTAGGTAGCCCATTTATGGGTTCGATCCCAACTTTGAAATAATCTCTGTCCTTCTGAATGACGATAAACTTCAAGTGCCCCACTGAGTGTCTTTAAAACCAGCCTGGTCATCATAATGACCAAGAGACTTTTATATAAATGTTTTGAAGGATACCATTGACCAATAATCTCTAAAAAGATATAGATGATTCTCTTTTGATGAAGAACCTCGAATACATATAAAAGATTCTCTAAATTTATTGCATATTTAATCATTGATTGTTAAAACTAAAGGAAAGCACATTTTATACTTGGTAATGTAATAAGGATTCACGAACATAACTTAAATCTATAAAGAGGGTCCCGGAATAGACAATAATTCCCCTCAAAAAGGTGTGATGAGTCCGACCTTCCATCCTCTCGACCAATGCAAATTCCTAAGCCTCATTAGTCCACAAGATAATGGGCGCCTGCCTTTGGAAAGTAGGTCCAAACGGATGTGAAATCATTGGATGTTTCCGGTTCTACGAACAAACCCGTTAGAAACCGATCGGAAAGTTTGAATCATCCGTCGAGGAGGTCATCCCCGGATTCCGTGCGAAACAAAAATGGTGAACCCGACGTGAATCCTTAACGAAGTTAAAGTGATGTTCTTCTTATTTGTTAGGCCCCTTGGGCCAACAAAGCAATCATTGACATGTGCTCATCCAAAAGATGCAGTGGACGGATTCATCTTGATTATGTCTGTTACATGGAACATGCACTCTTTTCTCAAGATCTTCTGCAAAATGGCTTTCCTTAAATTCACCCCTGTGAATACTGCTGCTGTGAACACCTCTACTATGAGGTCTGCTGCTGTGAAAACCAATGCTGCTACTCCTGCTGGAACGTCATCCGCTCTGAGGATGACATCACCAACTCAGCGTCTTCAACGCTGTGTTTCTAATGCACTGGTTAAGGAGTACTGTCGCAACGGTACTATCCCAACTCTGGAGGCCGCTCGTCAAGCCCTCCAAGTTAACAATTCTACCTGGTCGTCAGGACAACGGCGGCCAGCAATCAAGAAGTAGGCGGTGCTGACTACCGTCTCCAACCGTTTTGGGTCGTTATCCCCGGAACGCAATTTCCATTCACTCCCTTACTCTGAGGAAGTGAATGAGCAGGTCCCGCAGGACCTTAATTCAAAAAGACAGGAGTCCTTCTCAAGTGCTCCCATCAAAAATCACCGCCAGACTCATGCGGTAGTGCGCCCTCAACATGATGAGGGTACCGACTCCAGGCATTCAGCTCAGGTTCCTCGAACCCGAGCAGGCAAGATGAACCGCCAGAGACGGAATCCGGTTAACAATGGGCAGGTTGTCATCCCTGCCATCTTCGGAGAAGTCCACCAACCTAACTTGGTGGCAAACAATGAGCAGGCACACACACCTGCCCGTTTTAATTCCGCTGTCCAGCAGACTCGTCTGGCAGCATCAAGCCTATCCCGCCAGGCAATTCTGACGGAGTACCATAGGCAGGAACATACACCTGCTTATACATCACCAGTTAGTCAGCAGGCTCGTCTGACTACATATGATGGATCTCGTCAACCGTGTTTGGCAAAGTGTAATCAGCAGGCACATACACCTGCTAATACTAATCAGGCCTACCAACAGTCTCGCTTGGTAGCACCCGGAGAAGTCAGTCAGAAAGTCCCGATGACAAACAGGAGGCAGACTCAACTCTCTGGCTCCACACTTGAGTACTGTCAGGATTCACTGATAGGAAAAGGAGGACAGGATCAGGCACATACACCTACTCCAAGCCCGGAATGGACGTATATCCCCGTTCCGGTGGCTGAAGTCACCAAACATATTTTGTCAATGGTGAAAGAGCAGAAGCAAATTCCTGCTCATATTCTGGATGCTTGCCATGATATCATAACAGCTTCAGCATCATCTCAGGGATAGACATATAAATCTATCCCTAGGAATGGAGTGACACATCAACTATTCACTCCGGAACAGACACACACATCTGTTCCAGTCTAAGAGGGTTATGGGGTATACTCCCCCATATCATACGGACAACCAAGTCAGGCACTTACACCTGATTTGAGTGGAGATCGTCCGCCTAACCTGACCATCTTTCCTGATCAGGCACATACACCTGCTCAGAGCAATCACTTTCATCATCAAGTGGTTTATAAAGCGAGTAATAAGGCATCTAAGAAAAAGATCTGCCCAGCACAGTCAGGAGATCAAAGGCCAATCTGCAACAAGTCCTTGCTCGATGCTGGAGTTCTTGAAGCCCTCAGACATTTATCTGTCGGAATTCAAGATTCTACTCCCTCAGTTCCCAATAACTGGAACATTAATTCTGAAGGTCTTCAACAGACACTTCCTCATGAAGACTTGCTTCATGAAAATTCGGTCAATCTTGAAGTTTCTTCTTCAGATGAGAGCCACAGGAACCCTCTATGTGGTCAGAAGGCCAAGGAGCAAGAGAATTCATCTTTTGTTGTAACCCATCATGATGGTCCTCCTCATGGTGATGAACTTCGTTGCGAAAGTCCTCTCCGCAGTAGTGATTCACGTTGTCTCGAAAATTCTTCAGAAGGCAATGTAGTGACGAGAAATCCCTCCTATCTCGAGGCACTTGCAAACGTAAAACCAGTCATGTCTGATGCTTTACTATCGGCAGGTGAAACTCTTTCTCCAACAGAAGATAGCCTGGGGTTCAGGTTATTCTCCGAACCATCCCTGGGTCATTCATCTTCCAGCATGAATAGTGATTTCCCTACCAATCTTGTTGAATCCGATGAAGCAACAAGGAAACACCAACACTGGTCCAAACAGGTAGAAGAATCTTCATTTAATGATAAAGAGGAAATGCTGAACATGAGGAAAAAACTGGCAAAAGGTGAAGTACCAGTCATGTTTTGGCCTTTGGCTGACTCCCAGTATGACATTCCAAAGATGTTGACGGATGATGGAATCCATGATATTCGTCTCAACATATGGAAAACTCTTTGTCAATTAAAGAAGAAGGTATTATCTTACGATGAATATGAAAATCATCTTAAGATAATAGAAGGGTTACAACGCCAGATTGATTTGGCATCTCTATCAGTCTCTCGGTATCCGAAGGCTGAAAAGCAACAGAGAACCCTTCAACGTTCATGCCTTGGCGCACTAAGAAGATTGTGTTAGTTAATTGCCAATGCTCCATCTGATGTTCATATCAGAGGATGGGGTGTTCACGGAGCACTACATTTCATAGTGCTTTCCGGTCAGCAAAGCCCGCCGAAAATGGTCTCATGCAATGTTATTGCCCATGGCCGGCCACAGTCAATGGGCTTTGTTCATAATCAAAAGCTTACTCAAGAACAAGCTTCAACTAGTTCCTCTCAAAATCAAGTATATAGAGAACAGGTTTTTGAATTGCTCCTACATCAAGCAGGCGAGAATATTGCACAAGCCTATCGTCTGGAGAAAACACGTCATCAAATGACAGAAGTGTCGGAAATCATCCAACGGTCTGTTGAACCAGGTGATAAAAGTGGATATAGGTTAATGCATCCAGCTAATTTCCGAACTAAGATTCGCAAGATCAAGAGAGATTTTAAGAAGATCTCAGACATAGCATGTCAAGAGACACCCCAGCTTGCCAGACTGGGGACTTCTCTAACCCAACCCTCAGAGTCAACGAATGGGATTCGAGGAGTTGAGCGGAAGCAGCAGGAACATCCCCAGTCCACCGGACTGGGGACTTTTTCAAATCTTCAATCCCTCCCTCAGAGAAAGTCAGTATTCTCTCGATTAGGGAATAAGCCTCAAGAGCAATGAAGAGCCAAGCTGTCAGGAGATTCTCTCCAAGTGACGGTTCTCCAAGAAATTCCTGAGGGATCAAGTCAACGGAATGCCATGTCTCATCATGGACATAGAAGGAGACAATATCACAGAAATGATGATAGAAAGGATTCCATGCAATATGCATCCATTAATGTCATCAATGTCGTTGCTGCTGATTCACCAGATGAGGCTCAATCAGAGGGATCAGACGAAGAGGTTCTTGCTCAAGAAGTCGCGCACACAGACCTAAATGAAGAAGGTGTGCGCACACGTAATCAAAGGCTTACCCAAAATCTGGGTATTCCTTCAAGTAACCCACTTCCCCCTTTCGGAAAAGGATCCAATAAGGGGAAAGGAAAGAATCAAGTTACTTCTCACCCTTCCTCTGAAGGATTTCAATCGCTCTCATTAGAGCAAAGGTTTGCACAACAGGAGAAAGAAATGAAAGAATTAAGAAGGTTGAATGCAGAACTACTTTAGAGTAGTCTTCTTCTTAAGAATGCTGAAGTCCGACAGCCGAAGGAATTTGTTGTAACTACTGAGATGGATCAAGAATATCCTCCTTTTTCAGTACACCCACAGAGGTCTAATCCTACGGGTCAAACGCAACAACGGTTGGCAGCACTACCATCAGTTGCAGCACCAACCACCACGTCTGTCCAAGCTCCATTCATTGCACCTACCCAAAACCAAGTTCAACCTGACATTTCTCAAAAGTTAATAACTACTATTGAGTCATTAACAGCTCGGTTAGAAACTATGTAAGGGAAACGGGCGCAAGTTCAACCTGAAAAGAAGGTTTACCCTGAATGGGTAGATTCAATTTCTCCTCCATCCAGTTTTGGAAACCCTATTTTCCCTACTTTCAATGGATCAGGAAACCCTGAACAACATTTGACGCATTACGTGTCTTGTTGTGATCCTATGATGGGAACTCCAGAGCAGCAAGAAGCAGTGAAACTCAGATGCTTCGTGTGAACCTTGCAAGGACCAGCTTTTGTCTGGTATACAAGCTTGCAATCCCGGTCAGTAATCAGATGGGAGGATCTTCTTCAAAAATTCCTTCTTCAGTTTAGCTCAACTTTGCCAAAAATGACAGTTTTTGATCTTACAAACTGCAAGCAAAGGGAGAATGAAAGAGTCTCTGATTTCATTGCTCGTTGGAAGGGATTAATGTATTCCTTGAGTTTATCACTCCCTCGGGAGGAATTGTTGCCAATCTGTGTGGCAAATTTGCGTGATGAATTACGCACGCCATTGATCCCTGTGAAATACACAGGAGGGTTTCAAGACCTTACTTCAATCGCTCAACAGATTGAAGATTCCCTTATACAGGCTAAGGTTAAATCTCGTGTAATTCCATCAGCTCCAGGAAGAAGAATGGGTAAAGCAGAAACTGCTACAGTTATGCTTAAACAGGCACCTGTACCTATTTCTACTTCAAAACCTTCATCTTCTCGAAGGGCTCCACCTCCTGAACGCCAACAACAAAGGCTGTTTCGTCCAAATGATCAAAAAGATCAACGACGAAAACAATTTGAGGATATGAAGAGTAAAACATACTCTTTCCGAAGTGAGCAAGTTCCTGGTTACTTCATTTCAGCTCTGGAAAATAATTTGGTTCAATTACCAGTGCCGAAGAGGCCAAACAAGGAAGGAGATGAAGACCGTCCCAATTATTGTCCCTTTCATCAAATGTTGGGGCATCCCATCCAGGAGTGTTTTGTCTTTAAAGACCTCCTGCAAAAGATGGTCGACTTGGGACAAGTCAAATTGAAGGTTTCTTCAGCTCATGTAGCGTGTATTACCGCTACAGATCCAGAAGAAGTAGGCGAGTGGCAGGAAGTCAAAAGCAAAACTGCGAAAAAAATAAGATTATTGGATGGTCAGAAAGACAATCAATCGGACCCATTACATTTTGCGAACACAATTGAAGAAGCCAATTGTGTCTCCTACAAAAGCTGCAGTAAAGCCTCCATCAAAAGACAAATCCTCAAAAGGGCAGCGCAATTCAAAGAAGAAAGAGGAATCAGGAGAAGATGAGTATGTATCAAATCCTAAATTGTCTTTGACTCTGGCAGATTTCATGCCATCTACTTCAATGCCACGGGCACCGTCCCACCAAACGGCACAGCCTAAACAGGCTAACCAGGCAGAGTCTTTATCAGACAAAGAGTTAATCTTTGGTTCTGTTAATATGATTCAATTAACAGATTCATATTCCAGTCTTGATGAGCCTGAATTCCCTGTATCAAATAAGGGAACTCGAGGAAGTTCTAGAGGTTCAGGATATAGGGGAAGACGTGGATCTTTCCGAATCCACTACTCTAATTCTACCCCTACTAGCACTGTATATGCAGCAGAAACTCGTGGTAGAGCCCTTCAGCGAGCTCAAAAAGAACAAGCAAGTTCTTCTGCCAATGACCAACTCAGCTTCGGCACAATTATTTTGGAAGACCGATTAAAGGTTCCATATTCTTTATCTCAGCATGTAAATGGATCTAATCAGTCTAATCTTCCAAAACCAAAGATGTTTCCAACTTCAATACAAGATGCATCAGCTTCCAAAGCATCTGCTTCCAAGGTACCTGCTAAACCGCATATTCCTATTGGGAAACGTAGACCTCTAGATCAAAAGTATGATATATTGAAACACTTGGCCCAAGTACCAGCCATGTTATCAATTTTGGATGCTTTGAATCTGTCAAGAGATCTTCGGGAAGCACTCATCGAAGCTTTGTCAAGTCCTCAGGAGTTTGAAGCTGAAATTGCTGCAGCTGAAATCTATCACATAGAGAATAATCCTGCAGAATGCCATGCAGTGATATCTTTTACTGATAAAGATGAAGATGATGTTGTGCATGGGCACATAAAACCTTTGTACTTATCTGGCAAAGTCAATGGTATAGATGTTCGAAGAGCTTTCATTGACAATGGTTCAGGAGTCAACCTCATGCCCATTCGCACACTTCGTCGATTGGGCCTCACGGAATCTGATTTATCTCCTTCTACCATGATGTTGAAAGGATATGATAAAAATGAACAACAACCACTGGGAGAAGTTACGCTCAGAACTCAGTTTGGAGATCTTGTTTCCAATTCGGATTTCATGATTGTTGATCAAGACTCAGCTTTCAATATCTTGCTTGGAAGACCCTGGCTACATCAGCATGCAACTATTCCGTCATCATACCATCAATGTCTCAAATACTGTTTCGATGGTCAAGTTGGAACATTGTATGGTGATAAGGCCCCGTTCAAGACATGTGAGTCTCAATACATTGAGGCGGAATTTTATCACATGAAGGGAAGATAAAAATCTACAATGAAGGAAATTAACAAAGTTAATTCTCCATATGGTTTGGAAAAAATTCCAATAAATCCATTTTCACATGTGAGTACAGATTATGTGTTACCTATCAGTCAAATTGACAAAATAGGCCCAAATCAAAATACTCTTATGGAAAGATCCATAATGTCAATTACGGCAATTGATCCAGACAACATGGGAGAAATTGGTAACTTACCAAACAGTGATGAAAGCATAAGTGGTGACGTTTTCATTTCGTCTGCTGAAATCCAACAAGTCTATACTTCGCTAATCAGGCCAGAAGAAGTTATAGCAACACCAGAGGTGAATATTGATGTCGATTCTCAATCCATCATCTCCTCTTTATTTCCTAAAGAAGACCCTTTATCATCAATAGGGTCGGAAATGGAAGCTTCTTCTTCAAAATGTGAAAATTTTGACATCTCTTATGATCATGAGAATTTCGTTTTTTCATCTACTTTACAAGTAGAAACAGAAGAAATAAAAAATGATGAAGAGGAAGAGGAAGATCTTAGAGTTTCTCCTCCAGCATTTGAAGAGGGTATCTCTACCACTGTGGATGAACTCAGAGAAGTAAATCTGGGTACAGAGAAAGATCCACGCCCCACTTTAATTAGTGCGGCCGTGACCCTTGAAGAACAAGATATGTATATTTCTTTTCTAAAGAAAAATAAAGATATTTTTGCTTGGAATTATACAGAGATGCATGGCCTTGATCCTGATGTTTCCACCCATCATTTTGGTTTGCCAAAAGAACATCGAGGATTTAAGCAAGCCGCGAGAAGAACACACCCAACCTATGCTTCCAAAATCGAGGCTGAAGTGGATAAGCTTATCAAAGATAACTTCGTCAGAGAAGTTCAATATCCCAAGTGGTTGGCTAATATTGTCCCTGTAAAGAAGAAGAACAGAAAAATTAGGGTTTTCATCGATTTCAGAGATCTTGATCGGTATTGTCCTAAAGATTATTTCCCAGTTCCGATTACAGAACTCTTAATTGATGCGACGGCTGGCTATGAAGTACTTTCTTTCATGAATGGATATTCTGGATATAATCAGATCCGAATGGCCCCAGAAGAAGAGGAATATACAGCCTTCAGAGCTCCTCAAGGTGTGTTTTGTTACCAGGTGAGGCCCTTTGGTTTAAAGAAGGAAGGTGCAACATATCAACGCGCCATGCATCGTATCTTCAAACCTTTTCTAGGGAAATTTGTTGAATGCTATGTAGATGATTTAGTGGTTAAATCCAAACAACGTTTTGATCACTTGGATGATTTGGAAGTCGTATTCCACAAGCTTCGACAACATAATTTGAAGATGAACCCCTTAAAATGTGCTTTTGGGGTAACCTCAGGAAAATTCCTAGGCTTTGTTGTACGCCATCGTGGTATTGAAGTCGATCCTGAGAAGACCAAATCAATCCTTGGTATGTCACCTCCTCATAATTTGAAAGAATTAAGAGGACTTCAAGGAAACTTAGCCTATATTCGGCATTTCATCGCCAATTTGGCAGGAAAAAGTTTACCCTTTAACAAATTATTGAAGAAAGGAGTCACTTACCAGTGGACTGAAAAATGTCAAGAAGCATTTGATGTTCTCAAGAAATACCTCTTGAGTCCACCAGTACTCATGCCACCTGTTGAGGGTAGGCCTCTTATCCTCTATGTGACAGCTTTAGAGCGATCATTGGGTGCCTTTCTCGCTCAAAAGAATGATGCTGGGAATGAAAATAGTCTCTACTATCTCAGTAGAACTATGCTTGAAGCAGAAACCCGGTATTCGAGTATTGAAAAGTGCTGCCTAGCATTAATCTTTGCAGTTCAGAAACTGAGACACTACCTGCAACATCATGAGGTCCAATTGGTATCTCGTAATAATCCGCTCAAATTCATCCTTAGTCGTCCAATGCTTACAGGACGTCTGGCAAGGTGGGCGGTTATTCTACAGCAGTTCGACATTCAGTATGTGTCTCAAAAAGCAATTAAGGGCCAAGCTCTGGCTGATTTCCTGGCTGAACATCCTTCAGTAGAAGACACGTATTCAGATATCGAACTCCCTGATGAAGAAGTTTTCTCTATTCAAGAGAGTCCTCAAACATGGGAAATGTAGTTTGATGGTGCTTCTAGAAGTCCAACAGGGAAGAAAATGGAAAATCCTAAATTCAACAAAGTTGGTTTAGGAATTGTGCTCATTTCTCCAGATAAGGCAGTGTTACCTTATTACTTTTTGTTGTGGGAAGGTGGTACCAATAATGAAGCTGAATACCAAGCTCTCATTACAGGCTTGGAGTTAGCACTTCAAGCACAAGTGAATCACTTAAAGGTGAAAGGTGATTCAGTCCTGGTAATCAAACAAGTCAGTGGGGATTATGCCATCAGAATAGAAGAATTAATCCCTTTGTATGATTACGTCAGAGATTTAATGTCGGAATTCCCTTCAGAATCGACATTTTCTTATGTCCCAAGATCACAAAATGCTCAAGCTGATGCACTGGCTAATATAGCCACAGCTTTAGCAGATCCAAATCGGGACGAGACAACCATCGGTATTGGCCACCGTCGTGCAATTTCACCTTATGTTCAAGTCAGAACAGAGGAAATTAATGAAATTAGTCCCATTCCTGAACCGTATGGTCATAATACAGGATGGATGTCACCTATCAAGGAATACCTTCAATATGGAACACTTCCACCTGATAGAGCCGAGAAAGAACAAATTCGGCGACGTGTGGTCAATTTTACTCTTTATGATGGTCCAAACCACCTCGAGAAAATTCTCTACAAACGTGGTTTTGATGGAGTTATCTTCAGATGTATTGATGGTGAAGAGACAATGGCTGTCATAAAAGAAGTGCATGCAGGAGTCGGTGGTGCCCACCAGTCTGGACATAGATTGTCTAATCAAATTCGAAGGCTTGGATACTTCTGGCCTTCAATGATACAAGATTGTGTTAATTTCACAAAGAAGTGTCATTCATGCCAAGTATATGCCAACTTCATTCATCAACCTCCAGAGTTGCTTCATACAGCTAAATACTCATGTCCATTTTCCACATGGGGAATGGATGTGGTGGGACCTTACCCTTCAGCTACGGCCAAGCAGTTTAAGTACATTCTTACTGCTACTGATTTCTTTTCCAAATGGGCAGAGGCAGTACCTCTCAAAGAAGTCAGTTCTAAATTCATTGTTAGCTTCATCAAGTCTAACATCATTACTAGATTTGGTGTCCCTCATACCATATTGACGGACAACGGCACCAACTTCTGTTCTTATGAGGTAAAGAAATTGTATCAAGAATACAACATTAAGACCAACCATTCAACTCGATATCATGCAGTAGCTAATGGCCAGATAGAGGCCTTCAACAAGACTCTTTCAAATATACTGCAAAATATGGTGGATAAAGATAAGAAGTCATGGCCTGATAAACTCTATCATGCTTTATGGGCTTATCGGACTACCACTCGCAATGCAACGCGGTCTACTCCATATTCATTGGTATATGGAACAGAAGCAGTATTGCCAATTGAAGTTCAATTGCCCTCACTCAGAATAGCCATTTGTGATCAGTTATCAACAGATGAGCAATCCCAAAAGCGGTTGAATGAATTGGAACAGTTAGATGAGAAAAGATTGTGCACTTTGCACCACTTGGAAATCTATCAGAATCGGATAGCACGAGATTTTAACAAAAAAGTTCATCTTCGTTCATTCATTCAGGGAGAATTGGTATTGGTTCTCAGAGCACCAATGATACCAGGAAAGAAGCCTCCCAAGCTTGAACCAAAACGGGAAGGACCTTATTCAATACATAAGGTCTACTCCAATGGAGCATATTCTCTAATCTCAATGGATGGAGAACACATCACGAATCCAACTAATGCCAGATTTCTGAAGAAGTATTTTGTATAAACACAAAATATTTTTCCCAAATCCAAAACAATCACATTAGATCATACTTTGTCCAACATGACATTAAACTGTAATAATGTCCAACATGACATTAAATTGTTATAATGTCCAGCAAGACGTTAAACTGTGATGTCCTATCTACATGACATTAAACTGTACAGAAGATCCTATATTTTGTCCAACATGACATTAAACTATTATAATGTCCAACATGACATTAAACTGTTATAATGTCCAGCAAGACGTTAAACTGTGATGTCCTATCTACATGACATTAAACTGTACAGAAGATCCTATATTTTGTCCGAGATAACATTAAACTATATTGTGTCCTAGCAACATGACATTAAACTGTGTGGCACTTCCAACGTCCAGCATGATGATAAAATGTAAAAAGTCCCCAGAACTGATATCCTCATATTGGTTCACCTTAGTCCTAGCTACATGACTTTAAACTGTACAGCACCAGTTCGTCCTTGCTATATGACGTTAAACTATACAGTAATGGTCCAGTATGACTTTAAACTGAAACTTAGTCCCACACGACATTAAACTGTGAAAAAGTTCCCTAAACCGTCCAGCATGACCTTAAACTGCATCATCCCTGGTCCATGTATATGACCATAAACTATTTTCAAATCCTTTATGTCCAGCAAGACGTTAAACTGTGACGTCCTAACTACATGACGCTAAACTGTATAAAAGTCCCTCTTGTCCAGAAAGACGTTAAACTATATAATCTCAAAAGTCCAGTATGACATTAAACTGCACCATTCACGGTCCATGCATATGACCTTAAACTATTCGCACTTTTGTCCAACATGACGTTAAAATGGTACACTCTTTTGTCCTTACTGCATGACATTAAACTACACAGTCCCCCTTTCGTCTAATATGACGTTAAACTGTATTGTCCCCATCGTCCTAACTACATGACGCTAAACTGTACAGAAAGTCCTTGATATGTCCTACATGACATTAAACTGTTATTTTGTCCCTGCTACATGACACTAAACTGTGCAGCACCAATAGTCCTAACTACAAGACTTTAAACTGCATAGTCCCTTTTTTATGTCCTACATGACATTAAACTGTGCATCGTTAAGGTTGTTATTACCTCTTGTTTCTCACACCGAGTATGACTCACGTGAGCTTAGAGCGAACATCAACCATAACACTCCCTTTGGGCCACTAACCATGTATAAGTCCCAACAACATTTTTTATTTAGATCATTGTCCACAAGAACAACTTGATAATTAATTCATTCTTTAATTGAACTACACGGACTTTGATCCTTTCCCTCCAGGCTGGGTATGTAGGCAACCTCCCAGGGTTCAAGCCCAAAAACAATCTCTTCACATCGGTTCACCACAACCTCATATGATGTTGATTTGTGAAACCGCCCCTGGAATCAATATCTTTACATTGATTCACTTTCGTCCTTGTTATATTACGTTAAACTATACAACACTTTTGTCCGGTACGACAATAAACTACAATATTCTTTGATTCCCTCATTTGAGAAGGAACCATTATTGACATTGATTTTTTTTAATCATGTTTCATTTCAAAAGACTACGTGCATACATGGTAATGCCTAAATTTTTTATCTCAGGTTAAATCATCATTGTACTAAAGTCCCCTTTCACCCTTCAAATGTACAAACCAAATTTGTACAAAGGGTATTTCTAGAACTACGTGGACTTGATTCCCATCCTTATGGGATACGTAGGAACATTCGAATGTCCCTCAAATCCAGTCCCAAGTCTTTTGGGCCTAACCCCAAATTTCACTTTCAGTCCCTTGGCTGAAAAGTCCTCATGAAAACACACACTGTGTATTCATTATTATGGTCCGAATTCTATGAACCTAAACTAAGATCACTCATACTTTCGTCCTGCACGACGTTAAACTGCATTTCAAGAACTATGTATGGCTTGATTCTCATTCTTATGAGATACGTAGTGAAGTCCAAAATTTCAATTCAGGACCCAGCCACAACATGATTATGGTTTTCATTGACCTATGTATCTCTATATACATTGGACAATACCCATCTTTATGTGTTATAATCCTAACCTTAAATATTTTCAGATCTTCATAACCCTTTTCATGACTTCTAGTCACTAAAATGTCAAACTTCTGATAATTCTTTTGCCTGACTATGCAGCACGTGCCCATAGGTGGCCTTGCATAAACAGTCCACATAACAGACTTGTCAGCCAAAAGATGCTATTCATTTGACCATGCAGCCAATGCCCATAGGTGGCCCTGCATATTTCAACCCCCTAACGGGTTTTGTTAAATAATAGTAACTTCATTCTTGGGAAGAATGCCTCTTTTGTCCTTATTTGTCTTAAACAACAGTATGTAGGGATCCGAAAAAAATAGCCATCCTTAACATATTTGTCCCATATCCTTTTTCATGATCTGAAAGTATTCAAGTCTATGGTTTATTCTTCTTCCCTATGTTTGGGTTATACCTTCGTAGGAGTGATATTCATCCAGTTCTTCGATATTCTTGTTTGTAAATATCTTCTCCATATTCAAGTACCTCTTTCCATACAACAAACTCTATGCTTTAGAAAATTTGAATCTCCATAAACTTTCACTGGCTTTTAGCACTAGGAAAATAAATTTCTGGGAGTTCTTTTGCCTGACTATGCAGCACGTGCCCATAGGTGGCCTTGCATAAACAGTCCACATAACAGACTTGTCAGCCAAAAGATGCTATTTTATTTGACTATGCAGCCAATGCCCATAGGTGGCCCTGCATATTTCAACCCCCTAACGGGTTTTGTTAAATAATAGTAACTTCATTCTTGGAAACTACTTCTTCTAATGCCTTTTAGCTCTTTTTTCATATCATTCCTCAGATTCAAATATTCTTAAGCCATAGTTTACATTTTTTCCCTCATACTTGAGTATGGTAATATGTTTTCAGATAAATTATCAAGGAATTGAATCCATTTTTAATCCATTTCAGTCAAAGCTATTTCGACCGTAAACATTAGCCCCTTTATGTCCGGCGTGCATGACTTTAAACTGCCCACACAAAAGGCAAAGGAACTCTGAATAAAAGTCAAGTTCCAGCTCACTAAATATACATTTTTGTATGATTTAGGTAATATTGAGTAGTTAAAAGATTCAAAGTTTGTAGGGTTATTTGTAATAATCCTAGTAAAAATCAAACTATGATTACTAAGCCCATTGGCTTAAGTAAATTTGAAGCAGGTAATGGAAGAATGCAGGTACAAATGATTGAAGATGAAAGTGTTTTTCATTGATACACAAGAGTTAGAAGGACATCCACAGACTGGAGTCTCTTCTCTTTTTCGAAAATTACAAGAGGCTTTCAACATAACACTTCATTTGATTTACGGCATCCCGAGCTTCATTAGAAACCACTTGGAATTCATTCATTCAACTGGATACAATAAGAGATGCAGGGATACCAGCTCTTCTTGGAACAATTGTAAAAGGATGTTCTTAAGTGCGGTTTGAGAAAATTTTCTGCTGATCAAATAGTGACTCTGTTTCTGTCCAAGAGACTTGGAAGATGGATACATGGATTTGAGAATGGAGCATTGGAAGTAAAGAGCATTTTGGAGAGAGTACTCTTTTCAGATATTTCTCTAATATCTTGTTTGTCTTCTCTCCACCAACCATTAGTAGAAAACATTTCAGCCCATGGGTTTGCCATTTTCATATCTGCAGGGGAATGACATGGAGGAAGAATTTGAAAGTTCACACCATTGTTGTTACTCTTAATGCACAGCATAACCGAAATAGAGAACTAGCAGTGCAGTTGCATCTCAGGTGTATAACTGTTTGCATTTGGAACGTTGACTCCTTGCAGATGACCATGAACACACAGAGACAGGTAGATGCTCTATGGGAAATTAAGATGATATTTCTTCAAGTACTTATCCAAATCTGGGAAAGTGATATCGCAGATATCATAGTAATCATGGCCAATAATGTTCATCATGTCATCAATCCGCTTGCTAGCCAGTTCATCAGCCGTTCCAATTCCCTCAGGAGCCATTGAATCTGCACAAAAGTTGAACAAATTTAACTCTTAAATGGGTTTATTTTTCATAAAATTTGTGAAAGAATTCGGAAAAAATGGTTAAAGGCATTAAGTCGCGCAAGTCTAAAGAAGGACGCGCAATTATTTCATGTGTCGCGCTAGTTTTTGACGCACAAGTATGCACCGCGCAAGTACGAATACCTTTACAGGAGCGCGACAGCGAGGGAACAGTGGAAAAGAGATTTGCGCGGCTTAGGTGACCTGCGCGGCGAGAGCTCAAGAAGGGATGAAGTCCGGAAATCCGGATACTTATACGGAGGTGAGGCCGTGTATTTATAGGCCAGGAAGCCTACCTGCGCGCCACACCCAGAATGCTTAAGGCCTGCGCAACGCAGACTTGCGCACCGCCCTCTGCGCTCTGAAAGACATGCGCGCCCTCCCTTTTCCTTTGAAGGGATTCGATTTCCTCAGAGTCAAATCCTCATTTCTCTCCGGATCCAACTCTGAGGGGGGACTTTTGTTGACGCTCCTTTCGTCACAGAATCTAAAGATCGGAAAAGGGAATATCTGAGCTCAAAGTGATTCAGCCTTTGAAGAAAAACATCAAAAATCAACAAAGGAAGGAAGAAAGGATCAACAGAAGCATCACCGCGCAAGTTATCTAACTGGCGCACAAGTGTACTTGCGCGGCCACCTTGGTCGCACAGGTGACTTGCGCGACCTAATTGGTAACCGCCTGGTAACCGCCCGGGGTCTTCTTTTGCCTATAAATAGACCCTGTGGGCCCCCCATTCGAGAGGATCTTTTTTCAGAAACTCGGATTGAAGCTCCCGACGCCCAAGTCTCTTCTCAAAGCTTCCGGAACACTTATAAGGTAATTTCTTACCTAGAATGGAAGATCTAAAGAGAAGAAGAAAGGCCTAAGTGTTGAAACTTATCAAACACTTGCGCGCCGACTTATTTCCTTCAATATAACTTGCGCGTCCCTTTTCTGGAAGAACCTCAAGAACATTCTAAAGGGTTTAAAAAAGAGTCTCTCAAGTATTTCAATGCTGGTTGAAAATCGCGCAAGTACACTATGTGTCGCGCAGGTATACCTGCGAGACCAATACTTGCGCGCCCACGGAAGACTTGCGCGCCTTGCAAGACTTGCGCGCCCCTATCTTTTTGGGTGCCCATCTTGCCCATTTTTACCCCTCTTAAGCCATTTCACCTTTCCTTTTCAAAGATTCAGTCTTCAAGACACTCTTCAAAGCCATTTCTGGCATGATTTCTTGATTTGACTTTATTATCTGAAAGGAATTATGTGAAATCTCTCTCAAAGTCTAGTGATTTAAATATCCTTATGTCACTAAAATACGGAGAGTTCATTCATTCAACCTCATCCTTTAAGATGAGAGAATCCTAACTTGGGTCTCCTTTTCAGGAATAATCCCCAGTTATAAAACCCTTAATCTGGGCATCTTCTTCAGGAGTAAGCCCCAAATTCTTAAAGTTCCCAATCTTGGGCATCCTCCTCAGGAGTAAGCCCCAATCAAGTCCTTTAATCATGGGCATCTTTCTTAAGAATAAGCCCCAACCTCAAATATGGGCATCCTCCTTAGGAGTAAGCCCCAAACCTTAATCCCTAACCTCGGTCTCCTTTTCAGGAATAAGACTCAGTCATAACCTTGGGTCTCCTTTTCAGGAATAAGCCCCAAGTCCCCTTAAATTTCTCTTAACCAGTCATAATTTACCTTTTGATTTGGGTTTCCTTTTCAGGAGTAAAACCCAATCATAAGTCCCCTCTTAACATGGGCATCCTCCTTAGGAGTAAGCCCCAAGATTAGAGTATTCAAATCTCCATGAAGCACATATAACTTTATGGACCCTGTTCATGGATTTTCTCCCTAAAAGTAAATCCTAAAACTTTATCTATCTGGGCAGTCATCCATACATAAGCCCCAAACAAATTCTTATGATTGTATCTTTCATGGCACAATTGTCTAAATTTTTACCAATACCTCTTGTTTCTCACACCGAGCATGACTCACGTGAGCTTAGAGTGTAAAAGTAATTATGACATTCATCTTTGAGCCATCAATCATAAACATTATACTCCATAACTCGAACTGCGTGGGTTCTGATTCCTTTTCCAAAACAAAGGATACGTAGGTAGCCCATTTATGGGTTCGATCCCAACTTTGAAATAATCTCTGTCCTTCTGAATGACGATAAACATCAAGTGCCCCACTGAGTGGCTTTAAAACCAGCCTGGTCATCATAATGACCAAGAGACTTTTATATAAATGTTTTGAAGGATACCATTGACCAAGAATCTCTAAACAGATATAGATGATTCTCTATTGATGAAGAACCTCGAATACATATAAAAGATTCTCTAAATTTCTTGCATATTTAATCATTGATTGTTAAAACTAAAGGAAAGCACATTTTATACTTGGTAATGTAATTAGGATTCACGAACATAACTTAAATCTATAAAGAGAGTCCCGGAATAGACAATAATTCCCCTCAAAAAGGTGTGATGAGTCCGACCTCCCATCCTCTCGACCAATGCGAATTCCTAAGCCTCATTAGTCCACAAGCTAATGGGCACCTGCCTTTGGAAAGTAGGTCCAACCGAATGTGGAATCATTGGATGTTTCCGGTTCTACGAACAAACCTGTTAGAAACCGATCGGAATGTTTGAATCTCCCGTCGAGGAGGTCATCCCCGGATTCCGTGCGAAACAATATTCAAGGGACAATGAATCATATTCAGTTGATATCATAGTGTTTATTTACTTTTATTAGTAAGAAATATTTCAATACTGACTGAATATTCCATCCTTTGGAGTTTGAGGTGAGTGAATAGGTTTTCTAGAATGCTACCATTAACATTGTTAAGAGTTTTGGTACTATAGATTACTAATTAGTTCTTCCTCATATTTTCCATATTATGAATGGTATATTCCACTCATCTCAACTCAGAATACACCATTACAATCCTTCTCATGTGATCAGAATTGATGATGTCAAATGAGAGGATAGTATTTAATTCATGTATGGACTAGTTATCATATATTTTTAGAGTGAAAATATTATATTCAGGAATATGAAACCTTTGATAAAACATTTCGTCCATCCAAGATTTATAAAAAGTATTGATATAAGGGGGAAATTCCCAAAACAAGTAAATGGGGTTTGAAATAATAGAGCCTTGGGGCATCGGCCTGGACACGACTAACATGCTCTGGGGGAAGGGAACTATTAATATTGACGATTATACATGGGTTGTAAGAAGTGGCCCATGATCCTATAAAGTCATCCACAATATTTTCCTCTTTCTATTTTTGGTTAATATCCATTCAACTTTTGAATAAACTTCCTCATGTACAGACTAATTGGGTGATAGTCCAAGTACTTGTGATGTCCTCACAGATGGAATTGTGGATAATAGAGGAATCAGTTTCGACCCTGTCAATAATAAAACAATGAGAGCGAGAAAACTCGATCCCTATGTATATTTTAGAGTCTTACTCCATGAGTAAATCCCTTTCCCAACGAAAAAAATAAAATATAATATGATATAAGTGGACTGGTTATGAAAACCCCCTCCTCCCCACATCCATCCATTAATGAATGAACCGTGAACATTTTACTTGACACCACTACTGGGAGGGATCCAATGCACCCATCTACAATTAAAAGATGGAATTTAAACCATATTAGTCTACCCATAACATCCATGAAAACTCATAGATATGGGGATAGTCCCCATTATCTAAGGAGGGAAACCATCTCAACCTCCAAAGAATGTGTTTGGACTGTTATCTCTAGTCTTCAATTGATAACTCCCTCATGTCTAACCTAGTTACATTTATTCTAGGTAAAACAATATCTAGCCTCCGATAGACAAAAAACTATCCTTACAATCATGGATATTATCTTCCTTCCCTTAAAACATGATAGAATAAAATTATCACTACAAATCCCCAGAACATCAAGGACACTGAAACCACTAAATTCACTCTAAACCAAAGATTCTAATTCTCCTTTAAAAAATATGGGAGGTTGAACCTTTCTTGGGTCTAAAAAATTAGTTTCACTTGGAAACCATGGATAGCCCATTTCATCTCACCCCCTCATCAGTTGGAAGAGACTAGTTGTAGATGTGCCAATTCAATAAATTTATCTTAGCGGGGATATCATTTAACCATGTCTTACTTCCCCATGCATCATGATCTATGTTTACATGTAGATAAAGCTGATAAGCCTTCATAAAATATTGAACAGTCACAGATATAGTAAAAACAAGCATGTTAGGATCAGCATTGGTTGATATTTTTCTAAACACCTTTTGATATTTTTGGTTGAGAGTGGCATAGATTAAGTTGGAAAACCTACTGGCTTGAATGAAACTTATATCTGAAACTGGATAACACAAGAAGCCCAAAACCCACCCCTCCCAATTATCCTTCCAAAAGATGATTGATCCATTCCCTACGATCCACTGCAAGTGTTGTTGGAGAACTAGGATGTTGCGAGAGATCGAGTCCCATAATCTGGAACATCTTCCCCTTGATCCTAATAAATGCACCCCATACTTCATGTTAATGAAATATTCCCACAATGATATCCTAGGATTGCCTATAATGAAGATATCTCATGGTTTCCAAAACACTTTTCAGATTAATGCCTCCATCCTAATCCACCCAGATCATTTTATTCTATGAATCCTAATGATGCATGACTTCCTCATGAGTTCCATAATAAAGAAGGTTAGTAGGTTATCTATATTACACAACACTACCATAGGAGTTATGGTGGTGTATAAGGCACTCATGTGGATAGAGATAATAAAATAATTAACCATTGTGATACATCCCCCCAAGGAGAGGAAATAGTTTTTCCAGTTTAGGATGCGGTTGGATATTTTTTCAAAAAGTCCAACAAAATTATGGATACAGATTATTCCTAGAAATATTGGTCATCCTATATAATCCATGGGAAAAGAAATTGTGTGGATGCACAATCTATCTTCAATTTTACTCCTCCTTCCATGTGAACAAGATCTTGATATGTAAAAAGTTCTCTTACCTCAGTTGATAATTAGGCCACTCCACATATTTAGTGGTTATAATGGAATGTCTAATAAGATATGTGGGATAATGAGTTTTATGTGTTATTTTAGTGTCTGAAATTTTTATTAATAAAGCTCAATTATGAATCTAAGAGATGAGTAGCTATATGGTGTGGTGTTTTTAAATCCCTACTTATTCCTAAGGTATTAATTTGTATAATATTTTTACAAACTATGTGATTTTAGTTTTTTATTGATATTTGAGGTGTTGATTGGGAATTTCAGGGTTAATTACATGACTTGGCCCCAATTTTAGGCTAAAATTATGTGTTAGGTGGTTTTTCACACCACAAAACATAAGTGTTACAACGTGATGAGGGTAACATAGTGGGACACCATGAAAAAATTCCTAAGGTAACATGATGAATCCCATACCAATAATGAGATCCATGTTATAATGTTCCTAACCATGAACTGATTGGGTGAGGGTAAGGTTTTATGGTTCTTACCTTGAGTATTGATCTACACAATGAAAATAAGGGTTATTCTACAAATAGGAGAGGTTGAGTGTTTTCTTTCATCTCATAGTGATGTGGAACGCCATGACTAAGATGGTTATTCCTTAATGTGACCCTCTTAGGTGTGTTGATCCACTATAATTTTGGTCACATTGCATCACTTGTCTGGAAATTTTTTTTAACCTTTAATTAAATAAAATTATATACTAAAATGTGATAAATGGTGTTTACCAAAGTTTCATTGGGTTTTGTTGGGATCTTGTTTTGTGGTTGTGTGGTTGTAATGGTTTGTTGGTATGTTTTCCATTTAGATTCTAGTATGGTTCATACTTACCTATAATGTTGTTGTTTTTAAAAAGTAAAAATGGATAGTAAGGGATTCCAATTTTTCCCTAGTATTCTCATACACTAATCTATCTCTCACCCACTCATTGTCTTCCTATAAGTGATTTATTCCCTTTTTAATATTATTTCTAGTATATCCTATTAGATTACTTGGTTAATTTATAACCTTCCTTATTCATTTATTTCCGGTTTCTGTCACTACTATAGAATTTATCACTGGTAATCAAAAAAGTCATGGATTTTGCTTAATTTTTGGGTAATATTGAATTAAAAAATATTATACTAATAATATTTAATGAGAGGGTTCTTAGTGTATCGAGGTAGGTGATACAAATAAATTATTTATTGTTTATATATGTTTTATTGTGATGTGTGACATGAAATCTAAAAAATAATGTCTGATTAACCTAAAACCAAACTAAACTACCTACTCATGACATATATGAGTTGGGTTAGGATATTTAGGGTCACGATGGATTTGTTGATCACTATCTCCTTATTCATGTACCAGTAATTTTGATGGTCTTGAACAAAAGTGTGGAAAATTTATACTCATGACCCCTAGGATGCTTCTATAAGTAATTTTGTGTCATAAAGAACATTTATTATGTTCCCTTATCCTCCTTGATTTTAAGATAGGTTTGTCATTGAGAGGGGTCAACATGATGTTTGACCCTTTTGGGACTTTTGTGTTACCAAAAGGTACTTTTTGTACTATTTGGTAAGAATATGGGGTGGGTGTTCCTTTCACATCCAACTTATAGAAACATGGTTTGTTATAAATTAACAATGATTTTGAATAAGCATGGAGCTTATGGAAACTGACCTAACAATTATTTATATATGAGTTGGATAGTATGTCATTCAGAATTTGAAATACTTATGTTATATTACTTAAGAAGATGAGTATACCCCAATGTGATTTTTGGTCAGGTATGTTAGATAATATACCCTTTATGATATATGAAGTATTTTTATTAGATGTAATTCCCACATTCTTTGTGTATATTCTAATAAGGGAATTTGTTCCTGACATGCATGTTATTATAGAATATAATACCTATTTGGAAATGTAACATATTTATCACATGGTCTTGGTAATGATGATGATATAACATTATACCTAATTGTTTTCTATTACATTTTGATGTTAAATTAAATACTCAAAGTGTGTTGATTCCACGGAAGGGGATAAAATTATTGAATGAGAATTGTTTCTTAAAGAACATGATATCATATTTTAAGACATAGTAAAAGAATATGGAATATTTCCCTATTTTAAGCCACTCATGGATATTAATTCTATTCCCAATAGTGATATTTTAGTGGAAAGTGATTCTCACTTGAGTGTGGTTTTTTGGGAGGCTAAGCCCACTATGATGTGATACCACCAAGATTTTATACCTGAAGTTATGGAATGGGTATCGTGATGTAATGATAATGTATTAGTCATTATGTCATGATATGATCATATGAATATTTTTAATGACATAAGATGTAATGACCAATTGGTATTCATGTGTTATGTTCAATGAAACATAGTCACTTATTGGAGTAGGTATTTTCTCCCCTGGGTGACTTGTACAATACCATTGGTAATGACATTTATTGTTGTTATTGATGAGTAATAATTATTTATGAGAATATCAAATAATTCATGCATTATATATACCACTTTAATTTGGGGTACCATTACTGATGTCCTATTGAGTTATACTCGCACGGTTCTCAGGTGCTCTGATACCCAAGTATACTTTTCATCTTATTATATTATTTGGGAAAAGGGGTATAATATTGATGGATGTTCTATGGATAATTGTGAAAGTATATAGATATAATTTAGAGTGCAATCAAGAACATTTTTTGTAGTCTTCTCCAGGATTTTTCTTATTTTTTAGGTATGTGGTATATGATCTACCCACTGGAGATCCTATTTATATTTATTTTGCAAAATGAATTTATATTTTCCCATTTTTTTATTTAATGTGTTATGGTATTTATTTTTAGTTGGCACTTAGTTGTGATGTTCACATTTATTTTATTTTTATAAAGTTAAAAATATTATATTTTTCTTCCGGTATGATTTATGAATATCTATACGAAATATGGTATAGTCTCTTTACTATATACTTAAAATTTAGCCACTAGTTAGTATCATCTGGTAGATAGGGAGGTGTGCTAGAGGTATTTGTCACCCAGTTAGGTCATAGTGGAGCTAAAAAATCTTGTGAATTCTACATAACCGAATTGGGATTGAATTATTTTATGATCAAGGAACATGAAACAAATATAAAATTATCAAAGGTAAAGGGAAATATTATAGATCCAATCCATGAATTCTTTAATAATTTAATATTGAAAAGTTTCAAGTTTGAATTTAGTGATTAACAATAAGTTTATTTAAAAATTAACAGGTGATTTACCTCAAAAAGGGGTAATTAATTTATGATATAATGGAGTTGTGGGATTAACTTAAAGGTGTTATTAGAAGAAAAATTGCTCAATATTAAAAATTAATCAACTAAATTATCTCTAATGATGCCTAAATAAACAAGGAATAATTTTACCAGGATATTTTCTATTTTTTCTAAACATGGATATATGGTTATATATTATAGTAAAAGAGAGGATCCATAAAAACCAAAGGGAAATTTCTTATTAATATGATTAAATGGGATAAAGTTCTCATTGATAGAAAATATATTATATTAAAGGATCGTATTATAGTTTCAGAATATTATGGGGAAATAAGAAAAAAAAGTATATCAAGAACCGATGGTTTCGTATTCTTAATAAATATCACAAAAGAAATATTAAAAATTTGGAGAATAATGGAGAAATACTATCCTTTTATGTGAAAGAAAAAATAGATGGATGTTTGATGAAGGATTCACCAAGGAGAAATAAATTTGTAGTGGTTCTAATGGATATCTTGAAGGAAGGGTATAAATCACAACTAATTAGACTCAAAAATACCACTACATGGAAATAGGATATGTTTGGTGGACGATCCCTCATATAATATATAAATAATGATAAAAGATAATTAAAAATACATCTAATGAAGAAATTTGTATCAATGGGATTAGTCCCACAATAATGATGAATTTCAATCGAAAGAATATAGAGGAACCAAAATTAAATATCTATAATAATGGTTGTATATATTTTATACTAAAATGATAACCACAATGAATTCTTGAAAGAAATCTGGAAGAGTAGGGTTGGTTCATTATAGCCAATTACATTCCTTTACTTGGGGTTGTTTACGAAGTGACCTTTTCCCCATATACTTAGTTGTTATAAATATTTTTACAGTGATGACGGTTTAAGGGGTATATATGATCTATGGGGATATTTTATTGAAAAATATGAAAAAATTGAAAAACGGATGAATTCACTATAATAATATGAATGAATCACGTCTTGATGGAGAAAGCACTAGTGGTGTCAAGGAATTATATGAATTTAAATGTGGAGTGGGACAATATAAAACATATATCAAAACCTAATCCAATAAATTAAATTTTTAACTTTATAAATCTAAAATGGAAAGTGGTGTTATAGGCTTTCATGTGGCATGGAGATTGCGGTAGAGATTTCATGGTATTTGTGACTATTACGAATTATCAAGTGGTATTAAGAAAAATATGTATATAAAAAAGTGGTATTAAGTATATAAAATGTGGTATTATACTATAATGAAGAGGAAAGACATATTTATAGTGAATTAAAATTATTTATGAAGGAATTCAAGTTACATTTGTTATTAATTTTAAAAGTGGTATCATATAATTGTTTTTTACAATATTAAACTTTATTGAAAGGATGCTCAAATTATGAAAATAAATTATATAATAAGATTCAAAAGATAATGAAATTTAGGTGTAGTTTTTATTAAGAATTCAAATTCTTATTAGTTATTTAGAGAAATAGTGGAATCCATATGAATTTAACTCCCACATATTTTATTATATTTCCTTCCTTTAAATAATTCTAATGTGTTTGATATCGTTCCCTACAAGTAAAACTGAACTAAAATGAGCCGCAACATATGAGATTAATATTATCAATAAAATTATTATAATAATAAAAAATCCAGTCAATAAAATGATATTATCCAATTAAAAATTCTTTCACTTAGAGGATAGATTTTTAATATGATTTAATATTTAAAAGGATTGTTAATTAACAAATAACAGTTTAATGCACTAATAAATTAAATAAAAAAATATTATAATATTATAATGATAATATATAATCATTCTATATATTAAATAACATATTAACATTCTCTAAACTAGAAATCTGTATGAAAAAAATATTGAGAAAGCATAATGTTTAAGAAGGATATTTATCAATAAAGGAATTTCTATTTATATTTTAATTTTCATTTCAAAGAGAAATTTATAAATTTTATAATTTTAAATTTAATAAAATTAAATTCATTTTTTAATTCGAAATATAAATATTATCTAAATATGAAAAATTGATATTTTTCTGAAATAATTAATGTTACGATGAATAGTAAAAAATATAGTTTATATGAAAATCATAGTGTTTATCAAGAAGCAAGAATAAGATGAATTCTTATATAAAAATTCACATTCAAAGATATATTTAATTTGTAAAACTATACATTTTTAAATATTATTATAAATTTAAAAAATATATGTTAAATGTTTTATTAACTTACGTAATATTTTCCAATAAAAGAAATTGTTTTTGTATATTAATTTGGTAAAATTTAGTTTTTTCTTGATTTTAAAGAAATATAACATTTACTAATTTTATAATAAACCAATTTATATCATTAGAATCAAAACTGAATATTATTTTTCATAAACATAAATTTTATCCCAAAAAATAAGCTTTTTCTTAAAATAGGATTTTATGCACTAAATATGCCAAAGTTAAAATTAATTATCTTGACACATAGAATTTGTATTTGATAAATTATATTTAATATTTGTAATAATTTTGTCCAAAATTTATAATTATTTCCATTTTATTTTTATTCATAAAAAATTACTTTGGAAAATACTAGCTACCACGATAAAAGCCGAAAGGGTTAAAAGGGTTAACCAAAGTGGTAAAAGTCCTGGAAAGTTGAAAAAATGTTTATAATTGAGTTTTTTAGGATTTTATAGAACAAAAAAATTGTAAACTCATATATTTTACATTTTTATTCTATTTTCATGTGGAATATGTGCTCTCTTTTTATTAAATTGAAATATTAATAAAAATGATGTTCTCGCCACTTATAAAATGTTCCCCTTAAAACTCCTTCAAGACCACTAAAAAAGTTAAGTTTACACTTTAAAATATAAAAATTTTACATACCCTATAATCCTATTTCACTTAATTTAGATTCTTCTCATAAGAAAATATCCATAATCCCTCAATTTCAAAGGGGTTCTCTAAGGGAAATCCCAAGTCCTCAACAACATTACTAATTTTCCCTAACTTCATTTATTTTCAATCTTACTTTCCATAATATAAATTTGTAATTCGAATATAAATACATAACTATTTTTTATACTTAATTTTATTATTCTGATGGAATAACTATTAACCACCTTTCCCATTTTCTATTTATAAAATTGAAAACAACATCTGTGTATGTGCGGACTATAACCTCTACAATGTAACCTATATCTTCTTTTATCTAGATATATTATTATTTAATAAACTCTCTAAAAATAATATTCATCGGATTAAAATTATATGAATAATATAATTATTTATCTTTAAAAATGATATTATGAAAAATAGAATAAATTTCATAATCATACTCATCAATTAAATATTGTATGTCCATGTTTGGGTCGGTCTAACCAAATACTTAATAAATGATATAAAATAATATCATGGATAAATATGAGAAATTAATAACTGATAATATTAAATATAAATTATTAAATAACTCTTTTATTTTTTTCTGTAATTGTAACATTAATATTGAACTCATTAATTAAGATACCTACGTACGTTTATTAAAAACACTGAAAATTAATCATCAATTTCATTTTTAAGGTCATAACCATAAATCCCTCATAATGAAATTATATCATTATAAATATTATGAAGAATTAATTCCAAACACATTTATTATCTGGTAATGATAAACTTTGTGATAATAACAAATAATAAAACAATTATTCGGAAACTAGTTCATAACGATCAACATTACTCACACCCGATATTGAAAATTTATAATAACTAACTAAGATGGATGTAGAAAATAATTATAATATAATTTATACAGGGATAAATATGTGAATAAGGTTAATAAATATGTTATTATCATAGTAAAACTTTTTTATACAGGAGATTATTGTTTTTTATTGGAAGTCGGGAATTGTGGTATGAGTTTCTTTGTCTCATGTCCAAATCCATAAGATGTGTTGTATGTTGTTAACAATTATTTATTTTATAAGGTATGATTACTTCCTATTGAATTTATTTTTTTCATATTCATTAAATTCATGGGTTTGAAGATACATATATTTTCTTTCTTTAAATGGATTTCAAATAAAACTATAAAAACGTTTTAAGTGTTTTTTAACTCAACTCTCATCATTGCATTATAATGTGTCTCTCTGAACTTATTTCTTCCAATATTGGTTACCTCCACACTAAGATTTTATTTCAGGGTAATTTATAATTATCTATTATAAAATTACACTATTTATTAAACTATTCCTTCTTTATTAAATTTTTCTCATTAAATGTATATCATTTTTTGAATGATTCTCATCCCCTTTAATGATGGTTTCACCTCAATATACATATTTTCATTTCACATAGTTTTTTTACTTTATAATTGGAATTATAATTTTTTTATCTCATATGACCTTCATAATTCTATTATCCTCTTTAAAAAACAGTTTCTATAACATTTTTACAAAGTGGGTTTCCAATAACGGTATTTCAAAATATTAAAAAAAATGTTTTTCATCCATTTGAAATAAAAATTTTTATCATATACTCCACAATTATTTTTGATATCCTTTATGTATTTTTAAGGATATATTATTGAAGATTCCTTTAAAAATTAAAATTTTCCAATGTTTTCACTTCACCTTTTTGAAACCATTATGTCCTTTTTAAAGGCACCATTATTTAGATTAGTTTCAAAAGTAAACGTTTTAAAAGTGCTTTCACTTCACCTTTTTGGAAATTTTATGTTGTTTCAAAGAAACATTATTGATACATATATATTTATTTTTCATATGAAATTTCCTTTTTTAAATTTCTTAAATTTTACCATTATAATAATGACTTTTCAAAGTGACTGTAACTTAATATTTTACCCCAAAAATGATAGTGTTTTAAAAAAATCTAGGATTTATCAGACATTCCTATTTATTTATAAAGGATTTATTTCCTTGTAAATTATTTTTTATGAATCACCCCATAAATTTTATAATATAATAATCCTTTTGGGTGATTTATTTTTGGGTGTTAGGCAATTACATGTTTGAGGTCAATTTTGGTGATACCGTCTGGAAGTATTGTAAAACCCATATTCCATTCTATATGTTCATTATGATGTGATGAATGAAACCCATTTTATTTCCATGTGTTCTTTATGATTTAATTAAATATATATTTAATGTGGCCGACATAAGTATGGGTGATTTATGGGTGGGGTATAATATTTCTTTCCAATGCGTTGGTTATGTTTGATATCTCATGAGATAATATTGTTTCATGTGTGAATAATTGTTGTTAAGCTATAATCACAAGGTTTTTAAATGTGTATAATTTTGGTTAATCTATACTCAAAAGACCGTGAATAGTTATAATTTTGGTTAATATATTTCCACAAGAGTATGAATGAGTATAATTGTTGTTAGGTTATGCTCACAAAACTGTGTTTGGGCATAATTTTGGTTAATCTTTGTTCACAATGATATGCTTTATTATTTTTATGATTATTCCACACTCTTATGAATATTCTTATAACTATATTGTGTTATCATGGACCATATTTATTGAATAATTTTTCTACACACTTTTTAATCATGTATTATGTTATACCAATCCTTATTCCTTGACTCATAATTTATGGCCTATGCATTATTGGGTATTATTTTCTAATATATCTTGATTATACCCATATAATCATATTATACTCAACTATGATCTTTGATTATTATCACCTATGTCTAACTTTTTTATTATTTGAACTCACCCCCTTATCATCTTTCCATTCTTTAGGATATGCAGATAAGATTAACTTATGATAAGTCTAGAAGAGAAACTAGTGTGGTTCAATTGTGGAGAAATGCTCACAAGTGTCATTAAATGAGTTTCATATATAGATTATTATAAAAGATACTAAACCATCCATTCATTGGATTTTTTAGATTTAATATTTAAATTAATTAAATTTATGTTAGTTTAGTTTAGTAAATATCACTTTAAATAAAAGTGTAACGACCTGACCTACCGGCATAGCCTAGTTAGCATAATATCAAGTCCGCACAACCCTAAGCCCATCTCCATTAGACTGTGGGATGTTGACAATCACTAAGAAGGAATCTAAAAATGGGAGGTCTTATCCTAATTACCTATATGCACACACGTAACCATCTCTATGAAATATTTCAGAGGAATAATATAAAGACTATAAAATCTAGAGTAAAATAATGCATGAAGAAACCTCTAGAGATTACATCGGAGTACAAAGGTATAAACCAAACTTTAATAAGAAGAAAATAAATTCCCAAAGAGAATAAAATTCGTAACCTAAAATATCTTGAATAATGGAAAACTGGGAGAGGCTGGCACCTAATCTCCAAGTCTAAACAACGTATGTGGCCTATGCACCCAATTATCATTTTTCATCAGTAATGTCACCATAGAAATATATATCATCTTCATAAGACACAACATGTGTAGGAAACTCCCATGCAGGGGTGATTATATACATACCCAGTAGGAACACCCTAAACACCAGAAATGGATAAAATAGGGGATAATATAACAGTCATATCAACCAAAAAAATTTATGTCAATCAGAAAGAGATATGAATACCATAATAACCCAGATATGGTCAACAAGAATCTCAAATGAAGAGAGAAATGGGATATCCATCTCTAAAACCCAGCTAAGAATGATGATTCATCCTATAGCTTCAAATTTCTATCATGGATTCCCAACAACATGCACAAACACACCAATATCCTTTTGTAGGTCTCATACCTTGTCACTGGTCTCAATAGTCATGGAGGTTCTGTCTCCAGTGGTGGTTCCTCTAAACCACAAAAGTTACAAAGTATAGAGATATCTATTCTCTATTGGGAATCTTGGCCAAGGGATAACTTTCTTTAGTCCATGAATCTCTCCTAAAATAATAATAAATTCCTATACAATGCCCACACCTCCCCATTATTCTACAACACTAAGTGGAACAATATCCAATAGAGCACTTTCACTATATGGTGATTGGGGGTTCCACTCAGTGTATAAAGGAACCACACTCTTTTGAGACTGGGGGGTATCACTCAATAAATAAAATATATGTTCCTAAGTGTGACTGGTTATTCCCCCCAAAACAAGGATGAACATCTCCCTATAATGATAGGGGTCCCACTCGGTAGGTATATATAGAGGACCCACAACCTATTACATCAAGGGAGTTTCACTCAAAAGATAGAGGACATGTACCTCATCACTGTATTTCATAGTTGAGGGGGAACAATCTCTAGTAGAAAACCCATGGACTAGTACATAAATGGGGTACCACTCAACCTGTGTAATGAGTATGGGGGACCCTATAGCATCTTTCCTTTTTAATACATAACTTTTCATACATTTTAAAAATAGAGTGTCTTTAAAGTCTAGTGTCTTTGAAATCAGGAACATAATACATGAAAACAACCCAAATAATTATTTTAATTCACTTGTAAGGCTTCATTATAATTTCATACTATGTACAAATACTGCATCTCATAACCTAGAGACATACATCAAAGGAAAGGGTTAGGAGAAGGCTCAGTAAAGAAAACAAGTGAAATCAGTTTACTTGTGATATTAATACTAACTTGATTAAAACATAATAGAAATGAAAGAATCGGAATATCATAATGAAAATAACTTGAAAAATAACTTTAATATGTGGCTACAACATTTCATTTATACATTCATGAACATATCACTAATTTCCATCCTCAAGGTTTCATAAAATTACCAAGGTTATTCACTAATGTATCATAAAACTTGTCATCTCTAGAGATTAATTATTTTCCCAATGCATTGAAGTGCTATTAGGGTGAACCCTTAATATATATTTATTTTAATGTGATCCACATAGATCATAATCAAAAATTTCATAAATAACCCATAGAGAATTAAATAAATGGGTTTCATTTCAAATTTGTGATGTTTTTAAAAGTTCTTTAAAACAAGATCATTAATTCAGTTATAACCCATGGAAAGGGAGTGAGGGTTATATGTATGCCAATTCCAGAATCTAATATATCTTTTTTGGTATATTTATGTAAACCCATACAAACAAAATAGGTATGGGTATTCACATATATAAAAAAATAGAGAAAGACAGATAAATTTTGAGGCGCAATTTCGGCAGCATAACGGCTATATATCATGGTTTTAGAAAATAATAAAAAGAGAGGGTACACGAGTAACCCACTCAAAAATAACTTATAATACAGTATAAATACATAATAACATGGAGATAAGAACACGGTATCGAAATTTGAATGACATACCACATGAAAAGGAAACATGAAAGAAAAGAGATGATGCAATTCTTTTTATGAAAGATATCAGAGCCTAACGATGTCAAATAAATATTCAGAAAATCAATTGATGAAAGATGAAAGGGTCTCTCATATTCTGGACATGAAATGGAAATTATTAAAGATATAGAAGAAAAATCCCCCACATAATAAAAGGGAACTATAAGACATAACATAAATGAAGTCATGACTTAAAAGAAGAGGGTGAAAGGATCCCTTACCTTGAAAAGTAACATCGAAAGGATGAATTTCAGGACCTTGGGAGGCTTGAGTGAACCTTGGGAGGACTAATTGGGAGGTAAAGAGACTAGAAAATCGTTTAGGAGGCTTTTGGAATTAAATGGAAGATGGAATTGCATGGTATTTATAGGAGAAGTGAGGGAACAAATCATTAATTCCCAAGGGACAACTCATCGGTGGTATTGGAAAAACAGTCATTGTGTCAATTGGTATGCCACATCACCAGCCCAATGCAATAACTATAAGTATGGACATCAAACATTAGATATAGCATGTCATCCTGACCCAATCCCTATAATCCTCAACATGGTGAGATATCTCAAAACACATAATCTCCTCTTCAAACTCCAATAGCTACCATCATCCTTCCATAGAGGAATAATGGTGTACTTTTTAAGTCCTTATCCTCCCTTATACGAACTACACCTTTTAAAACCATCACTACCACCAAATATTGGCCCACAAGCATTGTCTCCCACTAGCACCGACCAGTATAGTGGTGTCCTCGATGGGATCTCATACATGAACTCAAATAGTTCCTCACTGATGGTGGAGTGGTAACTATTAGGATACAAAACCTCCACCAATGGTTGATGATCCTCCCAGCTATAGTCCAAGAAAAACATAAAAACCCAAATTATGATCTCCAGAACCTGAATAGTTTGGATTAACCAGCCATCATACTAGGGTATAAAATTATTCTCCACCATAATTGATTCTCATGGGCCTCTTATATCCTCTCCATACTCATTATGTGAAATGATGATTATGGTCTGAAGCAATTTTTGTGGGAACATCATGAAGCTGGATTACATCTTGTATGCAATGGCATCACAAATTCTAAACTAAGATAAGCTATCAGATGTTTAGGAAGTGGTCCAAATTGTTGATTCGGTATATGATCACTAAAATAGTGTCATGGCCTCTCAATATTCATGGAAGATCCATCATGAAAACCAAAAATATACCATATGGATTCAACTTCATTAAGGCACCACAGCCTCTACCTAAAGTAATTTGAGGCATAAAGACTTATACTCTACAACAAGCTATAGTATCTTTATCAACCAATCCCATTACCAAAGGATCTCTAGTACATGCTTACCTCCACTTGGATGCACTACTAAAAAAACCTCCTTGGAACCTCCTCTCACATCATTACTGGAATAATCATTCATCCCTAAACAAGGATGACGTACTCCCCACCTTCATAAAATGCAGCAGTATTATATCAAGTGGATATCAATTCGTGAAGGATATCATATTCGATACATCCATTTTGGCACTCCATAACACACTATAGAAGTGGTGGGGTATCAACCATCAATTTTAGGTACGTTGAACCTTCCTCAAGCTTAAGGGTTGACTATAATGAGTTCAACTACACCATCACCATACCAAAATGTTGCGAATGGAAAACTCTACTATGAGCATATACTTCCACTACCATGCCTTTGGGAATCTCTTTAGCTAGCACAACCTTGACTATAAATGGGTCCACTATCACACCCATCTCTAAGTATCCATATTCATGGGAAGTGGACCTCCTAAATAAAAAACTAACACTATTAGAGCTCCCCAATATATAGTACTCTAAAAGAATGTCTTGAACCATCCTCAAATGTCTCGCATGATTTACCTCTTGCATCTAGTATATAAGTGTTTCACTGTAGAAGAACAACAAGAACCAATATAACAAGGGATAAGGATATTATTCATTAGTACCACAAACTCTATCAGGGAGTTCAGTATGTTTAATGGTGTAACCATGAACTCAAAGCTACCATAGAAATATTAGGAATCCATTATCAATTCAAAATTCTCTTGAACTAAGAGCTAGTGAAAATTTATCATGAGGTTAAACTAAAAAATCCAATTCACTACAAACCATTGTTCAGAGAATTCATCAACTCTTGGGGGTGGATACTCCTCCCTGAACGTCGCCATATTTTGGTGACGTCAATCCAAACATAACCTCAACCACTTCTCAACCTCCTTAGAAAAAAACACTGGGTTTTCTATGGAAAAACACTTGGTCAAACAAGCCCATGATCTATGGAGTCCTCTAAATAAACCTCTATCTTTCATTGCTACATGGGGCCATTTGATATGCTATCATATATATCAGGTCATCCCTAGTGAAATTCCATGTTAGAAACAAATTATTTATGGGAAGTTAAACTAGAACGTCCTCATGGATTATTTCATCATACCTCTCAAATATTATAGGAACTAAAAGATCATACCATCCACTACTCCAAGAGTCATACTAGAAAATTGATAAAGAATTAGTTATATCCTCATATGCATGATATCATCCTGCTCTATATGAGATTTCTTCCTGTCCAAGAGAGAGGATCGTGTACCACCACCTCAAGTAAATTTTAACCCTTACTAGAGACACTAATCTGATCATGAAAAATGGAAACTAGTCAATGCTGATAAAACAACATAGGGCCTTATCACTGGCTATGAAAAGATTCTATATGAGGATATCTCTGCTCTTAGATTAAGGTCACACTATCAACGGAAGTGTGATAATGGATCCTCTTCTATGGGAGTATCTAATAATAAAGTTCCAGATAAATATTTATCCATTGGTATCTCTAGTTCTCAAATAGGGGTTATGTTCATGGAAATGTGGCATGTGACTATGTACTATAACTAAAATTAGAGTAGTAAATACACATGTCATACATTGAACCACATTAATGCTTCTAAGTCATAATATCATACTGCCTGAAGTTATCCTTTTCCATTTCCACATATCCACCACCACCATGACATACTCTAACACTATATCACATCAACCAAACTCAAATATACAAGTTAAAAGGAATTTTCCCACCACACTTCAATAATATTCATTTTGGGTAAAATTGACTCACCAGCATGGTTTTAAATAACATCATAAGTATATATATTGGTCGGGGAATTTTCCCTCTTCATTTCATGCCTAAATCCATGTAAATAATCACTAACACAGGGCTCTACCAATTACTAGCATCACCTTGAGAAGTCTTTCTACCAGGACCACCAACAAGTGGGGTGCTATCGAAGCGGGAAATTTTCACCTCATGTCTATTCTAGTACTCTACCACCTAAGATTAGGGATTATCTCCCCATGAACCTCAGTTATCTTTAATCCCAAAACTCATGATGAGCACTCCATATAGGTGCTTCATCCACTTCTCCATGAATAAGCCATATTGTGAGTGCAATAATCTGGTTTGTCGGTGTATAAACTCTAGAAAACATTAACCACTACCTCAATCCAATCCTCTACTACCTTAGGGTATAGATATCCATGAAACCTAAGAGGTTTCTATCATTGTAACTCATGTAACATGATAATCCTTCATGTATCATGATAATCCTTCATGTATCATTGTCCTCTCATGCTGGATCCATCGACCACTCAACATGTGGATGATCATTCTTCTGAACCATTCAAAGTTTTTCCATGTACTAATTAAAATGTGGAATCACTACTTTATGACATCATAGAGTAACCACCTCATGAATCAGTAAAATATTTGTCCTCATCACTCTACCGGTCATCATCATAACAGTATATCAAAATCCTAGTTGGCTATCATCATGGAGGTATCATGAAAATAAAGACACACCATGGTTAAAGAGAATATCTGGGGAGATAACACAAGAAATAAAGCTAACAAAATCCATCCTATGTGATGCATGTATAATTGTTACCTGTAAATGATGTCTTTGAATGATGAGTTAACAAGTAGGTATTTCGAGTCTTAGTGAAAGGATATATCATCTACCACACCAACACTGGATTCCCTAGCTTGAAAGAATCAATTGAAACCCTAAAACAATATTTACTTTAGTTCCCATCAAATCCTCACCATGGGTACAACTCCCACACTGACCTGAGGATGAAACATATTTGATACCAATTTGTAACTACCTCACCTATCAAGGACCACTTGGTTAATGGAAGTATGATCTTCCATAAACCCAAGCCTATCTCTAATAGTATAGGGGCTGGAGAAATGTTTTGATAAGGTATATAAAAATGGGAGTCCTTAACCTATTTACATGTATTCATGAACACAACCATATCCATGAAATAGTTAGAAGGAATAATATAAATACTATAACATATAGATTAAAAATGTGCTTGAAATAAACTCTAGGGAATACATCAGAGTAAAATGGTAAAAATAAAATCATAAGAAGTGGGAAAATATATGCCCAACAAGAAATGAATTCCCAGCATGACAAAAACTATAATAAAGGGAAATTGTTATATCCTAGCTCCTGATCTCCATGTCTGACGACCATATGCAGCCTATGAACCAAAGTATCACTGAGCTCTACTAATGTCACCACCTAACTATTTTTCATCAGTAAAAGACATGTAACAGATGGTTAAAGGTCATGTAGGGGTGAGTATATACATACCTAATTGGAACACCCTGAAAACCATAAATTGAAGAATAGAGGATACTATAATAGTTATCTCAACATAAGAAAAGAATGTCAATCATAAATTGATACAAAAAATATAATAACCTAGTTATTATCAACAAGAATCCCAATGAAGATAGAAAGGGTATTTCCATCTCCATACCCCAACTAAGAATGATGAGTCAGCATGAATCCCCAAGGGTCCATCATTGATTCCCAACATCATTCTCAAATACTCCAACATTTTTGTAGAGGAGCCAAACCTAGCCATTACTATCAATAGTCTAGGGTCACCATATCTATTGGTGGCTTCACTTAATCGCATAATATATAGAGTTAATGGATCTCTCTTTTCCATAGAGTGTCCCAACTAAGGGATCATTATCTCCAATATATGAATCTCTTGTAAACATACAAGAAATTTATGTGGGGACCTATACCTTGCCACTATTCCACATCCCATGGGGAAATATCAAACATAAGACCTTCACCATAGAGTGATTAGGGGGTTCCACTGTAACGCCCTGACCCCAGTAATCCAGAGTCGGTGCATTATTACATAACATTGGAATGATCATAAAAGATCATGTCTCGAAAGACCGATTAGTTTAGTAGCCTTGGAAATACTAGATACATTCATAAGTCTTACATTACATAATAGAGTGAAAAACTACAAAAAACACTTGTCTTCATATTCCCTCATACTATCCCTGCAGGTCATTCATAAAATACTTCTTCACGTCCTGGGAAAAATAAAACATTGAAAGGGGTGAGCTCAGATGCTTAGTGAGGATAAAAATATTGTAGAAAGATTCTTAAATAAACATAAACATTTAAGGCAATGCATAACTAAAACAAAAGCCTTTTAAACATGAACTTCAGCATAACATGGAAAAAATAAATTTAAATAATTCCATTTACTTATTCACATGGATATTCTACTAGTCTTATAATAACATGCAATATCAATAACCACTTTCATTATGATGGAATGAATAATGCCATAATATCATAACCACATAGCCAAGGCCTTGTGCCAAGACTGCAAATAAGATTTTGTGAAGGACTCATGCCAAGACACTAGTTTGTCTCATGAGACCTACAGATGCATCGAGGAGCTATAATGGGTTCCACCCATCACTTATTAAGTCCAATGCATTCCTCATATGAACAGGTTTAAACATAACATAAACATTCGTATTAAAACTAGCATACTAAATGTCAATACTTTCTCCATAAACAATGAATGGTATAGAAATAACACATCCACAGTCAAACATATCACAAAACCTTCAATACAATATGGAAGTTCTGTATCATAATAAATCAACTTAATATAATCTTAAAATCTATCAAGGGATGTTGACATAGATGAAATCAAAACTATTTGAGAGAAATATCTCTTTTTTGAAATCATTTAAAAGTCACACATTTATAAAGGAAGTAATTTAAAATAGATTTTTGAATCAAAGTGTCCCATACAACTTTGAAACTTTTGAAAAGAAATATCATTTAAAAACATTCATGTACATATAAATATATCCTTAAAATTATTTTGAAAACATAGAAATTAATTAAAAATATTTAGAAAGATAAATATTTAAAACATTTAAAATTCTGATCTTGATAAAGAGTACCTTTCCCAAATTCTTAAAATATTCATTTTCAAATCATTTAAAGGTCCCATAATTATAAAATAAAACATTTAATTTCAAAATAGTCCTATAATCTTGTAAGGGAAGCTTCGTTGATTTTATAACAGCATGAAATAGCCGCACCCACCGTATAAGTTAAAAAAATATTCTTACCTTAATTCTATAGAAATGGTTAAAAAGGACCTTGATTGGAAAACGACAGAAAGATTACTTTATAAACTTTTTATAAAAATTCAAACAAGGTTATAAATGACTTTAACCCATAGTCTGTAAAATAGTAATAATTATTTGAAATACATTTTTAAGAAACATAGATGAGAAAGATAAAGAGGTCCCAGTAGATAATTACATATAAACAACCTTTAATAATAAAGATGTTGTGAAATTAACCCTTACAAATTTGGTAACTTATGAAACATACACCCCATGCAAGAGGTATCATATAATTAATATGTAAATACACATAAATTAATGTTTATTATACAAAGAAAACAATTATGGGTAGTACATACACCACACAAAAGGTAATAGTGGCAATATGGTATGAATCTCGCGTGAATAATGAGTGAGATGAAAACCCCTTACCTTGTACTTTTCCTTGGTTGAGGGTAGGTTAACATCCTGTATAATGGTGAAATAATTGTTATTAAATTATACAAGAATCATATACATTAATATGATATCATATATGATATTTTAACATTGCTTTGTTAATAATGTCTTAGTATTATCATCGTTTCGGGTGTTAACTTACTCGTTTTCTTTTATATGATTTGTTACATAAGTCGTGTTTGTTATGGACAGGTTGTATCTTATTCATATACATAATGATATAAATTCTTTAAACATTATTTTTAATCATTAAATGAGAATTAGACTTGCATGGATATGATGGGGATGAATCTCATCGCGTTTGTGGAGACGGTAGTCTGTATGTACGCACGAGCAACAATATCATTCTTTTGATATTAAAATAATATATAGTTAGATGGTATATCTTATATAAAGAATAATTATAAATTTATATATATTATTTAAATCAATTACACATAATTATCATACCCATCCAAATAATAATGTTTTGAATAACAATTACACCCCAACGTGGAGACGGTAAGTCGTACGTATGCACGTATGGTGACATGTCATTCAAAGGATGGATAGAATACTGAATATGGTTGTACCATATTTATAATAAAATCACATTATATAGAAGATATTGGAGTTATTATTTTATAATGGAAATAATAAATAAAGAATAATTTGAAAAAGAATGGAACTTGAAAGAGGGTGGTGAAAACATTACCTCTTCTTCGGGTTCTTCTTTTTGATTTGATCAAAAGGGCTCCTTAGGTTGGCTTTCTGACTAGAGTAAGGCTGCTAGGATTAAGGGAGGATTGTTGAGAGGGTATTTTGGAAGAGGTTGGAAGAACCAAAAGTATTTTAAGGTATGAAGAATTGGATAGAAGTTGTGTCCTTTTATAAGGGGGAGGAGGGGCTCTTTAGAAAAAACATAAAGTATTAATTTATAATAATTTCTTATTCTGTTTCCAATGGCTCCAAAGTGGATTATTCAAAGTATAAGGTGGGAATGTGTCTCAATACTTTCAACCAATATATTTTAGACAGTTTTGGGTCATTATATTAACCTTATTTTTTAGTTTTAACTCTTAGTTAATTAGTTTCACATTTACCATGTCACTTTGTATTTTTATGTTATATAGTTAATAAACTTACTATATACATCAAATAGACCCCAAAGTGGTGCATTAATGATACACCTATCATGATGTAAGTCCTTTGGCCGAACCATATATTTTTAGGAATAGAATATCAATTAATAATATAATATTTGTTTTAAAAACTAATTTATGTCAATTTTGACACTATTCAATAATTGATTTTTGTTAAAGTCATAAAAACATTATTAATTCGAAAAAAATTAATTTAATCAATACTAACATGCCATATTAACCAATAAAATTCGTTTATTTAATCAAAACATTCAAATTTTATTTATTTTAACATTTATAATACCAATTGTTTGATTCTTTCATTAATAAAGAAAATATTGCATCATTATGGTGTCATAATTAAATTTAATTATTAAATGTCTAAAATTTTTAAATAAAATAAAATTATGTATTAAATCATTTAATTTTTATAATGAATATTTATAGTCAAAATGATAATATATATAACCCTATGTAAAAATTGTTTTTCTAAATGATATATGCTTATGTCTTTTTTGTATTTACTTTAATTTAATTAATATAAAGTGTCCTTATCTCCTACAAGTGGCTCCATGGGGTCCCAAAACCGACCAAAAAATTCAAATGGTCATACATGTATCAACCAATAGGGTTAGGACATGTTTTAGGGTAAATTAATATTATTATAATATTATTTTTTACCCTTATTTACCGGATTTAACCTTTAACCATGGTAAATAAAATATTTACCGAAGTAATTATTAAAAATGTATACAAATAAAAGTTACCTATTTACTCAATTTTTAACTCCAGATATCAAATATGTAATCCATTTATCTAAATTCAAAACATAGAAGTGACAGATATTAATTTAAAATTAATTCTCGTCGTTAAAACAAAAAATCGTGTTTTTAAGAGATAATAACTATCAAAAGATTGACATTTGTTTATGTCCAGTTTATATGTGAAATTACGTCCAATGACCAATATTGTATTAAATGGCAAAAAAATATTCTAAAGATACTTTATGACCACTCAAATTCATAATTTATCACTATTAATAATTTTTATTAAAAAAGTTTTTTTTTAATTAAAATTTAGTAATTTTCACTATTCATCAAAATATAAAAGTTATCCGAAAAGTACCAAAATTTTACCCAAGGATAATTTTGGTATTCTAAATCCTAAATTTTAGTCCATTTTTAGAGATAAAATTTATAAAATTCCAAAAAGTGGGTATTACTATTCATAATAGCTACTTTGATTGGTCGTGGTGTATTAGAATCTCGAAGTTGCATACAATGAAAGCTATTGAATTATTCAAAGGGAATCGTAACGTGGAATCTTGGGGTGTTACATTCTCCCCTACTTCAATAAATTTCTTCCTCACAATTTGAAAAAAAAAATCGAAAATAAAAGGTTGAAAATAGAAAATATCTTTGTGGGAAAATCCACATCGGAAATTGGGTTAATTAAATTCAGACTTAATAAGAGGAAAAGAGAAATGAATGGGTTACAACCAAATTATGATCTCGATTTTGAGAACATTGGTGGCAATTAGAGACACATACTTAGAGAAAAAACATAAATATTTATATGGAGTGATTGAGGTTATCAGTCACAAACAATTGTAGAATTGAGGGCCTCAAAGCCATCAATCTTTGATGATTTAAAATATCATTGGTTCAACAAAACATAATGTATTAGGATAACAAATTTTTGTTTTTAAGATCCCTTAACTAATTTTTATGAATTAGTTTCTTCATAGAATAAGAGAAATATATATACATATATATATATACTTAAAAAATAGAGTTTCATCCTTCAACTAATTTCTACCACAAACTCATCTTTCACTCCAAAAGATAATAGAACTCAAAAATATTATATTAATCCTAATCATATAAGGATCCAAACATTAACATATTCCATTAAAAAGAAGAAAAATACTTTTTAAAGATCAGGGACTTCCTGCAGGCTAGTAGTAGGTAATAAAGGTATGTCGCACTATGGTTGTAGGTTTGATTCATGTAACTTTGTCTGACGCGATGGGTTATCGCCCGACCTGTAGGTTGTCCTTTTCCTAAAACTGTAGTATCATAATATTCCAAAAATTGTTCATAATAATTGTTGTAACCATAAACAATACTATCCAATGTTCAACTTAATCCACTCCAAACATTATAGTTTTCCAAAGTACCTCTGTTTAGACTCTCTGTAAAAGGTATCTAAATTCCAAAATCAATTGTCACATCAGATTCCTCAGACAAAGTAAATTTTATCTTATTTTTACATACTGAAAATATGATTACCTTATTCATATTAAAACCTTAATTAAAACAACAAGTACGGCAGTACATTCCTTATATATATCACATTATTCTTATAACCAGAATATAATCCTTGAGTCCAAAAACACAAATACATTAATTATAACACTTCAACTGTAGTAACATCATAAGATTGGCCTTGATCCATTGGCATTTTTTTAGTTAAGTTTCCTTGGCGCTTAGTGAATTCATTTTCATAATGCCCCATTTCTCTAAAATTGTAGCATTCAACATTGACATCATCTTTTTTTCCCTTGAAATCACGAGCCTAGTGACCTTTTTCTCCACATTTGTAACAAACTCCCATTCCTTTTAGGAAAGTACCGGGGTGTTTCTTCCCACAACTATCACATAAAGAAAAATCCATATTTCCCTTTTCCCCTTTATCTGTCTCTTTTTCCACCATTCTCTTCATCTCTTACTTTACTTTATTGTCAAAAGATTTAGATAATTCCTTTTCTGTCTTTATAGCACATGAGAAAATGTCTTAATATAACGAGAATGATTGTGAGACTAATGCTCGAAGGAGAAATGGATTTAACCCATCAATGAAATGATCAATATTACTCTTTGGGTTATGTATATAATCTTCTGCATGCCTCGCTGACCTTGTAAAGTTAGCTTCATACTTTGCGACATTGTCATCCTCCTTTTGCCTCAGACTGAGAAATTGCTTTTCCCTATCTGCTCGATGGTCATGAGGAAATTATTATTCTACGAAAATCTCTTTAAAATCCCCCCATTCTATACTTTATACTTATTCATAGTCATTTATATTTTGAATTAATGACCATCATTGATCAGCATCTCCAGTGAGGCAGTAAACTACCATAATAACCTTTTCCCTTTCACTACTCCCCATGCCTGAAATATTTTCTCTAGAGAACTTTTCTATTTCTCAGTTAAAAGTGGATTTATACCCCCATTTAATTTTGGTGGTTTTTTCCTCATGAATCGATCTAATATTGATCCTCCATGCTGCGGATCGGGGTTCTCCATATGGTTAGGGTTATTATTCATAACCTGAGTGAGTTGTCCCAGTATGGTGATTAGCTGATAAGCACCAGTTGCATCACCAGCACCACTATAATTATCTTCAGTAGGAGGGAAATCCCTACATGGAGTGTGTACATTGATATGGTTTCCATTTCTTCCACTAGGCGCCATTTCTAAAAAATATCATACACTATATTAGTTTATTAATTGCAATACATAAATCCAAACTTGTAAAACACTTATCATAAATTGAACATTTTATGGATATTATTCATAATCATAAAAATTTATTCTTTGTGGATGTATATACTCCTAAACCCTTCATAATTGTTTGTAAATAAAATGATAATTATCCTAAGCATATCCTCCGGTAGTGTCGTAACCAGAGTGCAGTAATGCCCATTGTCGTGCACCAGTTCTTGTTCGAGTCCAGCTCAAAGCGGTGTTTTCGTGTTTTACCCATAGGTACATCTGTGCACGAGCCGCCTCTACCTTCTCGTATCTAGACAAGGATGTATTTCTCAGAAAACTCACAAAATATCTACAATACTAACATTCTAGGAAGTTATTCTACACTAGTCCTCAAAGCTCATCTTAGGTATATGTGTTCTAATAATAGTTTATCTAAATCTATCTTCCACGGTTTTTACTAAACTTCCTCTGATACCAACTGTAACGCCCTGACCCCTGTTACCCAGAGTTGGTGCCTTATTACATAACATTGGCATGATCACAAAAGATCATGTCTCGAAAGACCGATTAGTTTAGTAGCCTTGGAAACACTAGATACATTCATAAGTCTTACATTACATAATAAATTGAAATACTAAATCAGAATCTTGTCTTCATATTCCCTCATACTATCACTGCATGTCATTCATAAAATTCTTCTTCACATACTAGGAAAAATAAAACATTACAAGGGGTGAGCTCCGATGCTCAGTAAGGATAACAATATAGCGGAAACTTTCTTAAATAAGCATAAACATTTAAGGCAATGCACAACTAAAAAAGCCTTTTTAACTTGAAATTCAGCATAACATGGAAAAAATAAATTGAAATAATTCCATTTAATTATTCACATGGATATTCTACTAGTCGAATAATCACATGCAATATCAAAAACCACTTTCGTATTGGTGGAATGCATAATACCAGACTATCATAACCACATATCCAAGGCCTCATGCCAAGAATACAAATAATATTTTGTCAAGGCCTCGTGCCAAGACACTAGTTTTCCTCATGAGACCTACCAATGCATATAGGAGATATAGCGGGATCCACCCATCACTTATTAATTCCAATGCATTCCTCATATGAATAGGTTTAAACATAACATAAACATTCATATTAAAACTAGTATATGAAATTTCAATACTTTCTCCAAAAACCATGAATGTTATAGAAATAATGCATCCATAGTCAAACATATCACAAAACCTTCAATACAATATGGGAGTTTTGAATCATAATAAATCAACTTCAAATAAGCCTAAAATCCATCAAAGTATGTTGACATAGATGAAATCAAAACTATTTGAGAAAAATATCTCTTTTATGAAATCATTTAAAAGTCACACATTTATAAAGGATGTAATTTAAAAGATACTTTTCAATAAAAGTGTCCCATACCACTTTTAAACTTTTGAAAATAAATATCATTTCAAAACATTAATTTCCATATAAATAAATCCTTAAAATCATTTTGAAAACATGGAAATTAATTACAATGAATTAGATAGTTAAATCTTTAAAACATTTAAAATTCTGATCTTGATAAAGAGTACGTTTCACAAATTCTTAAAATATTCATTTTGAAATAATTTAATGGTCACATAATTATAAAATAAAACATTTAATCTCAAAATATTCTTATAAGCTTGTAAGGTATGCTTCTGCGATTTTATAACGGTGGAAAATAGCCGCACCCGCCGTATAAGTTAAAAAATCATTCTTACCTTAATTTAGTCGAAAAGGTTAAAAAGGACCTTGTTTGGAAAATCACATTAAGATTCCTTTATAAACTTCTTATAAAAAGTCAAAAAAGGGTATAAATGACTTTAACCCATAGTCTTTAAACTAGTAATAATTATTTGAAATACATTTTGAAGAAACATGGATGTGAATGATAAAGAGGTCCTAGTATATAATTACATATAAACAACCTTGAATAATGAAGAGGTTGTGAAATTAACCCTTAACAATTTGGTAACTTACAGAACATACACCACATGAAAGAAGTATCATACAGTGATTATGTAAATACACATAAATTAAAGTTTATTACACAAAGAATACAATTATGGGCAGTATATACACCACACAAAAGGTAATAGTGGCAATATGGTACGAATCTCACGGGAATAAGGAGTGAGATGAAAACCCCTTACCTTGTACTTTTCCTTGGTTGAGGGTCGGTTAAACTCCTTTATAACTGTTAAATAATTGTTATTAAATATAAAATAATCATAAACATTAATATGATATCATATATGAACTTTTTACATTGTTTTGTTAATAATGTCTTAGTATTATCGTCGTTTCGGGTGTTAACTTACTCGTTTTATTTTATATGTTTTGTTACATAAGTAATGTTTGTTATGGAGAGGTTGTATCTTATTCATATACATAATGATATAAAGTCCCTAAGAATTATTTTTATTCATAAAATGAGAATTATACATGCATGGATATGATGGGGAATGAATCTCATCGCGTTCGTGGAGACGGTAGTCCGTACGTATGCACGAGAGACAATATCATTCTTTTGATATTAAAATAACATATAATTGGATGGTATATCATATATACAGAATAATTATCAAGTTATATTTATTATTTACATCAATTTCACATCATTATCATACCCATCCAAATAATAATGTTTTGAATAACAATTACACCATGATGTGGAGACGGTAAGTCATACATAGGCACGTATGGTGACATGTCATTCAATGGATTGATAGAATACAGAATATGGTTGTACCATATTTATAATAACATCACAGTATATAGAAGATACTGGATTTATTATTTTATAATGGAAATAATAAAGAAATAAGAACTTGATGAAGAATGGAACTTGAAAAAGGGTGGTGAAAACGTTACCTCTTCTTCAGGTTCTTCCTTTTGATTTGATCAAAAGGGCTCCTTAGGTTGGCTTTATAACTAATATAAGGCCTATAAAATTAAGGGAGGATATTTTAGAGTGTATTTGTGTAAATTTTGGCCAAAACAAAAGGCTTTTAAGGTATGAAGAATTTGTTAGAAGTGGTGTCCTTTTATAAGGAGGAGGAGGGGCTCTTTAGGAAAAACTTAAAATATTAATTTATAATAATTTCATATTCGGTTTCTAATGGCTCCAAAGTGAATAATTAAAAGTATAAGGTTAGTATGGGTAGAAATAGTTTCAACCAATATATTTTAGACTGGTTTGGGTCATTATATTAACCTTATCTTTTAGTTTTAACTCTTAGTTAATTAGTTTGACATTTACCATGTCACATTGTATTTTTATGTTATATAGTTAATAAACTTACTATATACATACAAGAAACCCCCAAGTGGTCAATTAATGATACACATATCATTATATATTCCATATAGAAGAACCTTATTTTTTTAGGAATAGAATATCAATTAATAATATAATATTTGTCTTAATAACTCATTTATGTCAATTTTGACACTATTCAATAATTGATTTTTTTAAAGTCATAAAAACTGTATTAATTAGAAAAAATTTAATTTAATAAATAATAAAATATCATATAAACCAATACAATTCGTGGATGTCATCAAAACTTTGAAATTATATTTATTTTAACATTTATAATACCAATTGTTTGATTCTTTCATTAATAAGAAAAATATTGCATCATTATTGTGTCATAAATAAATTTAATTATTAAATGTCTAAAAATTATAAATAAAATACCATTATGTAGGAAATATTTTTATATTTATAATTAATATTTATAGTCGAAAATATCACATATATAACCCTATGTAAAAATTGTTTTTCTATAAGATATATGCTTATGTCATTTTTGTATTTACTTTAACTTAATTAATATAAAGTGTCCTTATCACCTACAAGTGGCTCCATGGGGTCCCAAAATAGACAAAGAGATGACCATTTTCAGATATATATCAACAAATAGGGTTAGGAAACGTTTTATTGTATATTAATATTATTGTAATATTATTTTTTACCCTTATTTACCGGATTTACCCTTTAACCATGGTAAATAAAATATTTACCTAAGTAATTATTCAAAATGTCTAAAATAAATGTTACCTATTTACAAAATTTGGAACTCCAAATTAAAAATATGGAATCCATTTTTCTAAATTCAAAATAGAGAAGTGGAAGAAATTAATTTAAAATTAATTCAAGTTGTTAAAACAAAAAAGCGTGTTTTTAAGAGATAATAACTACCAAAAGATTGACACTTGTTTATGTCTGGTTTAAATGTAAAATTATGTCCAATGAGAAAAATTGTATTAAATAGTAAAAATATATTATAAATATACATTAAAACCACTCAAATTAATAATTTATCAATATTAATTATTTTTGTTAAAAAAGTTGTTTTTTATTAAAACTTAGTAATTTTCACTATTCATCAAAATTTAAAATTTATCCGAAAAGTACCAAACTTTTTCCCTAGGATAATTTAGATATTCCAAATCCAAAAATGAAGTCCATTTTTAGAGGTAAAATTTATAAAATTTCAAAAATCCTGTATTACTATTCATAACAGCTACTTTGATTGGCCGCAGTGTGTTAGAATATCAAAGTTGCGTACAATGCAAGCTATTGCATTATTCAAAGGGAAACGCAGCGTGGAAGATTGGGGTGTTACATCCACTATGTATATAGCGGAATCACACCATTTTATTTATAAGATTATACAAATCAATAGATTTAGGACCAATGCTATGGTGAAATAGGGGGTACCACCTCATAGATAGAGGACATGTTCCCATATGTGATAGGGGAAACCACTCATTAGATAGGGGATCCATGCCCTGGTGCGATAAGGGGGTACCACTTTCTATATTGGGGACTTATACCCTACTGTGATAGGGGGTTCCACTTAGATCTTGGAGAAACGACACCCTATAATTAAATGGGGTGTCACTTGGTAGGTATATATAGAGAACGCACACCCCAGTTCATCAGGGGGTGTCACTCAAAAGATGAAGGAACCGCACCTTGCCACAATGATTAACTATCATGGGGAGAAAATATTCATTATAGTACATAAACCCTATTATGTTAGGGGGTACCAATAAACTAGAGTAAGGATTATAGTGGACTCACTCCCTAGTGTTATATATGGTTTCCAACCTTGGTCTCTCTGTGATGATTATTTAAAATCACTATAACAAGTCCAACATCTCTTATAAAAGATTCACTCTCAGCACCTCATGTCATATAAAAAAACACTACCCAGGTTACCATCATTTTTTATGTGGAAATTTTATTAGGATGGGTTACTCAAAAATAAAAATATAAATCTTGAAGAACGAGATACATATGGTGGAAGTTCTTGAGAATAGTACACAGTGTGTACCTTGGGTAACACGATGTGTCACCTTTCCTGAAACCTGGTTGTGTCCTTTACTTCACATATCTGGGCTATACATATAGTACTACAAGGCATGTCTTAGCCACCCAGGGCATTTCTATGTTCTCTTGTTCATGCTCATGTACATGTAGTTGTGCCTATGTACTTCGGTTCATACCCGTTTACCTAGCCATGTCTGGGTATCTGGTTGTTCTAGTGTACTCCTATCCATGCACATGTTCTTGGTCATTCACATGCCCATTTTATCCCATAGTACATTTTGAGACACCAACATAAGGTCACATGGTATATTTCAGGGTTCACGCCAAATGTGTACCTTATCTTCCCTGAAACCTTAGCCGCTGCAACTGGGGGACTACATGGAATGTGTTCCTAGACTACACACTATGTAGTAGGGGTCTTCATATAAATCCTAGAAAGATTCATGCATTATCCTTAAATATCCTTGACCATCATTTAAAACTCTAAACATTATATTCATTCCATATTTGGGTTCTTACGTGCCTGATTCATCACTGGTGGCTGGATTTTGGCCACCCGAACCCCACACGACACCACCCATCCCGCCACAAATATTTCGTAGCTTTCCAATATCACAGATCCATGGAGGCATTATCCAAAACCAAAAAATAATCCTAATCCATCCATAAATCACTATCCCAAATGTATCTCTCACATCCTCCATGAATCTGGGGGTTCAATCGTGGTCGAACCCACCCCAGAAATGTCAAACTGTGACTCCAAGGGATAATAGTGAAGAATGAAAAGAACGGTGGGGAGAAATGACCAACAACAGGGGAAATATATCATTTTTCAAGAATTCTTATCAAATTATCATATAATTTGGTATAATTTATGGATATAAGAAGGTACAATAAATAAATTGAAATAAAAAATTCAATTTATTAAAATAGGCTTCTGTGAAGGGTGGATAATATCAAATCAATTCGAGAAGATATGAATCCATGATAAATATTTCTATCAAATGGCTGAAAACCGTAAATGAAGAGACCTACCTTGATTTAAGATCAATCGCTGTTGAAGAACACTTTCTCCAGTGATGAGGAAGACTTTTTTCCTTGCCTACCTCTTGATCCACCTCGATTTGATCGCCGTTCATCATCCAATCTAATTCCACCATTGAATAACACCCATATCCTCCTCTTGAATCAAAACAATGTTATAAGAATAACCATATCAATTTGTTATAATAGTATATGTAATGAGTAAATTAGTTCATAATAATTAAAAATAAAATAATTTATTTTAATAATTTATTTTAATTAAAAATGCCCCAAACGGCTACCTCAATAGGACATCTTGCATCGACCAACCTTAGGTAACACCATGGGTAAACCCCACATTCTAGATTCAACCATGGTATTATATTTCCCATATGAGGTATCAAAACCACTATTTCTGATAAAACATGCCCTTGTGTGATATAATATATTTAATATTTTTATTATATCAATATCAAGCATCCTTGGGACCTGGAATCTCATGATGATGCAGTTCCTAGATTCAAAATAATTCCATAAAATATTCCAAAGTATGAAAATTCAAAAAAACAATTCCCAAAGACAATGTTTAAGGAAATTTCTTTATCACCAAATTCCAAAAGTGTAGGTCTAGGTAACCTTATGGAAGAAGGTGAATAATTTTTTCCATAAGTGGTATCAAGAGTTTATAATAACAAGTAGTATCGATTGGTTCAAAATTTTCTATGAATTTCTCATTTTTTCTTGATTTTTTATGTTTTTATGATAATTCATAAGTTTTATTGATATTATAGGGAGATAAGTGGTGGAAATGAAAATATAAATTTTCTTTTACTTTTGGAATTAAGTGTATCAGATGACATTGATGTCATTAACATAGAATCTTTTTTAATACATTTAATTCCAACTTATTAGAATTTAAGGATATTTTTTATAACTATTGACCAATTGGTATGTAAAATCGCTAAAAACATAGAGAGTTAAACTATATGAAAAATATTTTATGAGTTTGAATGAAAAATATTGAATTGTTAAAAATAAATTCTATTAAAGATCTTGTAAATACAACTTATGGTATCAATCATAGAGATATTTTGAGGAATAAATTTTAGAGGATTATGAATATGGAATTATAACTGAAGATGCTTAATAATTAGTTGATATAGAATACATTATTTGAAGATGAAAATAAGTGGTTAAAGGTGGTAAATGTTTTTCATGTCAATAGGGGAGTTCAAGCACTATTAATCAAATGAATGTGTTTTAATGAAAATGGGGGTGAATACTAACTGAATATATACTTATATATTCATTAAAAATGTGGGATAACATCGATGAAAATCATATGGAGAGACCATTTGAATTTTATTAACAAAAGTAGAGTAAAAATAATCCATCATTAATCTATATAATTACCATGGAAGATATCATGTTTAGTTTTGATGATGGATTTATCATAGTATTATGAATAAAATCTAAAGGAGGATAATGTTTCAATAATGAGATTTTTTGTTTGATTTTTTGAAAATTAGTGGTTATGTAATGGAAAAAATTTCTTGGGTGGTTTATTGTTATAATTTTTTATAATCAATTTTTATGTGTTGGAACAATATCCAAAGGGTTTTAAAAGTGTAAACCCTGAGGTTTTATATTGGATTAATGAAAATTTTAAAACAATAAAAGTATTTATATTGATATATATGACTTTTTGTATCTAGATTGGAAGTATCGTAGTCATCATAGTGACTATATATGGTAGAGGGAGGTAAATATATCCATTAAGATTCATATATATCAAGACTATATAATAAGAATCTTAAAGAATGGTTGATCTACTTATGAAAGATGATGGAATATGTGACTATTATGTACTCTTGAATATTGTTTCATTAAAAGAAGTAGGTTCCTATATAAAAACATTTTGGGAAGGTTGGAGGTAATTTCTTGGAAAGGGAGAAAACTCCCACCACTAAATACATAATAACACCGTGATTCTGCAATAAGATTAAATTCGTCATTAAAAGTGGAGTATATGTTTGACATCACACATCAGAAAATAATATTATGATATTGAGTAAATGATCATATTATTGTGGGGATATTATAGGAAAATTTTTATGGGTTATTGTTTTTATGTTTATAGATCATGTAATAACAAGTTTTAACAAACAAAAATGTTATATCGGTTTGGAGATGTAATGTTTTGATCACACTATAATTATATGGATTGTGTTGTGAAATAATAAGTGTGAATTAAGAAGAAAAATTCATTATTATTTTATGTTTCTTTATAATAAATATTTATGTCATGAAGTAGAGTATCATGTTGTAACATGATCTGGCTTGAAATATCTATGAGTTATAAATTGCATGATTTTCAAAAATTAATTTTGAATGAACCCATTATTTTCAAAGTACAATGTATTTGATGTTTTTCAGGATATAATCTAGGATGTAACACTATTAAATTGTGAGATAATAATAATGGCATTACATAATAAAGTACAACTCACAATGATTTTATTAAATATAGTTTATTTTTAAAGTCTTCATGAATTAAAAAATTGGAGATAACTCTAAAGCTTTTGAAGGTTGAATCAGTATTTTTAGATTAATTTAAGAACATATTAATATGTTTGACACATAAAATGATCTCATAGAAATATTATAACATGATTTATCCCAACTATTTATTAAAGTATTATAGACATATAAGAGTACGTAAACCAATATAGAAGTTATAGAGGAAGGAATGAGACCATAAGAATGTGATTTATAGATCTTGTTTATAGATAAGATGATTTAAGGTATAAAATTATTGAAAAATATAATTTATGTGAGGAAAAAATCATGATACATGATGATTTTTATTTTTTAAATATCTTTTTTATTTGTAGGATTTGATAGGTTAAAAAAATATAATACCTTCACAATAATTTCTTTCCATTAAGATTAGGTAATTGTTTTTATGAAGTTCCCATGAAATACCTCAATTAATATGTTAATAACGAGTTAAACGTGTAAGGGTATGGATTTTTTTGAACCCTTACATGTTTCACTTCCATGTTGTACAAGGAGTCTAGGGGTATATTTTAGTAGTTTATAAGGTTTGGGATGGTTTATTTTGATTTTATTTAATTATTTAGTTTCTGGGTAAAATTTGACTTCCAAAAAAAATTAATTAAATTGTATTATGTATGGATTTAATATCAAATCCATAAGTATTAAATACTATTTTTTGTTAAAGGAGAAAAAATTACAATCAAGTTTTTAGAATGTCAAAAACCTTATGTTTTGAATGAAACCATACATTTAAACTTTTCACTCTATATAAAAACTTATATTTTTTCAAAAACTTTATGCATTGATTCAGTCAAATGAAAATATTACATCTTGATTATAGTCAGTTGAAAAAAACCCTATTCATTAGTTAAAATATTTTGTATTTATTTTTAGTAATTTATAAATATTATGTATTAAGATGGGATTTAAAATATATTATATATGAATAAAATTTCATAAATGTTTATTTTTCACAAAGGCAAATATGATATGTAAGAACAAATATATTATGTATTTCTTATAATTTTTTGGGTATTAATTATTTTTCAAAGTATAAGTTTATTATGAATTTATATTTTTAATATTAGGCATTAAATATTTTTCAAAATTATATCATGGATCATAGTGGGAGTTTTATGTGTGTTTATTTTAAGGCAATATGCCCTTAGGATATATATATCATATATAACATATGTCTCCATGTCATTTCCACACTTCAATTAGATTAATATAATTTCATAATATTTCATATATTATGTATTTGAGGATGGAACCTTCTACTTCCTATTATTTTATTCAAAGGAAAAAATATATTATATATTTCCTTTACCATAAAATTTATAAATACAAATTTTTATTTGAGCAATATTTTATGATTGGTAAATGAAAAAAATAAATCATAATATATATTTTTTCAATGATCATATTTTTCAATTTATCATGGAATTATCAATCATAAAATTTGGATATTAGGTTTTTGTTAATTAAAAAAAATTCCCTTCATCTATAATATCTACATCATGAGTTCTCAATCCATGGAGTGGTGATATTGAAAGCTCTGTGAACTTCCTTCAGTTAAGGAAATTTAAAATATTCATGAACCTAGTATTTGAATCATTTATGGATCCTTTAAATTTTGGTAAAATTAATTTTTTTGGGACCTATTTAGGATGCCTAATGAGTTTATGAAGGTCTTGGGGCTGTCTCGGTCTATTTTAGATCACGAAGCCTAGATTTCTGGGAGAAAAGGATTGTTAAACAATTAGAATAAATCATTTAGGGAAGGACATATAGTTATTAATAACCATTCAAGGCTGGAAAGTGGGGGGGTATAGGGAACACAATTTTCCCAAACCATGTTCCAGGGGCCACACGATCGTGGAAAAAACTAGAGACAAATTGTAGAGGAGTTTTTTCATTTTTGGTGCATGGTTTCCCTAACCATGTAGCCTAACTATGTGCAATTTCCCTCCCTTAAGTAGATTATTCATGGTATAGAGTTTGTAAAAACATGCAAAAGATATTTTTTGGGGTGATTTTACCATTTACCCAATAAATTAATTTTTAAACTCTCCCCTCCTCTCATTTTTTCATTAGCATAAAAAACCCCTTATTCTCCATCTTTTTAAGCCTAAAATCCATCTATGATAGATTTTGATCTCGATCCTTAATTTGGTGTTCTTTTCAATCGTCGTTCATCATGTTTGAAGTGTATCGGGAAGTACACAATCCATTTATAGTCATTTATTGTTATTTTATCTATCAATAGTGCTATTTAGATGTTGGTTCATATGCCCCATTTTTAATGCATTAATCTGTTCATCCTATATCTTCCAATATAAGTGAAAATATTGGCTGATACTAGGCTATGCGACTATTAAGAGTACAAGGTAGGTGGTATAAAACTTATCCCTTAAGTCTCATACTTTTATAAATTATCATATGTGCATGCCAATTTCATAGGGAATCACCTATTTAATTACTATGTATTTATTATAGTCATTATAACCATGTTCTAAAACCAATGTTACATATTTTATCAATCATTGGTGGTAACATCCACAATGTCGACCACCCCATGTAGGGTGTTTCTATATTTATGCTTTTAGTGTCCAGTTATGCCTTAATGGCTTGTTATGACCTTTTAGCTCCTCCATTTGGGTGTGAGTCTTGACCATGATAATGGTATGACCCCTTTAACTAGACAAGTTTTGAATTGATGAGTGGATTGTACCATGTTTCATTCCACATGACCCACCTAAGGTAAGTGCTTCAATTTCATTAAACAATCAAAAGTAGAAATGGTAAGTATATTGTATATCTATTCCTTGTCCTAATTGAATATAATCAAATGTCTTGGTTTCATGTCTATAGAATCCATTTACATGTCCAGTGGAAGGCTTTAAATTGAACCATATTAAATTATTATGACTTATATGAAATGGATTAAATTGTTGCATGCCATTTAGCCTTGTCAAACTAATGAAAGGAATGGCTTGAACCAAATGAGCGTATTAAATAGAATGACTTTTAGAATTATTTAATTATTAAATGAGTCAATTTTAAGGTTCCTAATTATAAAAATACATTGACATCATTATAGGAAGTGTTCATACTCATGTTATATTTTTGGATTACCCAAGGGAAAGCCTTGAGCACTCATGGACGCCACTATGATTCGAAGATGCTTACTGCCAAGGGTGACACCCACCTTGGAACCTGATATTTGTATATAAGTGGATGCCCGATATGACACCATAGGATCCATACTATACTATTATAGGATTACTTTGATACACACCTTGGATATATCATATCTTTTAAGGACATGATTCACCTTGGTTACATCCTTAGGTCTTGCCATTACTTATCCCGTTTTACCTTGGATGTATTCTATGGACTCTGTTAGAGGACACTGTTGTAAAATACATTGGATGATCGTCCTTGGATTAAAATCTTACCCTATATCCAAGATTTAGTAACTACCGAGTTGGAGACCCTTGAGATCAAGGTTTCCTTGGTTATAACCTTGCAACCTCTTCATTATTATTATCATCATGTTTCCTTATTATATATGGGAACCTTCACTGTTACTATCATGAGGTGTTGTTAGTGAGATATTTAACTCATGTGAATTAATTTTATAAACTGAAACATAATTAATTAATCAAATTTTTATATGTTGAGAGACAAGCTGAGGGGTGAAGTAGGTACTTGGGTATTTACATTAATATACTAATTTAATTTTATATATGCATGATTGAATACAATATCAGTTTACAAAATATAGAATGTTATAGACATTGTTTGTGGTTGCCTAATGAGATTATTCTGACACCCTATCTAGGTGTTATTAGTCACTTTTCAGACTATATGTTTGTAGGTGTTGAAAAAAGGAAGCATACTACTTCAAAAACTCGATTCCTCACTTATATTATGATAGAGTTGGGTAATAGATGACTGAGCTAGAGCTTGGGATGTTTGGATAGTTTTTGGATTCCTTTTTTATAATTTTCTATAGCATGTATTTCTTACTATTATACAACATGTTTTCCATATTTATAGAACATGACATATAACATCATCATTAGTTGTATATTTTGACCAGATGTTCAATTGTTTATTTCTCCTATCTGCTTCTGATTTTCCATCTTTTTACTTATTTGTGCTTCTACTATTTAACTATTATTATAATGTTATCCACTGTGATACACTCTGGTAATGAGGGAATATCTTCCCTACTAAGACACCCTTGGCCCTCACTATTATTCGACAACCTATGGAATTTTGGGAGATTCACTTGAGGTCATGTGGCCAATCAGGTTCGAGGAACTTTTAGGTGGAATCTGGGTTCCGGACATCACAAAGTGGTATTATAGATTTCCATTCTACATTTCTATTTGGAGATAATAGTCAAGATATTGGGGATGATTTAGAACTTTGTTATATGTTATTCATGTGAATTGCTGACCCATGTTCACGGTAAATGTCAAGTTGCCTGAATTTTAACTATAGTTCTGACTTTCCCTATTATAGTTGATATCATTTCATTATTAGTTGACAAACATTCTATTTTGTGGTTATTATTATTATTCTGACTGAGGTTTTAATTTCATCCATGGGTTGATGATATTATGGAAAGAAACATTGTTACATGCATCATCATAGTAACCTATAATTCACATGTCATGCATATTTTCATGCCATATAGGTACATATTAGTAATTGAATTGATTGGTATACCTGTTATTTTTAAGTGAGCCTTGTTTGTATATTGTTCTTGTGCTAATATTGGGATATGATTGGTTAATTTCATATTTCAATTTATGAGGTTTATGGGTCATCATTTTTTAGAATGACTAATTTACTGAGTCAATACATTCATTATAATTTAAAAGGGTTTTGATCACATTAACAAGGAGAGTGGGCACAGATTCACTGGGATGGACAACTCATTTTAATTGGACTTTGATATATGAAAGTAATTAAATGAAAACCTAAAATGTAAAACATGACTTATGAAATGAAATGGTTTCCAATAAATTATTTGAAAATGTATAGTTGACCCTATATCTACTAGAACCCATGTAATATATATTTTAGCACTTTACAATACCTTTCCTTCTATGAGAGTAGTTGGGGTAGTATAGTAAGTGTAGTGAACCCTTTTTCCTTATGTTCAGCATTACCTATTGTTATCTATCTGTTTGAAGCTTTTTTTGAGGAATGTGCTTTGAATTTGTAGACCAATTCCACCAAAATTTCCTCATGTCATCTACCATGATGGTGGCAATGACCTTTCTCCAGATGTGGTGGTTCATGAGCTATAAGTCTTGCCTCTATGAGTGATACTTGAGGAATCACCTATTGTACCTGATCTGGGCACTGATTCTCAGCTTTGTGATAGTTTCTTATGTATGATGAAGTCACTGAATGGTGCTCCATGGCCTCCACCTATGATGGTTGATTTGATCCATGAGTTCTAGTAGAAGTATCTTCTTACCTTCTTAGGGGATGGAGATCCAAAGGATGGTGATTCATGTCTAGAGGACAACTTGTTAAACTTTGAGAATCGGGAGACCCCATCAGAACAGTGGGTCGATCTTGTTTCTTACAAGAATTGGGATTCTTTCAAGAACCGGTTTGAAGTAATTACCTAGGTTTTTTCCATTAGGTAATGGTATGGGATGACTTCCATACTACCTTATATAATCATTTCATTCCTCAAATGCTAAGATCTGACCGAGCCAGAGAGTTCAAGCTCTTGAGAAGGGTTCTATGTCAGTTATGGAGTTTTCAGTGCATTTCAATGAATTAATGTTCATTGTACCGATTCTAGAAAGTGATTATATTTCACATGATAGATTCTTAAATTATGGGATACATTATTCCATATGTACTTAGATGAATGTATTTTTCTTACATACATTTTATGAAATAGTTAATCAGCCTCTTATCAGTAATCACAACCTGAGGGATGATGATAGTATCAGGCATAGAGGATCAGTGTTAAGGCATGATGGTAGTTCTTATGGGAGTAGAAAGTGATCCATCAAGGTTTATCATCAGGGAAGTGGTAGCCATAGTACTTGTACCAATAGCTCTATGGTGTGCCATCAGAATGGACATAAGGGGTATCTAAATACCTAGTGTTATAGAAACCATCTAGAGTGATGAACTAGAAAAAATATGGGACACCTTCATATATTATTTGGGACCTTTCCATCAGCTTCTAGTGGAAGAGGATCCACACCAGCTCCATCTTTAGGGGTAGGTTCTTTTATGCCAAGTCAAGCAGGGATTTAGAGTAGCACTGGTATGACTGGATGAGGATGAGGTCATGGCTAGAGTAGTAAGACATCATATTACCCACAACACCAGAAGAGTTGTCATAGTTGTGGTAGTCTAACTATTTTACTGGTCTATGGATCAGCTCATTGTCATGCATTGTAGTAAATAGCTAAGGATTAGGCTGCATGACCATCTACAATACAAGGAACTATTCTAGTATCCTCTACTATAGTATCATCATTATTTGATATTGGTGCATCACAATCCTTCATTTATTTATCTATCATGGAATGTAATGAACTAGAAATATAGTATTACTCTGGTGTAATGACCCATGGTACACTATTGGGAGTACGGTCAGGGATAATAATCCAGTGTAGGGAAATTCTCCTTGAGATAGGAAATTTTCCCTTTCTGTGGGACCTCTTCATTCTTGAGACGATGGGATTTGATGTCATTCTTTAGATGGATTGGTTGGTTTTTTAGCGTTCTTTTTCATACTTATATCAATGAATGGTTTCATTTACATCATCATAGAGAATTAGTTATATATTCAAGGGTGAGTGGGATGTCCAGGCTAGTAGAGTAGGAACAGATTATCATGGACTATGTGGAGTGACTGACTAAATTTATAATCTATTCATGGAGGTTCGAGATTTATTTCATGATGAATTTCCTCCGATAGTATATCATTTTAGAGACATCTTTCCTGAAGATTTTTCGGGATTTCCTCTGGAGAGAGAGTTAGAGTTTATCATTGAGCTCATTCCAGGAGCTTCTCTAGTGTACATTCCTCCATATAAGATGCAACCTAATGAGATCCAGGAGCTCGAGAGTTTAGATGCTAAATATTTCATATGACCTAGAACACCCTCTTGGGGTTCACCCATGCTTCACCTATGAATTCAGATGGGTCCTTCCATCTTTTCACTGATTACAGATATTTGAACCACCATACTGTCAAAAACCAGTATCCACTGCCTTGAATAGATGATCTCTTTGACTATATCTGATGAGCTAGGGTGTTTTCTAAGATCAACTTGAGATCGAGCTATCATGAGGTGAGAGTTAAGCCATCAGATATACCTTGTACAGCTTTCTGTAGTTGTTCTTGTCTGTCTGAGTACCTTGTTATGTTGTTTGGTCTCACAAACTTTCCCTCCATTTTCATGGATCTAATGAATAGGGTGTCCCACCCCTATCTAGATTCTTTTGTGGTAGTCTTTTTTTATAGAATATTGGTGTATTCTCACAATCATATTGACCATGATAATTACCTTGAGATCGTTATGAGTACACTGAGAGGTAGTGATATTTATTATAATATTACTAAGTGACACTTATGGGTTGACAAAGTTCACTTCTTAGGTCATATTATCTCAGAATCAGAAGTCTCTTTTCACATAGAGAATGTTAGTGTTGTGGATTCCTGGGAGTAGCCCAAGAATGTGTTGGATATATAGAGTTTCTTGGGTATGGCTTGATATTACAGTAATTTCATAAAGGACTTTTCATATCTTTTTACACCACTTTATGGTCTTATGAAGAATGGTGTCAAGTTATTGTGGTAGGAGTCATGTGAAAATACTTTCAAGATATAAAAGGGTGGCTTGTATTTGGACCCATTCTGACTCTACTAGAGCCTGGAATATGCTATATAATTTTCAATGATGCATCAGGCAATGTCCTATGAGTGATTTTGATGTGGGGGGATAGATTCATTACATATGGATCTCAGGATTTGAGGCCTCAGGATAGATATTATAGGACACATAACCTTGAACTAGTAACTTTTTTCCATGCCTTACATTTCTAGAGAAACTATGTGATGGTTGACTGGTTTTTGGGGTATAAAAACCATAAGATCCTCAAATATTTCTTCTCATAAAATTAATTGAACCTTGGAAAGTGGATATGAGTTTAATATCTTTAGTCATTTGATTTAGATCATGTGTATATGCCTGGAAAGGGAAATGATTTTGCAGATGCGTTGAGCTGAAAAACATAGGAACATGTCATATGGGAAGCCAGTGATGAATGGAAATTGATTTCCATCTTTTCTAAGCTAAATCTGGTGTATCATGATATTCATGAGCAGTCTTACCTCACATCCATGATAGTTACCTCTTCCATCCATCTGATGTTTAAGAGTAGGAAAATTTTAGATCCTTAAGGCTTGGTTATCTATGAGAATATTTTAAGAGATGACATGCCTTCAAATTGGTCTGTGGGCAGAGACGGCATCCTATATACTCATTGGCATGTATGGGTTCCTACATATATAAGAGAGGAGATAATGCGTGAGTCCCATGATTCTCATTGAGTAGTTCATCTAGGAATAGTCAAAATGTATAGAGACATGTGACACCTGTATTGGTGTCCTAGGATGAATGATCAGATAATAGGCTTTATCACTAGGTGTTCCACCTGTCAGTAGGTGAAGGTGGAGTACCAGTGACTTGTGGGCATGTTACATCCACTTCGGGTCTCAAAATGTAAATGGGAAGATGTTTCTATGGACTTCATAGTCGGTTTACTAAGGCCGCCTTGAGGTAGAGATGTTGTATGGGTGTTCATTGAAAAACTGATGAAAGTAGCACAATTCCTTCCAATCCAGGAAACTTTCTTAGTAGATGAGCTAGGAGTACTATATGTTTATGAAATCATATGACTACACAAATTCCCTCATGATATTTTTTAGATAGGGAAGATCATTTCACAACACGATTTTGGAAGGGGTTACAGAAATCTATGGGTACACAGGTGCTTCTTAACACATCTTTTCACCCTCGTACTGATGGATAGTTGGAATAGAAAAAACACGTTCTAGAGGAAATTCTCTAAAAATGTGTCCATAATTTCGACAGTTCATGGTAGAATCATATACCTATTTTCAAGTTATCCTATAATAATGGATTTCATATATAAATTAATATGGCTCCTTTTGAGGCCTTGTATGGTAGGTTATTTTGTTCACCATTATCCTTGCTAGTGGTAGGAGAGGAATCCCTACTAGGTCTTTGTCTCATATAAGAGACTTCAGAGTATGTTCATCTAATCAAGAATAATATGAATACTGCTCAGTCTAGATATAAATATCAGGTCCATATCTACAAATGACCTCTAGAGTTTTGGGTCAGGGGTCATGTTTTCCTAGGGTGTTTCCCTGGCTAGGGAATAATGCATATGGATGAAAGGGATGTTTATACCTTATTATGTAAGTCTATTTGAGATTATGGAGATAGACAGGATGGTAGCCTATCGGTTTCTATTTCCTCATATGTACCATGACATACATGACATCTTCCATGTTTCATAGCTTTGCTAGTACCATGATGACCCATATCATAATTTTTATCCTATGGAAGTTGAGTTAGATGTCAAATCTAAATTTGAGAAGTATCCTATACACCTTGTTGACTGGGGCATGAATGATCTATAAGTCTAATCTATCCCTCTATTATGTGTTATATGGAAGCATGAACATTTAAAGGATGAGACTTGGGAGTGGTAGGTTGACCTTTGTACCCAATGGATAGAGTTGTTCATAGACATTGTTTCACCAACCTTGAAAGGTGAACTCGAGGATGACATCCTTTAAGGGTGTAAGACTATAAAAACCCTATATTTAAATTAGGTATAAATCCTTTAAATTTTAGTCAAATTCATTATTTTGGATCTATTATGGATGCATAATTATTTCATGAATGTAATGGGGGTGTACAGGGCTGGTTCGGAGCTCGGAGACCGGATTTTGGGAGAAAAAGGCATGTTGCACAGTTAGATTAAAACGTGCGAGTCACGCCACACTGTTAGTTCTAACCTTGAAAGCCTGTACATTATGGTGGTATAGGGCAGACGGTTTCCCCTAACCATGGGCCAAGCACTACACGAACATGCTGAAACTGATGACAACTTGCAGAGGTATTTTTCATGGTTAGCACACAGTTTCCCATACCATTTGGCTTAACCATGTAGAATGATCCTCCCTTAAGAATACAATACATGGTTGGAACAGGGTTTGTAAAACCATGTGAAGGATATTTTTTGGGTGATTTTACCATTTTTTCCATAAATAAAATTTTAAACTCTCCCCGCCTCTCATTTTTTTCTCTAATGAACAGAACCCTTTCTTCTTCCACTTTTGATGATTAAAATCCAACTAAGAAAGATTCTGATCTTGGGATCTAATCTAGTGTCTGTTTCAATCATCTTTCAACACATTGAATGTGTACCCATAAGTACTCAATTCCTTTTTATCCTTTTTTCATTTTTTATATTGATGATTATATTTAGATGAAGGATCACATGATCCATTTTTAGAGCATTAATATGTTATTTAGATATCTTTCAATCCAAGAAAAATTAGAGGATGATATTGGACTAGGAGAGTCATATGGTATGACGTAAGTTGTCTATAACTCATCCCTCAAGTATCATAATTTTATAAATTAGTGTGTGTGTATGCCGATTTCATCGCACCTCACCTATTTAATTAATGTGTCTTACTTATAGACATTAGAAACATGTTCTAAGATCCATGTAAAATTTTTTATCTATCTTTGGTGGTTAAATACACAACATTGACCAAACCATGTAGGTTATTTCTCTATTTATGCTTTTAGTGGATATTTATGCCTTAATGGTTTGTTATGACCTTTTATATCCACCGTTTGGGTGTAAGCCTTGACCATGATAATGGTATTCCCCCTGAATTAGATGTTTCATGAAATAATGAATGGATTGTACCATTTTTCATTCCACTTGACCCACCTAAGGTAAGTTTTTCAATTTGATGAACCAATCTAAAGTGGAAATGGAACGTATATTGAATATATATATATCTTGGCCTAATTGAATATAATAGAATGGATTGGTTTCTTGTCTGTATATCCCTATTACATGTCTAGGGGAAGGTATCAGAGTGAACCATAATAAAGGATTATGACCTATATGAAATGGATTAAATGGTTTCACTCCCCTCATCCTAGTCGCACTAATGAAAGGAAACTCTTGAATTAAATGAATTTATTAAATAGTATGAATTTTACTTGGATTTAATTATTTGATGAATCAATTGTAAGGTTCCTAATTATTAATGGAACTTTTCATCATTATAATATGTGGTTAGACTTATATTAGCTTTTTGGATTCCTTAGGGAATGCCTTGAGAACTCATGGATTCCATTCTAATTCATATATTTCGGTTGCCAAGGGTGAGATCCACCTTAGAACCTAATATTTCTCTATTAGTGGATTTCTAATATGACACCACAGGATCCCTCATTTACTAATATATAATACCATATATAAACTCCTTGGATCTATCATGGCTTCTGTAGACATGAGATTCCTTGGTTATATCCTTCGTTCTGGCCATTTCTTATCCCATTTTACCTTGGATGTATTCCTTGTACTCGGTTAGAGAACACTATTGTGGAATTCCTTGGACAATAAAACTTAAATTATACACTTACCCCTTATCCAAGCTATAGTTACTACTGATTTGGATACCCTTGAGGTCATGTTTTCCTTTTTTATTACCATCGAACCTCTTCATTATTATTATCAATAGGTAGCCTTGTTATATCTTGGATCCTTCACTTTTACAGTCATGGGGAGATGTTAGTGCAGGTTTTACCTCACGTGAATTTATTATATAAACTAGAACATAATTAATATTGAACTGGTTTTGTGTTTAGAAACTACTCGAGGGATGAAGCAGGTTCTTAGGTATTTACATTGCGATTTTAATTTACTTTTATATATGCATTCTTGAACACTATTCTAGATTATATGTCACAATATGGGATGTTATAGACTCCATTGGTGGCGGCCTACTGAGATTTATATCACACCAAATCTTGGTGACATTATTACTCGAGAAGACTATATGTATACAAGTGTTGACAAAGGTAATCCTACTGATTCAGACACTTGATTCATTGCTTACATTTGGATAGAGGTGGGTAACAGATGACTAAGATAGAGCTCAGGATTCTTGGATAGTTTTTCGATTCATTTTTCTACCTTTGTATAGCATGTATTGCCTGGTACTATGTACCATGTTTTCCATCTACATAGAACTTGACATATATCATCATCTATTGTTGTATCTTTTTGTCATATATTCAGTTGTTTATTACTCATGTCTGCTTCTACTGTGATGTATACTTATTATTTCTCCCTCTATTTACCTATTCTTATATGTTATCCACTATGATACTCTCTGTTAATGATTTTATAGCCTCCCCATGGACACACCATAGGCCCTCACATCTAGTCGGAAGCCTTTGGAGTTTAGGGAGATGCGTTTGAGGCTATGTGGCCAATCAGGCTCGGGGCACTTCCAAGTGGCATTCAAGTACGAGATATCACAAAAGGATTGTTGTGGTGATAATTAATGTACTATGATATCTCTCAATTTATTTTAATTATAAATATATTTCTATATTCTTAAAGGGGGTTGAATCTTTTTTATAGGAGGGGGAAGGTATGAGAGTTAATTGACATGATTCATAAATCCAATTATTATTAATTCAATATTCCCTATTTCACTCCCTTCATACTTCTTATTCCATTATTTTGTTCAAAGTAGATATTTTATTAAGGTTTGGTGGTTGTTTTATTGAAATTAACATAGATTATAATTGAGGACATACCTCATAAATTCATTAGTGATTGGCTGTAGTGCATTCAATGTAAAATTGTTTGGCTCCTTTTGGAAGGGGTTTTCTATAAAAAAAATTATCTTTAAAAATAATTTATTTCCTAACATATTTTGTATTATTATATTTTCTCCTCGTTAAATCCTCAATCCTTCAATAATTATACCTTCAGAACTAATTATTAGAATTACTATTTTACTTATTCGTAATATATAGACCTCATCAATTGACTAATGGGATTCAACATCATTCAACTAATTGAAATCATACCATTATAACAAATAAAAACTATCATCTTGTATCACTATAACAAATTGTTAATCTGTCATGGTTGAACCTTATAAATAGGGGTAAAAATTATCACTATCTTCTAATTCATAGTGAAAATTTTTAGTCGAATGGGATGGGTTATTATTTCTTTATTTATTTTATTATTATACGATTCACTTGGTCTCAATTATACTATTTTAGTCTAGTAGAATAGTTCATTCAATTATTTCTTTTAATTTAATTTTGTATTTTCTAGTTTTAACTTATCTTGTTGTTTACCTCATTCTTGAATTCAGATATTTTATATTTATTTTTATTTCATCATTAGGCCAATTAAAATGGAATTTAATTGATATATATGAGAGGATTTTATATTATTTCCCATGAGGAACAATAATTATTGTATAAATGGGAATGAAAATGAAAAAATATTAATGGAAAAGGAAAATGGAATATGGATATAGTACCTTATTTTATTTATATTTATTGATTATATATAAAAAATATATAACAATATTTTTTAGGAAATTATATGTTTATGTGGGTGGTAAGATGATGTTATTAGTTAATTATTTACCCAAAATTATTATTAATTAGTAGAAAGTACACCAAGATTGTGTATTATAAAAATAAAAAGGTAATCCATAGTGTATATTTTTAATTCAATTAAGGTTTATAGTAATGTAATTTACGGACTTATAGAGTACAATGTGTTGAATTAATCAATTGGGATTATGTTATTATTAAGTTTTTCATCCTAGAAAATATTTTTAAGAGAGTTTTATGATTATAGTTCTCAGGTTATTTTATTATTTTATTTGAAAGATGGGTAAGTGTTAGTTTTGGATATGTTTTAGGAGTAGGAATTGAGGTATGGGGAGGATATTTATATATATTTATCATCCTATTAGGAAAGTTTTTTGAGAGGTTCGGAGAATAAGTTATGTTTTAGGGGTTTATATTAATTAACTAGATAATTTAGGGAAGTAGGGTAACTGAATAATTAATGGTAGGAATGTATTAATATAAATATTATAGTAATATTTAGCTGAGATTTATTGAAAGATGAATTGTTAATTTTTTAGTCATTGAACTATTTTTTCTTCTTATTATAAAATGATGTTTAATTTTTTATTAATGTATGTTATTTCCATCTTAATTGTTTATTTTTTTGATAGTATGCTTGATTATTGGTTTTTGATTAATTATTATTTTTTACTGTTTGGTTTTTATTCTATGATACTAAAAATTCAGGATGTGATAAATTTTGGTTATTTTTATACCTATACATTGTCTTTAATTTCTCAAGGTATTCACATGTATAATTAACCTTGGGATATAATGTCTCACATTTATGACTAAAGATTACATAATTTCATGGGTTTTAATCACTTACGGAGAAAGTGTAATTATATATTTATACAAGTTATAATTATTGAAGGGTTTGAAATGTGTATCTAATTTTATTCTATAATGGTTTAAAGTTTTAACATGTACACATTTCCCTTTGGATGTATTATACTAGGGTTATATCATGTTTTGGTATTTGATGGATCAAGGTTATTTAATAAATCAATATGTTCATAGTGTGATGATGTGGGTATACAAAGGTAATTGTGTTTTAGTTGTAGTTTTTTTCTAACTTTGGTTGTGGTGTAGTGGGGTTGTGAAGGTTGTGTCGATGAGGTAGAGGTGATTTGATTATGATGGTTGTTTGGTTGATCAATTATGACCAGATGTGAATGATATGAAACTTGAAATTTCTAAAATACTGGAATTATTCTAATGTTATTATTATGATGAATCTATTACTGATTATGGACATTATTCTATTTTATGAATTTTAAAACCTATTAGAATCCTCGCTTAATTATGCCTCTGAATATTAATCAAATTAGAAATTTTTCGATGATACAACCTAATTGATGGTTAACTATTAAATGGTATTTACTTTTTTATTACTTACTTTTTTATCCCCTATTTATAATTCGAGATTTTTCATCCTTGTTAGATTTTACTCATGTCTATTCCGAATCATTTTTTTCTTATGGATAAGGAAATTTTTTAAAAATATGAAAATGTTGATTATTCTCCGGTTCTCATACCTCTATAGTTTCCTTAATTTGTTTTAAAGGACTATTCAATGGATATTTGGGGATATTTTTATTTATATTGTGGGAGTGAATTTTAAGACATTATTCTTGTTCTATATTAATATATTTTAATCATTGAAATGTAGTAACATTTGGGGGATGATATTATCATCTTTATAATATCTATATATAGATTTTATTATTGTTCATTCACTTTTCCTAAGAATTAATGTGGTTAAAACATCCAAAATGTGTGAAAAATAACCACGATGTTAGTCATCAAATCATTTCATATTGGAGGTGGGCTTCATGGGTCACACATGTCCATGATGCTAACATTTGTGTGGTTTTAATGGGTAGGGGTTGTGAGAAAATTATATTAGAGATTTGGGTAAGATATAGTATGGTATTTTAAGTTATGAATATGCGAGGTTTTCATGCGTTTGTTATGGAAACATTTTTATTTAACCTTCCTTATAATGTAGGCACAAGACTAGCAAGGACACCAATATTTAGTCACCCATGTGAAAACCTCAAGAACTATTAATTTCATAGAGACTAGCTTGTATCTATGTATCATGGACCCCTATGATCATATACAAGGATAGGGATAACCAATTAATCTTGTTTAGAAGGAATGTAAAATGATTTTAAGGTAGAAATATTTATTCAGGGAACATGCATCATTTTAAAATAATGAATTTATTTTAAAATAATTTTCAGAAATACCTCCCATCAAAGATTACACAGTGATGGTAGAGATATAATGATCCATGAGTCATGCCTCTGGTAGTCCCTGGGTTAGAGACATGCACTGAGGGTATAAAAATATCACAAATGGGAGGAATTTCCCTTTATATTATAAAACAGAGTTTGGAGATAGGCTAAACATCCACTAAGAAGCTCCATCATAAAAAATAAAAGTAAACTAAAAATTGTCCCACAATTCATGAATAAAGTAACAATGATACATATAAAATTCTCTAAAAAATAAAAAAATAAAATTCTATATAAATGAATCAACATAATCACTAACCCATATAGTAATGTCCAAATTAATCCCAAAATTCCTCAAATATACATGAAAAATAGTTTATATATACAGGGTGAGAATAACATGAATAATTAGTAGGTACACAACCAAGGTCTCTATTAAACATGTGAAAAAATCATGCTAAAGATCTAGTGAGAAATTAGCAAAACCAACAATCACATAAAATGGTCAACTAACCAACCCTAGTCTCACCATGTTTTAGTCACTAAATCATACATCCAATATAATAATATATAATCGAGACCATAATAAAGAAATGTTCCCCATTACTATTTCCCCACTAACTTGATGTTCTCATTCCCCAAAATTGAACATCCTATTCTCCCATAACTTCTATACATATCACTTCACATCACATCACAACACATCACATACCAGCTATCTCTGATGTGGGTTGGGAAAAATCCCTACCTACCCCACCCTCGTAAGGTCAATCATTGTGTGCTAGCATCAGGTAACATCACATCACATCTCACATGAAGACACATGATCCATCATAGAACATATCACCCAAATACACATGGTCCATAACTTCTTATCACCAGTCGCAATAACCACATCTCACCCAAAGACACATGGTCCATCACATGTAATCACAACCACAACAACCACATGTCTCCCAAAGACACCTGATACAACACTACACATATCTCCCATAGACACTTAGGCCATCACTGTTAAAGGAAGATCAAGGAATGGGGGTATACTTCAATCTATATCACCAACATCCTAGTTGTTGGAAAAAACACATCAAACCCTTTACATCTGAGCATTAGTAATGTTATCCCACTCAGGTGGGCACTTATAGAAATATCATAAATATACATGATATATAAATATCATGCCATACCCAACCAATGGGTTTAAAAAATTAAATTGTGCACAACACAATACAACCACCAAACCCCACATATTCCCACATTCAATTACAGGTTTCAGCACATCTCATATATATAAAATTCCACCATATTTTATTTATTAATCCACTTCAATCACATTTACACAGCTTATTTATTTTTTTACATTGTTTGATCCATTTCCCTAAAAAAATTCCAACCCATTCATATTTAATTCCCACATTATAATTATTTTATGGCCAAATAGAAAAATAAAAAAACAAGTCTCATCCCAAGTGGAATAACTCACTTGAACTATCACAACAATATCTCATATCCACCATTTTCACCGCACCATACCACCCAATCCATCTCACCACAGTGGCCACACATTGTTCATCTCAACAAAATATCACAATAAAAACACCTCACACAACAACAAAACATCTCCACCACATATTACCACCACACTTTATCATTATTGTGCACCAAAACCACTATTCACTACAACCATAACACACCAAAACCTCTACACACTACAACCACACCAAAACTTCCCACATCACATCCATGACAACCAACCAACACATCACATCACAACTCAACATATCACACATCCTAGTTATTCACCTCCATCTCCACACAAAATCTCTTCCAAAACACACAGGGAAACAAAACAAGCACAAGAATTCACCACAAAAACACACACCTTCTTCCATAATTATTTAGGAGATTTATCACATTATATCTTTATTTATAATGGGAATTATTACACAAACTAGGTTTCCAAGGGAAACATATTTACTAGACAGATATACATGCTTTTTACTTTTATTCAAGGTGTGGTTATAGAAAAACATAGAAAGGGTCTCAATATATATCATCCAAAACACAAACATGGATATAAAAAATCTTTAATTTTTGTATTGGCAATAAGAATTCACAACATCATCAACAAGATATATCAGATTAGTAAATGATGTGATATATCCTCATACCCATCGATTTAAATTATTATAATTAATTATATTTATTATTTCAAACATTACTATTCACCCAAAGGAAACCAAAAGCATGAAAATCCCACACATATCATCTAAAAAGGTGAGAACGAGGATCCCCTACCTCAAAGAAGCTTTTTAATCCCATTTTTCACCATTGGATAAAAAAGAAATAGTCCACAAACCACAACCGCATATAGAAATCATGGATCAACCTACATGGAATCAAAGAGTTGCCAAAAATGTATCCCAACAGATATAAATCAAAAAAAACATCAGAATAAATCCATAAGATAATAATGGGGGGAAAGGTAAATATAGGAAGGAACATACCACTAATAGCAAATGACTAACCACTGGAGCCCAAAGATTAAGGAGAGGGAAGAAGGGCTTGAAAGCCTCCCAAAATATCTTAGGGTTTGTCTATAATGAGAAAGATATGAGCGAATGAATGAATTATTAACTGAATTAGGTTTATAAACAAAATATAAGTCAACAAAAATTTATTGATTAAATTCCATGAATATAAAAACTTACATCATAGAACCAACAATTCGGCCATCAAAAATTCAAAACCTCAACTTCTATTGAAAAAAATGGATCCTTGGGATAGAATTAACTTATTTTGAAATTTTAATTCTTACAATGTAACCCTATTTTAGTTTCTATACCTCAACCGCATAGAAGACATAAACTATCAGCTAATCAAACCATAAACCACTAAATTACTATGTAAACTCCTCATTTATGGCATAAAAAAGCCTGATATGGTTCTTTTGAATCTCTAAACACCATTAAACCTCCTATATCCTCCTCTGATCACTCTCCAACCACAAAAACAATAATATAACTCTCTAGGAAGGCACAAACCATTGAATCATGATTTCTGATTTCATTTTTATTTTTATTTTTTCAATCCTATTTTGATCTGATAGATTAATAGTAATTATATCATAATCAATTTCAATAAATTTATTCATCCTATGAAAACATTATTTCTTAAAACTCTTGACATTATATAAAGTTTTATTTTCTATAATATTACATGTTATTATTTTTAAAGATTAATAAATGTGGATTAAAATCATAAAATAAAATTTTAGGAAGTAAAAGTTTTATTTTAAAATATAATTCTTATGTGTTATCATTGATATTTAAACAAGGTTAACATATTATCATTTCCAAGTAAAAAACTTTCCTACTATCTTTTAGATTTAATTATTAATATTTTATAAACAATTAAAGAACTAAATAGATTTTGGAAGTAATTTTTTAGTAGTGTGTGTCAAATCCTAATATTTCTTATAATTAATTTCCAAAACATGTGTTAATTCAAAATAAATAAACAATAATGTTTAAAATAATAAATGGTACTTGTAAGTATTAGTTCTTGCGATTAAGTAACATATTAGAGAGATAAATTCTTGTTACTCAGAATATTTATGTAACACCATCAATTTCAGAAACATGACCCTTTATTTGTTTCTTTTGGGTATATATAATGATTGGGTTATGTTTTGAGAGGTTCTGAGGGTTTTTGGAAAATTTAAAAAGTTTTTCTGGTGTTGTATAGTTTGTGCGTGATGAGTATAAACTAAAAAAACTCTATGAAATCATGCAAGGGAAGGTAATGGGAACTGGGAATGCACACGGTTGGTACACATTTTAATCAAAGAATATTAATGCCCAGGATAAATCATGAATCTTGAAATAGAGGACAATTCATGGTTAGTTCATGGTTTCTCTAACCATGTGATACAACCTTGTGAGGTATGGCCTTAAGAAAGTAGCATCACACGGTTGGCGGATGGTTTTCCTAACCATGTGGTCTGACCATGCAACATACAGTTATCCCTTATTAAAAAGAAGATCTTATTTGAATTAATCCTTCAATCCATCAGGTTTCCTCTAATACTCCCATAACTCAAATTCCAATTCTTCCAAGGTGTGAGATATGATCCCCTTTAATCTTAGAGTGATCCTTAGGCAAATAAAAGTGTGTTGGTGGCCTGGATTCATTAGTAACTACCAAATCTTACTTTTTATTTATATATAAAAGGTTATTATTTCTCTTATAACCATATAACTAGTTTATTATGGATATATCTATGTGTTATGAATGATTTTATAATTTAATAATGTTGTATTTAGTGAATGGACTGTGAGTGGTGATCATATCTTGAAGTTTGTTTTTGTCGTTCTGTGTTTTTGCCAACCTTTGAGAGGTAGGTGGATTATCACTCATCTCCAATTGATTTAAAATTTACGGATTAATTTTAATTTTTTGAATTTTCTAAAATTATTGTGAAATATTTGTGTGATTCTTGAAAAAAATTATTTTTTGGTATTGGCTTCTAAATTGTGGAAACTAATTGATTTTTTGAAAACTCCATTGCTTAAAATTTAAAAATGATGATTTTAAAATTATTTTTTGGTTTTATTCATCTAAAGTATTTGTTTATATTATTTAAATATAAATTTATGCTTTGATTAAAATAATTTGGTAGGATTTTGGCATACATATTTGGGAATTAGTTGAATGGGATGGATAATGGTCATAAAGAACCACCATCATATGGGATGGATAATTGTCATGAAGTACCACCATAAAATGGGAAATAGTACGGATGTGAAGTTCCACCATCAATTGTGACATAAATCTTTAGTTTTTGTCTATGTTTGTTTGTGGTTGGGTGTGTGATCATGGAATATAATATGATAAATCAAATGAGAAATGTTTTAAATGAATTGGTGATTTTTTCCTTGGAAAACTAGATTATGGATTTGATATGAACAATTTTTACTTCATAAAACTATTTTATAAGATGTTATAACAAGTTTTTTCTTAGTGGAGTGTGTTGTAAAGTCATTGGGGAAATACTAAAATGTTTAGACCCACCCCCTATTTGGGCACTATTGTGAGTTTATAGATTTTATCTATCGAGGCACATGTAAAAAGAAGGTATCTCAATTATTTAGTGACGCTTATTGATAATGTGAATTGGAATATATATTTGGATCTTCTAGTGGGTGGGGTGTTTCAAGTTGTTTTCATTTTGTATTTTGAATTTTTTTGGTCTTTTGATCCTCTTAGAGTATGTCTTCTGGTTTCTGCTTTTACTATGATATGGTTTATTAGTTTTCTTATGTTTTGAGATTTATTTTGTACTCATACATCATTTAGATATTTTTTGGTTTTTGTGTATGTGGCTTGGTTATTATATATTTAAAAGGGAAACTCATCCCCCAAAAGTTTTTGAGGCCCTTGGAATTTATTTTCATCCTTTGGTTTCTAAGGGATGTCACCTAAGGCCTGTAATACCACCACCTATTCCCAAGACAATGGGTGAGGGTAGGGATGTTACAAATGATATTAGTATTGGTCCATAAAAATATATTTTCAGACAAATACTATCAATTTGTTTGATTTTGTACATAACAAATGATATCAACATCATTTAGACTATCTATCTTTCTAAAACAAATTCTATCACCAATGTTCGGTTCTTTACATAGGAAATGGTGTTAGCTTTGTTTGATCTTGGAGTTTTAAATATTATCAATATTTCTCATGGGATGGTAGTAAGGAGTAGGACTATCAGAACATAAAATGTAGAGAATAATAACTAGTATCTAACCTATTTATGTTAAACATCATGTTTCCAGATATTTTTGGTACAAGAGTGTTTTTAGACACTTATAAGTTTTTTTTAACATCATATTCATGGGTTTAGACAATTATAATTGTATTAAATGAATTGATAGTCATACTTTCCAATAAGACCACATTATTCATATTTAGAAAAAACAACTTATGAAATGAAAAAAATGATTATTTTTAAAAAATGAATTTTTTAAACAAAATCAGGGTTGTGATGTTTTTAATAATGGTGAAAATGTTAAAAATGGTAGAATAGTTCAAAGCTATGTTGTAATAATAGTTTATGTGATAAATTAGAATTAATAATACTTCAACTCATAATGAGTGAGACTAAACAATGTGTTTTTTCTGGTTATAGTAAATGATACTATGTAGGAATTAGAGAAACCATCTCGAAGAGGATACTGAAAATATAGTTTCACATTATCCATAGGTGAACCAACAGCTAGTTCAAAGCTTTTTCCAGGCTTTTAGGGCCATGGATAAGGGTAAAAGGAATGATGAACCTTAGAAAGTGGACTATTCAGGTCATTTCCAAAAGCATAATCCACTAACCATTCAAGGGGATTCAGAGCCATAAATAGAAGATTTCTAGTTAAATGGGATAAATATAATATTTTATTTACATGAGACACTAGTATATTTGAATGTGAATATAAAAACATATATACTAAATTATTTTTCATTCCAATGGTGTGAATTGTAAATTTACGCTAAATTGGATCAAGCCCTGGCAAGAGAGGATTATAAATAATTGATTAACAATTAATTCTATCATCACACCATTAAATTTACTAAAATAAAGTAATTATTTAGTTTGGAGTAATAGAATCTATCAATGACATAGTTCTCAAATAAATTTATAAATTTATTCCACTTTTCCCTAGATGTTTTTTCGAGTGCACCCTTGAAGGAAATATTTTTAATTTGGGATTATGACTATATATTCGATCAAATATTTACATTCTTTTTATAACATATTATATAGAGATGGTCAGTAAAGAGATTTTAGAATAAAGAGACATTTAGTGAAATACAGTTGTAGGGAGCATGTTAATTCCTATGAGAATAGGTTAAAATACTAATGTTTTGAAAAATAGGATGAGGGACACCTACATACATGGTGGTGGGATACCTCATAATAAGACCATCGTATTAGTAAATATTTCTCCTCAATCCAAAAATAAAGCATGGATTTATTCGTTGTGGTTTATTTGATTACATAAAGCAAGAATGTACACGACCACCTAGGTCATGTCACAACTGCATTAGGATGAGACATATCCAGTGCTATGTTCTCCAAGGTAGGGTTCTATAAATAAATCTCATGTTTCTCAAGAATCGTATGCTTTGACAGAGTGAGTGAAAAAAAATAAATCTCATCATCAAAATAGTGTGATCCAAGGTTATTCTAGGAACACCATGACTCCTCATCTAGTGAAACCTCAAAAACTTAATAAATATAAAATTACAATGAGTAAGTAATTTTATGGAACTAAGAAAATGATTATGGATGATCAGTCTGGTCCTTTGATAGTGAGAGGTAAAATTATTTTTATTATACCCTTATGAAAACATTATTTGATACAATTTTATCCCGCTTGTTTATTTCTTCTCATGTTGTTGATAATTTCTGTTTTCATATTGAGATTATTCCTTCTATGTAGAAATGTTAAAATCCTCTTGGTCAAAGAGACTGTCAAAACTTTATGTGTAATGCTTATTTTATAACTATTAATTGGGTGGAGTTGCTTTGGTATTTATCTATTCTTTATATGGATATATGTTACATGATTTTGGGTATAGATTGGTTGACATCGTTCAAGGAGAATATCGATTATTATACCTAAAGGGTTAGTTTCACATATCTTTATGGTGAGAATAATCTCTTTAGAGGATATTTGGGTGTAAATTTTATAAAAGAAAAACATTTTAAACTAGTGGTTGGAACTATATATTATTATTTGGAAATTCTTACCTTGAAATCAGTAGATGATATTTAGAATAGATATTTCCTAACTATTACTGATTAGTTTCCTAATTTTTTCCACATCAATTTATCAATTTTTTCAACCAAAAGAGAAGTTAAGTTTATGATTGATATCATCCTGAGGACTAATCCTATATCACATACATCATATTGGATGGAACCAAAAAAATTTATGAAGATGAAATTTTAGTTGGAGCAATTGGAAAGTAAAGGTTTGATTCGACTGAGTACATATCTATGGGATGAACCAGTTTTTTGTTAAGAAGCTGATATAACTTTTAGACATTGTATAGATTTTCATAATCTTAACCAATTTTTGATAAAATATTAGTATCCTCTTCCATTCATTGACTACTTGTTCGATCAATTGAGGGGTGGCCAGTAGTTCTCAAAACATGACTTATTCTCAAGATATCACCATTTACATGTTCATAAGGATTATTTTCTAAAGATATATTTCATAAGAAGATTTGGCCATTAAAATATTTAGTTCTGCATTTTGATCTTATGAATGAACCATTTATCTTTATAGAATTGATGAATTGAATATTTCAGAGGTATATGGAATTATTTTTGGTGGTTTTTATTGATGATATTCTACTATATAATAAGAAAAATAAGATCATAATAAACACTATTCTATAATGTTGGTTATCTTGTGGGAGCATGTTTTATGAAAAGTTATCAAAGTGTGATTTATGGATATAATAGATAAATTTCTGTGTCCATTTCATTTTTGAAAAAGGAATTTCTATAGATCCAAAAAATCTAAAAGTTCTTGTCTCCTAGAAATCACTGAAGAATGTCTTTGAGATACATAGTTTTCTGGGATTATAAAGGCACTATAGAAAATTTTTACATGGTTTTTCATGCTCAACATCACCAATGACAGCTTTAAAGAGAAAACGATTCCCTTTTAAATTGAACTACAAATGTCATAAATCTATTAAAAACATATGGTTATACTTACATCAGCACCTATAATCATATTTCTAGAGACAATATTGGGATATGTAGTCTGTTTTGATGGATCAGTATCTGTGTTGGGATGTGTTCTCATGTAGGGATACCATGTTGTTTCTTATATTTTACAGCATTTATTGTTTCATGAGAAGATCTAAAAAACACAAAACTTTGAATTACATATTTTGGTCTAGGATTTAAAGACCTAGTTTCATTGTATCTTTAGTTATAAATTCCTAATGTGTATAGATCGTAAGAGTTTGAAACGCACTTTATAATAAAGAGGTATGAATTTAAGGTGGTTAATATGGATGTAGAATCTCCATATATTCAAATTTAACTTGTTGTATACACCAAGTAAAGGGTATTATATGGAAGGTTCATAGAGAAATAATTAGTATTCTAAGTTAGCTAAAGAGGCTTCATAATATTGGAATCTAATATGATTTAAAGAGTATATGAATCGAAATTGCTCGAACCATGGTGATGGTGTGGTTTTCTTACCGGTTTCATTTTTCCCTACCTTGGTAGATAAGGTTAGATTTGTGTAGACATATGATCCATATTGTTTTACTATGAGGTTGAAACTCAATGGTGGGGATACCATTAAGAGATGGAAGCTAGATGGGAATTTAGTGTTGTGGTTTGGAGATCAGATAGTTATACGTTTGGCTTTTCAAGAATAGTTTCTTAGTTCTTACAACCATCCAAGATGGGTTATTCAACCTAGGATTCATATAATTTATAAATCATTGAAAATGTAGTTTTGGAAGGTAGTAATGAAAAGAGATGTCATGTATTATTTCTGGAAATCCATCACATGTCAGTAGTTAAAGTTGGAGTAAAAATGACCAATAGGTATGTTGTATGATTTACTGATTCCCATGTGGAAATGGGATCAGATATCCATGGATTTTGTAACATGTCTACCGAGGATTTTATGGAAATTTAATGTTATATAGTTGATATTGGATTATCTCACTAAGTTATATCACTTCATCTTGATTCATGAAACTAATTTGGTGGAATACTTGACTAAAATCATAATTTAGGAAATTATAAAGATATATGGGAACTACATTATCTATTGAATTAGATAGATACCTCATTTTTACATCTCATTTTTTGAAATCCAAGAAGCAATCCCTTGGAACATGGATTAATATGAGTATAGAGTTTCATCCCCAAATGGATGGATAGTTAGAACGGATAGTCCAAACAGTGGGAAAAATTATTAGGTTTTGTGTAATGGATTTTGGTGGATCATGGGAGGATCATTTACTATTATTGCATTTATCATATAATGATATTTACTAGGCCTCGATATATATGGATCCTTTTGAATCATTATACATGAGTCCTTGTCATTCTGGACTTTATTGGGGGGAAATAGGAAATACTTCACTAATTAGACCCAGCATTGTGCAAGAGATAATAGATTATATTTTTGTCGATTAGAAAGTGAATAGAGAAGGCTCATAGACATCATAAATCATATGTGGATCATATTTGAGGACCATTTTAATTTTTTAGTAGATTGATCATGTTTTCTTCAAAATATATCCATGGAATTAGCATCATCATTTTGGTATGCCGGGCAAGTTAACTCCTCTATACATAGGCTCTTTTGAGATACTTGAATGAGTTGGTGAGGTGGAATATCAGTTGGAATTTCCATCCAAGATTAGTTAACTGTACAATTTGTTTCATGTATCTTAGTTGAATAAGTTTTAACCAGATCCTAACCATGTGATTCGATGAGATCGGATTGATTTAGAGCCAGATGCTATGTTGATTCATATGCTAGTATGGACTTTTTATTTGATATATAATATCTATCATGGGAAACAAATCAGTCTAGTGTATTTTTTATGCCAACATGATAATATTCTTGAATAAATATGGGAGTGTGATAATGAAATGTCATAGACATGTTCCAAACTCTTCCTAGCCAATGGAGTTTTTTTACTTTCTAAGGAAGGGAAGTCCAATGATGGGGAGAATCTATCACCCTCAATTTCAGGTACATGACCCCTTATTCATGTATTTTGAGTCTATATAATGCTTCGGTTATGTTTCATGAGGCTCTGATAGGGTTTGGCACATTTTGGGGGCTTCTGGAGGTGAACATTTTGTGCACTATTAGTAGAAACCATACCACATATCTACAAAATTGGGAAAGGGAAGATAGTGGGAACTGAGGAGGTGTATCAATAGTGCATGGTTTGACTAACCTATTTGAATTCACAAGAGAAACTATTCATCTTAAAATAGATGTAAATTCATGGTTGGTGCATGGTTTATCTAACAGTGTGAGCCAACCATGAAAGGTGTGGCATTAATGAAGTATCAAGGTACAATTGGCACAAAATTTTCCAAACAGTGCAACTTAACAATGTAGTGTATAGTTGTCCCCCCCTAAATAATTGATCTAATTTGAATTAACCCCTTAATCCATTTTCCCCCAATCCTCCCATAACTTGAATTACATTTTCTCCCAATACAAGATAGATAACCCCCTTCGATTTGGGAGTGATCCTTAGGTGAATCAAAGTGCTCTGGAGGTTCATATTTATCAATATGTGTCCATTCTTCTTTGTTTTTCTTATATACAATGTTATTATCTCTCTTAAAAAACTAGATCTAGTTTTCTATGGATATATATATTTATTATGAATGATTTTATGATGGTTTATTTTTGGATCAAGTTAAGGGAACATGAGTTGTGATCGAATTTTGAAGTTTCTTTGTGATGTCCTTGGTTTTATCCAACATTTTTTAGGTGGTTGTATTCTATCTTGACTCCACGTAATTTAGTCAATAATTATTAGTTTAAATTTAATAAATTTAGTGTAACTATTATGAAATATTTATATTATTCTTGATGGAAATAAATTTTTTTTGTCTTGTAAATTTTGGAAAGTTATTGGTTTTTGGAAAACCACATTGTTTGTAATTTCAAAATGATGATATTAATATTTTTTTGTTTGATTCCCATAAATTATTTGTTGAAATTATTTAAAAATAATGGTATTTTTTAAGTGACTTGGAATTATGTTGGAATAAATGTTTGGGTGTTAGTTGAATGGGATGAATAAAGGTAGTGAAGTTCCACCATCAAATGGAATGGATAATGGTCAGGACATATCAATATAAAATGGGACGGAGTATAGATGTGAAGTTCTACCATAAATTTTGAAACCAATATTTTGTGTGTTTGGGTGTAGATGTGTGTGTGGGAATGGAAAAGAATATTACAAATCAAATTAAAAACACCTTAAATGATTTATTTATGATTTCCCTGGAAACTGGTTTATGGATTTGATTTGGGTTGTTTTTGTTGCTTACAACTATTTTATAAAATGTGATAACAATTTTTGTCTTATTGATATGAATTGGGAATGAATTTTTAAAATTGAACTATGTTTAGAATCACCCCCTTCTAGGGAACTGTTGTTCATTTTCAGATCTCGTATATCAATAAATTGGTAAAGGAAAGGTATCTCGATTTTTTAGTGATGTTTCTTGATACCATGTCTTGGCTTGAGGAGTTAGTTCTTGGACTAGTTGGGGTTCTTTTGGTTGTTTTCACTTTAGAGTTTAGAGTTTTGTGGTCCTGTGTTCTTTTTGATTATTTCTTTTGGTTTCTGGTTGTACATTGATATGATTTGTTGGTTTAGTTATATTTAGAGTTGTATTTTTTACTCAAGGAACATTTAGATCTTTGTTTGGCTTTTCTAATGTGGTTTGGTTGTTTTATCTTTAAATTTTCAAATCTTCCCCCCAAATTCTTTCAGGAACATGAAATTTATTAATAGCCTTTGGTGTCTTTGGGATGTCACCTAAATACAGTAACACCATCACTACTTACCAATACAATGGGTGAGGGTGGGATATTATAGTGTAACTAAATTAAATGTTGTGATGCATGGATAATACACATTGTACTTATATTTAAAGTATGAATCATGATTTAAATTAATAATTAATGTGATATACATGATATATTTATTTTTGGAAACATGTCTAATGTTGTTACAAGCATTAATTTATTTTTCATTCATACATGGTAAATTAAATAAGCTATTAATTATTGTTTATTTTATGTTTATTATGATGAGTTCAAAATGTCACAAAATGATTTATATACTCTACATTATTTTTTTCATGTTTTCATTATGTATAAATTATTAAAGGAAAATGTATAGAAATTAAATAATGAATTGAAATAATGAGAAAAAAAATAATAAATTTATTAATTTAGTGAAATGAAAATAATATATGGATTTTAAGAATGTTTTAGTTTGGAAATAATAGAATATGAATATGACATGTTCACCTCTCATGAAATATTGCACTTAATAATAGTTAATAGTATGCAATTAATTAATAATATTTGTTTTATTAACTAAATATTCACATTCCTTGTTGATAATATTATTCTTTAATCCTATAGTATGATTATACAATTGTTGATTTAACATTTAAATTAATTATTTTCGAAATAATGTATTCATTATTGATATTTTGATTCTATTTTTTATAATATCTCATGGTTAATTATGGAAAATAATTTTTGATGTGAAAATGTTTTCAATATGGTGGTATTGATTAGATGTTAATTGATTATTTCTAGATAATGATTATTTACCTTCTAGACACTAGTTATTTTTCTGATATACTCTTTTTTTATTTTGTTTCTGTCTAGTTTTTTTTAATTTTTAGCTATCATTTTATTGATTATTAGCTTATGTTTCTTATTTTCTATACAATTTTAAATTACTTGTTATGATAAATAAATAAATTTACCCTATTTTTTGGAATTGATTTATGATCATTCATATTATTGAACCCCACCTATTGTATGTAGTAAGTTTTATCAGTTTATAATGCTCCAATATATTGTTAATCTACCTTGGTTGAAATCCTAGATAAAGGGAAGATTATCAACCTCTCTAAAAAATTGGTAAATATGGTTGTTATATAGGGAGGAGTTACTGTTTATTTATATATTTAATTTCTATACTCTTACCTATGAATGTATTATTCAATTTTAGTCTAGGGGAAAGGGTCATGGTTTGGTTTCTCTTATTAAAATTATACATTACCTGTTTTTAACATGTTATGTTGCTTTATTCTTTCATTCCTTCCTTTATTATTCTTTAATATTTTAATCATCATTATTACAACTGCTATAGAAATTATATGATATGTGTGAGTGTTTTTTAGGTGATATTCCATAATAAATAGGAAGTTTTATATAAATAATAATGAAAAACAGAAATATGGACTGGTAATTAAAAATATAAGATGACTATGATTTCATTATTGGTATTATATTGAGTATATACAGATTTATTGTGTTGTAAATTTTGTGCTAAAATTATATATGTATGTGTATGGATATATGATGTTTGTAATTAAATGTTAACCTCGAATTATTTTTAATTAAGTGAAAGTACCTCATGAATGAGTAAAAATAAGAAGGTAATATATAGTTTATATTATTAATGTGATCAAGGATTATAGGGAAATAATTTAGGGGATAATAGAGTGGGATGTTTGGATTTAGTTGTGTGGGATTTTGGAATTATTAAAATTTTCATCCTAGGATTGATTTATAATATAGCCCTTATGATTAGAGTGATAGGGAGTCTTATTATTTTATAGGGAATATTGTTAATTCCTAATGGTGATTTTGTTTTTGGAGTTGGAATTGAGTTGTTGGGTACTTGTTTTTATATAATCAGTGTCCTCTAAGAACGGTTTTTAGTGGTTTTATATAGAAGTTTTGTTATTGAGGATTAACATAATTAACATTATTATTAACTAATGTGGAGTAATATAATAATTAATGTTAGATAAATAATAATAATAATTTTTTAATAATATTTAGTAGAGATGTGTGGAATAATGGAATATTAATTTTTCAGTTCTTCCATTATTTTTCTTTATTATTGTATTGTGATTTTTTATTATTATTAGTGTATGTTCGTAGTTTCTTAACATTTTTATTATATAATAGTATATTTAATTTTAGTTTCTTGAAATTTTTTCTACTTTTTTTTGTGATTTTACAATACTCTGCATGATGGTAATAATGGATTTCACTAATGTGTATACCTATAAATGGGTTTTAATGGATCAAGGTAATTCCATGTATAGGCCTTCATGGGTAGTAAGGTCTAATGGTTATGAATATAATTTTAATACATACACAAGATATAATGGATTAAGGTTAAGTTTATGTGTGTGTATATATAGGGTTTTATGTTTCAAGTGATCAACATGTGCATTTATTTATTGTCTATAATTTCATAACGTTATAACATGTAAACATTCCCCCTAGGTTGTGATGGTTTAGGGTTACGTATTGTTTTTTATTATGATGGTTAGAGGTTATAACATGATTTTATAAGGTCTTTATGTTATGATGTGGGGTTATAGTGGTGGTAGTTGTGCTAGTTTTGGTATGGCTATAGATGTGGTAATAGTGGTGATGTGATAGTTGTGTAGATAAGGAAGTAGTGGTATGATTATAATATAAATATGGTTGAATTTTTTTTTTAAATGTGAATGATGTTAAATTTATAATTATTCAAATTATGAAATAATTATGTTATTATTTTTATGATAAAATTATTACTATTTTTAAAAATTATGATTATTCTTTAGGAATCTGGAAACTTTCCATCAACCTCATTTAATTATTATTTTCAATATTGATCAAATAATGTAATTTTAGTTGGTATAACCATAGGTAATGGTAAATTTTGATATTATGAATCTATTAATATTGTCTACATTATTAGACCCTTTATAATACAAGAATTTTCTTTATTCGATTATTTGAGTCAATTCTTTACTGGTACATTTATTTCAGTAGGATATGTAATTTTTTAGAAATAAGCTCTTACTAAGTACTCTAAAATTCTAACCCCTATGTATATTCCATGATTTTTTTATTAGATTATTATATGGAGAATTTTGGATGTTGATATTTGTATATTGGGAGAGTATACTAGGATATTGTTATAACTCTCCACCCTAGGATCCACTAAACTGGTTCTCCAAGCTGGTGTGCAATATGGGATCAGGCATGCCTCTCCATACAGTAGAGGCTACTGACTAGCAGTAAGGGCTTGTGACATTACCATGTGGAGACTATTACCTCATAATAAAAGTAATTAATAAATGGAATTGATAGAAAAAATTAACCAAACCTGATTAAACATCGCAGATAATCCAGGTAAAGTTCCAATAAAAAATACAATAAAACAGTATATAAAAATAATGGGTATTCCATACGATTCAATGATTCCATAATGGCAGATCATATATAGATAAATTAAAATAAACTAAAAATTTAATAAAACTCAATCACAATCTAGTCCCGATTCATGTCCAGTCTTTTCACCTAAACTCCACGCAATCCAAGGTAGACCCAAGTAATCCACAACCTACGGTGCTTTCCCAAACCCAAGCTTGCAACTATATATCCTTCTACTCAAGTACCCAAGTTCCATGGTGGCCTAAGCAGTGTGTGAGTATTAATTGGCCACCACAAATGGTTCACGTAAAATAACTAGTCCATAAAAGAGGGAATGTATGAGTTTTATTAATAAAAAATTACCGATTAAGCAGTTTAACCATTGAATAGTTTGTTACTATAAAAAAGGTAGAAAACAACCAAATATTATATAGATCAATAGATACACATGACAATAGTCTATACCACCTTTTCCATTGTTAATGTATCTCTGGTCACAGTGATGGATCTCATAAATTATGTCTCTTCCAAGGTGCATAACCGAGCAACCATATCCATGAAAAGAAAAGGTAATATGTGAGGGTTCCACTACAAATTCCCCACACACAAACTCAATACATATTCAAAGGAATCCATCCATGATGTTCCTCTCAGTGTCATCCAAGAAAATACAAGGAATACAACCCTGGAATTATATAAACTAAATCTAAGGAATCACCAATCTATGGTATTCAGAGTATCTAGCTTTACTGGAATCTAGGTATAAACCCTTATTATTTTATATCACATAATTAATCTAAATTCATGGAAATAATCTCATGAATTTCCAAAAAAAAAGTATCTTTAGGGAATACATGAAATTAATCTATGGTACTCAATATATAATACATCAGTTGAATCCAAGGGGTAGCCACCCCGAGTCATTAAAAGTAACGAATCGGTGAGAAATCCAATTTAGATCGTGGAATTCCTTATCATTGGAAACCCTAGGATCTGATGAGCCTTCCCCCATGGAATTCGAGTGAGTAACCTAATAGAATCCATGCCCACTCAAGGTGTTCCACCCATTTCATGTTTACAACTAAATCTAAGGGGTGACACCCAATTATTCCACACATAACAAAAAATTACCCAAGAATAGCCCATTTCACAACCATGCCTTTATTACCAAACAACATAATTCAAAGTCCCCGTGTCATTAATCCATATCATAAGAGACTAAACATTTTTCCAAGGGCTTGAATATATATGTAACTATTAATAATCTACAAGATAATACACCTTTTAGGTTCCTAACTAGCTCTCTCTTTAACCAACACCATTGTTTTACAACTCAATACAATTCACAATTTAACAGTTCACATTTAAAAAACTCAACACCCCTTCAATGTCCCCCATATTATATCTTACCATAATAATGTTATCCCACAATTTTGAAACCCTTTTTACAAGATTATTCTAATGTAAAATATTTTCTTCTCACAAACAAGCCTTTATATTTCCCTAAACCTAATTCAATGGTAAAACCCTTTAAACCTGACACTCATAATAGAAAAGGTCCAATTTAATGGTTTAAATCATTCACAAATTATTAATTATTGTGAAATTATATTTCCTAATGATCAATTACAATTATTAATATATCATATCTCCCTTCAAATTAGACAACCATTCACACCCAAATCCCATTAATGGATAAATAAAAACTAGGGTCATCCCACATGGATCTATTTTATTAAAATACATGGAATCATAAATATGGAAGTTCACTATTACAAAATCAAATTAAAAAATTAAAATTAAACCAAGTTTAATGCATGACATTGAATGCTTTACCACATCATGCATGCACTTGGAAATGGTGAAATTATGGTTTATGTTATAGGGACCACCTACCTTATGTCTAGCGAAGCCCACTCAGCCAAAATCAGCTTCCAATTCATTCTAAATCTGAATAAATCAAAAAAACAAATAAATTTCATAAAAATATGTCATTTTAGAAATAATATCTATGATAGAACAAGATATTTTATGAAATTAAGGCAATAATGAAGAGGGGTTATAGACATTTTGGGGGCTCTTGATCTCACCCGGTGGGACTTAAATCGTATTCCAATTAAAAGAGATCACCCATGGAATTGAAAAAGATATTGAGGGTTGATATATGGAAGATTTAGGGTTAAAATGAAAAGACACTTAGTTTATTGGGTTATAAAATCATAATGTAAAACAGATAATTTTACACCTTTTAAAATGGTGCATGGTTTGGTCTCAAAATTTGACAAATTGCGCACTAATCGTGTTCTCCCCATTATCAAAGACATGCCAATCCACATAGTTAGTTTGAATGGTTTTTCAAACCATTCCAAAACTATACAACATGCCTCTATAATTTTAAAAATATTTTTCATGGTCTCATGGATCTCTTTTCATATTTTCAACAAACTATGTACCCTTACATAACAGTTCGCACAATTTGGGTACATGGTTATCACTCTTTGTATGTTAACCATAAACCCAATGTTATAACTCTAAAATATGAAATTTAGAACTATGATCTCCAAAGTCTTATATAATCACATTATGCACCCTTTAGGTCTGAAATCACATTTGAAAACATCCCATTAAGATGTTCTAATAATCAAAATTCAATTTCAACGCTAAATTCTCAAATATCCCATCCACCAATTAAAAAATCAAAAATTCTCAATGAGACTCAGGGCCCGTATGTACACTTAGGTATTATAAACTCCCCACAATAACACTTCTCAAACCTAGTAATTCTTTTTGGCTATCCAATTACATCACTCGACCTACATTGAACTTTAGTTTGATGCCAAATGGCTAAATTCCCCCACACACTCCCAAATCGATGTTCCCAAAATCATGTTCTTAGTTTATTAATAATTGAGCCAGTACTACACTTTAGTCCTAATGACCAGCCAAAATGTGTCATTAATTTCATGTGGAATTCATTCAGAATGGATTAATTATTTCCTAAACAACCCTTTCTACTAGGGTTAGTATAGTGATAGTGTGGGGTCTATCCCATGGGGAACATGAGCTGGTGGACATGAACTAAGGCTTGGAACTCTATGTGTAGGATTCCTCATAGGATGATTGATTTTTTTTAAATAATTATAAATTAGTTGTTGTTTAAGATCAGAGAGGGAGAAGGGATCATGGTCAAATTCTAGGTTCAGGAAAAAGGATAATATCAATCCCCACTTAGTATGGTCTCAAGATTTAGGTTGCGAAGCAAGCAAGGGAAACTAGTCCATTATTGTCAAATCATATATATCTATCTAAGAGGAAACTATTCCTTGGTATAGAAATATATACAACCTAGATTAATTAATCCATGCTTCTAAGGAAGAAAATATCATAGGTTATTATTTATAATCTATTCAACTCTAATTAGGTAAGGTTCATTCATTCTAACTTCCTGGGGTCAGAGTTTATTAAATTAATTAGATTAAATAAAATTTGTTTAACCTGATTACTATCTGTAGGGATACCAAGTTTAGAATCAATTATTTATTAAATTCTTACACCACTACACTTGATCCCTACCATGGGTGGTTTATCCACTCATGGTAGAATTTATCAAGATTATGAAAAGAATAGAAAATATAATCAACATACCAGTAAAAATTGAGATCTAGAGTCATGTAATAAATATTTAAAATATTTAAAACTCAAATAAATCCCAACTTCTATCAAAACATACTTGTAATAGAAACAAAGAAGAATGCAATAAAGGGTTCATTATTGATTGGATATTGAAATGAAGAACGTGCATAGATCAGCTTGGTGTTGTAAAAGAATAGTGGATGCTTTGAAAAATCAATCCCAGGTGCTTGAATAAATTTACAATAATGGAATAAATTGACACAAATGATTTTAGTGAGGAGGTAAAAGAATAATTAGAGGATAATCAAAGAAAAATTGAGAGTGCGTCCAACATTCTGTTAGTTACATGCTTGTTGGAGTACATAATCATGATATTACATGAAGTGTAACGGGTATTCACGCCCTGTAATTCAAATCCAAGGTTTTACATGAAAATTTTGAATCTTTTTGAATCCCACACGAATCTCATCTAAAATCTTTGAGATTTGGAAATTTGACTCAACTCATGATATGTAACTAGGATTCATGATGTGTATCCTCCTTCAGTCTGGATCTTGAAAGTGGGAATTGAGTTTGAAAGTTACATGATGGGTATTGGTGAATCATTTCATTTAATAACTTTATGGATTGATATTCCTTCACATATGCTTCATGTCTTCTCATATTCTATAAAAGATTGTTGCATGTCATGTAAGTGAGTTTCACAATGTGTAATGAACATTTTTTCCCTTTTCTCTATATTTTCCGTTAAATCCATGGAAACATATTTCCTAAAATAATCAACACATACCATGTGAAATATTGATAAAAAACATGGATAATACTTAATAAAATGATAGAAAATTTTATATATGATTTCAACTCCTAAAATTCCCCCACACTTGATCAATTTCTTATCCTCAAGAAAAAATATCTCAACATAGATTTTAGTAGGTAAGAAATTTTATTATAGGATACATTCATTATAACCATAAAAATAAAACTAATTGTAAGTATTGAACATAAACCACCATAATCATTATAGCATAGAAAATCATTTATGCCTAATATATCAGTTCTTTAAACAAATTCTTAATATTTTTGTTACAATTTCATAAATGTTCCTTAAATTCTATACCAATTTAAAATTTACCTCATGTTGAATTTTTTATCATCACTCATGGTGAAATGAAACTGGAGTTATGCTCATACCCTGATTAAATGTTCCTAATAATATTCATTCCTTGGATCTATCATCTTCACTTCGTAAAGAAAAATACAAAATCAATCATGAGGGATTTAGCAGTTAGGTTTAAATTACTATGAGGCTTAGGGTGGGTGGTTAAATTGATAAATTAACTGGTTCAAAAGGAAGAGTAAGCTCTAATGTATATTACATGAATGTCTCGAATAGCGTAATGAAATAAATCGTCCATAGCTAATTAATTACATGCTCCCATCAACTCAATGTGGGTCCATGAATATATCAAGTGAGTTCAAAAAGTGTCATGTTCCTTTTTTTTCAAAAGTCTTATCTAGTATAGATCTCATATTCATCCCTTAACCACATATGATTCATCAGGGGATTCATTGGTCTAGAAATGCGGATTTTTTACCTTCCTAATACACAACCCAATCCACTTTTAATTTTTCTTTTTCTTTTTCAAAGAACAGGAAAGGTGTAAAATTTCAAGAATTACACATTGATCGTAATCAAACAGTATGGTGAGAACCACATCACATCTCCTTAGTAAAATCATCTTGTGTCTATTGGCTGAAAAACATCCCCCATACTTGTTCAAAGTAAATTAATCCATTATAAAAAAGAAATATAGGAAGGGATGATCGTCTTTTAATAGAAGAATCCTATTAAGGAAATTCAAGTAAACTATAAGCTTAATGAAGGAAATATGTAAGGTGGGTTTTAGGAAAAATTATCTCAAAAAATATAGCCTAAATCATATTAAAATTATATTTTTTTATTCATAGCCTCAATAAGATATCAGTGCATGTCCTTATATGTTTACATGTCACAATTCTCACTGAAGAGATATGATCAGAAAATAATATGCAATCATAGGTTCATAATCCTATTGGGAATGGGAGTTTGTATAATAAACATTCAATATATAATGGTACAAAATCTACTAATAATTCAATTAAAAGTAATTTTAAAAATTTTGAATTTAATTAAATTACTAAAATCAGTAATCATTCTCAAAATATGAATAGAATAAAAACATGGAATTCAAATAATTTCTATCTTAAAATTTTCTTTTATTTAAATGGGTGTAATGAGTATCAAGTTTAAACCATTATTCTGAATGAAAAATTCCTCCTTGACAAATGAAAATTAGAAAAAAAAAAGTGTATCGAAATTGAAACTCATGACACACTTAGTGTGAGATATTTTATGCGCTATTTGATAAAGTATTGTGGGAGGGTTATGGTAGATAATGTGTAGATTTTTGAAATGAAAATTTAGAAAATTTAATACATAAGAAATAAATATTTCCCTATATTGAGTGGAATTCCATGGGGAAATTTTGAGCAGTCTTGATTTTTGAATTGGGAGACCTACAAAATTATTTAGAAATACAAATATTGCACTAGATAAAAAATTACTCCATAGGGTTTAAAAATTTTGTATGCAGTAAAATAGGCATGTTAACTTACTTAATAATAATGAATGAAATTTTATATAAATGCAGGTATGTGTATAAAATGAAGCGTAATGTGACTTGTGTTTAAAAATAGAAAGATATAAAAAGACAAATAAGACAAAATCGTAAGTACAAATATGATAAAAACAAATGAAATATGGGTTTCCTCCCATAAAATGCTTGAAATGACGTCTCTAAAAAGATGGATAGACCAAGTATCAGTTATTATCACCTATAATCTTTGATATTATCTACCTTATATAGCTACAGGTGGCAGTATCCTCTAGATCTTGTGGTTTTTTGGTAGGATTAATCACATCAGTATAATACTAAGAATGAATCTAATGTGGTAGGAAAGGTATATGTGATCTTGGTGGTGGATTATGAGCACAGATCTCAATTTAAATATCCTAAATTTGGTGCTCTACATCATCCAGATGTTGATTCATCCATATAAAAATGGTAGACAATGGTGGAATAGGCACATTGATGACCGTAGTTGAAATAGAGGATCTAGAAATGGCTACTATAATAGTGAAATGAATTAAAAAATAATCTATGTAAATAGATAAAAAATACAATCCCATATATATAAAGTGAAATTAAAAAATGATGGAAGTTAATACAAGAAATATAAAAAATGATCACCTTAACAACATATAAAAATCTGGGGAGGGTATTGGGGTAGACTAAGAAAAATCAATGTTAGAAATCACGTCATCGACAGACCACTCCCAAATAGATTTTGGATATAACTGCCCCACCTGGTAAATTTTTGTAATGGTAAAAGGGTTTGGGTTATCGTCTAATGATAATGGTGTTGTGGTGTTGGAAGCAATATGAGTGATGGGTGGTGGAGGAAGTACTGATCTTAAGTGTGGTCATGGGTCTGGCAGCTAGTTCGAAAAAATGTACCTTAGTGGATGGGGTGGTTGTGTGTCCCTTGCCTCGTTAGGCCTGATCTACCATATACACATGTTGGGTATCTAGGTCTGTTATCTCTAATGGTATGTGAAATTGGTTGGTAGCTAGGGTAGGGGTGGTAGATGATTAATGGTTGATAAGAGCTAGTGGTGGATGAGAAGTTGGCTAGGATGATAGTGGTGATGAGGGGGTAATAAAATGATAAAACACAGATATGGGGATATATAGGTGTTATAAAATCGTTCATATATTCTCCAGGATGCATAGGTTCATAGCCCATAGATCTACTCGATATGATGGGTTGGAGTAGTGGTGGGGTAGGTGGTGGTGGATATAGAAAAATGGGTGGGGTCAGTGGTGGTAATGGAAGATATATGTCCTGGGACAGAGGTGGGGGTTGTTGGTGGTGTAGGGTATGCATCATTATCTCATGGGGATTCGTTAGAAGCCTCAACTACTCCTAGTGCCCATAAGTATGTATCATCATCCATGATTATGAGATGCATCTTGTGCAACAACTAAAAGTCAATAGACACCATAGTACCAAGGGAGGTAAGTGGAAGGAAATTATTAAAAAACACCAAGATGACGGGCCAAGTGGGTGATAAAAGATCCACCCATCAGCGTGTCTCATGTCCTCTATGTATGAGATTTGTATTAGAATTTGAACTGAGAGTCCATGTTGACGGTAGGGTCACCCATGTCTATAGTGTGGATGATGACGTCCATTTGGATAACATTTTCATGAGACTCAGATCGAGCAAACCAAGCATGCATCAAGGCCCTATGAAGGATGCGGAGCACTGGGCCTCGGAGCTGGGGGGACTTTGTAATATTTGGATCATTCTCAATGGGATAATCCCTAATAATCAACTTCCAAAGCCACTTGGAATATAACTTGTAAGGCTCAAGTTGTAATGTGGGAAATACCTCGGATGTGGTGAATTCATCAGTATAGATTCTAAGGCCTATTCCAAACTCTGTGAAAGAATGCTTGTGAGGTTGCTCGCCTAATTTGAAGTAGAAGCTGCCAACTATGACCTCGAAAGTGGAAATAAATTCAAGAAATAGCTCATGTTATTTCAACTTGCACACATCAATTATGGAGGATATGTGTAGGTGTTTGAGAAGCTATAGAACCTCATGCATGATATGACAGAAAGAAAGGATGACCATATCGATGGTTTTTTTGATCCTCATTATCTTTTCCTACATCTGGTTGAGTAAAACATGTTTCTTGGGGTTTGAGAAATGTAGGATGTGGTGTAGATTTTGGTTTTCACACTCATGTGATCCATTGGAAGAGGATTGGTATTCCTCATAAGTAGATGGCTCGTCGAGGGATACAGTAGAAGTGGAGGAAAAAATGTAGGGGTGGGGGGGTGCAGCACATCATCAGCGCTTCACCATAGTTGTCTCAGAGCACTCAGATGTTGGATTAGAAAGAGGTTTTTGAATGCACTTCATGAAATAAAATTCAAGATAAATGATGATAGAATTGGGTTTCGGATGATGGAGTATGGGGAAGTATGGAAGGTGAGTCGAGTGGCTTGAGTGAGAGAGGGTGAGGTAGGGTGTCGGGTGTGAGCTAGAGATTGAGGAGGGGGTGAGGGTTGTGAACACCAGGTTCACAATCTATTTAAAAAAAATTATTAAGTGAATGACATGTATTGAGTCTTCACATCGTTTAATTGTGAATTTTATTAAAATTTAGGATGTGAAAATACACATCATGAATTTGGGTTACACGGTGTGTAATTGGATCTTTTTTATTAGATTCGGATCAGACCCTAGTCCTTTGATCCCAAAATTACCTAAGATATCCTAATATTGCTCTAACAAATCCTATACTATGGTGACCTATCGTAGATTTCCTCCAATCCAACACCTATTTAACATTGAGAGCTTGATTCTTTGAGCCTCGGATGAATTCCAAGCTGATGACACACCCTTCACAGAAGGGTTCTTGGTAGATTTTTAATCATTGACAATGGACATTGAATGGTGGTCCACCATCCTTATTAATTTCATTATCCCCATAAGTAAATAATAGTATGACCATAAAGGGTCCTGACCAACTATATTTTAGCTTTCAAGGGAACAATTTTAATATTGAGTTAAACAATAAGACCTTATTTCCTAGGAAAAATGCATCTTGCAATGCATTGATCATTTAATTTCTAGGTTTTTTCTTTATATATATTATTATTATTTTCATAATAATTATGTCTTATTTCTTCCAATTCGTCTAATTATAGTGACCTAGATTCCCCATATTTTTGACAATCCTGATTGATATTTTTATTTTCCCAATATGATTGATGCTTGAGTTCTACTGGAAAATGAAATAGCTTCTGATATATCGAATGAGATGGTTTGGTACCAATGGGTGTTTTGTATGTAGTGAGGTAATACTATAGTGTTTCATCTAACTTCATACTCAAATCCTTTGGAATTGTATTCAAAGTTTTTCCTAGGATTTGTTTGATTTCCATATTTGACAATTCAGTCTACCCGCTTGTTTGTATGTGGTAGGGAGTTATTGTCTTATACCTGATTACATATTTCTCCAGTATTCCATTAATATCATAATTTTTAAAATGTGTTCCATGATCACTAACAAGTAATATAGGAAATCCAAATCTTTAAAAACACATTTTTATGTAATTCATGACCACATTTTTTGTGTCATGTTTGATAGATTCAATTTTACCCATTTGGAAACGTAATCATTGCCAAAAAGGATATAGGAAATGTCATGTGAATTGGGAAATGGTCTCATGAAATATATTCCACACACATCTAAGATTTATACTTCCATGATTGGTTTTTAGGGAATTTTGGTTCTTTTTCCATTGGTTATTGTTTGTTGGAATTGATCACGTGTTTGACAATAATCCCCCTCATCTTGGTGGAGTGTGGGACAGAAAAGTAAAATTAGAAGAATTATTGATTATTTTTGTTTTTATCCATGATTTTCTCCAGTTGGTGATGTATGGCACATTTCTAAAATTCTTGGGATTTTTTCCTCTGGGATGCAGCATTATAATTATCCATCAGCACATCACTTCAAAAAGAGTGGTTTATCCCATTATTAGTGTGAAGCTTCAACTAAAAAACTTCTCCTTTTCTGGTAGGATAAGACATGATGTAAAAATATCATGGTTATATAATTTACAATATCTGGAAACTAAGTTTGTGCTTTTATGCAGAAGATAGTTTCATCAGGAAAGACAAATTTGATATCTAGATCTGCATTGTCCTTTATGAGTGGTAATGGGGGTCATGATAGATGATCAATGAACATATTTCCTATTCTTTTTGTATCATTAATGAATATGTTGAACTCTTGTAGAAATATGATCCACGTCATCATTATTGGCTTATAATCCTTTTTATTCATTAAATATTTCAGGACAACATGGTCAGTGTACCCAATGACTTTGGAAAAAATGAGATATAAGAGAAATTTCTCAAAACAAAAGAAAAATAATAATAGATCCTTCCATGTAGTTGTATAATTCACATGTTCTTCATTCAGTGTTTAACTAGAATAATAGATGGGTTCGAATATGCGACCAACTCAACATCCAAAAATATCTCTAATAGAAATGTCACTGGCATCGCACATTAATTCAAAACCTTTTTTCAAATCTGGTGAACTGATTAAAGGAGAGGCTACTAGGATTTTCTTCAAAGTATTTAATTCCTTCCAATATTAATCAGTGATTTCAAATAGAGTTTCCTTTGATAAAAGGTGAGCCATAGGGTGGTCAAATTTTGCAAAATCTTTCACGAATAGCTTATAGAATCCAAAATGGCCTAAAAACATCTTTATGCCTTTGACTATTGAGGGCATAGATAAATCATTGGTCACTTTTATTTTAGTAGAGACCACTTATATCCCATATATGGAAATTTTTTATCCATGAACTATGCTTACTTTAACCATAAAGTGGCATTTTTTATGTTTAAAACATGGCACTTCTCTTCACAGCATTGCAGGACTAACTGAATATTTCTTAGACAGATCTCAAAATACCTTCCATAAACTGGAAATTAGTTTATGAAATTTTATAATAATTAATTTTACATATTTTGGAATACATGTGTCATACCCCTTTGAAAGGTTTTCAGTGCATTAACACATACTGAATGACCTGATCCTGTAGGTGAAGGTACCAAATGGTCATGTGAATATTGTTTAAGATTAATCTTTTGGGTTGAATGCAATATGATTGTATCCTGATTATCCATCTAAGAAATAATAGAATTCATGTACATCTAGTATCTTCAACATTTGAACCATGAATTCCAAATGGAAATGATCTTTCTAGGATTCTAAATTTATGTTTATGTAGTGCGCACATACTCTCTATCTAGTGATAGTGTGCATTGAGATTAATTCACCTTCATTGTTTTTTCAATTGTGAGGACACATTTCTTTGGTAAAACTTATAGTGGGCTCAACCATTCACTATCGGTTATTGAAAAAATTATTCCAGCATCAATAATTCTCAGTAATTATTTCTTAACAACCTCCTTCATTAGTGCGGTGAGTCGCCTCTGTGGTTGGTGTTTGGGTTTTTCACCTTCTTTCAATAAAATCTTATGGGTTCATAAAGCGTCACTGATGCATTTTATATTATCCACTCCATATGTAATTGATATTTTATGCTCTTAGAATACTTTAAAAAAAAATTCTCTTGTGACTGTGACAGTTCTAAGTTAATGATAACTGGTAGTGCAACAGTAGTTTCCAAAAAGGAATACTTGAGTGTATTGGGGAGGGGGTTCTGTTATAGTTTCGGAGGCTGAATGACTAAGGGTATGAAAGGTGGTATTTTTTCCCTTTTAAGAGGTTCTATGTAGTTTACTTCCTCAAAGTCATAATCATCATCCTTATAATGGGTAATTCCATCACTCTCATCTTTAATGACTAAGTAGTCATCGTTGTCATCTATGAGAAAGATATATTGGCTATCAAAAGAATCATCTATTTGTTTTGCTAATTTTTCTAGGTCAAAAAAAAAACTTTTTCATCACCTAGGTGTAAGATGAGTCTTCCTTGATTAACATCAATCAGTTCTTTTCCATTTCCTAGGAATGGTCAGCCTAAGATGATTGTAATGTATCCTTCCTCTTCTATGTCCAAAATGAGGAAGTCTTCTAGAAAAATGAACTTGATGACTTTGACTAGGATGTAACGACCCAGATCCGGAGCCACTCAACTAGTGCACCATTCTTGGTTCATCACATAACCTCAAGTGCATTTCCCAAAACACCAGAGGCTTCCGACTAGCAGCGAGGGCCTTGGTAAGTTATTGGGGAAACTATGCCATCATTTGGTAAGGTATACAAGGGAAAAGAAATAACAGTCAGTAGCAGAAGTAGTAAATGACATACAACAACAAAAACCAAAGAGCGGAAGCAATTAATATATATATTAATGGTGATAATGATGTAGTAGTTACAAGTGTCTAAGGAAAGTAGCAAACACAAAAACGTGCTGAAATACAACTGCAACAAAGTACTAAAGGTAATAGCAACTCCAGCAGCATCGCAAGCCTAAGCTCGGTCATATGCTCTCCAGCTCCAAACAACAATCATGTACCTGAAGTAGAAGGGCCACAATCCCTATCCACAACTGCAACCATATAACCTGTTTGGGAAGAAAATCAGGACCAAAATAGTGTGTGAGACTAATCCCAGTAGGCAATCACCACAAGATCTGTACCCTACTGTTAGTGAGAAATATAGAAAATGTAAAGAAAATAAATGCAGCAGAAAAATAGAGGTACACCAAAGTAAAAATCCTACAAATATCCATTCACTTTTATTTTTTATTTAATAAAATCATTTAATTATCAACCAAGGTGACTAGAAAACAACTCTATATTCTCAAGGCACAACAAGTAACACAACATGCATCTCAACAGACTACCTAGACAACAAGCAGTACAAACCCAAGCGTGTTCTTTGGCTTGGTGGACTCATCACAACCAACCAAAAAAATAATAATATAGAATCTATGGGTGGATCCTACTGGCAGACCCCTATAGTCAAATAATTATACAAGGCACAGACACTCTTGGAAGCCCTCACCGTCAATCCCCCAATGGTCTTGCAATGATTGCTACAGACTCACTGAGGAAGCACTTACATATAATTCTTCATGTGGTCTTGATATGTGCATAAACTAAGGACACTCTTGGGAAGCACAAGGTCTAATTCATGTAGGTCCTGCGTACAAAAAAAATTTACAATAGACTCTCTAGGGAAGCCCTTAGTCATCAATTCCCTCTTTAGTCTACCACATCAAGTTCACACAGCCCTGAGCAGTCTAGTCGTGCGTAATCGACTATCAGCAGCCCTAAGTGAGTTCAACAAATACTTGGATAATATCTACAATGCATCAAAAACATATAAACAGCTGGAAATACATGCAATCAGCTATAACAAGTCAAACAAACAATGCTACAAGGTTTTCCTCACAGGCAACCTAAGCCAAATGGTGATAAACAGCCAAAGCAAGGGAAATCACCCATGGGTGATCCTCGAACATGAAACCAAGCATATATTACTATCAATTAACCTTAAGAAAGAAAGAAATCTAAGGAATTTAAACAATGGAATCAAAATCCCTAACCACAGATACCCGATACATGGGTATCCGACACTTTTTTCACAAAAACTCAAAGACACTCAACGTAGGGAAACAAACCACCTACCTCAATCTTAGGATATCGATACACTTGAGACACGAAGATTGATTCTCCTTAGAATGACTAAGATCTGATAAAACATCCAAAACTCTCATACCATGATTCTTGAGAAAGAGAAAAAATCATGGAATGAAACTCAAGTATAAGAGAGAAATCGGCGATGTGATTTCAATGCAATCGACGACGTTCGATTCGGGTAATTGGTGAAGGATCGGCGCTTTGGAGAAGAATCAGCCTCCTCGGATGCGCTGGACAGAACTAGGCATAGAAGAAGATAGAAACATAGATTAGACGCGACCCCGGTCCGATTAATTAAATAAAAAGATAAGTACATGGCATGTACTTCATGAGTATATGGTGTGTACTCACCCCTTCAGTACACTGCATTAAGTGGCCTACAACTTATTACTACACCCCTTGTGTGTGGCCTGGACACGGCCAGAACACAGTCTCATGCGGGAGAAAATACATGGAGTGTACTCAAAAAGTACACGGCGTGTACTTCAAAAATTTCTAGAAACTCCTATTTTCTCAAAAACTCCAGAAAAAGGAAAGACATACTTAAAACGAAGATCTGAGTTCTTACAAACTTCCCCCCTTAAAGAAATTCATCCCTGAATTTTTCTAGAGAGGTGTAGAAGAAGAAACCTCAAACAACTCTGGCCACTGTGATCGCATATCAGCCTCCCTCTCCCAAGTCTCGTCCTGCACACGGTCGTGCTGCCATAGCAGCCGTACCAGAGGAACAGACTGGCCACAGAGTACCTTTGTGATATGATCAAAAATCCTGATCAGATGTTCCTTGAACGATACATCCTGCTCCAGCTCAACCTCCTCAGGTTGAAAAACATGAGATAGATCTGATAAATAACGTTGGTGATGGTAAACGTGGAAGACGTCATTCATAACCAGATATCTCAATGGTAACTGAAACCTATAAGCAACCTGCACGACTCTCTCCAGAACCCCAAATGGCCTGACGTACCACGGTGAAGGCTTACCCTGTCTCCGGATCCACTTGTGTCCTAACCTCAGTGCGACACTTAGGAAAACATGATCCCAAACTTCGAACTCCATTGGTCGTCTCCACTGATCAGCATAAGATTTTTGACGAGACTGTGTAGTAGCCATCCTCTTCCGAATCAACTCTATCTTCTCTGAGGTCTCCTAAACAAGACGAGGTCCCAGCAAAGCTGCCTCTCCTACCTCCATCTATCACAAAGTTGATTGACATGGCCTACTGTACAAATCCTCCTAAGGTTCCATCCGAATAGTCTCCTGAAAACTGTTGTTATAGGAAAACTCCACAAGAGGAATATGCTTTTCCCAAGAACCGCCAAAGTCCAGAATGCATGCTCGGAACATATCCTTAAGCACCTGGATCGTGCGCTCTAACTAGACATCAGTCTAGGGGTGGTATGTGTTCTCAAAAGTACCTATGTACCCAAGTATTTCTGTAGACCATACCAGAAATGCGAGGTAAAGCAAGCATCCCTGTCTGAAACAATGGAGTGTGGAACTCCATGTAGAAGTAAAATCTCTCAGATGTAAAGTCATCCCAGATCATCAACACGGAATGTCTCCTTGATCGGTAAGAAGTGATCAACCTTCGTAAGCCTGTCAATGACAACCCAAACAACATAGTTCCCTCGAGGCTATCTCGGTAACCCTGTAACGAAGTCCATCACGACATCATTCCACTACCACTAGAGAATGGGTAACTGCTGCAAAATCCCTGTTGGCTGCTGGTGTTCTGCCTTCACCTACTGAAAATTGGAACATCTCATGAAAAAACCAACCACATCTCTCTTCATACCTCGCCACCAGTACTGGTGATGTAGATCACGATATATCTTGGTGACGCCAGGATGAACTGCCGAGATGGAGGAATGAAAGTCTCGCATCAGCTCCTCGCGTATATCTTCTGGCACCCATACGCGTCCCTGGAAATGCAAGATCTCATCCTCACCAACGATCCATCTGGGAAGAGGGTCCTCTCCTGACCCACTTTCCTATAGGACTAGGCCTTCATAATCTGCTAGCTGCCTCATTCGAACTCGGTCATGCGGCGCAGAGGTAATAGCTACAGAAGATAGGAAAGTCTTCCCCTGCCTGTCTTGCACCTCCAAATGAATTTTATAGAACAGAGCCAAAAGCTGCCACTCACTACTGGCCTCCTAAACTGCATGTATCTGAGTTCTCTTGCTCAGTGCATCAGCCACTGTGTTTCCTTTCCCAGACGTATAGGGTAGCTCGAAGTCAAAGGACTAGAGATACTCGACCCACCTCTACTGTCTCAGATTCAGGTCATGCTGCTTGAAGATGTACTTTAGAATCTTGTGGTCAGTATATACCACAAAATGCTCTCCCAAAAGCTAATTCCTCCAACAACGAAAAGCATGAACAATTGCAGCCAACTCTAGGTCATGCGTAGGATAATTCCTCTCATGTGGCATCAACTACCAAGATCCTTACGCAACAACACGATCCTACTGCATAAGCACTGCTCCTATCCTGATTCCATATGCATCATAGAAAACTACATAACTCCTGCCCGTCTTTGGAAAAACTAGAATCAGTGCTAAATTCAACCTCCCCTTCAGCTCCTGAAAGCTAAATCATAGGCTTCTGAACAAAAAAACATTACCCCCTTCTTATTCAAGCATATCAACAGTGCTACTAAGTGTTAGAAGTCATGTATAAACTGCCTTTAGTAACCATCCATCCCCAAGAAACTCCGTACCTTGAAGACATTCTTCAGTTTCTCCCAGGTAACTACTGCTCTCACCTTCTTTGGGTATACTAATACTCCTGTCTCTGAGATGACATGACCCAGGAAGTGGATCTCTTCCATCCAAAATTGGCACTTTGAGAGCCTATCATATAACTGATACTCCCTCAGTGTACTCAAAATGATCTCAAGATCGATTTCATGGTCGTGGCGAGTGTTAGAGTACACTAAGATGTCGTCCACGAAAACCACCACGAATGAATCCAAGTAAGGATGGAATACTCTGTTCATCAGCACCATGAAGACTGCCGGCATGTTCATGAGACCGAACGGCATAACCATGTACTCGTACATACCATACCTGCTCCAGAAGGCTGTAACGGGTATATTAGATGGTCTAACATGAAACTGATGATAGCCAGATCTCAAGTCGATCTTCGAGAATACTTTGGCTCCTCAATTATGATCGAAGAGATCATCGATCCTCAGAAAGGGATATCGTTCTTAACCATCAAATGGTTAAACTTCCGATAATCCACGCAATGCCTAAGGGTATCATCTACCTTCTTCACGAAAAGGACAGGCGAACCCCTAGGAGAAGTACTGGGTCGGATGAAACCCCTTGCCTACACGTCCTCCAACTGCTTCTTGATCTCTTGCAGCTTAGGTGTAGCCATATTATAAGGAGGAATGGACACCGGTGCCGCTCCTGGAATGAGCTCTATATGGAATTATACCTCATGCTCCATAGTTAAACCTGAAAAGTCCTCTGAAAAGACATCTATGAAATGATCCACCATTGGAAGAATGTCTAACTGTGAAGTCCCCTGGTCATCTAGATAAAGACTAGAAAACTGGGTCGTAACCCCTCCTAACCTATGATGCTCTGGTCCAGCTCTGCCTGCATGGACATCCCACTCACCTCTATAAAGAAAGGACCCATCGTCTGGTGATACGAAACTCACCCTGCGGAGATATCAATCGACGACTGCCTGGAAGGGAACCAACCATTCCATCTCAAGAATGAAATCGTAGCCTGTCATCTCTAGGTCATAGAGGCCCCATAAAAAGTGACACCCTACAACCTCTAGTGGGAATTCTTTGCACTGATGTACATTAGATGTCCTCATTTCCAAGGGCGTGTCGAGATTCAACATGTCAGCAGACTAGAGGACAGAGAGCCCAAGGCTCTCCACAACAGAAACAGAGATAAAGCTATGCGAAGCACCAGTATCGAAAAGAGATGAAGATAAAAATTAGGCTACAAAGATCGTAACTCGAACTATAGAGGGTCCGGGATCCTGATCCTGATGAATCTGCTCTACAGCAAAAGTCTGGCTTGTACAGCGGCCCTGTGTAGCAGCCTCAAAACCTTGAGATGCTCCTCCCTGAGCCTGACCACTGCATCCACAGCCTCTACCCTAACCTAGACGACCTGAAGAACTCAATCCCCTAGTCTACTGTAGAACTAGTAACCCTTCTCCTACACGCGGGGTCGAAACTGATCGTCCTTCACTAGCTGTTGTAAGGGGAATCATGCAGAAACACTGAAGATGACCCATCTAGACGCAAGATCGGCACTCCACTGAGTCTCTCGAGCACTATGGATTTTTATGCCCACTCCTCCCCCACTGATAACACACCACATGGGTTCCAGATGGGAGATCTCATCTACCAGAAGGAATACCTCGCTTCCTCGGGTCGCCTCAGGTAGACTCTCAGTGGTGCTTCCTACTGTCTGTATTAAAAGAATCAGCCCTAGATGCTGAACCTCCCTGGTCCACATATCCAGTCTCCCTCAGGTTCCTTTCCACGATCGTCGCCTGGTTGACTATCAGAGTAATTGAAATAAACTGGGAGACATTCACCTGTTATCTGGTCTCTGGTTTGAGCCCCTCCTCAATCTTCCTTGCCAAGAACAGCTCATCATTCCCTAGAACGGGAGCGAAACGTTGTAACTCTATGAAATGGGAGGAATACTCCATAACTGAAAGAGTACCCTTCTGCAGGTTCATGAACTCCCTAGATCTGTCAGCCCTCAGTGTCACTGGGTAGATGTAGTCGTAGAACCTATGGTGAAACTCATCTCATGCCATTGTCTTTTGGCTCCATGCTTGAGAAACTACGTCCCACCATCTTTTGGTGGAGTCTCGTAGCATTTAATTCGAGAGCTTCACCCTCCTGTATGGGGGTGTCTCGAGATGGTTGAAGATGGATAACATGGATTCTAGCCATGACTCTGCAGCCTGCGGTCCTCTATCCCCTATGAACGTGGGAGGATGCTGCTCTTGAAAAAACCACATCAACTCTGCCATAATCGGGGAAGGATGCTAAACTCCCTGGAAGGTCTACATGAATCTCATGAAACCCTCTATAAACTGAGCATCGGAACTAGGGTCCATAATCACTGCAGGTTCCATGTACGGAATGATAGGCGGAACTACTGGTAGTCCCTGATCGGCCACATCAGGCGTACGATCACTGCCTGGTTCCTGTCGTGCAACGGGAGGACGTCTTGGTTCCATAGCTCTGAAATATCAAAACGCACCTTCATTAACGATGAACACAGTTGCGATAAAAGAGAGTAAAATGGAACAGGAGGTAAAAACCTTAAATAATTGGGAAACAGGACTACACGGTGCGTAGTATGGCTACACGGCGTGTTTCCAGAAATTTTACCCTGGGCGTGTACCTTGGAAACACATGGTTGTGTAAACAACCCGACTACACGGTGTGTTCTCAAAATACATGGCATGTACTGAACCTTTTCTCCCAGACCGGTTACTCCTACACGACTATGTCACATGGACTGTCCCAGCTGAAGACTACACAGCGTGTTGTGGAAGACACGGCATGAACTAGACATGCCTTACCTAGACCGTGTTGTTAGCGACATGTCCTGACACATGGTCGACACTACACGACATGTTCCCAAGGGATACGGCATGCACTTGAAGGAAAACCACGGCCCGTGTGGTTTGTTACACGGCTAGACACACGACTGACCCTTACACAGCGTGTTCCGAACAAACATGGAGTGTATAGGAGAAGATAACACTGACCCTTGTTGTTCGGGACATGGTCGGGTACCTAGAACAAGACTACATGGCTTGTTTATACCAAACATGGTGTGTACTACCAGAGTTTTCCCGACTCATGTTTTTAATGACAAGACCAGCTACACAGTTTACCACAACACGGCGTGCACATACCGTACATGTCGTGTTCCTAAAGTCCATTTTATAGCCCTGTTTCCTTGTCCACATGGTCAGTGACACGGCCAAAAACTACACGGCGTGTATTTATGAAGTACACGCCGTGTATTCTTGGTTTTTCTGGACAGTAACCTCAAAACTACATAGGAGCCCAGAAAACACAGAAAAAAGATGTTAAGGTGCCAAATTTCGATCTGTGGGGCCCATACTCCCCGCGAATCAAAGCTTGGCATCATGACAATGCATAAAACAAGCAACAGTATAACAAACTCATGACCCACCAAATTCTGATCCTCGATGAACCATAACACCTCTAAGAACAAAGTTTGGCATCCGTGATAAAGCAGCTCTAAACAACCGATACCCTATCCACATAGCAGTTATTTTATCACAGTAGCTATCACAACAGCATGCATTGTCTATCACAAATTCTATCACAACAGCATGAAATCTCTAATGCAACCAAGATGGAATGGAAAAATGCATGGCATGTGACTTTCTAACATGTTCCTATATGATGGATGAGATGACATATCCTCATCTCATTGGGTTGCAACAAAATTGAATTGCAATCATATAAACAGTAACAACACAAAACAAGTTCATCACCCAATGGTGAAATCAATTAAACTGTAACATTTGTAGAACTCAAAAATTACAAAATTCGAGATAATATAGATTTTTCCCTGTACAAAGGTTCTAGAACGCTTGGGCACAGCTATTTACCATTTACCTTTTCCGTCCTCTCCCCGTCTAATGTTTCCAAATAGTAAGTCAAATAGAAATGGAATAACCTGCCTTTGATACCACTTTTTAATGACCCAGATCCAGAGCCACTCAACTGGTGCCCCGTGCCCGATTTGTCACATGACCTCAAGCGCATTTACCCAAATGATAGAGGCTGCCGACTAGAAGCAAGGGCCTTGGTAAGTTATTGGGGAAACTATGCCCTCATTTGGTAAGGTATACAAGGGAAAAGAAATAACAGTCAATAGCAGAAGCAGTAAATGACATACAACAAATGAAACCAAATAGCAGAAGCAATGAATATATATAGTAATGATGATAATGATGCAATAGTTACAAGTATCTAAGGAAAGTAGAAAACACAACAACGTTCTGAAATACAGCTGAAACAAAGTACTAAAGGCAACATCAACTCCAGCAACATCATAAGCCTAAGCTCGGTCCTATGCTCTCCAGCTCCAACAAGCAATCATGTACCTGAAGTAAAAGGGACACAATCCATATCCACACCTACAACCATATAACCAATTTGGGTTGAAAAGAAGGACCCAAACAAGGTGTGAGACTAATCCCAGTAGGCAATCACCATAAGATATGTTCCCTACTGTCAGCGAGCAATATAGAAAAAGTAAAGGAAATAAATGCAGTAGAGAAATAAAGGTACACCAAAGTAAAAATCCTACAAATATCCATTCATTTTTATTTATTAATTTAATAAAATCATTTAATTATCAACCAAGGAGACTAGAAAACAGCTATATATTCTCAAGGCACAACAAGTAACACAACAAGCATCTCAACAGACTACCTAGACAATAAGCAGTACAAACCCAAGCTTGTTCTTTGGCATGGTGGACTCATCACAACCAGCTAAACAAATAATAATTCTGACTCTCTGGGTGGCTCCTAGTGGCATACCCCTATAGTCAAATAATTATACAAGTCACAAACACTTTGGGAAGCCCTCACCATCAATTCCCCTATGGTCTTGCAACGATACCTACAGAATCTCTGAGGAAGCACTTACGTCTAATTCCTCATGTAGTCTTGATACGTGCGTAATCTAAGGACACTCCAGGGAAGCACAAAGTACAATTTTTGTAGGTCCTATGTATGAAACTAATTTATAACAGACTCTCTAGGGAAACCCTAAGTCGTCCATTCCATCTTTAGTCTACCGCACCAGGTTCACACAGCCCTGAGCAGTCTAGTTGTGCGTAATCGACTGTCAACAGCCCTATGTAAGTTCAAAAACTACTTGGATAATAACTACAATGCATTAAAAACATATAAATAGTAGAAAATACATTGAATCAGGTATAACAAGACAGAAAACCAATTCTATAAGGTTTTCCTCATAGGCAACCTAAGCCAAACGGCAATAACTAGCCAAAGCAAGGAAAACAACCCATGGGTGATCCTCGAACATTCAACCAAGAATATATTACAATAAATTTACCTCAAGAAAGAAATCAATCTAAGTCAATTAAACAATGGAATCAAAATCCCTAACCCCGGATACCCAATAAATGGGTCTCCAGCACTGTTTGCACAAAAACTCAAAGACATTCAATATAGGGAAACAAACCACCTACATCAATCCTAGGAGATTGATATACCTAAGCCACGAAGATTGATTCTCCTTAGAATGATGAAGATCTGAGAAAACATCCAAAATGATCAACCCATGATATCTTGAGAAAGAGTTAAAATCATGGAATGAAACTCAAGAAGAAGATATAACTGATAGCTTCCATTCAAATGCAATTGACGGCGTTCCATTTGGGTAATTGCTGAACAATCGGTGGTTCAGAGAAGAATCAGCCTCCTCGGACACTCTGAATGGAACTAGTTGTAGAACAAGACGGAAACATGGATTAGACGCCACCCCGGTCCGATTAATGAAATAAAAAGAAAATTACACGGAGTGAACTTCATGAGTGCATGGTGTGTACTCGCCCCTTCCATACACCGCATTAAGCGGCCTCTACCTCATCGCTACACCCCGTGTGTGTGGCCTGGACACGGCCAGCACACGGCCTCACGTGGGAGAAAAGTACACTGCGTGTACCCATAAAGTACACAGTTTGTACTTCAAAAACATCCAGAAACTCCTCTTTTCTAAAAAACATCAGAAAAAGGAAAGACATACCTGAAACGAGGATTCGGGTTCTTACACAGGACATCCTCAAGAATTCATCAACGATAATTTTCTATGTGATTGTCCAATTGGAGTGATACTCTAGTGGATTTGAGTTCCTTGAGTAAATGTTTTACTAATACACTCATAGGCATGAGGTTTATATTGGATACTAAATCACACAAGGTTTCTCCAAAGAAAATTTTTTCTATTGTTCATGGGATTGAGAAACTTCCAGGATCTCTAATTTTTTGTGGATTTTTTTACTAAACAACAACATAGAGTTATTAATTTACTAAGATGAATCTTAGGTCTTACATTTTTCTTTTGTTAGAAATTGTATACTTAATAAATTTATCATATGTAGGCATTTGATCAATTTCCTCACAGAATGGAAATTTCATGTGTAATTTCTTGAACATCCCCAAAAATTTATTTTATTTCCCTTCAATATTTTCATGACTCACTCTTTCTAAAAGGCGGTGAGTTGTTTTATAAATTTTTTTTTCAATGTATACATCTTATTTATGTTGTTCATAAATTGGATCTTTTTTATTTGTTGGTGCTTCTTGAGGTTTGTCTTGAAAAGTTTCAGTTGCTTCTTCATCATATCATTATTCAATGACCATTGTATGGTTTTTGGTCTTCTCAAAATTTTTTCTTCTCCTCCTCATGGTTTCTAAAATTATATAACTTTTCCACTCCTTATAACCACTTCCTTTTCCTCTTATCATGGGTATATATCTGTATTACCTAGTGAGTATCTAGTAATCCATTTGACAAGGTCATTGAGATCTAACATATCTAATGATTGATGTTATGAAGAGCCTCCCTTTGATTATTCATTTTTGTTTTTTGTGTTTTAATCCTCTAATATTAATTTTTAATAATGTTTAAAAGTGTATTTTATATATTTTTTTGAAGAGGAATGTCCGGTTGTGGAGGTCTTGGTGGAGGTTGTTGAAATTTTAATTATGCTCTAGAAGGTAATAGTTTTTCTTGTGTTTCTTATTGAGTTGGTCGAGGAACAAGATTCATTGGAAGATATCCTAGTGATTCTTGGTTTATAAATGGTGTCTGACCACTTCTTTGATGATAACATCTTTAATTACCTTACTGATACTGTCGCATAGACCTCTGCTGATAATATGGTTTCTATTTCCAAAATTATTGATTTTTATGATTATAATTAATGTAATTACAATATTGGATTGGTTGTTACTCAAAACCTTATATGAATTATTGATATAGATGTGGGCCCCACACATTTCACACTATTTAATTTCTATGACAGGAGCAGGAGCACTTGGTGGTGCAGTCGGTTGCTAAAGTAATTCAAGCTTCTTTGTTAAGGCATCAACTTGTGGAGCTAGTTGAGTATTTTATTTAACATGGTGTATGCCACATTGGGGTGGTCCATGATCTCTCTTCCATAGACTCTCTTGGTGATAGATTTAATCTAAAATTTCTTAGATTTCCTTATTTTTTTTAAACATCATCCCACCATCAGCGGCGGCATCAACGAGTGTGAGTGCAGCTTGTGGGATGCCTTGGTAAAACATTTGGAGTCGTATCCACGTATCAAGTCCATGATGTGGGAACTTATGAGTGAGTTACCTGAAATAGTACCATGCTTCCCATGATGATTATATGTTATTTTTAGTGAAATTCTAGATTTCATTCCATAGTTTCTAGGTTTGGATTGGCAGGAAGTACATATCAAGGAATTTCATGGCTAAATCATCTTAAGTCATGATGGACTCGAGACCTTAATTTTGAGTCAATACTTGACTTTGTATCATAGGGAAAGGTGAAATACTCTTATTCTTATTGAATTATAAGATACTACTTGGTTGAAAATGTATTGAAGACTTCCAGGAAGTTTGAGATATGTTCATGGTGATCTTCACATTGAAGTCCACTGAATTTTCTCATATTCTAGATCCTATGAATGTGTCTAGGTTTGATTTTAAATGTTCATTCCTGAATAGGAGGGCTTAGAATGTTGGGTGTAACACCATGTATTTATGGATATAAAAAATCCATGATGGTTCAATCTTGATGCATGGGCTTCTATCCATGTATTACATGTTTCATGTTTTTTGGTTTGGACTAGTATGATTGTTAAGGTCTACCATTTTTGAATGGTGGCATAAAGAAATGTAACTTTATATTTATGGTTTGAAGGTAATATTTTTATGTGCATAAATGCTCTTTGAATGAATTAAAGGGACCTAATTCATGCACTAATCCACAACGAGATAGATTCAAGATTGTCCGAAAAAAAAAAAGAAAGGAAACAGAAAAGAGAAAAGGGGGATGGGATAGGTAATCCTAGGTTCTTACTATAGGTTTCTATGTGAAGATTATATTTTCCCTATAAATGTCACAAAAATTTTATGTGACTGAACATGTCATTTAATTTTCACAATCTTTGGTCATATTATATTATTTTTTCCCCAAACTACACTTTCTACTAGGGTGTAGTATAGTGATAGTATGAAGTTGATCCCATAAGGAAAGTGATCTAGTAGAGAGGAACTAGGGATTCAAAACATGTGTGTAGGATTCCTCATAGGTTTATTGAATTTTTTAAAACTAAATCTAAGGGATATGGGGTTTGAGATCAGAGGGAGATAAGGGATCAACATCCATTTTAGGTTTAGGTAAAAAGAATAGCCCAATCCTAACTTGGTATGGTATTGCGTTTTAGGCTATGAAGCAAGTAGGGGGAACTAGTTGACTATAGTAAAATCATCTAGGTCTATCTAAGAGGTAAATATTCCTTGGTTTTGAAATAGATACACCCAATATTCATTAATCCTAGATTCTAAGGTAGAAAATATCATAGTTTATTGGTTATAACCTATTCTACTCCAATCAGGTCTGGGCCATTCATAAAAACATCTCATGGTTAGGGTTTCTTAAATGAATTAGATAAATAAGTTTTTTTAACTTAATTACTATCCTTAGGATTACCAAGCTGGGAATCAAAGATTTATTAAATTCTAACACCCCTACTCTCAAACCTTCCCCTAAGTGGTTTATCCACTCATGGTAGAATTGATCAAGAATAGGAAAATATTGGAAAATATAATAAACATAAAATAAAAAATGAGATAAATAGATTAAAGATCAAGCAATCAATATTTAAACAATTTAAAACTCAAATAATTCACTACATTAATAAATCACTTACTTGTAATCGAAACAAATAATAATTTAACAAAGGTTTCATTGTCGATTGGTAGTCGAAATGATGAATTCATGTAGATCATCTTGGTGTGGTAAAAGAACAACTAATGATTTGAAAAATCAATCCATGGTGCTGAATAAATGTACAATAATGAAAGAAATTGATACCAAATGAGTTTAGGGAGAAGGATGTATAATAAGAATGAGAGGAGGAACAGTGAAAAATTGAGAGAGCATCCAACATTCTATCTGCAGCATGCTTGCTGGAGTAAATAATCGGGATATTACATGACTTGTAATGGGTATTCATGTCATGTAAGTCAATTCCAGGGTTTTCTCAAAAACATTGAATATTTTTGAATCTCATGTGAATAAATTATGAAATATTTGAGATTTGGAAATTTTACTTGACTCGTGATGTGTATCTTATTTCATTCTGGATCTTGAAAACATGAATTGAGTTTGAAAGTTACACAACATGTATTGGTGAATCACGTCATGTAATCACTTTTTGGCCTAAAATTACTTCATAACTTGCATCACATATTTTCATATACTGTGAAAGATGGATACACATTGTGCAAGTGAGTTTCACAATGTGTAATGAACATATTTGGTCCTTTTTTGTAGATTTTTCTTTAAGACCATGGAAATATATTTCATGAAATAATCAACACATATCGGGTGAATTATCCTATAAAAATATGGATAATACTTACTAAAATGATAGAATAAATATATATATATGATTCTATTTATCACCCATCTATTGAGATGATGATTGCCTTAGAATGTATATTCTGAGTTACAATCAAGTCAACATTTATTCAATAACCCAGTTTATGGAACTCCCCACCATAAAAATTAATTCAAGGGAGTTGATTCTGATCCATGGTGCCTCTAACCTATATAAATTCTCTCTAAACACCACTAATGGCATAACTATTTCCACTCTAGAAGCACCATGCCAAAAAACATGAAAATTTTATCCCTACACTTGTTTTTTCATTTTTTTTCCAAAATATAAACTCAAAATATATGTGCCTTCACTATCCTAGAAAAACCTAAACATTCCATCATTTCCTCAAAAATACCAAGATAATACTATTGTTCTTTCCATAATATTCCAAACTTAAATACCCAATCCTTTCCACTCTCTACATCCAAAACACAGAAGATCAAGAGTCAAGCCTTCTATGTATGACCTATGTTATGTACACTCGGCTCCCATCACCGAAATGTCTATCAAAACTCTGGACAATGATCCCCTTATCTTCAAAGGTACCTTTTGGTCATCCTAATCACATATGAGGTATATCCTCAACCCCCGATATGATTCCATTATCAAAACACCAACCCTATTCTCCATTCCCTCACCCGAGAACTAGAATGCCACCATATCAAAAAATATTTGGATCAAACTATCTCATACCAATCTTGGAAGGGATACCCATAATCTAGATGAATAATTTAATAAGGTGCCTTTTTCATTCTCCAAGGAATCTAGATTACATCGAAACTTCACAAACACTGGAATATGGTGTCATTCCAACTATCCAATGATTGATCCCACACATCAACAACCATTCCAAACCCGAGGGTCACACGCCCATGACTAGCATGATGGTCCCCACCATAGGAGTTTGATTGTCTTCATTCAACTAGGTTAACATCCTTATCTTATGTCCAACCTTGTGCATGTCACCAAACATTTTGTATGGACATGGGGAAACTTTCTCATACCTGAGTGTCCCTCCAAAAATAAATGTTTTTTGTCCTTAAATCACATAATTGCATCCTTTTTACTTTCTAAAACATATAATAAGTGAAGTTCACACCCTATGATAAATTATGGTTTGTACCACAATATTTCTTTCCTCACACATCTCCCAGCAACCAACCCCAACTTTTCTTATCATTTTTACATGCATGTCACTCCTCCCAAGCCACACCCTCCATCTATAAATACCTTACCAGGGTTAATTTCTCAAATCGAGCATGAATTAGCACTGAAATAAAAAATGGCACCACCCCTCTATGCGAAGGGTCTTTTCACTTTTAAATAAACCCTAGGAAACTATTACTATAACTCCTCATTAAGTTCATCATCTAACATCTCTCATATTTCTACACATCGATCCATAACTTGGCAGGCACCACGCTTACCAGTGTACATTACCCTAATCCACCAAAACAAATAGGTGCACACTCCAACACCATTTGATCATGACACCCAACTCACACTCCAATGATTGAAATCTACCCTATACCTAGATCATACATCTAACCACTAACCATGAACATGCACAGGTTAGCCTCACTCACCTAGGAGTACTCTCAATACTCCTATTCAAAATCAAGAACTTCACTTGTTCTAAGGTCTGATGCATGACCACCCCCCAGCTGTAATTGTTCCAAAACTAAAAGCATCCATCCTTGATCACACTAACCTCCTGGAATCATACTCTAGACTTGACAGGGAAAGGAACTCGACCACTCCTATCCTATACCACAAACTTTGATACCATGAATCAACACCCCAAGTTCATTCCCATTTAGAATCATTTAAATAATTTCCTCACCTATACCACACACTCGGTCGCACCTCACATACACTAACACAATTTCCAAGAAGACAACATCGCTTCCTAATAAAAAATAGTGTTTCCTCATGTATCGATTGATATCACAAAATCTAAAGTTCACATCTCTGTTTCGGCTAGTACACAACACCCAACTTATTCTCCCATGATTCGGGAGTCATGGATCCTAGGCCCATGCCTAACCAATAACTAACCATGATCTTGTAATGTCACTTCCACTAACCAAAGGAATCCTTTATTCCCTTATATAAAAATCCTAAAACCTCTCATATGTCACATATATACACACTAGCACCCATAAACTCGGTTTTCATTTTTAAATCCCAGGGCACTTTATTACATGGCCACAACATGGGAAAAATCCACAATGATAGGGTGAAAAATCTAAATGATTATACCCTTACAAACCTTCCTAAACATAAGTTATAAGTCCAAATGTGATCAACTACAACTATATATCAACTAGGAATCCCCAAACATGAATTTATTTCATAAAATAAGTTATCTACCCCTACCTCACACCACTAAAAGGACATCACACAACTAGTTCAACCCACTCATGGGTTACCCACAAAGGTCCAAAGTTAAAAAATCACTGACTTGTGTCACTCTTAAGGGTCACTAGGTCATACCACCTATCCCATAAACTGGGGTATCACTAAATTAACAATTAATAGGACAAAACTCATCCTAGTCATAATGTCTCATGATATCCATCATTCTAAACACACAACTCAGGGCTCTTGTTAGGACCTGAGCTGCCGAGGACTGACTAGTGACTTCCCCAACCCTACCTCTAATAGGCCAGGGTCTAGAGACCAGCACGGAGTGGGAATATCCCAAAAATGGGATGCATTAGTCAAATGTACCTATACACACACACACACATCTACAATCATGCAAAATGTTGAAATGTAAAAAAATTGAAACAATGCTTGCATACATCTAAGTTCAGACAGTAGAGTATGACAATAATGTACTAAAAATAGAACAGGGGACAAAAATGATCCCAACCAAATACTACAAAGAACTCAACTTGCTCCAAGGGTGAGGACTAAGTCAAAAGTACTCTCTTAGTAAAAACCTCAGTCTATCAAGATCCATCTATGCTCCACATGCTCCCTATCCTCCAAAGACACCTTCAAAAGGGTCTCTATCTTCATAAGATACAACATGTGTGGAAAAATCCCATGCATGGGTGAGTATAACAGTACTTGGAAGGAAACCCTGAAAAAACTAAACACAAAGCACCAAGTATTGTCATTTCAATAAAAGATATAAAAATCAATGTATAATAAAAACAACCTATATATACTCATGAAAGACACCACACCATTAGGCGGTCATAACCAAATATCATCCATAGGATTCTATTATAATAAATATTCATTCCGAGAGAACTCACTCCATAAGACATGATACCATCAAAGGCACTCGATGAAGAGCTCTTGGTCATTAGGCCCATCCAAAGAATCTCACTGGTCTAAGGGGACCATGATACATAGATTGGGGTTATACCTTGAACCATTGGGGGACAACATGATCCAATTCTCGATCAACACGCTACATTTGGGGTCTTATGGTAACGATTCCACCAACACTACCGATGTAGCTTTCTAGATGGAGGATCTAATCCCTTCTCAGGGAGGTCACATGGATTCCACAAACTTCAACTAGGGAACTAATGATGAAAGAGGATCTCACTCCAGTCTCATGGAGGGATGCCACAGCTCTATCTAAGACTCGGCCTTTGGAGGGGATTATAATCCAGTGATGTAGAAGTAATGCCACCCTATACCCTTGAGGGAAAAGAGCATCGGAATTAACTCAATCTATAATAGTTAAAACTAAGAAAATGAACAATCCCAATCACTCTTGAAGGGAGCACACAACGTTTCCATCTATCCCGTGTTTTTTCAAGTGGAAGAGCCTCACACAGCATGTAGTATCAATATAAAAAGAGTGTAAAAGGATATAAATGGCATTTAGAGACACACGTTATCCTTCCTATTTCACGTTTCTGTGTACTGAATTTGTGTATGTTTATTGTTCTATGTATGCAAAGTCGTGTTTGTGTGGGAGTATGCGCATATATGTGCCTGTGTACTCCAACTTGTGTTTGTGTACTCTTTAGAGTATATTTCAAGTCAACTGGGGAGGGTCACACCCCGTGTGATAGTTTTCACATTTCATGTGATCCTTATCTTCATGATAAATACCTATCCACCACTAAAGAGGCTCCAAATTCCATGTAATCCAAGATTACATGTCGTGTGTATCATGATTTTCTAAAAACCCCAGTTCTTCCTCTTACATGCACCCATGCCACCATCGCATGGAAATATGGCTCCAATATCACCATTATTTGTGGTTCTAGCTTAGCTGAGCACCATCATCGATGAGAAATTCACTCCAGCCATCAAATATGATCCAAAAAACAAGATTGTTCATCTGAATTATCTTCCATGAACATGGCACGAAAATCATGGGTTTCGAAATCAGTCCAATCAATTCTCCTCGACTATCATCACAACTCGGTTGCATCATACTGAGTAAGGATAAAAAATCATGTATCATTGTTCCAAGAATCATATGTGTGAAGATCATTCCATCGGTAGGGTTTTGAACTGTGGACCAAGGGGTCACCCATAATGTATGATAGGGGAGGGAGAAAAGAACTAAGATCATCCAAGAGGAACGAACCTCGTGTGATGTTTGTATCAACCTTGATTCATTTCCGTTAAAATGATAAATGAAGATGAATGAAACAATCATAATAAATCTCCCAGATCACCCAGAAAATATAATCTTATCCTACAGCGTGATCTATCCTAAAATCAATCAATTCATCGATTGTTTTTACTCATGGAAAAAATAAAGAACAGGGAATAAAAAATTGAAACACACACGCTAACTCGATTTGGTCTGATTGCTGATGAAGAAATACTATCATGTGCATTTGTTGGAAAAATACTTTGAATCTAAGGGGTGTCGATCGTCAGACCATGATCTTGTCATCGTTCTCCTGGTAGGATTCTCCAAGGCTCTCTTTGAGGATCCTCTAAAGGCTCTAGGGTTAGGTGGATAACCCTAGGATCCTAACCTAAGGATGTATTTTAAATATGTTTCAACTACAACATCGAAAAAATGAATTAAAATAATTTATTCTATTCATTTTATTCATTTCTTCACCTGGGATAAATTTTCTAAAAATGACTCACGTTGACTAATGTTAAGTAACGCCTAGGGTAAAACCATCATTTTGAACCCAAAAGCTCCATCTAAGACCTATAGTTCATTTAATTTTCTATGAACCCTTTAGGACTTGAATGGGTTACACCTCACCCTTCAAATTTTGATATCAAAAAGAAAAAACTAAGGCCTTCGAGCTATTCAGGTAACTCAATGACACCCTTGGATTTCTGATCTGGTAAACCTTTTAGGATTTATTCCAATTTTTTAGGAAAAATATGGACATGTGTAATAAATATATATTATATATTTTAAATATTTATTTTGGGCATACAGGACCTTGAAATTTCATACCTTCTCAATGCCTAGACACAAAAATAATTCATATAATATTTAAAAATAATATAGAAATAATATGAGATGTCACATTCTCCCCACCTTGGGGATTTATGTCCACAAAAATACAAAACAAGATCTACTCAAAAATGTGTGGGTACTAAGAACGACTATGAGCCTCATGATCCCATGTTCTCTCCTAGAGATTCCTAGGCTACTGCCAAAAATTCACGAAAGGAATCAACTGCCTGAGAAGCATCCTCTCCTACCAATCCTCAGTCTCAATTCGGTACTTACCAATGTTATCTCCAACCTCGATGTCCATCTCACCCCATTAAATAATGTGTGATTGTTCATGAACGTACCTCATTTTCTCTAAAAGAGTAATAATTCATGTACATAGTATAACTAATGAGGTAGAGCTAAGTGGTATTCCACATCACAAACTCTACGTAGTATCTGGAAAGGGTTGATGAACCTCAGAGATAGTTTACTTCCTAGGTAAAATATCTATAATCTATGTTGAAGTGAAACATGTAGGAACACATGCCATCATTCCTCGTACTTCAAAGTCCTCTTTCACCTATTAGCATAAGACTTCTAATGGATATGTACATTTTTCATCTACTCCTAGAAGATCTACACCTTCTCTATAGTAGCTTGCGCCAATTTTGGACCCACGAGTGCTGACTCTCTAGGGTCTTTCTAGAATATTATTGACCTATAGATTCACCCATACAAAGCTTCTAATGGTTCCATATTGATGGTAGAAGGGTATTTTTTGTTGTATGCAAACTCCACCGAGGGAAGGTGGTCCTCCCAACATTTTCCAAAGTCCAACATGGATGACCACACCATATCCTCTAGAACATGAATGGTCCGCTCATCCTGGAGATCAATTTGTTAGTAGAAAACTGTTCTAAAACATAAATGAGTACTAAAAATATCTTATAATCCCTTATACAGATGGGATGTAAAAAGTCTATCACAATTAGAAACAATCGTGGACGGAACTCTATGGAGTTTGACAATCTCCGGCACATATCGATGTCCCAAAATCTCTACTAAACTCATCTCTCATATGATTCGGGCTACGATCACCCAGATAGAATCATGTCCCCTAGACATAAGTGGTAATTCCATCATCAAGTACATGGATATTCTATCCCATGTCCACTTTTGAACCTCAAGGGGTCTGGTTAAACCCACTCGAACTTAGTACTTAGGCTTCGCTTCCTTATAAGTAAAGAATCGAGAGACAAGCACTGCAACTCCATTCTTCATGTATAGCCACCAAAACTGATGTCTTAGGTCTTGGTACATCTTATCCACACCTATATGTACTACCAAAGTAGATGTTTGAAACACCTATAACACCTCCTCCTGTAACACCAAAGGTGCCACTGTCTTCCCTCTAAAAATGATAGTGTACTCCCCACCTTTAGAATATCCATCGAGAGCAAGTCTAGTGGATATCTAAGTTAGTAAGGTCTCACAGTCAGTATATCCATCTTGATCATCCCTGAAACACTATAGAAGTGGTGGGGTAACAACCATTGACTAAAAGTATGAATCACTATCTATGTCCACAAAGGACAACTCCAATGATATTAACTACTCTGACGCCTCAGCCAATAACTGAGAACAAGATCCCCTACTAAGTGCATCTAATACCATGTTCCCATTCCTAGGAGTGTAGAAAATCTGAAAGACATAGTCATAGATTAAATATTTCCATTTCTTTTGTATCAAGTTAATATACTTCAGAGGGAAGATATACCTGAGACTCTTGTGTTCAGGGTATACAATAAACTGCTCGCCCACCTGGTAATGTTTCCATATATTCAATGTGAAAACTACTACTTCTAACTCAAGTTCATGGGTTACATAATTTATTCTCATGTGGTCTCAACTAATGTGAACCATTGGCAATAACTTCTTGAATATTGATCATAACACAAATAATTATGTTCACTAAGGCATTACAGAACACTACATAATTAACACCCTCCTCCGGTAACATCAAGATGGGATTACTTGTCAACCTCTACCTCAACTCCTGAAAGCACTACAGGTAATTGTTTTTTTCCACATAAAAGGATTCATTTTCATTATCAAGTATTTCAAGTGTGTTTATACTCTAGAGAATTTGGGTAAAAAAACACTGATATTATCCATACAAAACTAGGAAAATCCACACCTCGGTGACACTCTTGGGTGGTTCCCAAAAAAAACCTACCTCGACCTTAACTAGATCCACTACAACTCTATCATCTGAGAAAACATGTTCCAAAAAATAGACCCATTGAATCCAAAATGGACACTTCAAGAAGTTCCAATAAATTTGGTTCTCTCATAGTGATTCCAAGGTCATCCTCAAGTGTCTCGTGTGCTCCTCCTTTGATGTCAAATACATTATTATGACATTGATAAAGACTACCTCAAAACAATCTAAGAAGGGCTAAATGATATAGTTTATGAGTCCCATGAACACTTTCGGGGTGTTTTTCATGCCAAATGGAATCTCCAAGTACTCATAGTGATCATAACGACATCTGTAGGTCATCTTCTGTATATCCTCATCCCATACTCGCAACTGATGATAGTCTGGTATGAGTTCAATCTTCAAGAACCATTGTGCTACTATCATCAGATTAAAGAGGTCATAGATCATTGGTAGTGAATACATTTTCTTCGCGGTAACATGATTCAAGTTCTGATAATCCATACATAACCTCATCCTTGATTCTTCCATAATGGAAACCAAAATGGGGTTGTCTATGGTGAAACATTGGGTCTCTTGAATCCCTTCTCCTATAAATCCCCCAACTTCACCCTCACCTCTCAAAGCTCTACATTAACCATCTGATATTCTTGTGAAAATATAGGTTCCATCCCAGGATACAAGTCGATGCATTAATCTATCTCTCAGTGGGGTGGTAAAACTGGTACGTCCTGAGGAAATACATCATCATACTCTACCCCCACTATAGGAAACTGATAGCCCAAGGCATCCACTACCGCCAGAGTCATGGTGGCCAACTGATGAGTAATCGGTTGTACACACCTATTCCTGAGCTCATCCTGCTCCACCAAGGTTCCCATTTCACCCATAATAGAAAACAACATTTTGTTAATATGGACACACCACATCCTCTACCAAAAATAATCAATTTAGGAATGAACTATAGATACCTATTCCATAGTGATAATAAAGTCATAAGGCCTCATTTATACCATATATAGATCCCATACAAAACCCTCCCCTCTAAGAATTAGGTTGCATTGTCAGCACAAGTGTGAAATTGTTGAGTCACCATCTGTCAAAGTCTACAACTGCAAGGGTCGAGCCAAAAGCTCAACTAAAATCCCTATGTCATGAACCATATAAGTTGAAAGTAAGGAATGTATAGCACCTATGTATATCAATACTACATCTAAAGTATAAAAGACACATATTTTACCCCATATCATTCCTGGAGCCTCAAGGTCATAGGCCTCTAAAGCTTGCAGCTGGCCTCATCCATTCCTACCACTCCCTAAACCTAGAGTGGACCACCTGGGTGTGGTGGTGGTAATTGGTAGAACCTAAAACCACATAATTTTACCTTTTCAGCCACTCTTTAATGTAATCCATCCTATGGAAAACCCTGATCCAGCATCTGTCTTTTTCATGGTGGTCCCTCAAACGTCTCCTGATCAGCTATAAAATGGGTTGGGTAATCTCATGAAAAATGTCCCTGACCGTCATATGATAAACACAACCTTTATTTTGGTTGATTCAATCCACCCTGAGAGCCATGTACCACTGAACCTGAGTCTTGGGATCACCTCTTGAAGATTCTAAACCACATAGATCTATGTGACTAACATCAGCTACCTGCTGCTAAGGACTCAGCTACTAAGTTCCAGCTGCTAGCTCCCACTACTAGAGACTTATATTCTAAAAAAAATTCTACTAATAAGGATTTCTCAAGCACACCAACATTAGGGGAAATGCTAAGATAAAATAGTGATGCCCTGATGTCCCGACATAATCCATTCTCAAAGGTTTGAGCCATGAAGTAGTGATCACATACCAAATCCAAGGAATAATGTGAGAGATCAGTTTACCACATTGAATACTTTGATGTGGTCATACATCCCTACTTCAAATGTTGAATCTCCTGTATATGTACCAATAGAAATGTGGCTGGATAGAACTCCTCTCTAAAGACACACTCAAATTATATCAAGGATAGAGATATCTCATTATGTGACCGAGTCACAAAGCCTCACCATCACCCCATAGATCCCTAGAGAAGAATCACTGCAATTACTTCCATATGATCTTTAGGCATCCTCACAATGTGGAAAATGTGAGTGATTGTCTCTAGTTAGTCCTTAGCCCCCTAGGGGTCTGGCTCACCCTGAAACCTAGGACACCGCTTCCTCTAAAAATTGTACAATACACACAGCCTGTGACCATCCTCAGCTGGTAGTGATGGTTTTAACTGCTACTCAATGGGTGGTGGTATAGATGGTAATCCGTCCAAAGGTTCTATCTCTAGTACAAGTCCCTATACTGATGCCTCATCACTAGGTGGATCATCCTCATTATCACACGATGCAATCCTTGATGTCTATATATGTGGAGGAACCCTGAAATAAAATAAGATTTACCACATTTAAAAGAGTATATTTGGGGATCTGACTCAAGATATACAAGGAAAAAAACAACCTTTCCTATATGTGGCATGTACCATTGTTTTCCCTATAACTAGAAATTTCATGTACTGAGTCAAATGGTAGATGATTAGAGTCTCAGTGTATAGATACATCAGCTGTCGTACTAACACTAGAGTCCCTATCCTAAAATCCAAACTCAAAACACTTAACATTATTTCCCCAAACTAATATTATAGAATCGGGTCCTAAATTAGAACTGACCTCCTCTGATACTACTCTATCACGACCCGTCCTGCCGAGGTCCAACCTGTGACTACCCCAATCCCACCTCCAATAGGCTAGGGTCTCGAGACCAGTGCTGAGTAGGAATATCCCACAAATGGGAGGAATTAGGTAATGTAAGTGTACACATGCACCCATCTCTATGTACTCATAATTCTAAAACATAAAACAACATTAACAATGCATGAATACATCTAATATCTCACAAAAAAAGTGACAACAATGTATTGAAAATAGAAAAAGGGATAGAAACAAGCCAAACCAAAGCTGTAAAGAGTCCAACCTTCTCCAAGGGTGAGGACTAAGTTATAATTATGATCCTATTAAGAGTATAGGTTTTTCAATCTTCATTTACACTCCACCCACTCCTTTTCCACCTAGGAAACCATTGAAAGGGATATCATCTCCATAATACAAAACACATGCTGGAAAATCCCATACAGGGGTGAGTAGAAAAATACTTAGTAGGACACCCCAAAAACACTAAACAAAAATCACCAAGTATAGTCAACTCAATAAAATATATAAAACTAAATGTATAATAGAAAAAATCCATATAAACTCAGGAAAGACACCATGCCATCATGTGGTTATAACCAACTATCATCCACTATATTATGTTTGAAAAAAACATCATTTCTGGGGAACTCACTACATGATCCATGTTACCATCAGAGACACTCATTGAAGAGGTCTTGGTTATTTGGCCCCACCTATAGAAGCTCACTATTCTAAGTGGACCATGATACACAAATAGGGGGTTACACCCATAACCACTAGGGGACACCAGGAACCCAGTCTGGATCAACCCACTATATAGGGGATAATACATCAATGATTCCACCAACCCTACTGATGTGGCCTTCTAGATGGAGGATTTATTCTCTACTCAGGGAGGCCACACTGATTCCACATTCTTTAACTGGGTAACTAATGATGATTGAGGATTTCACTCTAGTATCACAGAGGGATTACACAATTCTATCTGATACTTGTCCTCTATATGGGATCATAACATAGTTATGTGGATGTAATGTCACACTGTACCCTCAAGGGAAATGACCAAGGCAACTCACTCAACCTATACTAGTCCAAACTAATAAAACAAAGTGCCGCAATCTCTCTTTACGGGAGTACACAACATGTCTTAATGAGTAGATGGTGTGTCCAGTTACCCCACGTTCTATCCATGTGGAAGAGCCTCACACGGTATGCAGTCTCCATATACAAAACATGTAAAAGGATATACATGGTGTGTATAGACACACAATATCCTTCTCGTGTCACATGGTTGTGTCTCTATACCGAATTCATGTTTTTGTATCAGTCCGTGTATGCCAAGACTTGTTCGTGTGGGAGTACACAGCATGTTCGGACCTGTGTACTCCAACCCATGTCTGTTTACTCATTGTAGTACACTCTGAGTCAACTGAGGAGGGTGACATGTCATTTGATAGTTTGCACACACTATGTGATCCTTTTCTCATCCCAAAACCCTATACATCTTTGAAGTGGACCCATATGCCTTGTGTATCATGATTTTACAGAAACCCTGGTTCTTCCACATATTCGCACATGTGCCTCCATCACCCAAAAATCCAACTCCAATATCACCGGGATTCATGGAACTACCTCATCCAAGCATATTTTTTTATTATAAATGCACTCCAACCATCAAATCTGATAAAAAACAATTTTTTGCATCTGAATTATCTTCCACGTGCTTAGCCCAAAAATCAGGGGTTTCCAAACCTGTCCAATCCATTTTGTGCCACCTCCATCAGACCTCTTTTGTGCCATATCGAGTCCAAATATACAATATTATATCATTTCACCAAGAATCGTATGTGAAATGGTTGATCCATCTATAGGGTGTTTAACTGCAAACCAAGGGGTCACCTGTGATGAATGAGAAGGGAGAGAGAAAATCCCTAAGAACATCCATGAGGAACGATCGTTGGATGATGTTTGTGTTAGCCTTGATTCGATTCCATTAGAATGATAATAGAATAGGAATCAGACAATCTTAATAAATCTCCAAAATCACCCCAAAAATATAATCTCATCCCGCAAGGTGATCAGTCTGCAATTTAATCCATTTATTGATTGATTTTTTTGTCATATAAATCAAGAACGGGGAATAATAAAATTGAAACAAATTCCCTAACTCGATTTATTCTGATCACTGACAAAGAATGATGGTTACATCATGTTTTTTTGAAAGATCTATCAAATATAAGGTGTGTTGATCATCATAACATGATCATTTCATCATTCACCTAAGAGGATTCTCCAAGGCTCTATTTGACAATCCTCCAAAGGCTCTAGGGTTATGCGACTAACCCTGGGATTCTGACCTAAGGATCTATTTTAAATATGTCTCAACTACTACATCAACAAAATGAATTAAAATAATTTATTCTAATTATTTTATTCATTTCTACACCCACGATGAATTTTCAGCAAACGATCCACACCGACTAATGTTATGTTGTGCCTAGGGTAAAACTATCATTATAAACTCATTGGTGCCCTTGTAGTTCTAATTTAAGAACCCATTTAAGAGTTATTTTACTTTTTAAGAAAATTGTGCCCACGTTCTATTAATTATATTTAATATATTTCAAACATTTATTCTAGGTGTAAGGGGCCTCATAATCACACGTTGTCTCAACTCCTAGTCTTGAAAATAATCTATATAATATTTAAAAGCAATACATAAAAAATATGAGACGTTATAGATCTAACAAACCAGGATCGCCTTCTATCCCCACTTACCCTCAACATGGTTAATCCAAAGACACAGGACCTTTAATCTACCTCATCTACTTAAGGTTCAACAATTTTTCAATTTCACATTAGTAAGAATTTTTCATTTTACAAGGTTCTCTAGATAGGGTCATCTAAATTTAATTCCATTCACAAGCAATATAAGAATAAATTCTATAGGTTTGTTACTAGAATTTTACTTAACCGATATATCATTTTCTAAGAATATCACATTTTATCAATGAAATTCCATTACCATAATCCAAAAGTTCTCATGCTATTAAAACCAAGTTTTATCAAAATTTACATAATCCCAAGGTTTGATTAAATAGGGTTCTATTCAAAATCTATAGAGGAATATGATTTATAGGTTTTTTTACTATAACTCTATTTAACCAACACCTTCATTTAAAAATTCATTTATACCTTTCATGAAATTACATGATCCTTCTATCGAATCTCTAACATTATTTTAAATTCTAAGGATTTATTAAACAAACTTACATTCACATGCTATGAGGGAAAACACCTTATAGAATGCTTACTATAACCTTATTTAATCAAGGCCATCATATATATATTTATATCTACATGTGTGTCTAGATACAATCATGGGAATTGGTCAATTAGGATTCCACCATATCCATATATAGAAACTCCATATATGATTCCATATACATTTTAAATACCAATACCATAATTACCAGAAAAATATAGACCTTAGGAAGACATATATTAGACTGATATAACTAGGAAAAAATAAAGCAAATGATAAAATGAATCACAATCCCATAATAATCACCAACAACATGTAACTGAAATCTAAAACCATTTCCCTAGCATGACGCATGTCATGTGAATCTATATATGCTTGAATTGATTCATGAACATATCCATGCCTCTCTTTACATACTAGAACAAGATTACAAATCCCACTGACTAATAATATCACAAATCAAGTGTCTCTCAAAATATGGAAATCAAATACAACCATATCAATAAAAATATAAGAAAAATGGTACTCATACATGATTCCTTGGGTTTTCTCCCATGCATGGGTTAATCACTCCTATGCATGAGATCATTACTAAGTTCTTTCATGTCCTTATTCTCTTGTCATATATTCCCAAAGAGTAAAAGAAAATAAAATATTTTTGATACTATTTTTTATTTCACCACTCTAGGACCCACTAAAATTGTTCCATGGGAAGGGGTGATATATGGCCTCAAGCGCGCCTCCCCATACTCCATAAGAAACTGACTAGTGTAGAGGGGATATGAAATTACCATGGGGAGATCATTCCCTACTGATCAGAACCATTGAGAAATGTAAATAATAGGAAATAATAATGTAACATATAAATTGAAAATAATCCAAGGTATGTGAAAATTAATATATACAATATAACCTGATATAATAATATGGGTATTCCATGCATTCCAAGTATCCCCTATGGGCAGATCATATAGAGATATAATAGAAAAAATTAAAAACATAATAAAACTTAACCCTAATCTAGTCCTGATTCTTCCCAGATCCCTTCACCCACACTCCATGCAATCTAGATTACACCCAAGAAATCAACAACCCCAAGAACTGTCCCAAACCTAAGCCTGCTACCAAATAGACTTCTTATTAGTTACCCAGGTATCATGGTGGCCTGATAAGGGTGTGTGTAAAACTCATTAGGATACCACTAACATTATCCCTAAAATAACCAATCTATAAAATAGTATATACTTGAGTTCTATCAAATAAATAATTACTGGTTTAGTAGTATGAAAATTTAACATTTTCTTATTCTTTATAAAATGCATAAAAACAACCAATGATACTCAAGATTGATAGTGACACTCAAAATCATTCTATTCTTGCTTCATCCATCACTAGTGTATCTCAAATCAACATGATGTATCTCATAACTCACTTCATTTCCAAGGTTCTTAACCAAGGAAACCAAAGGCATAAAAACTTAAGCGAATCCATGGAGGATCTACCAAGAATTACCTCTTTCAAATTAAATCCATAATCTGAGTAATCCACCCGTGATGTTCCTATCAATGATATCTCATAGAATTCAAAGAACCTAACCTTATAATTCTCTCAATTGAATCCAAGGAACTATTAGTCCAAGTCATTTGGAGTATCTGGATTGAATGAAATCTATGTATACACCCATGGAATTTTGTGTCATATAATCAAGATATTCTTAAGAGCTCATCCCATGACATTCAAAAGGGTAACTAAAGAGAATCCACAAAATTAATATGTGGAATTCAATATATAAGACATCACCCAAATCCCAGGGGGAGCCAACCCAAGGCCTTAATAGTAATTAATCACTGAGGAATCCAACGTAGATCATGGAATTACTTGGCTTTGTACATCCTTGGATCTAGTGAGGTATCATTCCATGAATTCAAATCGATTCCACTAATAAAAAACATGATCACTCTAGGTGTTCCACCCATTTCAAGTCTATAACTAAATCCAAGGGGTGAAACCCAAGGAATTACCCACATAAAAACATTTATACTAGAATAACCCATTTTCCAAATAATAATTTCTTAACAAACAACATAATTTAAAGATCCCATGTCATTAATCTATTTTATAAGATCCTAATCATTTTTACAAGGTATTCATTAAATAGTGAACCATTCATAATATACAAAGGAAAACACATGTTAGGTTTCCTGTTATCTCTCTATTTAACTGAGACTAGTATTTTAAAACTCAATACAATTCAAAAGTTAACAATTCTCATTAGAACATTCAACACCCATTCCATAGCTCTAGGATCCTATCTTACCCAAAAAATCTCATCCAATTACTTCCATACCCTTTTTACAAGTCCCTTCCAACATAACATATTTTCTTCCCATAAACAACCCTTTCCTTTTCTGTTGACTTAATTCAAGGTACAAACCCTTTACACACAATTATCATAACCCAAAATGTCCATTTTAATGGGTCAACCCATTATTGAATTGTCGTAGGTTTTGAAATTCTATTTTGAAACCATCGATTCCAATTTTTATTATCTCATATTTCCCTTAGAATTAGACTAACATTCACACCCCAAATCCAATCATGGATAAATCCCAACTAGGGTTATCCCTTAGGGATATAACATTTTTCTAATATAAAAGGCATGTTAAAAAGGAAAGGTAACTCAACCAAACCCAAATTAAAACATTAAAATGAAACCAAGGGAAATTAATGACATGGATGAATTGACCACATGTTTTATGCACTTGGAAAATGGAAAGAATATGGGTTAATTTAAAGTTATCATCTACCACATTTCTAGAAAATCCAACTTTTCAAAAATCGGCTACCCATTCATCCTAAATAAAATTAAATTAAAAAATCAAAAAAATACCTTTAAAATATAGAATATTATACATAATATATGAGATATAAATAGATATTGAAATAAAACAAGAAAAAAATGAAGATGAATCATTGACACCAAAAGGGATCTTGATCACACTTGAAGACACTTGAATCAAACACCGAACAAAGGAGATCTCCCATAGAATAGGATAATAGAGGGGGGTCAAGTGGGGGATGGTACTAGGTGAAAATGAGTGTAAAATGGGTTTCATGTTATATAAAATCTCAAGGTAAAACTTTTAATTTTACACCTTCTAAATGGGTACTTGGTTTGGTCACACAGATTGACATACTATAAACCAACTATGTTATCATCACTATCAAAGATATGACTCTCATCAAGGTTAGTTTGGAAGGTTTGTCTAAGCATAGAAAAACCATGAAACATGACTTTGAAAAAAAATTCATAGGTCACATGGTCTAATGAAACCTCTCAAATGGTTTGAACAAACCGTTCATCTTAACAAAATAGGCCACTTAGTTGGGGGCACATTTTGTACAAAATGTACAGAAACTGTATGCCCCATGCTATGACTAATAAATCTTAAATTTTTAACTTGAATCTCCCAAGACATATATGATCACCTGATGAACCCATCAGGCCTCAAACCACATAAAAAATATCCCATTAAAATTTTCTAACTCTTGAAATTCTATTTTTATTCTCAGTTATCAAAAAAAATCATATCCACCAATTAAAAAATCCAAAATTATCATTAAGACTCAAGGCTTGCTCGTACACTCGAGACTTACAATTATTCTTACTTTTTTTGGTTTATTGTGTTAATTATAATGTAACGATATTTTTGGGTTATAATTATTATCTTTCTACTATTTATATATGGGTTTTATTGGGGTTTTTCTATTATCCTAAGAATTAATGATAGTAATGACTCTAAAATATAGGACAAATACCCTTAGTGATAGTCCCTAAACCAAGTAGTATTGGGGGGAATTTTGGAGTCACATTTTTATTCACTAAAATCCCTCCCAAATCAACAATAGAGAAAAGTTTGACATCTGATTCTAGACATTAATAATCCTTGGAATGGCGATTACCACCACATGTAGTTTTCAAACATTTATTAATAATTACTCTTATTAATTACGTGTAAAATGGAATATCAATCTATCAATAATAAATATAAATAAAAAAAGATAACAATTATACCCTTAAAACATCACTATATGATAATTGTTACCATAAATCAAGAAGAAATGAGCACAATATCCAGTACTCTACTACCATTTTCTGAATAGAAGTATCCCCAAATCTATTTTGAACAATAAAAAAACAAATTAAGTAAACTATAGTATTCTCCGCACTAGGGAGTACTCAATAGGATCATATTTCCAAAAAAAATAAACATTTGTGTTAAAGGAATGTTACATGATATATGTGAGTAAACAAAACTAATCATGAAAAATATAGAATAATATATTGGAACAAATAATGTAACAAATAATAAAATATATAAAATATCATATTTTACCATCACCATTGGTTGTACCACCTGGAAATGTCTCGTTTGACCAAGATTCAGAATTATATTTAAATAAGGATGATTTCATGTTTCAATATTCATAAAAAGTAAACAATAAGTTTTAGAAATAATAATAAATTAATTACTAAAATAGAATTCTAATAATTTCCCTATTTTAGTAATAACTTATTCCATAAAATTCACATTTGATCACAACTGATCAACCATATTTCCATCATAAAATAATAACTCATTCACATAGCCATCACATCACCACCACCACCATAGCCACAACCATATCACAACCACCCCCACAAAATGACATCTTTATATCATCACGTCATGCTATCACATCAATCCAAAACATCCTAAGACATAAAAAAACCCTAATCCATCACAATTTCATATAATTGTGTACATGTTATAATTTTAATCCATTGAAGTTAATAAATAAGTGTAGATTTCAAACCCTTGAGCCATTATATCTCGTATATGAATATATATATATAACAATATGCTCAATCCATTACATACTATTTAACTATATCATGCTAGTCATAAATATGAGCCATTATAGCCCAAAAATTACCATACATGTGAATATCTTGAGCCATTACAACCTATATATAGGTATAAAAATAACCAAAATCCATTATGGATTTTTTGTATAGTGTCATATAATTATATAAAAACAAGAAAACAATAAATCCATCAATAAACAACAATATATCATATTTTCATATAGGAAAACAATTATTCATTAAAAAAATATAATAATAATAAATGAAAAATCACTATATAATAGAAATTAATAATAATGGAATAGTTGGAAAATTAAAAATTAATCATAGAAAAAATATCTATTAAATAATACTAAAAAGGTCATGTTAATATTTATTTACTTTTAATTATTAAATTACTCTAGTTCCGTCAATTATCCTATTAATTAAGATTAACCTATATAATGTATAATAATCTTGAAACCTCTATTACAACCATACTAATATTAAACTGTCTATATAGAAAAATATTATGATCCACAATTATTTTACATATTTATTACATCTTAATATATTAATATTCATTACATAACATAATGATCAACAATAGAATTGTATAGATCTAGTGCCTTTGGAAACATGGTTATATAAACAATTGGTTAATAGGTTAACTATATCATCTTCCATTAATTTCTTCATAAATAGAACCCTTATTAGACATATCATACATAATACCTTTCTTCATAACCATGGGAAAGGAAACATACGAATGGGTTATATCAAATGATAAATAAGGTTAAAAAAGGAGATACTAACATAATGTGAGTATAAGGGTATAGGAACATGAGAATAACATTTGAAAACCATACCCTTTATATCATGGATAATAAACTAGAGTAACGGAATAAATATTGTAAGTTCATAATATATGAATCATAATGTAAAAAAATGTGATCAATAAAAGAATAACATTTTCATAAGACATTGAATTGTGTCCTACACATAATCATAGAAAATCATTTCTATAGTAGTCAAGGATTCACTACCAATACTATCATAGTGAATTGGGTTCACTCCCGAAACCATCATAGTAGTCAAGGTTAACTTCCAATACAATCATATTGGATTGAGTTTACTCCCCAAACTATCATAGTAGTCATGGTTCACTCCCATAACTATCATAGTGGATAGAGTCCCTTACGGAACTGGGTTCACTACCCATTCTAGACCTATTTATCTCATGAGGTATCAATATTTACCCAATTTATTGGAGGGAGATATATGTTCCACATATCACATAATAAAAATTATACATATTTGTGCCAAAATAGTATAATATATTCATCATCTCATAAACCATGAAAAGAAATAGATTTCATTAACATTTCGTTATAGAAAACCCCATGCAAAATAAATTTTTTTCATAAACATTTCATCATAGAATCATAGCATAACCCATAGAAAAGGAGATGGTTTCATAAACATCTTGTCATCATAAACATAAGAATAAACCATCCCTAGAAGGAATAAATATGATACAATTAGATCATATCCCCATTAAATAAACTAACAGCAATGTTTTTTTCATTTATGAATATAAATTCAATAAAATTATCATTAAAACATTCATGAGGGAAATATACTTTACATTTTGAAATCACTCCTTTAAAATATAAAATAAAAAAATATTAAATGAAACATTTGTTTAAAAATAACCATCAAATATTTTAATGTAATATTCAAATAATTGAGGGGTCATTGATTAGCCACTAAATGAGGCTAATATTCATTGTTAATATACTTAATTTTCATGTTCTTTGTTATTCATAAACACCATTTTAGTGCATTTTACACTTTGAACACCATTTCACATTATGATTGTAATACCTTCTTAAAATGCACTATTATGTGGTACATTTTTGAACATCATTTAAAGTACCCAATGATTCATCTGATTTTAAGGAATTTAATTTTACAAATTTTAATTTGATATTTTTTGAAATTGATCTACACTTAAATATGAACATGTTTGATTCAGGGATCAATGGAGAATTCATGGAGGATGATGGAGATATTTGGCAATGAAAGGAAGCAATTCTGGAGAAGGCAGATTGGACACCAGCCCACTGATGAGACTGTGGGGCCCAACGTACAGGCCCAATTAATCCCAAATTTCGTGGGATGATATAATACATGTACAGGAACAAATCACTCTTCATGAGTTAATGCTAATTCGGCCTCCATGTTGGTCATTTAGGCGGCCCAAGTTAGAGATACAATTCTGGGCCAGATTCTGCGGCCCAGAAAAACAGTCCACCAATTTGATCATATCTCGCAATACAAAACTCCAAATGGGCCCAAATTTTACAGGAGGTTAGAAGGCATCCGGATCTCCATTTTCTTCTTCTATGGCCCACCCTGATTCGGCCATATAGAAGGTAATCCAAACGCGTCTGTTCGGTGGATGAAAACTGGCTGCCACCTCGGGTCAAATGTGGAAAATTCCAAATTCACAAACTTTCCACCACCCTAGGCCTACCATACTCAAGTGGGATGACTTGTACTGTTGAAGGCTCGACCCAAGGCTCCCAAAATTCCTATTTAAGGCAGTGTTGGTGAAGGAGTTGAAGATCTTGGATGCTTTGTTTAAATGTAATGTTATGCTGCATTTTTGTTGCCTCAAATTTGTCTTTCACATGTAAGTTGTTAAATTCACTTTAGTTTCTTAATAAAAGTTCTTCTTCTCCTATTATTCTGTTGTTCTTAATATCACTTTGATACCGTTGGATCAAGGTGTGAATTTATTCACACCAACCCTTGTGAAATTATTCACACAACGGTGGAGTGATCATTTTATTTTTTTGTTGTTTTCTTTACTTCTCCATTTTCTCCCTTATGAGTCTACTTTCCGCTTCCATTGAAACCATGGGATCAATGGAGGGCTAACCCACTTATGGGTTGATCCAAGGGAGTATCAAGGGGCTGGATTGGATGTTATTTATCACCTAATTAATGTATAATCACTTCTTTAATTGGGATTTTTATTTGATGATTTTTAAACTCCATCGTCCTTGTTGAATTTAAGGCCACACACTTCAAGTACTAATACGATCCTTTACCTTGAAGTGCTCAAAACATTGATCCTTCAAGTGTATAGGTGATTAGTATTAAGGGGTGTAGGCATTAAACCAGTAAGTGATGATGTTGTTTTATCTCCTTAAATGAACCCATCTCAAATTGAAGAATTTGAAATCATTAAAAAGAAAATACGTCCAATCCACCCCGAGTGATAACCTAGGATCAACTCATTCTTTTAATTTGAATTCACATAAGTATCTTAGAGTTCACTTAAACCCATCTAAAATCAACCCAAAGTTGGCAACTTCATAGCCAAAAATCCATCCCTTAGGTTGTGTATCTTAGGTATCTTCTTAGGTCTCTGTGGAATCGACAACCCAAGCTACACTACAAGGACCGTTCTACCCTTCTTCTCTTGGGTAAATTTGGGCGTGAACCAAATTTTGGCGCCGTTGCCGGGGACCAAGTAAGTACCTTAGATCAAAAAAAAAACCTTCTTTCCTCACCTCTATTCTTCTACTCTCACCCAAGATCTCTTATCTTGTCCCTTTCTCGCTTTTTTTTTGGCGCATGTCCGCCTACACCCGCGATTTCTCAAACAGACTAGTTAGGGTGGAATGTCCTAGGATAGGGGAGTCAAGTGCACCTAAGGGATTGTTTAAATCAGATTCAAATATTCTTGAAACCCCAAAGTCAGAACTTGAAACAAGTCCAATGGAGGGTCATCCACAAAATCAAATTGTAAACCCTGGGGGGAATCAAATGGGAAACCAAAACCAAGAAGCTCCAAACTTAGGGAATGTAGTTGATCAAACCATGAACGACTACCTCACTCCAGCTTGGACCAATGCCCCCTCATGCATTAGACACAATTCCATAGGAGACACCAACTACATATTCAAACCCCATGTCCTAAACCACCTTCCAACCTTTCATGGGATGGAGTCAGAAATGCCATACCTTCATGTCAAAGAGTTCAACGACATTGTTGAAACCATGTGTCCCCCACATCAACTAGAATCCTCTAAGATGAGGCTATTTCCTTTTTCATTAAAGGATCGAGCTAAAAATTGGCTAAACAACTTGAGACCTGCATCAATCCACTCTTGGGACCAACTACAAAGAGAATTCTACAAAAAATACTTCCCTCATCACAAAACAATTGCACTTAAAAAGAGCATCCAAAACTTTTTTGAAAAAGAGGGAGAGTCATTTTATGAAACATGGGAGAGGTTCAAAGACACCCTAAACATGGTTCCACACCATGTGTTTTCCATACCTGAACAAGTGAGAATTTTCTATGAAGGGTTGGGTCCGGGTAATAAACAATTCATTGACATGATGTGCAATGGAACCTTTAAAAACAAGGCCCCAAATGATGCTTACGAGTATCTCGAAAGTCTGGATGAACAAAACCAAACTTGGGGAACGTCACCTTATTCTGAAAAGACACAAAGAACCACTGGAATTCATACACTTAGAGAAGAGGAAAGCCTTAGGGCTAAACTCGCAGCACTCTCTAGGAAGGTTGAAGAGATAGACCTTAGGAAAGTCCATGAAATCCAAAATGTAGACCTTGTTTGCACAATTTGTGACAAACATGACCATAAAACAGACAACTGCCCAACCATTCCATCCATCAAGGATGTTCTTCTAGGAGGACCCCCAGCGGAAGTCAATGCCCTAAACTTTCAAAAGCCCCAATACCAAAACACCTTCAATCCAAGGTACAATGACCACCCAGGCTTCCGCTGGAAAGATAACCAACAACCTAGCCAACCACAGGGACAAAATCCTTACCCCCATCAGAACTACCAAAACCATAACCAGTTCCAAACCCAACCTATCCAATACCAACAACCACCGGTCCATTTTCAACAAACCATCCCACCTCCAAAATATCCCCCTGGGATAAACCAACCTACTCAAGCACCCACCCAAACTGTTCCACAAAGCCTACTAGAACAACTGTGCAAACAAATGGAGAGGATGAACTCGGAGGTATCTTCCCTAAAACAAGAACTTCAAACCATCAAAACAGGAAAGGCACCCATTCTTACTCAGGCGGTGCCATCCTCAACTTCAAGGGGAGAGTCAAGTTGTGCTCAAACAACTCATGAACAACTAAAGGCTGTGACTGTTTTAAGAAGTGGGAAATCAATTGAGAAACCTGAACAACTAATTCAGAACCCACCTGAAGATTCAAACTTGGATGAGAATTCAAGTGAACCACAAGATCAAACTGAGGAAACTGATAACAATGTGAAAGAAACAACTCTTCAACAAACAACCCCACAACCTGCACCATTTCCCCAACGCATGAGGGGGAAATCCAAGCCTGAACTGAGTGAAACATTGAGGGAAATCTTCTCACAAGTCAAGTTGAACATTCCTCTTCTCGATGCAATCCAAACCATACCTTCCTACTCAAAGTACCTTAAGGACTTGTGCACTTTTAAAAGAAAATTTTCACATAAAAACCAAGTCCTTTTGGCTGCTAATGTGAGTAGCACCATTCAAGGGACCATTCCTCCTAAGTTGAAAGACCCAGGTTGCCCTTACATTAATGTTGAACTAGGAGAAAGCAAAGTTGTCAAGGCCTTGTGTGATCTAGGTGCTAGTGTCAATCTCATCCCATATGCTGTGTACTGCCAGTTAGGCCTAGAAGAGCTCCAACCCACATCTGTCACACTTCAGCTTGCTGATCGTAGCATTAGGGTTCCCAAGGGGATTTTAAAGGACGTTCTGGTAAAGGTTGAAAACTTCATCTACCCTGCTGATTTCATTGTCCTTGACAACCATCCAAATTTAGGAAATAAGGAACAAACCCCAATCATCCTTGGTCGTCCTTTCCTTGCAACAATCAACTCTGTTATCCGAGTCCGAAATGGGAACATGACCATCACCTTTGGGAACATGAGTCTAGACTTGAACATCTATAACGCAAGCTCACAAATAGGGGATGACGAGGATATTCATGAAGTAAACATGATAGGAAGCATTGATAATGAATCCATGGAACATCAAGAAATATTTGATGGATGTTTAAGTCAGAATGAGATTGATTTCCTTTGTTCACATGAAGGAAGTTTATCTCCTTGGCTCGAATCATTTTCAAATTGCTCCTATAATGATGTCTTAGGACCAACAATCAGTGAAACCTTTCAGGAAACCACATTCTTGGAGATGACTCAAACTCCCTTCCCTAACCCAGGTCAATACAATCTTGTGGCTGAAACTTCTACACATGGGGAATCAATTCAATCTGAAAATCTAGGAAACAAATTTGATCTTGATCCAATGCCCCAATATTCTGCTGAAATTCTGAACCAACCAGATCTTGAATTGAAGGAACTTCCTACTTCCCTCAAGTATGCCTTCCTAGGGGAAAATCAAACACATCCTATAGTCATATCTTCTTCTCTTGAAGCCAATCAGGAGGGGATGCTTCTAGATGTCCTTAGGAAACACAAGAAAGCCATTGGTTGGACCCTGTCTGATATTCCTGGGATTAGCCCACTTATTGGAACTCATAGGATTACTCTTGAATCTGAATCCAAACCATGTCGTCAACCTCAGAGGAGACTCAATCCAAATCTTATGGATGTGGTAAGGTAAGAACTTCTTAAGTTGTTGAAAGCTGGTATCATCTACCCCATAGCTGAGAGTGAGTGGGTAAGCCCAATTCAAGTTGTCCCAAAGAAAGCTGGAATCACTGTGATCACTAATAAGGATGGGGAAATTCTTCCAACTAGGGTGAGTAGTGGCTGGAGAGTCTGTATTGACTATAGGAAGCTCAACTCTTGTACCAAGAATGACCATTTTCCCTTGCCCTTTATTGATCAAGTCCTCGAGCGAGTGGCGGGTCATCAATTCTATTGCTTCCTAGATGGGTACTCAGGTTACAATCAAATTGAGGTCTCCCTAGAGGATCAAGGGAAGACTACATTCACATGTCCTTTCGGTACCTTTTCCTTTAAACACATGCCGTTCGGGTTATGCAATGCCCCTGGAACCTTCCAGCGGTGCATGATGGGAATCTTCTCAGACATGGTAGGGGATTTTCTTGAGGTCTTCATGGATGACTTCTCTATGTTTGGGGATACCTTTGAGGGATGTCTGCAGAATGTGGAGAGAGTCTTGTCAAGATGTGAAGAAAAAAATCTGGTCCTAAACTGGGAAAAATGCCATTTCATGGTTAAAGAGGGACTTGTTCTAGGCCATCTGGTCTCGAGTAGGGGGATTGAAGTTGATAAAGCAAAGGTTGACATCATTCGTCACCTTCCATCACCCAGAACTGTTAAGGAAGTGAGGTCCTTCTTAGGACATGCTGGTTTCTATAGAAGATTCATTAAGGACTTTAGTTCAATCTCTCGCCCTCTTTGTGCTCTCCTAGTAAAGGATGCTCCATTTGTTTGGACAGAAAGCTATGAGGGTTCATTTTCAACCCTTAAATCCGCTCTCACCTCTCCTCCCATTATGAAATCTCCAAACTGGGACCTTCCTTTCGAACTCATGTGTGATGCCAGTGACTTTGCTGTAGGAGCTGTGTTAGGACAACGGTGTGATAAAACTCCATATGTCATTTCTTATGCAAGAAAATCCTTAAATGATGCCCAAATCAATTACACCACCACTGAAAAGGAGTTACTTGCTGTTGTTTTTGCCTTAGAGAAATTCAGGTCCTACCTCTTAGGATCACCCATCATTGTATTCACCGACCATTCAGCTCTAAAATATCTCTTCCAAAAACAAGATGCAAAGGCTAGATTGATTAGGTGGGTCCTTCTTCTTCAAGAGTTCGATTTAACCATTAAGGATAAAAAAGGTGTCGAGAATGTTGTAGCTGATCACCTCTCTAGGTTGGAATTCAAGGACAAATCACATCACCTTTCTGTGTCTGATTCATTTCCTGATGAGAACCTCTATTCTGTGAGTGATTGCCCTTGGTATGCTGACATAGCCAACTTCTTAGTTTCAGGGGTCATTCCAAAATTCTTAGGGACCCAAGCTAGAAGAAAATTTCTTTCTGATGTCAAGCATTATGTGTTTGATGATCCATACCTATATAAGTTCTGTCCTGACCAAGTTATTAGGAGGTGTGTGCCAGAATCCGAACAAGAGTCCATCTTAATGTTCTGTCATAGTGAGGCTTGTGGAGGTCACTTTTCCTCTAAGAAAACTTCTGCCAAGGTTCTTCAATGTGGTCTCTTTTGGCCCACCCTCTCAAGGGACTCCTACACATTTTGTCAAAGCTGTCCTAGGTGTCAACAAGTAGGGTCCATCACAAAAAGGAATCAAATGCCTCTCACTCCAATATTAGTGGTTGAAATCTTTGACTGTTGGGGAATTGATTTCATGGGTCCCTTCCCAAACTCTAGGGGATATCTTTAAATTCTCTTGGCTGTCGATTATGTCTCAAAATGGGTTGAGGCCATTCCTACAAAATCCAATGACCATCAAACTGTGATTAGATTCCTTAAAGAAAACATCTTCTCTAGATTTGGGATTCCTAGGGCTATCATTAGTGATCGTGGAACTCATTTCTGCAATCGCCCATTCTCATCGCTCATGGAGAAGTATGGAATTTCTCACAAAGTGTCCACCGCTTACCACCCAAAAACCAATGGTCAAGCTGAGTTAGCCAATCGAGAAATCAAACAAATTCTTGAGAAAACTGTTAATCCATCTAGGAAAGATTGGTCGAGCAAACTCTTAGATGCTCTTTGGGCATATCGAACAGCATTTAAAACTATCCTAGGAATGTCCCCATATAGGTTGGTTTATGGTAAATCATGCCATTTGCCAGTGGAGATTGAGCATAAGGCCTTTTGGGCAATCAAAAAAATGAACTTTGACATTTCTTTGGCCGGAATAAAGAGGAAATTGGATCTAAACGAGCTTGAGGAACTTAGGATGGAGGCTTATGAAAATTCAAGGATCAATAAAGCTAGAGTTCAAGCCTACCAGTCTAGGAATCTTAAAACTAAACACATTGAACCAGGGAAACCTGTGTTTTTGTATAGTTCTAAACTTCATTTGCACCCGGGAAAGTTGAGGTCTAGATGGTCCGGTCCATACATAGTGCATAAGGTGTACCCCCATGGGGCTGTTGAAATTCAAGATCCCACCAATGGTCAAATATTTAAAGTTAATGGTCATAGAGTCAAACCATTCATAGAACCATTCCAAAAACATGAAGTTGATGAAGATCTGAGTGAACCTACCTTTGATGAAAAAAAAACAACAATTAATCAATAAGGGGTTTAAGTCGAGCTAACGACGTTAAACAAAGCGCTGCACGGGAGGCAACCCGTGGTTTTTATGTTTCTAATATTTCTGAATCATCTTTATTTTTCAAATAAGATTACTTAATCATTTTTATATTTAAAAAAAAATAGACTCTTGACCTGTTCTTCTATTATGAGTATGGATGGGTACGAAAGAGGAGCACCATATTCATCCGTGTCACGTGGTGTGATCCTTGAGTAATACCTTACCCAGAAATTTAAAAAGAAGACAATGTATCATCAGTTTATTTTGTTTTTATTATTCAATGGGTTAAAAAAATATAATAATACAAAAAAAAAAGTCCACGCCATAGGCCGTGGGGAAAACCCCGTCACAACCGGCGAAGCCGCGGGGACTCGAACCCGGGACCGAAGGGAGACAGGGGTGCGCGCTTACCACTGACCTGCGGCTTCTTGTGCTACCTTATTCTATAATTTTTATATATATTCTTATATTTTACTTCCTTTATTATATAAATATATATATATATATTGTTTGTTTGTTTGTTTTGTTTTTTTTCCTTTTTCCACTAGGGAACTTTGCAAGAGACATGGATATCAAAGGAACAAATTCAAGCTACAAGAACTTCCAACTTCAACCACCAGGTGACTTCATTCCATAACCCTCATTTTCAATTTAATTTTTGAACTTTAATTCTCTACCTCTACCCCCTTATAAATTTTCTTTTCTTTAAACACTGGGGACAGTGTTGTTTTAAGTTGGAGGGGAGATAAAATAAAAAAAATGCTTTTGTGTCAAAAACAAAAATTGAATGATTTGAAAAAAAAGTAAATGGAAGGAAAAATTCCTTTAACTTCGAACATGGTAATACACATTGCACACTTTGAAACTGAATATCAAATAATTTAGCATGCCCTGATTCTGATTTTAATCCTTGTATAATTTCATGAGCATAGATTTTGGAAAGTGTGGTTGTCCAATGTGATATGTCATCATTTATATTTTCATCCAAATAAAAAAAATGCCACAATGCACGTCCTCTAGACTTTGGGGTACTAATTTGAATTTTTGGGGTCCCATAATAAATAGAATAGGATGGTTTTATTTTTATGAATAATATGAGTACTCAAAAAAAATTTTATTAAAAAAAAAAATTATTAAAAAATAAAAAATAAAAAATAAAAATAAAAATTTGCGTGTAGAGCAATGGATTGATAAAATGCGAGGCTTTCGGCACTTGGGGATCGTGACTCCAGAGTTGTCTAGCCCTGAGTTTTTCAATCTATCTCTATTTATGGTAATATGACTTTGTTTTTGATTAAGTTAACTCGAGACGATGCCCGAGTATGCGGGCTTCACTTGGTGCCCTAAGGCCTTTGAGTCTGGGAGTCATCGGCAAAGTCTTGCTACATGGGTTAATTTGATTAATTGCAATCTCAATTACTATAGCAATATTGCAAAAAAAAATCAAAAAAAAAATAGGGATGAAGAATGCTCATATTAGGATTAAATGTGATTCCACCTAGCGCTTCCATGATTTCCCCCTTGAATGAAAATGAACCCCATATCTATTGTGATTCACAACACATCATTACACCTAATTGAGTTGGATGAAGTATGATGATGGATTTGATCAAAGGAATGGGCATGGGATTGGGATCTGCTTATGAAACTATCTCGTATTAAAATATTTTGATGGGTTTCATGATTGTTTGGTATAAGGTTTTTTGGTGATCATTTTGTATTAAATGTTTTTGGAAAAGGGAATTCGAATTTCATTTTTGATGAGATATATTTTGCTCGGGACTAGAAAAACTCAAGTTGGGGGGTGTGATTAGCCACTAAATGAGGCTAATAATCATTGTTAATATACTTAATTTTCATGTTCTTTGTTATTCATAAACACCATTTTAGTGCATTTTACACTTTGAACACCATTTCACATTATGATTGTAATACCTTCTTAAAATGCACTATTATGTGGTACATTTTTGAACATCATTTAAAGTACCCAATGATTCATCTGATTTTAAGGAATTTAATTTTACAAATTTTAATTTGATATTTTTTTAAATAGATCTACACTTAAATATGAACATGTTTGATTCAGGGATCAATGGAGAATTCATGGAGGATGATGGAGATATTTGGCAATGAAAGGAAGCAATTCTGGAGAAGGCAGATTGGACACCAGCCCACTGATGAGACTGTGGGGCCCAACTTAAAGGCCCAATTAATCCCCAATTTCGTGGGATGATAGAATACATGTACAGGAACAAATCACTCTTCAGGAGTTAATGCTAATTCGGCCTCCATGTTGGTCATTTAGGCGGCCCAAGTTAGAGATACAATTCTGGGCCAGATTCTGCGGCCCAGAAAAACAGTCCACCAATTTGATCATATCTCGCAATACAAAACTCCAAATGGGCCCAAATTTTACAGGCGGTTAGAAGGCATCCGGATCTCCATTTTCTTCCTCTATGGCCCACCCTGATTCGGCCATCTAGAAGGTCATCCAAACGCGTCTGTTCGGTGGATGAAAACTGGCTGCCACCTCGGGTCAAATGTGGAAAATTCCAAATTCCACAAACTTTCCACCACCCTAGGCCTACCATACTCAAGTGGGATGACTTGTACTGTTGAAGGCTCGACCCAAGGCTCCCAAAATGCCTATTTAAGGCAGTGGTGGTGAAGGAGTTGAAGATCTTGGATGCTTTGTTTAAATGTAATGTTATGCTGCATTTTTGTTGCCTCAAATTTGTCTTCCACATGTAAGTTGTTAAATTCACTTTAGTTTCTTAATAAAAGTTCTTCTTCTCCTCTTATTCTGTTGTTCTTAATATCACTTTGATACCGTTGGATCAAGGTGTGAATTTATTCACACCAACCCTTGTGAAATTATTCACACAACGGTGGAGTGATCATTTTATTTTTTTGTTGTTTTCTTTACTTCTCCATTTTCTCCCTTATGAGTCTACTTTCCGCTTCCATTGAAACCATGGGATCAATGGAGGGCTAACCCACTTATGGGTTGATCCAAGGGAGTAGCAAGGGGCTGGATTGGATGTTATTTATCACCTAATTAATGTATAATCACTTCTTTAATTGGGATTTTTATTTGATGATTTTTAAACTCCATCGTCCTTGTTGAATTTAAGGCCACACACTTCAAGTACTAATACGATCCTTTACCTTGAAGTGCTCAAAACTTTGATCCTTCAAGTGTATAGGTGATTAGTATTAAGGGGTGTAGGCATTAAACCAGTAAGTGATGATGTTGTTTTATCTCCTTAAATGAACCCATCTCAAATTGAAGAATTTGAAATCATTAAAAAGAAAATACGTCCAATCCACCCCGAGTGATAACCTAGGATCAACTCATTCTTTTAATTTGAATTCACATAAGTATCTTAGAGTTCACTTAAACCCATCTAAAATCAACCCAAAGTTGGCAACTTCATAGCCAAAAATCCATCCCTTAGGTTGTGTATCTTAGGTATCTTCTTAGGTCTCTGTGGAATCGACAACCCAAGCTACACTACAAGGACCGTTCTACCCTTCTTCTCTTGGGTAAATTTGGGCGTGAACCAGTCATGATGGTATAAAATATTATCCATATTTTACATGTTAAAACAAAGATTCCTTTCAAAGTTTTGGTAAAAATTCAAAAATACCTTGTATGGAAGATGATAAGAATATTAATTTAAAATAAAAAATAAAAAATTAAAACATGGATGAAAATTAATTTATATAATATTTTGATAATATTAAAAAAAAATATTGAAAATATTTTTTTGAAAACATGGATATGGAAGAAAAAGTCTTTTTGACGTAAGAGAGAAATAAAATCAATTTTTCTTAAAATATTATTTTGAACTCTCGAGTACATAAAGAGAGGAAAATTAAATGAAAATATTTCTCATTAAATAACTAGAGGAAAATAAATTTCATAAATATTTTTGATATATGTATCGTAATATTTCATCATCGGAAACTTAGTCATAAATTATCTCGTTAAACAGTTAGATTGTAACATAAAACATTTACCACTTTGGTAACCTATGAATAATAAAACACATGAAAGAAATAACCCTATATGGATATTAATATCCATTAATTATAATTATAATAATAATATAATATATTTATTTGTAGTATATATACACTACACAGAAGTAACAAGTGGTGTATACAACATATGTCCTATAAAAAATAAAAGTGAGAAAAAATCCATAACCTCAAGTCTTGAATTTCATCATATACATTAAAAATTACTCTATAATAAATATAGTTTTTTTATAAATATATTAAATAACCATAATCACTTATATAATACCATATATTATTTACCTATAACCTTTTATTAAATATTTATTAACAAATCCATGTTAAAATTACACTTCAGGTAATAACTGCTTCATTTTTCATGTACATTTTAGTTTGGTATTTCTTTACCTTTTATTTTGATCATGGTTTCATAATATAAATATTTTTAAACATGATATAGATATATTATATATTAATTATATATTTATTTAGAGTAATTTTTTAAATTTAGGGATTGAAAATTAATTACATTCTTCACGGTGGCGGTAGGCCATACGTAATCATTAGTGTTGTATCCATTTTCTTAACGAATGAAATGAAATGAATATAAATCATATTTCAAATTAAAAAAGTAATTATGATTTCATATATATCACATATATTCATTAAATGTATTAATATTACCTTCTATGTAAAGTCTATGTGAAAAATTAATCGCATCGCTTCGCAAGGCGGTAATTCGTCGTACACACGTGTGACATTACAGTATTCCCACTAAAGAGACTGTAAGAAGGAATATATGATATTATAGTTACAAAAGTATAATTAAATTATGAATATCTTATATATAATTTTAATTCATAATTGTAACTAAATTTTATAGGCGGTTATGGAAAACGAGTTACATCGGTTCATGTGGCAGTAGTCCACCTTACACATGATCGACAATTTTATTGCCCATTTAATGGAAGAGGAGATAGATTTAGGTTATAACATAAACATAATAACATATAAGTATATTATATTTTTTTATTATATTTTATTTATTATTACATTAATAGGTTTGGTAAGAGAAGAAGTGAAAATAAAGAGCATAGTGAAGATAATTACTTTCTCTTAGAACAACCTCCTTTAGATCTCTTATTAAGGACCATGAAATTCATATTTTGGGATGAAAAAAAATCTAGATAATTTTTATAATGATGTTGGGGATATATTTTCTCATGTTTTTGTTGAACCAAATGTCTTAAGAGTGTTAAAAAGTGAGGGGATAAAATTCTATTTTATAATTGAGGGGGAGTGGCATTTTTGTAAAAACCCAATACTATTCAATTATGGGAAGTCACTCTCACCCCAAGTACTTAAAAAATTAATAAATAATGGATTGGATGGATTATTTGTTCAATAATAACCTGAAAAGAATGAAACGTGATTTAAACATGTTTTCCTTAATCTCTATGTTTACTCACTTTTACCATTTTAGTATTGTCCACGGTAACTAATCTCTTTTTATTTACCTAGGTAATTTATATATTGTGACTAAAATTAAAATTAACATTATTTTTTTATTTGGAACCATTGATTATAAATATAAAATAATTTTTTTAAATAAATATTCAATATGTGTTGAAATTTACTTTGAACAAATGTGCATGTAATGCGCAAAATCCAATTTCAACCTTAACCGTAGTAATTAATTTTTATTATTTTTACTAATATTTATGAAAAAAAATTTAAAATTTATTATATATTTTAAATAATTCTTATTAAAAATATTTAATATATATTATGAAATCAAATTCACAGAATTGGAATAATTTAATATAATATAAAACTCAAAGATGTGATGAAAAAGTGGTTTTCCAAAACAGAAACTTTTAATGAGTGTAGAACGTTTTAATAAAAAAATTCAATAAAATGTGATTTTTAATGAGCTAAATTTTATTAATAAATATATAATTTAACTAATTTATATTTTAAAACCATCTTAAAATAAAATTTATCTTTTAAATTATTCAAATTAAAATTCATTTTTTAAAAAAAAAATCGGAATTTTTTACTATTCATAGAAAAATTAATCTTATGAGAAAATTATCAAAAATTCACTAAAAGGTAATTTTAACATAAATATTATAAAAATTAATTTTATTTTTTCAAATAAAGTTTCTAAAATATGCAAAAAATATTACTTTTATTATTTTTCACAAAAATAAATAAAATATTTTTTTGAAATAATATTATTTTTTTAGCATATAAATAATTTACTAAAAAATAAGTGCTACTTTATAAAAATTATTTATTTATATAAAACCATTGTAAATAATTTTTAAAATTTTATTATTCCTATTTAGTTATCCAAGTTTAATGGATAGGTTATGATGGCCATTTTTTAATAATAGTAGTTCGTTAAAACTCAGTGTTGCGTGTAACCCAAGTTATCGATGGAATTTGATTTATTCAGAAAAAAATATTTCCTAAAATCTCAGGGTTGAAAATCATCACTCCATTATAAAAAAGGATGATACTTCTACCTCATCATATCCTCAGGTTACCATTTAGCTTCTTCAAGTTGGTGGTTTCACCACAAAACTTTGACCAAGTGAGTGGTATTGTTTTATAACACGTTCTCTCTATGATCCAAAATATCCACCATTTGTTCCTCATAATAAATACATGGCTCCATTGATATAACCCCTAAGTTTATTACATGTTAAGGGTTAGGGATATAATTCCTTATGAGGGATATATGAAACACATCATGGATTTGAGAGAGGTTTGCTGGAAGCGCTTGGAGATAAACAACCACACTTAATCATTAAATAATTTCAAAGGAGAAAATATACCTATGTATAAGTTTTACTATCTTATCTAAACTCATAACCTTATTCAATGTAGAAATTTGTAGAGACACCTTCTCACTAACTTCAAATTCTAGATCGCATCAATAATTATCAACATAAATTTTCTATTGAATTTGTAAGGCCCTTATGGGTTACTAAATGGCTATAGTCTTCTTTACTATTTCATCATCCAGATTCAATCCCAATAGAATTATTTCTCTAACTTCATCGTAGCACATTGGAGTTCTAAATTTCTTTCTATAGAGGGCTTCATGAAGATCCATATGAATGCTTGAGTGAAATATATTGTTGTATAAAAACTCAACCATAGAAAATTATTAATGCCAAAACATTTAAAATACATAGAATAAGATCTAAATATATCCTCTAGGGGTTAAATTTTTCTCACATACTAGCCATCTTTTTTATGATGATACATAGTGATGAAAATCAACTCTATATCAAGGGCCTAAATAATACTTCACTAAAACTTAGAGGTAAGACTCAGATCCCAATTAGACACTATATAATTTTGTACTTCGTGAAACCTTACCAATTAATTAATTTATATACTGGTAGGCTAACCTAGATAGAAATATTATCTAATAGTTATAAACTATGATTACTTTAAAATTAAATCTACTACAACACATATTTCATTATTCTCTTTAGACATTTTGGGGAGTTTTATGAAAAAATCCATAGTAATTTTTTTTTCATTTCCATTCAGGTATGGTAAATTGGTTTAACATCCCCTTATAATTTTTTCCCTCACCCTTAACTAGTTGACGTTCCAAGAACTAAGATAGAAACTCTGTAATATCTCTATTATGGTCATCCCACCATATATACTCTTTAAAATCCCTATAAATATTTGTGAATCCCTAATGAATGGATAATGAATAACTTTGAGATTCCTATAACAACTCCTTATTCAAATATGGTACTGATGGATCAAATACATGGTTCTTAAACATTATCATTCCATCACAATCAAGGTTTAACTCAAGAACATTTATCACCTTCTTTTGATGCTCCACGTTATCCTTATGTTCCTCTTTTATCCTCACATGTATATATAGTTGAACACTTATTTAAGAAATATGTGTTTCCCCCTTCCTTCAAGATTTCTAGACTTATTCATTGAAAATACAAAAATATTTGAACTTTTTTTATTCTCATCATAGACAATCTTGCATGATCCTTTCAACTAAAACCATCAGACACCTTGTTTTCATTCCTAGGGTGGTATTATATTGATAAATCATAATCTTTAATCAGATCTGACCATCTTTTATGGAGCACGTTCACCTCTTTCAATTTTAAGATATACTTTGAACTCTTATGATCAATATATATCAATCCTTTCCCCATAAATATTATTCCTCAATATCTTTAATACAAAAAGTTTTCCACAGCTAACTCTAAATTATGAGTTGGTTAATTTTTCTCATGGACCTTAAATTTTCATGAGTCATCATCAATAACCATGTCATTCTTTATGATAACACATCATAATATTTTCTTGTATGTGTCACTATATATTAAAAACTCTTCTCCGCAATAGTTTAGTGTAAGAATAGATGTACTGACTAATATTCTATTTTGTTTCATGAAATTTTATTCACATTCATCCATCTAGATAAACTTGGATCATTTCCATGTTAACCTTGCGAGTGTATTAGATAGTCATATATAATTATCCAAAAAACATCTATAATATCCTTCCAAAACCATGTAAACTTTTGTTCTCAGTCAAAGTGGTTGGTATTGTAAAATTTTCCATAACTTATGTCTTTAATGGATCCATCAAAATTTCTCTATCTTGAGATTATATGACCCAAAAATGAAACCTTTTATATCTAAAATTCACACTTTGTATATTTTTCATATATTTTACCCTTCCTTAGTGTCCATAGAAAAATTCTCATGTTATCATCATGGTATTAATTTCTATTTGAATAAATAATAAAATCAACTATAAAGACTACAACAAACTGATCAAGGTAATCTCTAAAGACTATTAGTCCGAGTATCTCAAGAGGGGGGTAAATTGAATACCCAATAAATATTTCTATCTAAAATAGCTATAAATAAAATCCCTCAAATATTTAAAATAGAATATTTCATCAAAATTTTAGATCGATATAAGTTATCTTCGTTCAAAATATTTCTCAAATATTTATTAAGTCTTAGTTAAAACAATTATGAAAAACTAATTAAACTTTTGTAATCATTTTACTTAATCAAAACCTTATAAAAATACTAATTAAGACTAACTATCAAATTATTATTATTTTTTTCAGTTTAAAATTTATTTATTTTAATGGTTATAAACCAAACAATACAAAACACACAGTGAACAGAATATAAGAGGTTCAGTCTCAAGAGGAGACACAATCCTCTCCACTTTTAAATCACCCGCCGCTAAAAAGATTACATAAAATAACCAATTATCCCTAACCTGGATCAAGTAAACAATAGAAAATCTATCCAGGCCATGTAGTACCTCTTCCAAAAAAAATGTGGTAATGCAACAAACACAAGACACTCAAGTACCTCGTCCAAAATACATGGGAAAAAAATCTAGGAGGGTTTGAGAAGATATAAAATATCTTCTAGTTAAAGTTCAGAAGAAAGTGTGTGTGTGTGTTTGTTAAATATACAGAGTAAACACACAATACTACTAATGTAATTAAAATAAATATAGAGATAAAATAAATATGTATAGATGATATAGTTTCTTAGACTGATGTGCTCTAAATCAAATGAATCCTTGAATTTAGCTTGAGTAGAATCTTGAGTCGGGTTTCTAAAAATCAAAGTAGAACATAGTGTCATAAACTCTTTATGGTGAGTTTGTATGAAGTATTATTAATGTTCAATATGCTCTACTTCTTCTAAATTTGATCACTTGTTAAGATGCTTCATATAAGAAACATGTTATAGTAATCTTCTTTTGATCATGAAATATTCAACTTTCATCATGTGTTTGTGTATATCTCTGTATATCACAAATATATTTATTATTTTCTTATTATTTTCATGAGGGAGTATGTTACTTTTTTTTAAATCAGCATACATGAAGAATCATCTAGATCCTATTCTCATCAAACTCAATGACATACACATACTTTAATGAATCTCTATAATAGTTTATGAAAAATAATTAAAATAACTCTTGGCATTAAATTCGATAATATAGTTTTTACAAATATTTAATTTAAAATCAATTGAAAAAAATTGGGGGTCACTTTTTTGAGTAGTGATATCACTCCTGTGGTAACTTGGGTTGGCAGTGAGTCAGCCAAACAGTGACTCATCTGAGTGGTGAGTCTTCTCAATAGTAGGTTTTCTCAACACTTTTCATAAATTTAATTATAATAGAAGTTAATCTTCAATGGTGACTCAGTTCTAGTGGTATATATTTTCAATACTTCACCAATTTTCTGTAGGCCATCTCTAAAGGTAGGTGTTTTCCATACGACATGAATTTTCTATAGTTTATCTCTTAAGGTAGGTTTTTTTATGATTTATGAAAATTACATAGGTCATCTCCAATAGTAGGGGTTTTCCACACTTTATCAAAATTCTTGGTTCAGAGACAATTCATCTCTTGGAGGTGTGTCTCTCCCATACTTAGCCAAAGTTCCATCCTGGTGGTGACTTATTGTTAAAGGTAGTTCTTTCCCAAACTTATCCAAATTTTCATCTTGATGATGATTCAATCCTGGTGGTGAATCATCTAAAATGGTGATTCATGTCTTCTGGTGAGTATTTTCAACACTAATCCAAATTTCTCTCCAACATAACTTATATTATAAAATGATATCATAACACATAAGACTTATTAATAGCATAAGAAACATGATTTGGTGATCATTAAAACAAGGTTTCTAACAATATCCCCCTTTCTTATTATCACAAATCATGGAATTTTATAATACATAAATAGAAAAAATTGAGGTGTGGAAATAGGTGTAGCTTAATATAGAAATGGTATCAAATATATCAATAATAAAATAGTATCATAAATAGGTAAAAGTAAAGATATATGGTATAAAAGAGAGTTAAAAATAATAGTACTAAAGAAATATTAATGTAAAATGAAATAAAATAATTTTTATAGATCCATTATTGTAAAGACCCGCAAATTTCAAGGAAATTTTTTTCTTAATTTTCTTTGGAATTTTACAAGAACGCAGCTTCAGACGGCACCTGATTCCGAGGCCCGGTGTGCCCGGAATCAATTTCCGAAGTTTGGCTCGGGTACGTTCAGTGAACGGACGAGCGGGTTTTTCTATCTTTTGAACCGGTGCCCGGAATCGAATTCTGAGGGCACCGATGAAATCGCAGCGCCGGTATTTGCTTAGAAACGCCTCTTCCGGAGTTGCGTTTGCTCAGACGTGGTTTTTAAATTTTACGGCTTTAAGTCAGAAATAAAATAAAGTTTGTGCGACAACTTTATTTTATTTCACTTAAGCTGCTTGGAAGCCACTTGAAGTCACTTAAAGACGGCTTGAACTGAGTTGAACTGGATAGGATGCTATCCAGAAATATCCTACCCTTTGGTAGGATATTTGTGCGGTGGGACCCGCACGAGCCCCGCCGTTTCTTTCGCTAAGTAACGCACCCGCGAAAACCCGTCAAAGTAACTGAAAAGTCAACCGACGCGTTTTCTTTAATTCTTAACAGACCATTTAATTGGGCGGTTTATTTCGTGAATTAAATGGACTGTTTCTTCGTGAATTAAATGGGTCGTTTCTTTCGTTGAATTAATTCAACGAATTGATGGATCGTTTCTTAACCGGTTTCGTGTTGGCATGTTTATAAAATAAGACCAACCCAAAAATCCTTGGAAAGGATTTGAAAGAATCTTCGTTCCTCCACCCTCTCCACGAAGAACGCGAAGAACGCGAAGAACGCGAAGAACGCCGGCGACCGGAATTCGACGACGCACACCAAGATCTGCGACGTCGACGAGATCTACCCGCGACGTTCTTCGGCGACGTCCTTCTTCCGCGGCCGATCCTCGTTCGGCAACAAAGGTGAGAATCGGATCTTTTCTTCTCCCTTTTTAATTTCAATATCAACGGATTTAAACTAATTAAATCCGTTGATCTTGATCCGGAGATTGGCAACGCGACGAGCGATTCCGCGACGACGCGACGATCTCCTTCCTCCGCGACGAGCAATCCCGCGACGATCCCTCGTTCGGCAACGACAGCTGCGAGGTAAGGGATGTTGGAATTCTTTTTAAAATTCCGTGTTTATTCTTTTGAAATATAGAACCCGATCATGAAACAATTTTAATTTATTTAAAATTGTTGATTGGTTTCTTTCTTGTTTCTCCCGTTGAATTATGACTAACGCGGAGGGTGCGGGTCTAACGAACAAGACCCGGCAACCCTCCGTCGATCTTCCTTTGTGTGCGGATTTGGCGAGCGACGGCAAAAGCGCGACGCAAGGGCCATATGTTGATTCCGCAGTGGAGGACGCATCCCGGGAGGAACAACGGCGCAGACGGGAGGCAAATCGGGCCACCGGAGCATCTCCGGCGGCCCGCGGAAGGAGGCGGCGGCGCGGGTCGCCGGCGCGGCGGCGCCGGCGACCGGGGGCGGCGGCGCCCGGCGCGCCGCCGGAGGAGTCCGCCGCGGCCGAGCCGCGGCGGCGGCGAGCCGCCGGACCGCGTCCGCGGTCCGGCCTTCCAGCACGCGGCCCGCGCGGGCCGCGTTTTCTCCAAAGCCGCGGGTTTGACCCGCGGCGGCAGCGCATTCGGCCGCTCGGCCGAAGCCGAGCCGGTCCGGTCGGCCGGGCCGCGCCCAGGCCGGACCGGACCCGGCCGAGCCGGTTCGGGCCGGGTCGGGCCGACCCGGTTCGGGCCGACCCGGTTCGGCCGACCCCAGGGGGGGTTCGGGCCGGGTCGCCCCGGGCCCAGTACCCCCGTTTCGGGCCCTCTTCGGTCTTTCGCCCATATCTTGGGCCTGGGACCTCCGATTGACGAACCGTCAGCGGCTACGCGATCCTTGGATCGAGACGGTCGTTTCGGTATATTATACTCAAGGTTTCGGAAGACTTTGGGTTCGGCCGGGTTGGTTCGTACACGAAGCCAACCGGGCCCTCGGAGCGGAAACGCTCATAACTTGAGCTACGGACGTCCGAACGACGTACCGTCAGCTGTGGTGGTTTCCTCTAAGTGAGACGGAACTTTTGGCATACTCCGCCCGAGGGTCGGATACAGGCGGAGTACGGTCGGGTTGGTTTTGCCCTAAAAACCAACCGGGCCCCTGGGACGAAAATGCCAATAACTCTCAGACCGGGCGTCCGATTGACGCGCCGTCTGTCGCGTTGAGATCCTGTTGTCGATACGGAACTTTTGGATACATCAACTTCGGACTACGTGTCAGTTGATGTATCAGCCCCTCGGCTCGTGGAGCGGACCCTCCTAAACGAGCTCGCTACGTGCGGGAACCCTAGCGCTGGCTGTGACCTCGACGACAGAGCAGAGATCCTCCGTGGACTGCGACGACGGCAGAGCAGAGATCCTCCGTGGACTGCGACGACGGCAGAGCAGAGATCCTCCGTGGACTGCGACGACGGCAGAGCAGAGATCCTTCGTGGACTGCGGCGACGACTGTGCAGAGATCCTCAGTGGACTGCGTCGACTACTGCACTCAGCGATCCCACGTGGATCAGTGCTTCAGGTTCTGTGTGAGCCCGATCCTCCGTGGGTCCTTACTACCGGTTCTGTGTGAGCCACTGCCTACAGGTTCTGTGTGAGCCCGATCCTACGTGGGTCTTTTTGTGGGGGTTAGTACCTATCGATCCTTCGTGGGTCCGACGACTGAGACGGATCAGTGATCGTCTTTGACGTCATCTGAAAAAGTATACCTGGTTGAGCTGAATCTTATGTTACTCTCCTTTGTGGATTGTGTTGAACTATCCTTTGTGGATTTACTGTTTACTCTCCTTTGTGGATTGTGTTGAACTATCCTTTGTGGATTTACTGTTTACTCTCCTTTGTGGATTGTGTTGAACTATCCTTTGTGGATTTACTGTTTACTCTCCTTGTGGATTTGAGTCTTGCTTTCCTTTGTGGATTGAGTTGTTCTTGAGCTCGTGAGCAGAGCTAGAATTGGGGACTTAGGTATATGTATGGGCATATACCTAAGTCGAGTCAGATGTTACTTCGTGATTGCATCTTTCTTTTGTGCTATATCCTTTGTGGATTTCGGGAGACCTTCGGGGGTCTCGGGGTCCTTACTGAGTAGTTGTACTCACCCCTGCACGGGCTATGCCCGCACTTCGTGGTGTTGGTTGCAGACGACGGACAGCGCTGATCGCGGTTGGGGCGTGGAGCAGGACGGTACCTGGAGGTGGACCACTGGACGGGACGTGCTCAGAGCGGACGTGGGGCCCGAGGAGCTTGGAGGCTATCTGTACCCACCCTTCAGGTGGGATTGCCAGTGGACGACACGAGGCCGCCGTCTTTTCTTCAGTTGCTGTACTTTACTTTTCAGTTGTACTTTACAGTTGGGCTTGTATTTCCGGCCCCCTTTACCTTTCTGCACTTTACTTTCCGCTTGCTGACTCTGTGTGGTTGTTACTTATAAAGGCAATGCCTTCCCTGTTTACTGGGATTTTACGCCTTGGTGCTAGTCGCCAGCCCCTGGCCTATGGAAGGCGGGCTTGGGGTAGTCACGGCACGGGCCCCGAGGACGGGTCGTGACAAATTGGTATCAGAGGCGGTCGGTTCTACCGCAGACTCTGATCGTCCTTTCTTTCTATGTGAAGCAATAGTGTTTAGTGTATTGAGTGTGGTTATCAGTTCAGGGAGCCCAGTGTTGGTGCGGCGGCCGACGTATCCGTACACCAGGACCCTGACTCCTGATTTCCGACTTAATGCATGAAAACATTGATTGCGTGTGTGTTTCAAGTTTTCTTTGTGATTACTTATGTCAGCTCACCGGGTATACTGATCTGCTTTATGAAAGTCTCAAGTTTTCCTTGTGATTACTTGTGCCAGCTCACCAGGTATACTGTTCTGACTGTGGTGCTCTTGTCCTCCTTTTCAGGATGGCCCCGCGACGACTGCCAGCTAGGGTTCCGAGTGTAGGGCGCGACGGCAGCCCACCGAGCGACGAGGCCTCGGTGCAGGGCCCTTTGCCAGCAGTGGCACCGGCGGTAGCCTTACCCGCCGAGCCACCGATGCTACCAGTACCAGACGCTGACGATGCACGTCGCCTCAGGGCACTGCATGAGTTTCAGAGCCAGCGACCGCCCAGGTTTCGCGGTGAGGCGGACCCCCAGGCCGCCGAGGACTGGCTAGAGGCGGTGGTACGGATCTTCAGGCTAGTGAGGACACCAGCGGATCTCATGGTGATCCTCGCAGCGAGCCTCCTGCAGGCGGCGGCAGGACGATGGTGGAGCCTGATGCTCCAGGTTCACGATGAGGCATCCTTGCTCTGGGCGGACTTCGAGAGCCTCTTCCGCTCTGAGTTCGTCCCGGCCACCCTCCGAGCGGTGCGCATCCAGGAGCTTCTCCAGCTGCGCCAGGGCAGCATGACGGTCGCTCAGTACGCGGCGAGGTTCACGGACCTATCTCGCTACTCGACCGACATGGTACGGGACCCCTTCTTCCGGGCCCGGACCTTCGAGCAGGGCTTGCGACAGGAGATTCGTGCGTCGCTGATCTCCCTCAGCATTCCGACCCAGGCGGGAGTACTGGAGCGAGCCCTCCTGATCGAGAGCTTCCTGGCAGAGCCTTCTTCAGCGGCGAGACCTAGCGCAGGGCGGCAGGTAGCTGAGTCTTCGGCAGCAGGTAGCCGACGGATGACTCACGGGTCCAGGCAGACCAGACCCCCACGCAGACGGCCTCAGGACACCGGCTCAGCAGTACGAGGCACACAGCGGAGTGCCAGCCTTTCGAGAGGCAGGCTGTGCTACTCTTGCGGCGGGCAGGGTCACATGGCTCGTGACTGCCCGACTCGCCGATCAGAGGAGCAGCAGACGGTGGAGGGGCCACCCAGGCAGAGGCAGAGGGTCGACCGTGGCGGTCCGCAGGGAGGAGGCGGACGAGGCCGAGGAGCTGGCCGAGCAGCGGGTGGTGGGCGACGCTTTCAGGCTCTACCCCCACCACCACCAGGAGGGCCACCTCGACCACAGGGAGCCGGCGGGCAGGGACAGGCCCAGCTCCAGGCAGTGGAGGCCTACGACCCCGACATGCCAGAGATGATTCGAGGTACGATCTGTGTCTATTCCACCCTTGCTGCAGTACTTATAGACACAGGAGCGAGTCACTCTTTCATAGCCTCTGCCCTTGTTCGGAGCTCGGAGATTCCGACTGAGCCGTTGGCTCGATCCTTACGGCTAGAGACTCCTACGGGAGCAGACTCGACGATTACGCACTGGTGCCGGCAGTGTGAGCTTACTCTAGGAGGCGAGAGCTTCGGCTGGGATCTCCTTGTAGCGGCGTCGAGGCCTTACGACGTCATCTTGGGCATGGATTGGCTATCCACGGTTCATGCCCAGATCGACTGTTTTAGGCGCAAGGTACGATGTGTTCGTACCGACGGGAGCAGGTTTACCTTCACCGGCGAGAAGGGAACCTTTGCAGCACAGGATGGACTTCCGCGGAGGAGAGTGCAGCCCATCTCACATCAGTTGGCTAGCCTCATCCTAGGAGCAGTGGACGTGCGGAGTCCGGCTTTTCCTGCAGTGGTGGACCAGTACGTGGACGTCTTTCCCGACGACGTTCCAGGGCTACCTCCTCGTAGAGAGGTAGACTTTTACATCGACTTGTACCCCGGGACAGCCCCGATATCTACTCCAGCATATCGGATGGCCCCCGCCGAGCTTCGAGAGCTGCGGGTACAGTTAGAGGACTTGCAGAGCAAGGGGTTTATCCGACCCAGTGTCTCACCCTGGGCTTCCCCGATTTTGTTCGCCAAGAAGGCGGACGGGAGCTTGCGACTATGTGTCGACTATCGTCGCCTGAATCAGGTGACGGTGAGGAACAAGTATCCGCTGCCACGGATTGATGACCTCTTCGATCAGCTCAAGGGAGCGCGATGGTTCTCGAAGATAGACCTCCGGTCAGGCTATCATCAGCTCAGAGTTCGAGACGAGGACGTGCAGAAGACGGCCTTCAGGTGTCGGTATGGCCATTATGAGTTCTTGGTTATGCCGTTCGGCGTAACCAATGCTCCAGCGGTGTTCATGAGCCTCATGAACAGGATCTTTCAGCCATACCTCGACCGATTTGTCGTTGTCTTCATTGACGACATTTTGGTATACTCGACGACTGAGGAGGAGCATGCCTACCACCTGCGAGTTGTGCTAGACACACTCCGAGAGCACCAGCTTTATGGCAAGCTCTCAAAATGCCAGTTCTGGTTACGTGAGGTCCATTTCTTGGGGCACGTCATTTCTGAGGCGGGAGTTGCAGTGGATCCCGCGAAGATCGAGGCAGTGCTAGCTTGGGAGCCACCCAAGAGCGTGACAGAGGTGCGGAGCTTCTTGGGCCTAGCGGGATACTATCGGAGATTCGTGCCAGACTTCTCCAGAGTTGCAGCACCACTCTCAGCCTTGACGAAGAAGGGGAAACCCTTCGTGTGGTCAGACAGATGTCAGCAGAGCTTCCAGGAGCTGAGACAGAGATTGACCAGCGCACCTATCTTGAGGTTGCCTGAGGAGGGAGTTGGGTACGTAGTTTACTGCGACGCATCAGGGACTGGACTCGGGTGCGTCCTGATGCAGGAGCGGGCCGTGATCGCCTACGGATCACGTCAGTTGAGGCCGCATGAGCAGAACTACGCCACTCATGACCTGGAGTTAGCAGCAGTGGTCTTCGCTCTGAAGACTTGGCGGCACTATCTGATGGGCGAGCGCTTCACAGTCTTTTCTGACCACCAGAGTCTTAGGTATATCTTCTCTCAGAAGGACCTGAACCTGAGACAGCGGAGATGGCTTGAGTTCCTCCAGGACTATGACTTTGAGATAGTCTATACTCCTGGGAAGGGGAACGTGGTAGCCGATGCCCTCGGCAGGAGGACGGGCATTCAGCTGCTTGAGGAGGCGACGGAGCAGCTAGCCTCCTTGCAGATATCCTTCGTGGATAGAGACGGAACAGCCTTTCTTCAGTCTCTCACAGTCTCTCCTCCACTTCTACAGCGGGTCAGAGAGGCTCAGCGTGGGGACGCTGACTGTGAGACCCGGCGTGCACTGATATCCTCAGGTCAGGCGCCTGATGGTTTCTCCCTTGGAGCAGAGCACGACATCCTTTTCAGAGGACGTACCTTCGTACCAGTCGCTCTACGAGAGGAGGTGCTGAGAGAGTTTCACACTTCTCCCTTGGCGGTACATCCCGGAGTGGCGAAGATGTACCAGGATCTCAGGCGACAGCACTGGTGGCCGGGCATGAAGAAAGCTGTGGCAGAGTTCGTTTCACGATGCCTCACCTGCCAGCAGGTGAAGGCAGAGCATCAGGTACCAGCAGGCTTGGTACAGCCCTTGGAGGTCCCGGAGTGGAAGTGGGACAGCATATCTATGGACTTCGTGACTGGACTTCCACGCACTTCCAGAGGTCACGACTCCATTTGGGTGATTGTCGACCGACTCACCAAGTCGGCACACTTCTTACCCATCAGAGAGCAGGGCTCAGTAGAGAGCTTGGGACGTCTTTACGTCCAGGAGATCGTACGGCTTCACGGTGTGCCATCGTCTATCGTCTCCGATCGAGATGCTCGTTTCACTTCCAGGCTTTGGAAGGGGTTGCAGGAGGCATTCGGGACGCGGCTCCATCTGAGCACAGCCTTCCACCCTCAGACGGATGGACAGACGGAGAGGACCATACAGACACTCGAGGACATGCTCCGTGCATGTGTTCTCGACTTTGGTCGCAGCTGGGAGGACCACCTACCCTTGGTGGAGTTTGCGTACAACAACAGCTACCACTCCACCATCGGGATGGCACCATACGAGGCGTTGTACGGCAGACCCTGCAGATCACCGTTGTGCTGGACAGACCCTGGGGAGTCAGCACTCGTGGGACCAGAGATGGTCCGAGCCACGACAGAGAAGGTCCAGATCATCCAGGAGAGGATGAGGACAGCTCAGAGCCGGCAGAAGTCATATGCTGACAGGAGGCGGAGGCCACTAGAGTTCGAGGATGGCGACCACGTCTTTTTGCGTGTCTCACCTCGACGTGGTTTACGGAGATTTGGCCGAGGCGGCAAGTTGTCTCCACGCTTCATCGGGCCTTTCCAGGTCCTCAGCAGGATAGGAGAGGTGGCTTATCGCCTGGCTCTACCACCTCAGTTGCACCGGGTGCACGACGTCTTCCACGTGTCTCAGCTGAGGAGATACGTGCACGACCCGACGCACATCATCGACTTTGGGGAGCTGGACGTGGACGATGGGGCGACTTTTGCGGAGGTTCCAGTGGAGATCGAGGATCGACAGGAGCGGGTCCTACGTGGGCGGTCGATTCCTCTTGTGCGCGTCAGATGGCAGCACGGGAACCTCCAGGAGAGCACTTGGGAGCGGGAGGCTCAGATGCGTGCTCAGTACCCCCATTTGTTCCCCTAGTTTTGATGTATCTTTACGGGGACGTAAAGCCCTGAGGTGGGAGTAATGTAAAGACCCGCAAATTTCAAGGAAATTTTTTTCTTAATTTTCTTTGGAATTTTACAAGAACGCAGCTTCAGACGGCACCTGATTCCGAGGCCCGGTGTGCCCGGAATCAATTTCCGAAGTTTGGCTCGGGTACGTTCAGTGAACGGACGAGCGGGTTTTTCTATCTTTTGAACCGGTGCCCGGAATCGAATTCTGAGGGCACCGATGAAATCGCAGCGCCGGTATTTGCTTAGAAACGCCTCTTCCGGAGTTGCGTTTGCTCAGACGTGGTTTTTAAATTTTACGGCTTTAAGTCAGAAATAAAATAAAGTTTGTGCGACAACTTTATTTTATTTCACTTAAGCTGCTTGGAAGCCACTTGAAGTCACTTAAAGACGGCTTGAACTGAGTTGAACTGGATAGGATGCTATCCAGAAATATCCTACCCTTTGGTAGGATATTTGTGCGGTGGGACCCGCACGAGCCCCGCCGTTTCTTTCGCTAAGTAACGCACCCGCGAAAACCCGTCAAAGTAACTGAAAAGTCAACCGACGCGTTTTCTTTAATTCTTAACAGACCATTTAATTGGGCGGTTTATTTCGTGAATTAAATGGACTGTTTCTTCGTGAATTAAATGGGTCGTTTCTTTCGTTGAATTAATTCAACGAATTGATGGATCGTTTCTTAACCGGTTTCGTGTTGGCATGTTTATAAAATAAGACCAACCCAAAAATCCTTGGAAAGGATTTGAAAGAATCTTCGTTCCTCCACCCTCTCCACGAAGAACGCGAAGAACGCGAAGAACGCGAAGAACGCCGGCGACCGGAATTCGACGACGCACACCAAGATCTGCGACGTCGACGAGATCTACCCGCGACGTTCTTCGGCGACGTCCTTCTTCCGCGGCCGATCCTCGTTCGGCAACAAAGGTGAGAATCGGATCTTTTCTTCTCCCTTTTTAATTTCAATATCAACGGATTTAAACTAATTAAATCCGTTGATCTTGATCCGGAGATTGGCAACGCGACGAGCGATTCCGCGACGACGCGACGATCTCCTTCCTCCGCGACGAGCAATCCCGCGACGATCCCTCGTTCGGCAACGACAGCTGCGAGGTAAGGGATGTTGGAATTCTTTTTAAAATTCCGTGTTTATTCTTTTGAAATATAGAACCCGATCATGAAACAATTTTAATTTATTTAAAATTGTTGATTGGTTTCTTTCTTGTTTCTCCCGTTGAATTATGACTAACGCGGAGGGTGCGGGTCTAACGAACAAGACCCGGCAACCCTCCGTCGATCTTCCTTTGTGTGCGGATTTGGCGAGCGACGGCAAAAGCGCGACGCAAGGGCCATATGTTGATTCCGCAGTGGAGGACGCATCCCGGGAGGAACAACGGCGCAGACGGGAGGCAAATCGGGCCACCGGAGCATCTCCGGCGGCCCGCGGAAGGAGGCGGCGGCGCGGGTCGCCGGCGCGGCGGCGCCGGCGACCGGGGGCGGCGGCGCCCGGCGCGCCGCCGGAGGAGTCCGCCGCGGCCGAGCCGCGGCGGCGGCGAGCCGCCGGACCGCGTCCGCGGTCCGGCCTTCCAGCACGCGGCCCGCGCGGGCCGCGTTTTCTCCAAAGCCGCGGGTTTGACCCGCGGCGGCAGCGCATTCGGCCGCTCGGCCGAAGCCGAGCCGGTCCGGTCGGCCGGGCCGCGCCCAGGCCGGACCGGACCCGGCCGAGCCGGTTCGGGCCGGGTCGGGCCGACCCGGTTCGGGCCGACCCGGTTCGGCCGACCCCAGGGGGGGTTCGGGCCGGGTCGCCCCGGGCCCAGTACCCCCGTTTCGGGCCCTCTTCGGTCTTTCGCCCATATCTTGGGCCTGGGACCTCCGATTGACGAACCGTCAGCGGCTACGCGATCCTTGGATCGAGACGGTCGTTTCGGTATATTATACTCAAGGTTTCGGAAGACTTTGGGTTCGGCCGGGTTGGTTCGTACACGAAGCCAACCGGGCCCTCGGAGCGGAAACGCTCATAACTTGAGCTACGGACGTCCGAACGACGTACCGTCAGCTGTGGTGGTTTCCTCTAAGTGAGACGGAACTTTTGGCATACTCCGCCCGAGGGTCGGATACAGGCGGAGTACGGTCGGGTTGGTTTTGCCCTAAAAACCAACCGGGCCCCTGGGACGAAAATGCCAATAACTCTCAGACCGGGCGTCCGATTGACGCGCCGTCTGTCGCGTTGAGATCCTGTTGTCGATACGGAACTTTTGGATACATCAACTTCGGACTACGTGTCAGTTGATGTATCAGCCCCTCGGCTCGTGGAGCGGACCCTCCTAAACGAGCTCGCTACGTGCGGGAACCCTAGCGCTGGCTGTGACCTCGACGACAGAGCAGAGATCCTCCGTGGACTGCGACGACGGCAGAGCAGAGATCCTCCGTGGACTGCGACGACGGCAGAGCAGAGATCCTCCGTGGACTGCGACGACGGCAGAGCAGAGATCCTTCGTGGACTGCGGCGACGACTGTGCAGAGATCCTCAGTGGACTGCGTCGACTACTGCACTCAGCGATCCCACGTGGATCAGTGCTTCAGGTTCTGTGTGAGCCCGATCCTCCGTGGGTCCTTACTACCGGTTCTGTGTGAGCCACTGCCTACAGGTTCTGTGTGAGCCCGATCCTACGTGGGTCTTTTTGTGGGGGTTAGTACCTATCGATCCTTCGTGGGTCCGACGACTGAGACGGATCAGTGATCGTCTTTGACGTCATCTGAAAAAGTATACCTGGTTGAGCTGAATCTTATGTTACTCTCCTTTGTGGATTGTGTTGAACTATCCTTTGTGGATTTACTGTTTACTCTCCTTTGTGGATTGTGTTGAACTATCCTTTGTGGATTTACTGTTTACTCTCCTTTGTGGATTGTGTTGAACTATCCTTTGTGGATTTACTGTTTACTCTCCTTGTGGATTTGAGTCTTGCTTTCCTTTGTGGATTGAGTTGTTCTTGAGCTCGTGAGCAGAGCTAGAATTGGGGACTTAGGTATATGTATGGGCATATACCTAAGTCGAGTCAGATGTTACTTCGTGATTGCATCTTTCTTTTGTGCTATATCCTTTGTGGATTTCGGGAGACCTTCGGGGGTCTCGGGGTCCTTACTGAGTAGTTGTACTCACCCCTGCACGGGCTATGCCCGCACTTCGTGGTGTTGGTTGCAGACGACGGACAGCGCTGATCGCGGTTGGGGCGTGGAGCAGGACGGTACCTGGAGGTGGACCACTGGACGGGACGTGCTCAGAGCGGACGTGGGGCCCGAGGAGCTTGGAGGCTATCTGTACCCACCCTTCAGGTGGGATTGCCAGTGGACGACACGAGGCCGCCGTCTTTTCTTCAGTTGCTGTACTTTACTTTTCAGTTGTACTTTACAGTTGGGCTTGTATTTCCGGCCCCCTTTACCTTTCTGCACTTTACTTTCCGCTTGCTGACTCTGTGTGGTTGTTACTTATAAAGGCAATGCCTTCCCTGTTTACTGGGATTTTACGCCTTGGTGCTAGTCGCCAGCCCCTGGCCTATGGAAGGCGGGCTTGGGGTAGTCACGGCACGGGCCCCGAGGACGGGTCGTGACAATTATCCCCCTTTTGGGATTATAAAAATTTTAAAATAAAATAGGAAATGCACAGAAACAGAATAAGAGTAAAAGATAATTTCCATTGAAAATCAAGTGAAGTACATCATAAAGATACAATAGACAGAAAAAATTATCCCTATTAAAGAATAAAATCCTAATTTAAATTCTTTTTGGGTTGCACCAAAGGATCAAGTGGTGATTTTCCTTTCCCTTTTTCTGAAGTAGAAGGATCTGTAGCAGATCCTCAGGGAACTTGAGGGATAGCTTTAGGAACATCAGTTAGAGAATGAGTCACTCTGATGATAATTAGCCTAAGATATTGAGATACTTCTCTAGGAGAGAGGATCAAAGTATGAAAACCAGTTGGAAAATTTGCATTAGGATCTCTAGCTACCCCATGCCTAAAGAAAATTGTAGTAGAAACTAGAGGGGTCAGATGAGATGTAACAAGAATGACATCTTGAGCCACCATAGTAGTTTTGGAAAAATGGAGAAATAGTTTCATAAAATTTATGATGTCCATAATTATGTTTCCAACCATTTCCATGTCACTAAATAAATAATTCTTCTCTTCCATAAAAATATTAAGCACTGAATCTGTCACCTTCAAATGATTCACTTTTTCTTTAAAATGCTGAAAAACTAGAGGCATTCTTATATTCTCTGTAAAGAACTTAAAATGAGAATTTCAATAATTCTTAGTATACATATAATATAGATAATAATTTATAGCCTTTGTGATAATATCTCTAACATCTTTCATATCCTTTTTGTACTCTATAACTAACATATAGACATGGTCACTATTATTTCAGAGTTTTCTAAAAATTTCCTAAAGAAGATCAGGTGCATTACTTGAAACACCACGAAGCTGCTCCTTAACAACTTCCCTGATCAACTTAACATCAAAAGTGTGATGTGGAGCTCTAGAATAATGATACATAGAAGTATGGTTTTCCACCCTCCATAGTAAATATTCTATAGAATCTACCAATGAAGACCTCATCTCATCCACAGTGGATCTTAAAGATTCCAACTCATTTCCAACATGTTATTATCTATTTCAACATCTTGAATATGATGCATAATTTTTTGCTGAGTATGACATATCACTAGATCAAATAGATACCTTGCATCCTTTTCACTCAACTTAGTAACTTGAGGGGCCTTATTTCTTAATAACATACAAAAATTAGAAATCATCCTTTCTCTAGAGGATCCCAAGTCACCTATGGTGACAAAATCCACTGGAATAGATGAAATAGTATGTGCATAAACTATCTCAATGGTAGGTTCATACTCATCATAAGAAAACCTATTCAATTCCCCAATAGCATCATTTTGATCTACCAAAGATCCCTTAGGATCCATCACTTCTCGCCAAGCTGGTCTCTTATCATCTGATTATGAGTAGTCCAGACCATGTCTGAGAAACCCTAGGAACCTATCCCATTATTTAAGAACTAGGTCCATAAATCTAACGAAAGAACTACCATAGGTCTTAAAAAATGAATTCTATATAGCTATAGACTCAACAACGGTAGGTAAATACACATTATTTCTTTGAACAACCATTGTCTTCTTAGTAGTATCATGTTAAAGATCTATCTAATCATCAACTAACTATTCAATAATAGTATTTTCAATAACTATGTGTACATCATTTATAGGATTACTATGAACACCATCAATAGTAGAATCAACTTAGTGTTTTTTCAAACTATTGTATTCCTCCCCTTTAAATGATTTTTTCTTATCATTCTGGTTATTCTATCAACATCTTCTACAGGCTGGGTCTCGCTTCAGATCTAGAGACAACTAGAGAAGAGATAAGTTCTTGGGAATCTCAACATCCACATCCCTAATGCAGCCACAATGACCATTATGATCAGAACCTCCATCATTTTCATCTTTATCTCCATAACCATCTTCATTTCCATTACCATTTTCCTCAAATTATCCTCCTCCTCCTTCTTCTTCTTCATTCTCATCACTATTCTCATCATATCCATTTTCTTATAAGGAACTAGAAGTGATTTTGAATTTCTATTCACCAGAAACCTTTGTTTCTTACTCACCACTATCTTCTTTTAATATAGATTCTCTGGTAGGGAGAGACCTAGGTGGACTAGGAGAACCATAGGTAATGGCTAGGGAACCTTGAGAAAAAATTGGGTCTCTTCCTTCCTCCACTAGATATTCCTATTCCTCATTACCAGTGGAAGAATCCTCTTCTTCCCCATCTGAGTACTCAACTAATTTATATGGTTCCAAACTAGGATCCACAAGATTATCTGGTCTGTTAGGATGATCAAATAGATTAAAATCATCATAAAGCCTTTCATTATCATCAATACACTCTTTCTTCCAAGGATTCTAAATGATCTTCTTCCCTTTAAAAATCACCCTTTTGATGAAATATCCTCAATATTTTAAAACAGATTATTCTTCTTTGTTAATCAAACCCTTGGATTTTAGCATTACTAAAATAAACATAGGGTAAATTAGATAATTTAACCTGTATGATGGATTACACATCTCAATCAGATATATATGCAATTTATATTATCTCTAATTTTTTTAATACATAGAAGATAAACATCTTAATACATCAGTATTGAGAAATAAACCTTTCTTGAGCATAGCGTGTGCTAGATAAATTTGATAATTTATGACATTATCTATTTATCTCAATAGTAATAAGTCTTATCACTATCCAATCTCTAGATAATTATCACGAAGAATATTCATAAACAAAATTATTATTGGCATTTGGAATAGTTCCTTGATTGTATTTTTAAACTCTGTTATAATGAACTCTCAAAAAACAACCCCACTACCTACAATAAAAAATAAATTTGTGACCATTTTTATTAGTTCTTACCCAATCTTCATCTTCCTTGAAGATGGACTTGAAGCACCAGTATAACCGGTGCAACCTAGGATAGAAAGGTCTCTAATTTATAGGGAACCATTCCACCCATCCTTGGTCTTGGAAAACTCCAATCACCATCAACTTACTCAACATTAAACAATAAAAATGGACTTCTTTTTTGGGCACCACAACTCTCTTAGAAATCTCTGGATTCACTAACTCAATAGTAACTGAATGACTGGATTCCCCTTTCTTCTTCATTGAAGGGTGGGACTCATCTAGAGAATATTCAGTAGCACGCTTCATTTTATCCATGGATAATGGTATGAAAGTATTAGATAAATGCGATGGATGGTTAACGGTTAGGAGAGAAAAATTTCATGATGAGTGTTGAGAGGAATTCATGAGGGAGTGATGGAATTGAAACTAGAATTTTTTTTTTGGTTTATATCACATAGTAATTTTACGTATTCTTAAATCACAAGTCGAAATAATAATTGAATAAAAATAAAAATTAAATAAATAATCTATATAATGAAATTAGAAATAGAGGCTTAAAAATTAATAGCGAAAAAATTGACAAACGTAAATTGATTATAATTTTGGGTAACTCCAACAGTGGGTGAAACCAATGGTGGTTAAAAATCAATGGTGGGTAAAACTCTACGGTGGGTAAAACCAATTGTGGGTAAATCAAATGGTGTGTAAAACCAATTGTGGGTAAAACTAATAGTGGGAAAAACCAACGGTGGGTAAAACCAATGGTGGGTAAAACTCAACTTTGGGTAAAACTAACGGTGAGTCCTAGAAAATTAAATTTAACCAAAATTAATCATACCACATTCATATTTGATGTAGTTTGTTCTCTCAATATTCAGAGGATTTTTGAAAATATTAGTAAGATGATGTTCTATAATGATTTAATCAAGAGTTATATCACTTTTTTAAAAAAATTCCCTTAAAAAGTGATGTCACACATCAATGTTTTTTGTTCTGAAGTGAGATACAGGGTTCTGAGAAATTTTTATTGTAGTTTTAATATCATAATGTGTAGGTAAATGTCAGAATTAATATCCATATCCAAGTAATGTGTGTTTTATCTACAAAATTTGTTCACAGAAGCTACATAAAACTATGTATTCAGCATTATAAGTAAGCACAACAATAGAATTTTTTTTCTTATTAAACGAAGAAACTAAAAACATTCCTAAAAGGTGAAATGTTATAGAGGTTCTTTTCTATGTAACTTGCAACCACCAAAATCAGTATCTGAATAACTAACTAGGTCAAATGATTTTCCTATAGGGTGGAATAGTCCTAAATTGGTAGTATATTTATGGTATTTGAAAATAATTTTTACAGTAATTATGTGTGAATGTTTTTGGTTTTCTTTAAAAAGAGCACACATACACACACTAAACTTAATTTTAGTCGGCTATCAGTTAAGTAGATAAGACTTCTAATCGTAACTCTATAACTATTTTGATCCACTGATTTCCCAGCATTATCAAGATCCAATTTACAGGTGGTACTCATAAGACTTTCACTACTCTCAGTGACATCCAAATTAAAATGTTTTAAAAGATCTTTGGTAAATTTATATTGATTTAAAATAATTTTTTGTTTATTTTGAAAATTTTTAAAAACTAATAATTAATTTTAATTCACCCATTAAATTTATTTCAATTTCATTTGTAATCATTTTTGAAAAATTAATACATAATGAATTTTAAGGATATCAAAAACTAATATCGTCTATATAAATTTAAAAAACTATAAAATCTTTTGAAATAAATTTTATAAATAATTTGGGATCAACTATACCTTTTGAAAATAAATTTTAAATAAGAAAAGTGATAATCCTGTCATACGAAGCTCGGGGATCTTGTTTTAAACCATATAAAGTTTTTTAACTTAAATAAATGATTTGGAAAATAAGGATATTGAAATATTGGGGGTTTTCAATAAAAACATATTCAACTATATATTCATTCAATAATGTTTTTTTTAAAATCAATTTGTAATATTTTTAAATATAGATGGTTTTCATAGGAAAAATTTTTTATAATGGCTTCAATTCTGTCCACAAGTGTAAAGGATTCATCATATTATATACCCTCTTCTTGACTATAACCTTGTGAATCTAGTCTATCCTTATTCCTTACTATTGTGCCAAATTCATAAACCTTGTTTCTAAACACTCATTTAGTGAATATATTCAACTTGTATTTGGGTCTATCAGCATGTTCCCAAACATTATTTATTTTCAATTTATTATGTTCTTATTTCATAGCTATTATGTATAATTCATCATTTATTTCATCATTGATGTTCTTAGGTTCCATGTGTGATAAGAATGCTTGATGTTCTACCTAGTTTCATAAAGAATCTGTAGTTTGAGTACCTCTATATAAGTCTAAAATAATATCATATAAAGGAAGTTATTTAAGAGTCCTAAAAACTCTAAAAAAATAATTTTTGGTCACCTCATAATCCTCTACTAGTTCAGGTTCATTCTCTTTATGTTCCTCAGAACTTGATGATTTTTCTTATTATTTTAAAGAAGAATAAGAAGATTTGGAATTTATGTTTATAGTGGATAAATCATCCTTAAGGTTTTATAAATTGGTATTAGGTTCATGTGGATCTGCCTCATCAAACATGACATGGAAAGTCTCTTTTTTAGTCTTGGTTATTTTTTTAAAATATCTATAGGATTTACTATAAGTTGAATAATCCAGGAAAATTCCTTCATCACTTTTGGAGGAAAAAGTTTCAAGCTTACCCTTAGTGTTAAGAATAAAGACGTCAAAATAAAAATCTCAAAAGTAATTAACCATAGGATTTATATTACTCCAAAATTCAAAAGGGGTTCTCTTTAAGAAAAGTATAATTAAGACTCTATTAATTATATACTAGTTGTGTTCACAACCCCTTTCCAAAATTAGATAGGTAATCCATATCATTAAGAATAGTTTGGGATATCTCTTGAAGTGTTCTATTTACTTTTTCTATAAATCCATTTTGTTGAGGTGTCCTAGGAGAATAGAAGTTATGAAAATATCTATTTTGTGTGAATAAAGATTCAATGTCTTGATTTTCAAACTCATGGCCATTTTAACTACTTAAGGACTTAATTCTAAGTCCACTTAGTTTTTCTATTGAATCGTCATACTTGGTAAAATTATAACAAGCTTCACTTTTTTAGCTAAAACTAATACCCAAGTATACCTAGTAAATTAATCTACAAGTATGTAGAAATAGTTCTTCCCATTTAAACTAGAAAATTTGGATATTCTATAAAGTTATTTTTGAACTAATTCAAGAGTTTGATAATTTGAAAATTATTTCTTTAATTTAAAGTAAATATTGGGTTTTTCCCTTTTTGACAGTGTTTACAAAAATAATTTAGAAATTCATGTTTGGGAATATCCCTATATAACCCTTTCTTAGTATGATTTTTAAGTGAGTGAATGTTACAGTGTCCTAGTCACCTATTCCAAATCCAATATTATCTATCAAAATAACTTAGTCAAGAAACATTTTTAGAAATCAAAGAATCAAGATTAACATCATACACATTCTCATTTCTCAAAGTAATAAATACTAAATCATTTTTAGAATTATAAACATAACAACAATTATTTTCAAATTTCACATGAAAACCATCATCACATAATTGTGAAATGATAAGAAAAAATTATTTTAAATTATCACCAAAAAGTAATTTTGAAATTAAAACTGAATTAGTTTTACTAATTTGTCTAAGACCAATGATATTACTTTTAGCATCGTAACCAAAGGTGACATGACCACCAACATACTTTATTAGGTTCTTGATGCTCATGTAATATTCTATCATGTGTCTAGAACATCCATTTTCCAAGTACCATGAATTTCTACAAGATATATTCAAAACTGTTTCCTATAAAATAAAGTTTATACCAGGAATGATTTTGGTGACCATATTTTATTGGTTCTAGATATGTTAGTAATTAGGGAATTAAGAACCCCTATTTTCTTAAAGATTTTACTATAAGAAGAATATAAACTTTTTAAAATAAAAACATTATTTTTTCCTCTTTAATAATAACTAGTAGTAGAAATTTTAGATTTAGATTTAGGAACAAATGTACTCTTAATAACTCTTCTCTGTCTAGGTTGATAGCCTAGACCAATAATGTAGTTAGGAGAAATTATTTTCCTAATATTTGAGCAAGATTTTCTCATATATTTACAAATATTTATAAATATTTATAAATATTTATTTAGTTACTCATTTGAAAATTTTATTTCAATAGTTCCTTTCAACAGTTGAGCATTATTTTTGTTTTCTATAGTGAGATCATATTTAACATTAAGGGATAAAAAAAATTATTTATTAAAAAAATTAATTCATAATTAAGCTCAATAAAGGTATACTAAAGTTTGTTTCATTATTAAAAAAATCCTATCTAGACATATCATCATCATTTTAATTTTTAGAGTGAACGGAATTATATATAGGAGATACAACAGTAACCTAAGATATGGTTGTCATGAAGCACATGTTAACTCTATTAGGAGTTTCTTCACGAGTAGTGTCTGTGTCACTAGAGCTATCCTCAGAGGCACTCCATGTGTATTTGATGTATTTTTTGTATTTTAAATCTTTTTTCTAATAAATAATTTTGTATTTAAACTTAGGATAGTCATCTTTAACATCTCCTTTTCTCTTACACTCTTAACAGGTAATATCATTTATGTTACCATCTCTTTTCCATCCCTTTTTTCAATTCCTTCTATTTTCATTCATTCCATTTTAACTCGACTTCCTAAATAATTTCTTCTTATTTAATAATTTCTTAAAACTTCTATCCAAATGGGCCATTTCTACATCACTATCAGCTAGTGATTCCTCACCACTAGATATTCCATCTTGTCCTTTTCATTTTATTTCTCTTTTTATGCAGTAGTCTTGAAAAAAATATATTTTTTCTTAGGTTAATCATATTCGTCTTGGATAACATTAAGCTATTCTTCATACATAATAAAATCCATAATAACTTACTTTATAGTTCGTTTACTAATGTCACAAGATTTCCTTATTGACATAGATGTCCCTTTCAATCTCTCTGGAAGACATCTCAGTAGTCTCATGATTTGGTCTTCATCTGAAACTTTATTTCCTATGAAGCTAATTATATTGGATATTTCATTGAACCTGATACACATATCAATAATTAGCTCATCATTTTTCATTTTAAAATTATCATAATTAATTATATAAATGCTCAATCTTGTTTCTTTAACCTTATTAGTCTCTTCATGAGAAATTGCTAATGTATCCTAAATTTCATAGGAAGTTTTACAAGAAGATATCATAGTGAATTATTAATATCCTAAATCACAATAAATTTAATTCATAGATTTATAATTATTGTTATAATCATGTTTATTTTCATCAACCCAAGTATTCCTAGCAGTCTTAGGTAACTCATACTTATCCCTTATAGTAAACCAAGTTTCAAATCCCATGATTTCTATATTTATTTTCATATTTAATTTCCATTAAAAATAGTTATTTCCATTGAATAAAGGAGTTGTGTTAGTATAAGAACCTTATTGTCTATTATCCATTTAAAGAACTAAATTTAAAATTAATGAAAATTTATGATATTTGAAACACAACTAAAATCATAGTTGAAAAGTTTTTGAAAACCCATTAATACCAAATGTTGGTTGGAGTGTGTATCCAAAGAGGGGGTGAATTGAGTACCCAATAATTTTTTTACCAAAAATAGGTTTAAAAAATCCCAAAAATATTTAAAATAGACTACTTAATCATAATAGTATATTAGTATAAGTTAAAATCTTTTAAAATATTTATCAAAGATTGATTAAATCTCAGTTAAAATAATTTTGAAAAACTAATTTAACTTTTAAAATCAATTTAATCAATCAAAACCTTATATAAAAAATAATTAAGACTAACTATCAAAGTATTGGTTTTTTTAGAGTTTAAAATAAATTCAGTTCTAAGGTTAGAAATAAAAAAAACATAACAAAACACAGAATTGAAAGAATACAAGAGGTTTAGTCTCAAGATGAGACCTAATCCTCTCTAATTGGAAATCACCTATTGCCAATAAGAATATATAAAATAATATATGATCCATAACCCATATCACGTATGCAATAGAATAGATTTTAATTCCACACAGTACCTCTTCCATAATAATCGTGGGAATGAAACAAACATAAGATACTTGAGGACCTCTTCCACAACACGTGGGAAAATATATGTAAGAGGGTTTGAGAAGATATCAGGTATCTTATGGTCAATGTTTAGGAGCTTATGTGTGTATTAGATATATATAGTAAACACACACTTCTCATAATTTATGTAAAATAAATAGAGAGAATAAATAAAGATGTATATATGATATATTTTTTTGGTCTGATGTGATCTAGATCTCGTGACTCCTTAAATGTATCTTGGGTAGAATATCAAGTTGAGTTTCTAAAAATCACAGTAAAAGAAAGTGTTTTAGACTCTTTATAGTGATTTTATAAGAATTAGACTGGATGTTCAATGTGCTCCACTTCTTTTAATGTTGATCACTGGTAAAGATGCTTCTTGTAAGGAATACTTAAAAACAATATTCCCTTTATCTTGAAATTTTCATCTTTATTCATATGTATTTGTATATCTATATGTATATATATATATATCACATAGATTATTCTTATTTTCTTTTTTATTTTATGAGGGAGTCTACTAATTATATAAAAAATAGTATGTAGGAAGAATCATCTAGATCCTCTTCCCCTCATACCGGATGAATAACAAGGATTTTAATGAATCTATACAATATTATAAGAACAATCATTAAAATAACTCTTGACATTAAAATATATAATATATAATTTAGAAATATTTAATTAAAAAAATAAGAAAATAATTGTAGTGACTCCTTTGAATCGTGATTCAACTCTGGCGATGACTTAGGCTGGTGGTGAGTTTGGCCAATAGTGACTCATCGAGCAGTGAGTCTTCTAAGTAGTAGGTCATCAAAACTCTTTTCTAAAATTTAATTATGATGGAAGGTCATATTCAATGGTGACTTAGGTCTGGAGGTAGGTATTTTCCATACTTATCTAATTTTCCATATGTCATCTCTCACGAAAGGTGTTTTCCATACTTTAAAAAATTTCCATAGGTCATCTTCAATGGTAGGTGTCTTCCATACCTTATCAAAATTCAATAGTTCATCTCTGATGGTATGTGTTTTATAAGCTTTATCAAAATTCTTTGTTCAGTGGTGATTCATATCTGGGAAGTGATACTTTCCCATACTTATCCAAAATTCCATCTTGGAGGTGAGTTATTTCTAACAGTAGGTCCTTCCAATACTTATCAAGATTTTCATCTTGATGGTTTGTCAACCCTGGTTGTGACTCATCTAAAATGGTGATTTATGTCTGACAGTGAGTTTTTTTAACACTTATCAAAATTTATCTCCAATCTAACTTATATTATAAACTGTTTTCACAACACATAAAACTCATTAATATAATATGAAACGTGATTTGATGATCATTAAAACAGGGGGTCTAACAGACTCTATTCATTAAATAAATTAATATAGCAGGGCAATTATAAAGACCAAATGGAATCACTATATACTCATAGTTTCCATACCTTTTATAGAATGTTTTATTAGGTATATTCTCTTTCTTGACCCTCAATTTATGATATACAGAATGAAGGTCAATCATGGAAAACTATTGAGCTCCACATAGTTGATCAAACAATTCATCAATATATGGTATAGGATACATGTTATTGGTTATAATATTGTTGGATTCCAAATAATCAATGTTGAGTTTCATTGATCAATCTTTATTATTGAAAAATAGAACAAGTGAACCCAAAAGATACACACTCATCCAAATTAATAACTTTTCAAGGTTATTTTGGATTTTCTTCTTCAATTCATGTAACTCCATCAAGGACACTCTACATAGAGTCTTTGAAATAGAGGTGGCATCAGGTATTAGTTCAATTAATATCTCAACTTAATGATTCAATGGAGTACTAGGAAAATATTTTGGAGATTTATTAAAAAACTCCTGTACAATATTTATATCATCAATGCTGAGTTTCTCCCCAACCATCTGAGATAAACACTGCTTTTGAATGGTAATAAAGACTCATGTAATGGATGTGATCTCAATCAGAAGTTCATATCTCTCATCACACTAATATATAATCATTGGGTTTTTGTAATATCAAATGTCACATCCCTTCCTTAGTTATTGATGTGGTATTTATGTAGATAAATCCAATATATGCCAAAAATAACAACAAGTTTGACTAGAGGGAGAATAACAATGTTTGCATGAAGCACATTCTCACAACCTTCAACTAGATAATAATCATAGAGTTGAGATGTGAACATCATTCCATTTGGGGTTTTCATTGCTACTTGAAAATATAATTATTGAGGATAGGAATTAACATTCCTAGATATATTTCATGATGTAGGGTAATTTATATAACTAATCTCAAATAAGATACTTTAAAATTTGAGCATAAAATTCACCAACCCAACTTCATCATTCTATCTTCATTCCCTTAATAAAACCAAAATTGTTTAAATGACCATTAATCATAATTAAATATAGTGATTAATCATGAAAAATCCTTCAGATGATGTATAAATTATGACATTGTATTTTAAACATATAAAACCTTGGTTTTAACCATGTTAATTCATGAACACCGTCTATTCAAATCATTCACAATGTTTCCTAAAGAATTTTTGAATTTTGAAAACCTATCCATTTGGAGTTTCAAACTAGGTGAGAATTAAGGATCGTTGTCTTGCACGAGGTGATGATTGAATCAAGCTCAATTCACCCTTTTTACAGTTATTACCCCTAGGTATAAATTTAGTTGAGCCACATCCACCTATGGTATCCAAATTGAGATGTAATTTCTCAGAAACCACTCACTCTATCCATCACTATAAAATAGTATATTTTCCTATAGTTATAATTATCATTATAGTTCTCACTAAAGTTTTCACATCCTAGTTTCCAGTGGTTTTACTAAACATTTATCTGATACCAACTATGACAACCCACACTTCTCATACATAATTATTATATCTTAATAGATTATTATTCATTACATAACATAACAATCCACACTAGAATAGAATAATTTTAATGCCTTTAGAAACATGGATTCCAAAACAATTGGTTTATAGGTGAACTACATCATCTCCTACTAATTTCTTCATAACTAGAACCCTTCTTAAACATATCATACATTAGGAGTTTCTTTATAAACTAGGAAAATGAAACATAAGAAAGGGTGGGATAAAATTATTAGCATGGGTAAACAAGGAAGCTATCAACATAACATGATCATAAGGTTATGAGAACATGAGAACCACATTTAAAAACCATACCTTTCATATCATAGATCATAAAATTAAGTCATGGAATACATATTGAGACATGAATCCTAAAGAAATAAATTAATACTATCCATTTAAGCATATAATCTTCATAAGACATTGAATTGCGTGATATAAATAAGAATAGAAACCCATTCCCTTAATACTCAAGGCTTCATTATCAGGAATTTCATACTCGATTGGGTCCACCCCCAAAGAAATTTATTAGTAATGGTTCACTCTCAATACTATCATAGTGGATTGGTTTTAATTAAAAACCCATTTAGTAATCATGGTTCACTCCCATGACTATCCTAGTGGATAAAGTCCTTTACTAAACTCAATTTACTCCCCATTACAGACCTGTTTATCTCTTGAAATATCAATCTTCACCTAGTGCATTGGAGGGAGATATAGGTCACACCCATCATATAGTGAAAATCATACATATGTGTGACATAATATCATAAAACATTCATTATATTATAATCAAAGAAAATAAATGGGTTTTATAAACATTTTATCATAGAATAACCCATTGAAATGAAATTGGTTTCATAAACATTTCATCATAGCTTCATAGCATATCCTGTCGAAAAAGAGTGGGTTACATAATTTTATTTTAATTGTAAAAATAAACATAAACCATCCATGTAAATAATAATGATGGTACTGATGGATAATATCCCTATTAAAACATTATAAATACCCAAAAAAATTAGTTGATGAATAGAAATTTCATAAAATGATTTTTAATTACAATATGATATGTATTCTATAACATATTGTAAAATTAACCTACATTAAATGTTACATATGTGACATAGTGTTATAAAAAATTTCATTTTAAACACATTTTATTCGTTGAAAACCATAATAGTCAAAAATAATAATTAAAAAAATACAGAAATTAAACATTTCTTACATAGATTAAACATATTTTTTATTCCCATAAATTTTTAAAATAGTTTCATTATATTATTATGGAATTAAAAGATTTTTAATAACACATATGATTAATGAACAATTTATTTTATTCCCCTCAATGTTTAATTCAACATAATTTTCATTTATCCTATTTTAAAAGTAACATTATTGAGGAAAATATATTTTCCATTTTAAAATAGTTTATTTAAAAAATGAAAATCTCCCAAATATTAAAGAAAAATTTTTATTTGAAAATATTTTTTATTTCATAAACATTAAAACAATGATTCCTTTTGCATTTTTCGTAAAAGTTAAAAAGTAACTTGTTTAGAAAATAAAAATAATATTCCTTTTAAACAATTTTAAAAAAATTAAAACATGGGTAAAATTTAAATTAAACAATATTTTTATAATCGCAAAAACATTATTTAATTTTTTCAGAAACCATGTATATTGAAGAAAAAGGTTTTTTGACCGAAGAGAGAAATTGAGTTGATTTAACTTAAAAACATTCTTCTGAACCCTTGAGTGTACAAAGAGAGGAGAATTAAATGAAAACATATATTCTAAAAAAACCCATAGGATAATAAAATTAATTAATTTCATGATAGATATATCAAAATATTCTATCATTAGAAGCTTAATCATAAACAGTCCCGATAAACAATGAGATTGTAACATTAAACCTTTAACACTTTGGTAACCATTGAATAAAAATCCCAATGAAATAAATAAACAATTATTCATATGAATATCCCATAATATTTATGATAATAATCATAAAATTAATTAATGGTAAGTACATATACACCATAAAAAAAGAAACATGTTGTGTATAAGTCATATGTCCTATAGAAATAAAATTGAGAAGAAAACCCCTTACCTTGTGTCTTAAATTTATTAATACACATTAAAAAATCCTATATAATAAATATATGCTTATTATAAATATATTACATAACCATACTCATTTTAATCATACCATATTTTATTTACCTATAACCTTTTATTAACTGTTTATTAACAATTCCATGTTAAACTTGTACTTCGGGTAATAACTACTTCATTTTTCATGTATGTTTCAGTTTGGTATTTTTTGTACATTTATTTTTATTATGGTTATATAATATATATAATTTTAAATACTATATAAATATCATATACGTTCATTATATATTTATTTATAATAATATGTTAATGTTATGAATAGAAAATGAATTACACCGTTCATGGAGACGGTAGGTCATATGTACGGATGAACGGTATTCAATTTTATTGAAGGATGAAAATAAATAAAGGTAAATAATATATCACATTCATAGAGACATTATTATTTCATATATATCACATATATTCATTAAATATATCCATATTACCTTCCATGTAAACAATAATTGAAAAACAAACCAAATCACTTCATAAGGCAGTAGTTCATCGTACACACGAGTGACGTTATCGTATTCCCACGAAATGGAAATTAATAAGGTATATATGATATAATAATTACATAATTATAATTATGTTATTGATATAATATATATAATTTAAATCCATCATTATATACACCCATGAGAGGCGATGATGGAAAATGAATTACTTCAGTCTGCGAGGAGATAGTATGTCGTACACATAATCAAAAGTTTCCTCTCTCATTTGATGGAAGAGGATGTATATGTAGTTTATTCCATAAAAATAATAAAATATAAGTATTTTTAAGATAATGGTGTTAATATATTGTAATTATTAGTAAATTAATAGAGGTGTGAATAGAATAACTTAAAAGAAAGAGCTTAGTGAAGACAATTATCTTCACTTGGAACAACCTCCTTTGGATCTCTTATTAAGAACCCTAGGTTTGGTATTTTGGAATTACCCTCAGCTCTAGAACGTAAATAGGAATGTTGGAAAGGGTTTTTATAGTTTTTTTTCAATCCAAAGGTCTTAATAGGTGTGAATAATTGATGGGTGTAATTTCACTTTTATAATTGAGGAGTGGCATTTTTGTAAATACCCAAAACAATTCAATAATGGGAAGCCACTGTCTACCCAAGTGCCTCAAAAATTGATAAATAATTTATTTTAGGGATTATATGTTTTATCTACACATCCAAAAAAATACACATGTTTTATAAATGTTTATCCTTATTATCTAAGTTTACTCACTTTTACGATTTTATTTTTCAATATTGTAACTAGTATTTTTTATTTACCTAGGTTATTTATCCTTTAGGAATAAAATTAAAATGAAAAATATTATATAATTTTTACCAAATAATTATAAATATGAAATATAAATTATTCAATAATTATTCTATGTGTGTTGAAAATTAATTTTATCACATGTGTATATCACTCACTAACCCATGTTTAAACCTTAACCGTGGTAATTAATTTTTATTATTTTTACTAGTAATTTTGGCCAAAAATTAATTTAACCTTATTATATAATATAAATTATTATTATTAAAAATATGGAATCAATTTTATAAAGTTTAATTAAAATAATTGGAATAATTTAATCTAAAATAAATTCATAAACTCAATGAAAAAATAGTTTTCCAAAGAGAAAATTTCTAGAAGCACAGAGGATTTTAATATGAAAATTTAATAGGAAATTGGTAAAAATGAATCAATTGGATTAATAAATATATAAGTGAACTAATTTTACATTTAAAATAATTTAAAATAATATTTATCTTCTAAATTCTTTATAAAATGCAATTTTCAATAAAAAATATGTATTTTTTACTATAAATTGAAAAATTGATCTTTTCATAAAATTACCTAAAATTCAATAAAATATATTTTTTATGTGTATATTAAAAAATTAAATTTATTTTTTGAAATAATATTTTTAAAATTTAAAAAATTACTTTTATTATTTGTTCTCAAAAATATATATAAACATTTTTTGAGAAAATAGTATTTTTAAAACAAATATAGACTTTACTAATAATTATGTACTTTTTTATCAATATTATTTATTTATAAAAAACATTATAAATAATTTTAAAATTTTGTTCATTGATATTAATTCTTACATGTTTAATTGATTTTTTATAATTCTAAAATTTAAATGATAATACTAATATTATATTACAGATTCTTACAACTCGGTGTTATGCGTAACACAAGCTATCAAATAAATTTATTTTATTCTAAAAAATCTATATTTAATAAAAATTATAGGTGTTAAAAAAACTACCATACACCTCAATTACATCTCCTATAACATAACCAAAACTAAGACTTCATCATCCTCCCTTTAAAATAATTAACCAACCTTAGATCTCTAATCATAATTACTTGCTTAAAAATATATCCTAATAAGAAATCCTTAATAGTATCATAATACCACTCCCCTACAGAGACCCTTTCTACTCTATAATCTCATAAATTACTTAATTATGGACCTTACTTTCATTAAAAATATAAATTCTAAATTACCTTCTAATTAACAGTCATTTCTGATGTACTTTCTTTTACTTAATAAAAAATTTTGGTTTATATTTTATTACTTAATTCATCATACCTTCCATATATATAGATAATTAAGAAATAATGTTTCCAACATAGTAATATATGTTAAATATATAATCTATAAATCGAACTATAATAATGAATTCATATCCATCGTCCATTTTATTGTTTTATTCTATATTTCTCCTTTTTATTCACATTTCTAAAATAATTATTATTTTTATAGGAAATAACATAGAAATAACTCAAATATGTCATATTATTAACATAGAAGTTTTTATAAAAATGATATAAATAATAAGATATAATAGAGTAATGTAATAAATAACTAAAAATAAGACAATATAAAACTGAATAATACTGAATTTAAATAAAACAAAGCATACAATTGACCCTTCATCCATAATAAAATAATATAATTGAGCCCAAGGGATGATATAATAGTGAACTGTATAAATAAATTATAATCCCTCCCCATAGACAAAGCATATTCAATGTTCCCATGGTGAGAGTGATAATATTAACTTTCTCACTAGGGTTTGAACAGAATATATTAATATCATTTAGATAGTTATAAGAAGAAACATGTTATATTATACAATAGGTTGGTTTAACAAGATGAATGATGGTGACTCCCAATAGCCATTTTTAAGGGGATGTTAATAGAGAAAAATTATAGTGATAATTAAAATCATTAGTTCATAGGGGATAAATAAAAAAGGATTTAATCTTAAATAATGGTATCTTAGAATAAAAAAAAATAAGTAAGGAAATTTTTTTTAAAATATATAATAAAAGTGTATAAATTCACTACCTTGTGGAGCAAAGGTGTATAATTCACTAGAACAAAGCACCACTGAATTAATGAGGAACTTCCTTTAATATTCTCCATGTGAACTTTAATAATAAAAGAAAAAATATTTACTAAAATAGGCATTGAAAACTTATTAAAGGAATAATAAGGATAAAGGTAGTCAAATATAAAACATTGAAATAATAATAATTTAGATTCACAAATCATGTCATAGAACTCTTGGACACATTTCCTCCATTAGAATATGATTATACCCCTTTAAAAATAAATACAACTCATCTAATTGGATACAACCATGGGTGGTCATAAAAGATTAATTATCACCATATCAACCCTCCTAAATTTCAATAACTAAATAATGGTTATAGTGATTTTAATTTCACCATGTCATGACATGATAATTCATGTCGTGGATACTAAAAATAAAAGGAACTTATTTAATGTAAAAAATTCCAAATTTTAGTGTTTTACTAATGATTATTCTAATATCAATAGTAAACTATGATTTAATAAAGATAGTATATTATGATTGATAGTTTTCCTATACTAATCATAAAATACAAATTAAAACAGAATAAGTATTTTCCATGTTGTTGGTAAAGTAAATAACTAATATATTTGTTTCATAGAATCAATAAATTGGAAAATGTAGAAGCCATCCTTTGATATATAATATATTAAATTTTTAAGAAGTTCAAGTAATTTGATTGAAATGTTACAAAGTCATAGAGACCTGGGGAGTTTATAATATATATATTTTAAGGTGGGGAGTCTAAAATTTGATAAAAGTAAGACCCACATTGTGTTGCTTAATATAAATTAGAAAATCATTCAATGTATTAGATTTTATATATCAATGTGTGATAAACTTATAATTTAAAAAACTATTAATATATAATAAAATATAAGGAATATATAATATATTGGGTCCTGTGAAACGTATTTTATTTTGTGATAAATCAGTATGAATGAAATTAACTTCATACATAATATATTTTTGACATATTTTAATATGTACTGATTATTATACTATGATGTGACCCTAAATAAAAATATCTTTATTTTACATAATTCACATAAATTAAATATTACATCTCACAAATAGGACATAATACAAAAACATAAGTTTTAGTGCCTTTGAGACTAAAAAATATATTTAATGATACTTGTGAAAATTTGTCCATAATTGAACCAAAATAAAATCCCTTATAGAATTCTCATAATTTATAAACATATTTATAAACTAAGGAAGAGAAACATAAGAAAGGGTTGAGCTAAAACACATGTTAAGGGAAACTTTTCAACATTTCCATAAGTTTTATATCATGATAATACATGAACAATAGAGAAATATATTATACAAAATAACAAATAACAAAAAAATATTTCAATAAGTTATAATATAAGAATATTGTTTCTCAAATTAACAAACACGTACCATGACATAAGAGTAATATTTAATAATTTTGATCCAAGGAGAATAATTCTATGAATATGATATATTAATATTGGTTTCATTGAAACATATCATAATATGTAATTATGGTATAAAACATAAGAATATTAAATCCTCATATTGTGAGCATATCAAATAATGGCCACACTTTAGGGTGAGAATATTTAAGAATAATCTCCATTTATATTGTGACTATATCCAATAATTACCACCCTATATGTTTTTAGGTTATCCAAGTAGTCTTACCATTTATGTCTTGAGTCTATCTATGAAGGATCACCCTTTATTTTGTGAGTAAATCTATGAAGGCTCACCCTTTATGTTATGATCATATACAAGAAGTCCCATTGTTTATGCTATGAGCATATCTAGGAAGGATCCCCCTTTATTTTTTGAGGGTATCCAATAAATATCACCTTTATGTTTAGATATTTTCTAATAAATACCACTCTTTAAATTGTGATCGTATCTAAGAAGGCCCACACTTTGGGTTGGGAGTGTAGTCTAAAAAGGCCTTCCATTTATGTTATGAGTGTACCTCGACCATAATCATCAATAAATTTGTGTTTGATGTGATATAAATTATTTCAACATGTCATGAAAACACATGGCAAGATAACGGGATTCATATACCATTAAAATGGAATCACATAAGTAAATAATTCATATTTCCGTCAATAAGTATAACATGATAAACCTAAGGAAAATAAATTGGTATCCTGATATATTCAGTAACATTCTAGGTAAATACCATTAAATAAAGTTAAAAATTATTATGGTATTTAGAATTTATAGATATAGGGTATATGATTTAGTCAATAATTTTCTCAATCAATCAATGTATAACATCTATGTGAACATCCTTCAATTAAAGAAATAAAAAATATAGTATTCAAAAAGGAAAGTAATTAGAAGAAAATTTATTCTTATTCGTAATGGATGGTTAGGAATGACAAAGGTAGTTAAGTATCATATCATTGATTTAAAATGAAATTAAATAAGATATTTAGATAAATAATATAAATTATAATCTATTTCAAAGGATACTGACTTAGATGAAAAAATTTTTTTTGGAGTTTTAGAAAAATCAATTTGGAAATAAGAACTATCCATCTTATTTTGAAATAATCTTAAAAGAAATACATTTTAAAAATATGTGAAAAATAATTTCTTTTAGAAACCATAAAATCATAGATTTAATGTTCCATATAAAATAAAAATGGTTTCAAAAGGATATTTTTTCTTATAAATGATAAAATAGATTCTTTTGTCAAAATGACCCAAACAGAAAACATTTTATTGATTTTCATTTCAAAAAAAATAAAAGAATATAAAGGTAGTTGAAAATGAAAACTTTGCATTTTAAAAAGTAATATAGGTATATCCCAAAAATATGTTTTTTAAGATAAAATATGAGGGAAAAAAATTTCCATTTTATTTAAAGACTATAAAAATTCCCCATATTTTTTCATATTTTATATATCTCATTTTTAAAATTAGGTTGGTGAAATAAACCTTGCATCTTGAGTAACATTGGAATCTAAACCCTTAAAAGATAAAGAGATTGTAAGTAAACTTTTAATAATATGAATGAAAGATAATTCATAATGTAATATAATAAATATAAATTATACATATAGAAACTTAGTCCTTTTCCATATTTTATTACATAAATTTTAACATAAACATAAAATAAACCCAATCCAAAGATCGAGAGGTCTAGTGTATTTGTAAGACTGGGTTCAAAATACATCATAATGAGACTAAAACACAACATATTTATTTTATTTTCCATAATTTTATCCATAATTTCTTTTATCTCTTAAAATTTCATATTATAACCTAGGTAAATTCATAGACAAAAGGGGAGAGCTAAAATTCCCCAGAAGGTAATAGATATTTTAATAAATCATAACATGTGAATCAATTAGAATAACATGTTATCATAAAAAGGAAATGTTGGTGAATAATCATATGGAATACTGAAATAAAAATAAGGCATTAAAAGATCATGGAATCAAAGGAATTTTACAACAATATGAAACATCACATAATAAAAAATCAAGGCTAACTACCAAGACAACATCACATGATGGAAAAAGTTCTATCATGGATTAGGTTTAGTCAATAATTACTTACATATCATCTCAAGATATATAAACATTACCCAATTAATTATAGAACTGTCTTAGCAACCATCATATCATGTACATGAATATGTGTTCCACCTGAGGGAATCAAATATATCGCATAATAATAATAAATATTTACAGAAATAAATGGGTTGCGTAATCTTGTCTCATAACACAATCATAGTAGATTTTAAAAATATTCCAAATAGAGGATGGAATAAATTATTTTTGATTTTATTATATAAATAAATATGAATTTTTAATAAATATGGTGTTCATTTGAAAAAAAAATCATGAGAATAGGAAGAATATTTAGTATATAAATTAACTTTTAAAATGGTTTTTTATATAATTTGTTAAATAATTATAAAGTAATAATAAATATAGAATTTTCATTAGAAACCAGATCTAAAAAAATAATGTTTATCAATAAAATATTACTTTATTTAATAAAATCATGAATGTGAATAAATACTTTGATAGAGTGTTACATAATAGGATTAATGGATTGAAAATTTCCCCTTAATCAGGTTTTATTTAAAAGAATTCATTGAGAAATGATCTTAAGGAATGTATAACCCCATCAAAGGAATGGATTATATGATGGATATATATGTAAGATACATGTATATAGAATTTAAAATCATTAAATAACACTAAATATAGATATAAAATTAATTTATTGATATAAAGGTGGTAACCTAATGAAAACATGGTGGTTTGTAGTGATCTCTTACCTTATGTTTAGAATAATTCTTCACTTGTACATAATGTTTTGAATAATAAAATTTGATACATAAATTAATTAATTAAAAAAATTACAACTGTATTTAATTAATAATTATTATATTACGTTCATTTAAAACTGTTTCATTGAGATGTAAGGTTAATTTCACTCTTCTTAAGGTGTTCGATTTAGGGTTATAATATCGGATATCTAAAAGATAATTATTGAAGTCCTTGTGAAATGGGACAAAAATTATAGAACTGAACTGGAATGAAATTAATTTACTTCAAAAAAATTAAATTCCATCAAATATTCATTTTTCTGACATAGGGATGATTCGTTTAGAAAAAAATGTTGACATTATATAGTTAGTTCATTTAGGCAGTTTTACCAACCATTGTGAACTAGATTCATTTTATTTAATATTCTGGATATATATTCTTTAAAAAATATTAAAAAAATCGTTAATGTACATATTTAGATGATTTTGATCAATTATAAGTGAATTTTAACCTTCTATAAAGGAATTAATGAAAAATAATAACTCAACATCCACGGAAACCATGAAATGCCACCATATGGAAAAAATATGTTTTAGAATATTAGAAGTGGGGAATGAGATATTAAATAGATATAATAAAGAATAATAATATTATAAATACTAACATTATCATAAAATCAACTATAAGAGTGTATTGAGGATTTATAATAAGGAAATAAATAAATAATTCTTTGGTTTGAGCATTACATTCTCCTTTGGATGTCTTTTCTTAGGCTTCTACTTAAGGCACCTTATGGTTAGTATTTTTAAGAGAAAAAACTAATATATGTACAATGGGAAGATATGAAGAGAAAAATTAGTAGTGATTTTTTAGGTAATTAAGTAAGAGTGCGTGAAGAGAATGTGTGTTGAGGGTTGTATTTATAAGGGGAGGGGAGTGTTCTTTTTTTAGTATTATATTCATTAGTTTAATATTTTGGCTCAAGAAATCCAATAATGATGAATATTGTGAATATATAAATTAATTATTTCATGTGAGGTCGATCCAATTTTTCACTTACATCATTTGTGCCTCTCTTCTGTAAGAATTTTTCTTATAATGCAAATTATCACATTTTTCTACACTTTACTATTCACCAAAAATTCAACCGTGTTAGAAAAAAATCACCTTAAATTTTTTTTGTTCTGTAGATTTCAAAAAATTAAATCTATTTTATGAAAATAATTTTATAAATATGAGAAATTTAATTTTGTAATTAAAAAATATATTTATTTGAAAAATACCAATTTTAATATTATGATCGATTTTCAGACAATTTAAAAATTTATTTATAGTTTTGTAAAATTAAAAAAATTATAAAAAATTATATTAATTTATAAACCCATTTTATTATAATAAAATTTGTTTTAAATTTTTTATATTTTATAAAAATGAAAATAAAACATATATGTTATACAAAAATATAAACACTTATTCATCATTTTTAAAACATAAATTTAGTTTTATCATGATAAAAGTATGTCATATTTTCATTTTATAAGATACATAAATATTATATTACACATCCACATGTAATGATACAATTCTAAGGGTTTGGTTACTATTCTAAACAACCAAATTACTATTCCAATGGCCATATTACTGTTGTTATGATTATATTTGTAATGGTCATATAGATTATCTATATTTTTTAAAATATTTCATAATTCATTTGTTATTCATTCACATCTATTTTATCTCAACATTATATATATTTTCATTTTGAAAAAACTGAATATTTTATTACTAATATTCTACTTCATTTCTGCAATGATGCTTGTGAGTGAAATTATTATCATGGATCGGTAGGGTCACAATTTTCATATTATAGTTATCCAATTTTCTATTTTTTATCCTATTGTAATATTTTCAATTATTATGGATATATTTATTCTCTAAATGTAATGTTCAAAAATAATATTAAAATTTTTTTTGGCTTTGTCATGGGGTGAATGTGGTTTATATAATACTACAATACTAAATATTACATGTTTATATGAGGAGGAAAATTGAATTGATAAAATTATAGGGCATTATAATATACCCCATATAAAAGTAAATTGGTTCATAACAAGAAGTATGTATCAAGTATTAGGAATTGAGACCAAGAAACCCCTTTCAGGAAACATAATCATTGAGGTAAGAATTATTTGATAATGAGGTTATATGGAAGATTTTTAGAACCCCATAAATTGAGTTTTAAACAAATCAAAAATTATTTATTAGGTATAATAAATTAAAATTGTAACAATAGAGTTCAATAAGATTGTTTGTAACCCAATGGAGGATAATTGAGTTAGAAAAAACCCATAACTTAGTCCTAATTCCCTCTATGAATTATTATAACATCCTAAATAATAAAATTAATTTTATTATATACCTTATTAAGAGCCTTGTTCATATATATTTCAAGTATTATGAACCATTTAATATAATATGTTATTTATTTATTATATAGATTTTTCTTTCATTGGTTATTTTAGTTGTTTAGGTCAATTTCTATGTAACTCTTTTGTTATGTTTACCATGGTTAAATATTTTATAGAATAACATCAAAATATAAATAATTTTAGGGTTGTATTTAATTTATTAATATATTAATATAAAATTTACACAGTTATATAGGTTTTTATAAAATGAACCTGGATTACGAAAGGTACCCTGATATGTTCATTTTAGGTGGTTTAGTTTAATATGAATTTTTATTATTAATATCACTTATAGAATGTAAAATATTATATTTTTCTAATATTAATAGTGTCATAAACATCATTTTTTACCATAAATAAAATTTTAAAGTCATCCTTGTTAGGTGGTAATGGAAAATAAAGCACGCCGCTTTCAGAAGGTTGTAGTCCATATGTACGCATGGTCGACGTCCTTTTGTTTTTCTTAATATATGGAAAAAAATAGGATTTTTTTCATTAATATAACAACACATAATTATACTAGTGATACCGATTTAATTGTATTACTACATTTATGATATGTTTTAAAGAGAAGTATTAAGAATAAAATGATAACGATTATGTAATATTCTCTTGGTGACCTTGAACTTTTTCTTGAAAGTCTCCATGGAAATGAATGTATTTTGATAAATTCTAGAGACGAGAGATTTATATAAGTGAAATAAAATTTTAAGAGAGGTAAATTTTTCATATATTTAAGAAACTTTTTAAAGGTACATGTATCATTGAAATGTTTTTGAGTGATCACCTTTTATAAGTGGAGAAATTTTCATTATTTGGAAAACAATTTATTTTTGAATAATGGAATGACATTATTGAATGTTAAATGGATCCAATAGTGAAAAATAATTTAGTGGATATAGTTTTTGGCCAATAAATCCCTAAAAATCACATTTTTTAAACAATTTTTAGGTCTTTTACTGTTAGATTTTTTAAATTTTACATTTTGGTTGTAACCGTTGTAATTAGTTTTTTTACTAAGTAATTTGTGTTTTATAAAAATTATAAGATAATAAATAATAAAAAATTGGGTTTTATGGAACATAAATTATTCCTATATTTAATCTAATCTAATATCTTAATATGATAAAATTAACTTTTAAAATAAAACATATAATACATAGAAAACTTGTTTTTGTAAAAAAATAATGTTTTAACCATTAAGTATTCTAAATATTATATAACATTAATTAACAATTAAATTAGTGATAATATATTTATGTATATGTTTAAACATCATATCAATATAATTATTTAACATATAAAAATTTAATTTATTAAATAAAAATTGTGCAGTATTAATAAAATAATTCTTTGAAAATAACACTTTTATCATTATCATGGTTAATTACTTTAATCTTAGTAATCAAACATTTATACCTGAAAATTAAATTTAAAATATTAAATAATGTGAAATTTTTTTTATAAAATATGAAATCCATTTTTATATTCAATTTCCATAGAAGATGAAACAAATTTTTATTATAAGCGAATAAAAATATTAGTTGAGTTTCCAAAATGATAAACAAGGGTATTATAAATGTTACATAAAATTTTTAAATGGTTTATTTTACTTTATAGATACATATATTTTAAATAATATGATTTCAAAAAAATAGTCCATCATATATTAATATAATTTCATAAAAGTTACGGTTTTAGCAAAATCTTTATTTCTTCACTATTCATCTAAAAATTAATTATTTTTGAAAAATACCAAAAATTTATCCTTGGATGATATTTATATAATGAATAAAAAAATGAATTTATTTTTTTCATAATAAAATTCTAAAATTTATAAAATTTTATTTTAAATTAAAATACAATATAAAAGAGAAACATATTTTAATAAAAAATCGTTTTAAAACTTTTAGTGTTTTTTATATTATTTTGTATGAATTTTTAATTTATTACAATATTCATACTTATTATAGGTTTTATTATTATTAAATTTTATTGAAAATATTATTCTAATATGTTTTAACTCTTTTTAGTTTAGATTTGAGAGTGAAATAATATATCAAATATATTATTAATTTTAAGAAAAATATATTCCAAAATCTCGTGGTGTTACATTCCCCCTAAAAATATTACATCCTCACAATCTTACTTGTTACTTACTAATAAAACTATATATGGATTTATAATATATTGGAATGACTCAATATATAATTTCTAGATATATTTCAACCTTCAAAACTTAGGAAATATATCATTTTCCTTATAATAGAATTATCCCAAATATTAAGTTTTTCTCTAACCATTTGAACCAAGTATTTATCATTAATCATACCTGAAATGATAGACTATCATAGGTTGATATGAAATTTTATTTCCATATTTCACAAAATAATTTTTCATTTAAGTGGATAGAAAAAATCCATTCCCAAAAAAAACATTAAATTTATCTAAATGAATTATAGTAAGACTTGCATGAATCATAATCCCATAAAACTTTAAGAATATTACTTTATCTCAGATACAATAATAATACCACTAGATGTATTTATTTATAATATGATTTATTATATTTATTTTAACTTATATGACATAATGAATCCCTAAATATAGAGTGAATAGTACTCAGAATGACTTATTTACCACTATCCACTTCAATAGTAGTCGTTTCATAGTCATTATCTTATTTTTTGGTTTAGGAGGTTGTTTAAGTGTATTATCCTTATTATCCCTTAGATTAGAGCATAAATTTTCATAATTCACAAACCAATTATATTATAATAATTGGAAATTATTCTCATTCATTGCATTAGTTGGATTATTTGCTCCATATTGATGGTTATGAGCTCGTTGGCCAATCCTTACATAACTAAAACATTTTATTCTTATTTTGAGACATTACCTTTGGTTCTTCTTCCCCCTTTCTTCACATGTTGGAAGTTAAATATTCGTTCCATTATCATCTACATCACCTAATCTTCTATGAAACTCTATCGTCATCTACTTTGCTGTGTTCCGATGTTTGGAAATATTCATGTTATGAATTATAACTCAAGATAGTTGGGTGAGAATAAACATAATATTTTTATCACTATATTTTATCTTACTTGGTTATTTATTATGAATATTACAGTATTTTCCATCAAATCCATTATTAAAATAGTTCCTCGTAAATCCATCAATATCTAAATAAAAAATTTACAATCTTTAGTGATCAATGATATCTTCAAAATGGAATTATACTCTCATGAAAAAACTCAACCTCATAATGTATTACTCTTTGAATTATTACATTAGCAATTGTTAAATCTAGGATTCTTTCGGTTGGGATCTCCCATATTACTTAACTTAATTTCTTAACATAACAATGGATTATAAAGATAATATGATTAAAACAATAATATCCCATATGAGTTTATATCTAAGTGTGCAGTATTAGGGCCACTAATCATACATCGACGTGGAGATTAAGTTAATACTCAACCCGATTTTTCAGGTTGATTACCCCTACGTGCTTATATGACACAACCACATTCACATTCTAGTATTAAGTAATGAATGTGATTTCTAGGAGAACCACACAATCTCTACTTTACCAAAATTTTGGGATATTAACTACTATAAATTTTCCCTATACCCATGGTTTCAAGGAACTATGGGCAACTAAAGTGTCGTTATAGCCTTGATCTATACCCACAGTTTAATACACCAATACCCACAATTTCCAAACCGTGGGTATAATTGTATTCCACTATTCCATTAAACCTATACCCATGGTTTTAAAACCATGGGTATAGAATTAAAAAAAAATAAGATGTTGTGGGATTAAATCCCTAGACCACGTGTTTATGGTTCCAGCACCTAACCACTAACCCATTATCTCTTATTGGTATATAAATATATATATTATTATATTTATTTATTTAATCTATGGATATATGTGGAAACTATGGATATAGGTGCTCCTGCCAAAAAAATCCATGTGGAATTTCTTTCCTACCACAATGCGGGAAAGCTATACACATGGTTTTAGAAAACCATGGGTATAAGAATTTAAAAAAACCATATACCCATGGTTTGTGTAAAACTATGAGTATAGGTCTTGAAAAAAAACCTATACCCACAGTTTTGGGCAAAACTGTGGGTATAAGATCCCATACTATCCCTATGTGCATGGTTTTCCAAAACTGTGAGTATAGGGCCATTTTCTAGTAGTTATTATTCTAAACATAGACTTACCCTATAGACTTATCCCGATGGTTTTCAATAAATTTATTTAATCCTAATACCAAAAATATATAATAACATTTCAAAAAATAATTAAACCGTACTCTGATGCCAAATTAAGTGACCCATTCTAAACATATCTTTATTTTACATCACTTTTATAAATTAAAAATTACATCTCACACCTAAAACAAAATCTAAGGAATTTAATATTTTGTGTCTTTGAGGATCAATGACTTATTTAAATATAATTTTGAAAATTTATCTATAATAAAATCACAATGTACTCCCTTATAAATATCTCACAATTTGTACTCATCTTCATAACCTAGAGAAGGGAAACATAAGGGGTGAGCTCAAATGCTTGGTAAAGGAAAACATTTTAACATTTCTTAAATAGTTATATCTTGATAAAACATGAAAAGGGGAGAAATATCATATTAATAGTAACATGGATCTATAAGAGTGGTCCTTATATTATGATATAAGGACATTAAATCTCAAATTACTAAACTTGTACCATGAAATAAGAGTATGGAATAATAAACATCATCTGTGGAGAAAAATCATAACCATGTGTTATAGAAATATTAGTGTCATTAAAAAAATAATAATTAATTATGGTAAAAAACATAAAAATAGGTAATAATAATATTCTGATAATATTTAATAAGGCCCACACTTTATTGTGTGAGAATATCTAAGAAGTATCTACCTTTATGTTTTGTGTGTATCTAAGAAGGCCTGCCATTTATATTGTGAGGGTATCCCAAAATTCTCACCCTTTAGTTTGTGACTATATCCCAGAAGGCTCACCATTTATGTGGTGAGTTTATATAAGAAGTATCACCATTTATATTGTGACAATATACAATAATACTCACCCTTTATGTTATTATTGAGTCTATGAAGTCTCAAATTTAACCTTGTAAGTGTATCCTAGAAAGATCACCTTTTATGTTATGAGTGTATCTAAGAAGGAACACTCTTTTTGTTGTGAGTGTATCCAAAAATTCCCCCATTTATGTTGTGAGTGTAATACAATAAGGATCTCTATTTTTTTTTTGGGAGAAAATCCAAGAATTTTTTCCCTTTATATTGTGAGTTTATTAAACATGGCTAATGCTATATTACTACATGATATATAAAACCATGACCAATGCATTGGCGGGTAATATAGGACCCCACCCATTATCATCCATACATATTTGTTCCATATGATATCTATCATTTTAACATATCATAAATAATAATGGGATGAAAATGGGTTTCATATAAATTTCAAATGGAATCACATAAGAAATTCATTCTTGATTCCATCAATTATCATAACATGGTTAACCCATGGATAATAAATGGGTATCCAAATATATTCAGTAACTTTATAAGTAAATACCCATCAATTAAGATAATGGAGAATATGGTATTTATAGAGTATAGATAAAGGGTATATTATTAATTCAATAATGATCTCAATTAATTTATGTATGCAATCAAGGTCAACACCCTTCAATCAAATAATTATAAAACAATGTATTCATAAAGGAAACCCATTGGAAAAAACCTTATTCTTATTAATAGTGGATGGTTAGGAAATACAAAGGTAATGATGGACCATATATTTAATTTAAATGGATAGTACATAATCTATCCATAGATATAAGTTTGATGGTAACATTTGAAGAATATTCTTGATCAAGAATAATATATGTCAAAGGACAATGGCCTAAATTAAAAAACCTTTTAGGAGTTTTAGAAAAATTTCATTGGAAATAAGAAATATCCTTGTTCTTTTGAGAAAAATTAATATATATATATATATATATATATTAAAATATATGAGAAAAATAATTTCTTTTTGAAGCCAAGAAAATATAGAGAGAATATTTAATATAATATGATAAAGGTTGTGAAAATATATATTCCCATAGAAGCGTTTTAATATATTGTTTTGTTGAAAACTACCTAAATAAAAAAGGATAAATTAATTTTATTTTAAAACATTCAAAAATAGATTAAATGTAGTAAAAAATTAAATTTTTTAATTTTTAAAAACAATATAGGGATATCTAAAAAATTGGAGTTGAAGATAAATAATGTATAAAAAAATTTATTGTAGTAAAAATACGTTTGTTGAAAACCACATCACTTAAAATATTAGACAACATCAATATAAAAAATAGAAAACAAATATTACTAAAAATAACCATATTGGAAGAAAATGAATATGATATTTGAAAAAGTAACATAAAAAGTACCCATTTGGGTTATCATATTTGAGAGATCTTGATTTTTTTAATTTGGTGGGTAAAAGAAACCTTACGGCTTGAGTAGCATTTAAATTAAAAAACTTTAATGGGGAATGTGATTAGAACTAAAATCTCAATACCATGAATGAAATATAATTCATGTTATAATATAAAAAAAATATAATATACACATATTATAAATGTAAATTGGGGAATAGAAAGAAATATGTCTCAATAAATAGGAATTATGACCAACAAACCCATTTCAAGTAACATAATATTTACGGCAAGAATCATCTGATAATGTGGTTTTAAGGAAGATTTTTAAAACCCCAAAAATAAAGGATTTAATACAATAAAAAGTGTTCATTTGGAAGAATAAATCAAACTTGGAATAAAGGTGTTCAATAAACTAATTTGTAACATAATAGAGGAAAAATGAGTTATCATAAACCATTACATTGGTCATGATTTTCTCTGCACATGTGACTAACATCCTAAATATTAAAATTAAGCATATTATATAACATATTAGAAACATTATCAGTATACATTTCATTTTAAAGGACCATTTTTTATCATTTTCTATTTATTTATTATATGGTTTAAGTATATATTATTTATTTGAGGTGGTTTGGACAATTTCTATGTAAAGTTTTTGGTATATTAACCCTGGTATATGGTGTTGTAGAATAACTTCATAATCTCTATAACTTTAATGGTGTATATATTTCATTATTATATTACCAAAAAATTTATAACATTATATAGGTTTTTATAAAATGAACTTAGATTAGAAAAGGTAATCTAATAAGTTTATGTTAAGTCATTAAGATAACTATAAATGTTTATAATTAATATCACTTATATAATGTCCAATATTATCTTTATGAAATATTAATTCTTTCATAAACATGATATTTTTACCTTAAATAAATCTTTAAATTCATCTATTTTTTATTATGAAAATAAAAACACATCTCTTCATTGATATAGTAGTCTACATGTATATGTGATCAGCGTCCTTTAGTTTTTCTTAGTGTATTTAATGGAATAAATAATGGTTCTTCCATTAATATAATAACACTTCAGTAAACTAATTATAAAATGTTAATTATATTAATATGTATATGAAACTTTTGGAAGATACAAATTAATAAGAAAAGGATAAGGATTAAGTAATACTCACTTTGGGACCTTGAAATTTATCTTGAAATGCCCATTAGAAATAAAGGGATTAGAATTAATTCTAGAGACAAGGGTCGTATGGACATGAAATATACATCTACGAGAGGTAAAGTTGGTTGTGTTTCATGAAAAATTATAAGGGTAATTGTTTCATTGAAAGGGAGTAAGTGATATCTATAATGAACATGACTCTCGTAAATTTAAGTTGATGTATTACTTTATTACATTGGAATAAGATATAAGTAATCACATCCTAGATGAAAAAATATTTTATTAGTCTTGGTAAACTAGATTTTATGCATGATTCTCATAATACATTTGAAAAAATAAATTAAAAATTACTTTTTTTTTCGAGAATATCATTATTTACTCTAACATATCCTTTAAAATCATTAATTATATACTTAATGGATTCCTAATAAAAGAAAAAAATAAGAGTGGGATCAAATTCTCAATATGGGTAAAGTATATAGGAATCTATCACGAATCAATAAGAATAATCAATATTTTAATGTAAATGACTGAAAACACATGCCATTTTAATATTTTGAGTATGATAATCCACATGAAAAGGTAAATAATAAAAAACACATGTTATTTAATCAATAAAATAATAATTAAATTCATCCCGAGTAAATATCATTGTGAAAATATCATGGATAATAAGATAAGGCATAATCAATATGGAAAGGAAAATAACTAAGAACATATGTCATTTAATTAACAAACTGAGTATGAAATCCATCCAGAGATTATATCATATAGAAAATATCATGGATAATAATAACTAAATTATTAAAGAAGGAATTTATTAATAATTGGGTGTCATGATCTCATGTATAATGATACCACTGCTATCAAGATCTTTCTCAATACAGTTTCAAATGGATGGATAGTTATATATTAGAAACCCATTTAACAAAGGTTGTCCAAATGATTCATATCATGATACAACCAATGAATTGAGGGTATTTATATAACCAATCCCCACATGTATCTACATGAACAAATCATTCATCATATATCATATAATCTTTTTAATTCGTGAACAATAAGTCGTATCAATAAATATCTATATTGTGTAAAGATTATAGATTTATCAATATTTACCCAATCAATCAAATAAATTTCAATGTAAAACACCATATGTATGAATTATATATGGTTCATGAAATAATTATATACATGATAAATAATATGGATACTTATGGTAAATGTAATTTCCAATGATCACATGAAAGTGGATATTTCAAGGAAAAGTTAATGAAAAAAATGAATCAAGAAAGTTAAAGTATATACTTTACATGATAAAACTATCAAAAACCATCCATAGAATAATAATTATGGTATCAATACAATATTTCTCAAGTGTAGTATAATTAAAATAAAGGGTTACCAGCATTGATAAATGGAAATACCATAAAAATAACTCTAAAAAATATTGAGAAATATATCGTTTTAAATTTGAAATTATTTTTCAAAAAATTCATAAAATATTTTGAATATAATTTTATTTAAAAATAGCCTTTTTATAATTATTAATTATTAATTAAAACATTGAGTTTTAATGATATCTATAAATTCCATATGCTCCATACTGTTTAAAACAAATATTCCTTTCACATTTTTGATAAAATCTAAACGGTTCTTATTTGAAAAATGACATGAAGATTCCTTTAAAAATTAAGAAGTATAACATGGGTAAAAATGTATTTAATATTTACTTTTTATAATCAAAAAAATGTTTTTTAAATTTTTTTTGGAATACATGTTTTTGGAAATTAATGGATTTTCAATCAAATGAGAGAAATAAAATAGAATTTTAGTAAGAACATTTTCTCAGTTATTTTAAGTATCAAAGAGTGGTAAAATTTTAATATTACATGAAAACATCATTAATAACCATATGAGAATTAAATGTAAAAGTGTTTATTATAAAATGATCAAATAATTCTCTTCAATGGAAATTTATGTATATGTAATTTTGATTAAAAATAAATTGTTAAATAAAACATTACAAAGATCCTAAATTTGAATTAATAATTAATAAATGAGTAAATTATGTTCATCAAATGTAAATAAACATAAAACAAGTTGAAATAAAATACAAGTTAGTCAAATTTATTCACACACATAATCTTATAATTTCCCAGACAATGAATAAGTAATATAACCCAATGAAAAGAAATTGAGTTATAAAATTAATTGCCACTTGGTAATTTTCAAGTCAAATCCACTTAGATAAAATAATTATAACTATAATTAAATTAACATGAATTATTAAGTATTAATGATATTACATGAAAACAAAACTCATTATATACACCTTATAAAATAGATTAGGTGCATAACATTATAATATGACTCAATAAAATGAAATTGAGATGAAATCCCTTACCTCACGCTTCCTTGTGGTTGAACATGATTTAACCTAATGTATAATGGTTTTAGTAAATTCATTAATTTATAATATAACTATATTAATATTTATAATAACATATATTACCCTATTATAACATTTTATCACCCATTCGTTATTAATATTTCTTGATTTTCATTGTTTCGGGTGTTAATTGCTTTATTTTCTAATACGTTTTTATCATGAAAGTTCTAGTTATTGGGTATATTATATAGATACATAATTACCATAATTATATTAATGTTATAGATATCATATTTACTCATTATATATATATTTTTAATTATTCTTGAAGGTTGTACGTGGAAAATGAATCGTATCGCTTCGTGTAGATGGTAGATCATACGTACACATGATCGACGTTATTTTCCATTAATGAGTGAATGGGTAAGAAGTGTGTGATATATTAATATTAAATAATAACTATAATTTCATATATATCAGATATATTCATTAAATCTATCCTTACTACTTTCTATGTAAATCATAAGTGAAAAATAAATCATATTGCTTCGTGAGGCGGTAGTCTACCCACACAAGCGATGTTATCTTATTTTAAACGGAATGAAAAGTAAGAAGGTATATGCGATATTATAATTATATAAATATTATTAATATTTTAAATACATCATTATATCTAGACTTTAAATTTGTTAATAGAAAATTAATTACATTAGTTCGTGAGATGGTAGTATGTTTTACACATGATAGTCGGTTTCATTTCCTATTTGATAGAAGATGAGATTTATATAAGTTATTATATTAACATAATAAAATATAATTATATGTAATATTTGTTTTTATTATCATGATTAAATTATATTTTAATTATGTGGAATAATAAATAAAATTAAAATCCTCGTTTAAGAATGTTACCTCTTCTATGAGGAACTTATTTTTGTTTTCAATAAAAGTATTCCTATGATTTATTTATTACAAAAAAATTGATCTAAGATTTTGGTATGTTATTAATGAAGTGATTTTGGTCAGAATTAATAAAAACAAATGGCTTTATATGTGTGAAAAGGTGGGAGATGGGTGGCCTTTTATTAGTGGGGCAGAGATCACACTTGGAAGTTCTTAAAAGATTTAATTACACCCACATTTTAATCTCTCTAAAATCCACCAAAATGAGTCACTCGCTACCCTTATAGGTTATAAGTTCTAAATATGTCCATAAAATTGATTTTTTATATTTTTAGGTCATTTTAAACCCTTTTCTTCTTATTTTAAAACCCGGTAAATCAGTTTTTACTTTAATCGCTATAATTAATTTTTACTATATTTACAATTCATAATGGTCAAAAATTAAGTAAAATTTTTTAAATAATATAAATTATTATGATTCCCAATATTGAATCCATTTTAAAAAATTCAATTCATATATGTGGCACAGTCCAATTTAAAATTATACCCGCATGCGCGATGGAAAAGTGGGTTTCTAGCGAGAAAACTCTCATGAGTATAGAACATTTTAATATCAAATTTCAATATGCAATTGACAATAATTACATTAATTAGTTAAATTTTAATATAATTTTACTAATTTTACTTTAAAACCGATTTAAAATGTAATTTAACCATTTTAATTATTTAAACAAAAGGAAACTTTTAAATAAATATCATTATTTTTCACTATTCATCTAAAAATGAAACATTTCAAAAAAAATAACAAGATATCACCCTGAAATTTTTATATATTTTTAAAATTAATTTCATTATCTCCAATAAAATTTCAATATTTTGGTAAAACATAATTTCATATATGTCGCTAGAGGCCTTTAGCGACCGCCAATGGCGGTCGCTAATGGCCTGATTTTCAGTACTGCTATTTTCATGCATCAGATGATGATTGGGTCAAACCCAATGCACCCTCTTTAGATTTATTACCCCTATGTACATTTTTACCAAAACCACATCCACTAGTAATATCTAAATAGGTTTATATTGTAAGTAAAACCCACATCATATCTACCTTACCAAAACTTTATGATGTTTTTATCTACTTATCCTCAAAGTCTATTATAGGGTTATAATCCCTAATCTATGTTTTCCTAAATCCTGCTCCCAAGGTTTTTAAATTAGATTTATACCAACTATAATGATATTGACTCGAGTAAGATGGAGTTGATGTATTACTTTATTACATTTCTATAAGATACAAGGAATCACATCCCGGAGGACCAAATAGTTTAATAGCCTTTGTAAACAAGGTATATACCTGATTCCTTTATTAAATTTGAAAAAACACATTACAATATAATTTTTTTGATAGCTTTGTAATTTTATATACTATATCCTTAAATATAATTCATCATAAACTTCATGTATTCCTAATAATTAAATCAAAATAAGGGTGAGCATAATTTCTTAGTAAGGGTTATGTATAATAGAATTTATCATGAATCAATAATCATAATCAATATAGCAAGGTAAATAACTAAACACACATTCCATTTAAATAATTTAACTATAATAATAAATATAAAAAGGTAAATAACTAAAAAAAATCCATTTAATCAGTAAAATGGGAATAAAATTCATCTATAGATAATACTATCAAGAAAATATCATGGATAATAAGATAATTCATAATCAATATGGAAAGGTATATAATTTATAACACATTCCATTTAATCAAAAAACTGAAAATTAAATGCATGTAGAAATGATATCACTATTAAAAAATCATGGATAATAATAACAGAATTCTTAATGAAGTAAATTCTTAATTATTGAACATCATGATCTCAAGCATCATGATACATTTACTATTAATACCATTATCAAGATAGTTTAAAACTGGTGGCTAGGTATACACCAGAAACCCTCTTGACTAAGGATATCTAAATGATTCATCCCATGAGACTATAGGTGCATCTAGGGGCTATATATAACTAGTCCTCACCCATTTCTACATGTCCAAATCATTCCTCATGTATCGAAAAATCAATTTAATTTATGAATAATTTGCCTTATCAACAAATATCCATATTGAGTAAAGAGTGTTGATTTTTTAATTTATCCTTGGTAAATCAAATAAAATTTAATGTAAAACACCATATTTATAAATAATATATGTTTTAATCAATAATAATATCCTTGAAAAAAAATATGGATATTTAAGTGAAATTTATGGTCAAATAATCACAGAAAAGTTGATATTTCAAGGTAAAGTTAACTATTATAAAAATGAATCAAGAAAATTAATGACAAACTATAGTAAAAACGATCATAAAACACCTATAGAAAGAAAAATTATGGTATGAATACAAAATATCCTCAATTTAGTATAAGAAAAATAAAGGGATGTTATCATTTATGAATAGAAATACCATAAAAATATCTTTAAAAAATTCTGGAGGAAAATATCCTTTTAACTTTGAAAATGTTTTTAAAACTAAATGTTAATAAAATATTTTGAAAATAATTTTATTTTGAAATAACCATAAAAACATATAAATTATTCTTTAAAACATTGATTAGTCATGACGGTGTTAACTTCTTTCTATGTCATACATGTTAAAAAAATATTCCTTTCACATTTTTGGTAAAATCCAAAAAAGATTTTTTTTGAAAATGCTATGAATATTCCATTCAAAAGATTTTTAAAAAATTCAAAAATTGGTAAAACTTTTTTTAATAAATAATTTTTATATTCTTAAAACAATATTTAGAAATCATTGTTTTTTAAGTGAATGGATTTTCGACTAAAGAGATAAATTATATCCTATTTTATTAAAAATATTTTCTCAATCATTGTAAGTACGAAAGAGTTGAAAAAATGGTATTATTACTTTAAACAACATGAATAACTATAGGTGAATAAAATTGAATGGTTTTATTAGAAAATGATCAAATAATTTTCTTCAATGGAAATTTAATTATAAACAATCTCGTTTAAAATGAGATTGTTAAATAAACCATTACAAAGATCATAACATTGACGTGGGAATTAATCAATGAATAGATTATGTGTATCAAATTTAAATCCACATAAAAAAGTGTAAATAAAAAATAGTATCATCAAAATTCTTTACACACATAATCTTATAATGTCTAATACAATGAATAAGTAATATAATCTAATGAAAAGAAATTTAGTTATGAAATTCATTAACACTTGGTAATTTTCAATCAAAATCCCCTTAGATGTAATAATTAAAATTAAAACTTAAAATACAATAAATTAGGAATTATCGATGATATTACATGAAAAAGGTTCAGTATATACACTCTATAAAGTAAATTAGGTGTGTAACATTACAATATTACTTAATGAAATGAAATTGAGAAGAAATCCCTTACCTCATGCTTCCTTTTAGTTGAGCATGATTTAAACTATTATATAATGGATTTAATCATATAATTAATTTATACCAAAAACATGACCATATTCATATTTATAATATCATATTTTATCCTTTTATAACATATTATCACCCATTAGTTTTTAATCTTTCACTATTTTCTTTGTTTCAGGTGTTAGTTACCATGCTTTCTCATGCATATTTTATCATGAAATTTATGGTTCTTGGGTATAGGATATAAACAAATAATATATAAAATGATATTAATGTTATAAGTATAAAATTTACTCATTATAAACATTTTTTAATCAATCCTTAAGGTTATACATGGAAAATAAATCACATTACTTCATGAAGATGGTAGGACATACATACGCATGATCAACGATATCTTTCCCTTAACCAGTGAAAGGGTGAGGAAGTGTGTGATATATTAATATTAAATAATAAATATCAAATAATATATAGAATATATATTCATTAAATTTTTCATTATTACTTTTTAGGTAAAGCGTAAGTGAAAAATGAAGTGCATTTCTTTGAGACGTAGTAGTCCACCATACAAATGAGCATCGTTAACATATTTTAAACAGCATAAAAAGTAAGAATTTATATGTGATATTATAATTACAAAAGTATAATAATTTTAAAAATATCATATAATTTTTTTTAAATTAATCATTATATTCATCCTTAAATGGTGGTCATTGAAAATGAATTATATTGGTTTATGAGATGGTAATATATCGTACACATGATCGACGATTTTGTTTCACATTTGATAGAAGAGGAGATGGATTTTAGTTATTAAATTAAAATAATAACATATCAGTATATGGTATATATTGGTTTTATTATATTATAATGATTAAATAATATTTTAATGTTGTAGAATAATAAATAAAATGAAAATACTTATTTAAGAATGTTACCTCTTCTTCGAGGAACTTCTTTTGATTTGCACCAAAATAATTCATAGGATGGATTTATAATAAAAAAATGGGATATAGAATATTTTTATTTTATATAGGAAGTTATTTTTTAGTTATTTTTAAAAACTACTATATTTTAAATGTAAATTGGGGAGGAGAGGGGGTGGCCTTTTATAAGTGGGGGAGAGTACACACATGGAATTTCTAAAAAGATTCAATTACACCAACATTTCTAAGATGCCAATTTCCTCTGAAATGATTAATTATTATCCCGTAGAGATTATAAAATCTAAATATGTCTATAAAATTGTTTTTTCACAAGTTTTTAGGTCATTTTTAACCCTTATCTTCTTAGTTTAACCCCTAGTAAATCAATATTTATGTAAACCTCAATAATTAATTTTTATTGTTTTTACAATTCCTAATGGTAAAAAATTAATTTGACCTTATTAGATAATATAATTTATTTTTATACCAGATATGGAATCCATTTTTGAAAATTAAATTCATAAAAGTTTCCAAATCCAATTAAAAATTATACTTGCTGACACGATTAAAAAGTGGGTTTCCAGCGAGAACATTCTCAAAATTATATACAATTTTTAATAACAAAATTCAACATGAAATTGATTAAAATAACCAAAATTATTTATATTTTAATATAATTTAAATAATATTACTTTAAACCCAATTTAAAATATTATTTAACCTTATGAATTATTTAAACGAAAAAACATTTTTCAATAAAAATCAATATTTTTAACTATTCATCGAAAAATTAAACATTTCAAAAATATTCAAAGAAAATCTTTAAGATAATTTTGATATGATGATTTCAAAAATGAAGTTCATTTTATCAAATAAATTTTCTAAAATTAGTACAAAAAATTATTTTAAATTATCTGTGAAAAATGCCACTAAACCGACCTTTAGAAAAAAATAATTTTTTCAGAAAACATTTCTTTTTATTGTATATAATTATTATTTTATTTATAATTATTAAATAATTGTAACACCCCAAGAATTCATAATGTGTTATTTCTTCAACATAATTCAATAACTTGCACTACACGCAACACCGAGTTCACTTGCACAATGACTTACCAAAAAGCCATTCAAAAGAGGTTATGAATAGTATTAAATAAATTTTAAACTTTATATAATCCTTATAATTTTTCCATATTATGATTATCTTAGACATAATGCAAGAACAAATTCATTTTCAGTATTGCACTTTTATTAACTTTTAATAGTGAACCCTTTTTAAATACAATATTTTAAACTTTTTGACTAAATGGGGACATCAAAAATTTAAAATGAAACATCCCAAGCTTCCACGGTACGTTTTCATTGAATAATACAGTAGCGTGTGTTGTACGCAACCTTGAGTTTTAACACACACCACAACCAATCAAACTAGCCGTTATGAATAGTAATACCTAATTTTTGAAATTATATATATTTTATATTTCAAAATGGACTTCATTTTTTGATTCGTAATATCGAATTTAGCCTAAGGTGAAATTTTGGTACATTTCGGATAACTTTCATATTTTGATGAATAGTGAAAATTGCAAAATTTTAATTAAAAACAACTTTTTTAATAAAAATAATTAATAGTGATAAATTATGAATTTGAGTGGTTTTAAAGTATATTTAGAATATATTTTTACCATTTAATATAATTTTGGTCATTGGACATAATTTTACAATTAAACCGAACATAAACAAATGTCAATCTTTTGATAGTTATTATCTCTTAAAAACACGCTTTTTGTTTTGACAGCGGGAATTAATTTTAAATTAATTTCTGCCACTTCTGTATTTTGAATTTAGAAAATTGGATTCCATATTTTGAATCAGGATGTTCAAATTGTGTAAATAGGTAACTTTTATTTTTAGACATTTTGAATAATTACTGCGGTAAATATTTTATTTACCATGGTTAAGGGTAAATCCGGTAAATAAGGGTTAAAAATTATATTATAATAATACTAAATTACCCTAAAACGTGCCTTAACCCTATTGGTTGATACATGATCGACCATGGGCATCTTTGGGTCGATTTGGGGACCCCATGGATCCACTTGTAAGTGATAATGACACTTTATTTTAATTAAGTTAAAATGAATACAAAAATGACACAAGCATATATCTTTTAGCAAAACAATTGTTACATAGGGTTATATATGTTGGATTTTAGATTATAAATATTAATTAGAAAGATAAAAAGATTTCCTACATAATGATATTTTATTTATAATTTCTAGACATTAAATAATTTATTTTATTTATGACACAATGATGATGTAGTAATTACTATAATAGTGAAAAATTAAAATAATTGATATTATAAATACCCAAATAAATATAATATGAAACTTTTAATGAATTAAACTAATTTTCTAGGATAATATGATATATTAGGATTGATTTAATTGACCTTGTTCGAATTAATCAATCTATTATGAGTTTCAAAAAAATCAACTATTGAATAGTGTCAAAATTGACATAAAAGAGTTCTTAAAACAAATATTATATTCTTAATTGATATTAAATTCCTAAAAATCTAAGGTTCGGCCAAGAGACTTATATCATGATAGTTTCATCATTAATGGACCACTTGTGGGTCTCTTGGATGTATATAGTAAGTTTATTAACCATATTATATAAAAATACAAAGAGACATTGTAAAAGTGAAACTAATTAACTTAGAGTTAATACTTAAAGATAAGGTTAATATAAGTACCAAAACCTGTCTAAATTATATTGGTTGAGTGGTTTTATACCTATCCCCACCTTAACCTTTGAATAATAAACTTTGGAGCCATTAGAAACCGAATATTAATTTATTATAAATTAATATTTCTAGCTTTTCCAAAGGTGCCCCTCACCCCTCTTATAAAAGGGCACTCCTCCTTCGCATTTATTCACACCTTCAAAGCCTTTTGGTTCGGCAAAACTCTGCCCAAATACTCTCCCAACATCCCTCACTACAACTTAGAGGCCTTAGTTTTATCATAAAGCCAACCTAAGGAGCCCTTTTTATCAAATCAAAAGGAAGAACCCGAAGAAGAGGTAATGTTTTCACCACCCCTTTTCAAGTTCCTTTCTTCTTCCACTTATTCTTTCTTTGTTCTTACCATTCTAAAATAATAACTCCAGTATCTTAAATATAATGTGATGTTATTATAAATATGGTACAACCATATTCAGTATTCTATCCACCCTTTGAATTACATGTCACCATACGTGCGTACGTACGGCTTACCGTCTCCACGTCGTGGTGTAATTGTTATTCAATATATTATTATTTGGATGGGTATAATAATGATGTGTAACTCATGTAAATAATAAATATAACATGTTAATGATTCTGTATATATGATATACCATCCATTTATATATTATTTTAATATCAAAAGAATTACTTTGTCGCTCGTGCGTACGTACGGACTACCGTCTCCACGAACGCGATGAGATTTATTCTCCATCGTATCCATTCAAGTATAATTATCATTTGATGATTTAAAAATTATTTTTAAGGACTTGATATCATTCTGGATATGAATAATATACAACCTATCCATTATAACCATGTCTTATATAACAAAACATATAAAAGAAAACGAGTAGGTTAACACCCGAAACGACGATAATTCTAAGATATTATTAACAAATCAATGTTAAAAGATCATATATGATATCATATATATATATATGATTCTTGTATAATTTAATAACAATTATTTCACCATTATACAGGAGGTTAAACTACCCCATACAAGGAAAAGTACAAGGTAAGGGGTTTTCATCTCACTCCTTATTCCTGTGAGATTCATGCCATATTGCCACCATTACCTTTTGTGTGGTGTATGTACTGCCCATAATTATATTATTTGTGTAATACACTTTAATTTATGTGTATTTACCTATTCATTGTATGATACCTCTTTCATGGGTTGTATGTTTCATAAGTTACCAAATTGGTAAGGGTTATTTTACAATCTCTTCATTATCCGAGGTTGTTTATACGTAATAATCTACTGGGATCTCTTTATCATCCACATCCATGTTTCTTCAAAATGTATTTAAAAACATTTTTACTATTTACAAAAATATGGGTTAAAGTCATTTATACCCTTGTTTGACTTTTTATAAGTGGTTTATAAAGGAATCTTGCCGTTGTTTTCCAAACAAGGTGCTTTTTAACCTTTTCGACAGAATTAAGGTAAGAATGTTTTTTTTAACTTATACGGCGGGTGCGGTTATTTTCCGCCGTTATAAAATCGTCGAAGCTTCCCTTACAATCTTATAAGAATATTTTCAAATTGAATGTATTATTTTATAATTATGTTACTTTTAAAATGATTTTAAAAAAAAAGTGATATTTCTCCAAAATAGTTTTGATTTCATCTATGTCAACATCTTTTGATGGATTTTAAGCTTATTTGAAGTTGATTTATTATGATACAAAACATCCATATTTTATTGAAGGTTTTGTGATATTTTTCACAGTGGATACGTTATTCTTATGTCACTCATGGTTTTTTTTTAATGTATTGACATTTCATAAGTTATTTTTAATCCAAATGTTTATGTTATATTTCAACCTTTCATTCAGATGAATGTGTTAGACAAGTATGTTCCGGGTTGGGGACCGGTAAAAGTAAGCCCTCCGGTTTGGTCTCCGGTTATTAGAGGAACTCCGGTTTGGTCCCCGGTTATTAGAGTAACTCCGGGTTGGTGTCCGGTTATTAGAGGCACTCCGGGTTGGTGTCCGGTTATTAGAGGCACTCCGGGTTGGGTTCCGGTTACATTTAGCCCCAAGGTCTTGGGACGAGGCTTTGACAAAGAAATTAAAGTTCAGCATTATGCATTCCAACATTATGAAAGTGGTTATTGATTTTTGCATGTGATTATTCGATTAGTAGAATATCCATGTGAATAAGTAAATGGAATTATTTCATTTTATTTATGCCATACCATGTTAAAAGTTCAAGTTTAAAAGGCTTTTGTTTTAGTTATACATTGCCTTAAATGTTCATTCTTATTTATGAAAGTTTCCACTATATTGTTATCCTTACTGGGTATTTGAGCTCACCCCTTTTTCTATGTTTTATTTTTCCCAGGATGTGAAGAAGTAAATTATGAATGACCTGCAGGGATATTATGTGGGGATATGAGTGTGGATTATGGAGACAATATGTTGTTGTAGTAGTTTTTCATTTTATGATGTAATGTAAGACTTATGAATACATCTAGTGTTTCCAAGACTACTAAACCAATCGGTCTTTCGAGATTTGATCTTTCTTGTGATCATACCAATGTTATGTAATAATGCACCGACTCTGGGTAACTGGGGTCGGGGCGTTATAGTTGGTATCAGAGAAAGTTTAGTACAAACCTTGGAAGCTAGATTTAGATAAACTCTGATTAGAGCACGTAGGCCTAAGATGAACTTTGAGGATTAGTGTAGAAGAACTTCCTAGAATTTTGGTATTGTAGAGATTTTGTGAGTTTTCCAAGAAATACATCCCTGTCTAGATACGAGCAGGTAGAGGCGGCTCTGGCACAGATGTACCTAGGGGTAAAACCCAAAAACACCGCTTTGAGCTAGACTCGAACGGGAACTGGTGCACGACAACGGGCCTTGCTGCACTCTTGGTTACGACACTCCCGGGGGATATGCTTAGGATAATTCTCATTTTCTTTACAAACCATTATGAAGGGTTTATGAGTATATACATCCTCAAAGGAGACATTTTTATGATTATGGATTATATCCATAAATTGTTCAATTTATGTTAAGTGTTTTATAAGTATGGGATTATGTATTTTGATTCATAAACTGATCTAGTGTATTCCATTGTTTAGAAGTGGTGCCCAGTAGAAGGAATGAGAACTCAAGAAATGCACATGATCCAAAGAGAAGGAAGGATCATATCTTTCATGGTCTTAAGCTAGAATTTATAAGAGAAATAGTCTCCCATGTATTATCATCATATGAAGAAATAATATCATGTGTTGATAAGATAAGTAAAGAGTTTACTGAGTCCTATGGCTTTGAAGGGAAGCAAGAGAAGAAAAGGATGGAAGAGAGAAAGATGGATAAAGGGAAGAGGGAAAAGAATAATTTTCCCATATGTGGTAACTGTGGAAAGAAACACCCTGGAACTTGCCTGAAAGGAATGGGATTTTGTTATAAGTGTGGAGGAAAAAGGCACAAAGTACGTGACTGCAAGGGTAAGAAAATGGTTTCAAATGTACAATGCTTCACTTGCAAGGAGTTTGGACACTACACGAACCTATGTCCCAGTCATCAGACTATGCTACAAATGATGTTATTGGATAATAATCAAGTTATGATACTACCACAGATGAAGAGGAATGATTAGAGTTCTTATGTTGATTATGTCAATTGAGTGTTGTATCAACAATGTACTTGTTATAATAATTATGGAATATATAAGGACTGTACTGCAGTACTATTTCATTAAGGACTTGAGATTGTGTGGAACAAAGAAAAGTGACTCAATAGCAGGATAAATGTTTGGAAAATATATGGTTGAGAGAATGATAAATCATAATATAGTTCTGATACTGAGGTAGTGATTTTGGAATAATATGTGATTGTTTTGGATAAAGTATATTGGATATTCTTTACTACCTTGGAACTGATTAATGATTTGTATATTCCATCATTGTTGGGGTTTAAAACATTTTTGGATTAATGAAGTATATCCAGCATTCTATATGGAATAAGGGAGCATGAATGTAATCAATAAGGAATATGGTAATACATGATGAAGGTATTCATATGCTATTACGGGGTAAAAAGGATCTATATTATGTTTACCTTCCTTATAAATGTTAGACTATGAGTTTGGACATAAGTATTTTGGATAGTTCTAGTTTGGATTATTTTGGATTTCCATAAAAGGACAACCCGGAGGTCGGGCGGCAACCCGTCGCATCCGGCAAGGCTGCGAGACTTGAACCCGCAACCGAAGGGCGACAAGGGTGTATCACCTACCATTGGCCCATGAGATGTCCTGGATTAAATAATGTAGTTTTTATTAAAATATCATGTAGATGAATTATAAATTCGTTTATTTTGGAACCCTATACGAATAGTGTAAATAGAATTTTTTTACATTCTATTATCTTTTAGAGTGAAAGATGAGTTTGTGGTAGAAATTTATTAATGGATAAAACTCTAATTATAAAGTAAGTATATCTCCTTATGATCTTAGCCAATATCATAAATAAATTCCTCAACATTAAGAAAAGAAACTTAGAACAAAAATGTTTTCCTAGATGGTACCTTAAATCATCACTAATTTATGGCTTTGGGATTGTTGGCCTTTTCATAGCCATGTTCTCTACCACTCTCCATCAGATAATTGATGGTTATATTTTTCTTCCATATCCATATTTTCCTACATGGAACCCTAGTATGTGTTATTTTCGGTAATCTTCATACTTTCGACTCTTTATTTTAAATAGAGGCCTCATTAATTCATTTTTCGATGTGGGATTTCAACTAAGATATTTTGAAACGTCAAAAATGTGTTATCCTAATACCCTATGTTTTGTTGAACCGATGGTATTTCAAATCATCATAGATTGATTAATTTAAGGACCTCAATTTTACACTTGTTTTTGATTGATGACCTCAATCACTACCTATAAATATTTACGTTTCTCCTCCAATTATATGTCTCTAATTGCCACCAATGTTCTCCTAATCGAGATCATAATTTGGTGGTGACCCTTTGATTTCTCTTTTCCTGATATTAAGACTAAATTTTAGTAACCCAATTTCCAATGTGGGTTTTCCCACAAATATATTTTCTACTTTCAACCTTTTATTTTCGAAGAACAATTTCAAATTGCGAGGACGCAATTTATTGAAGGAGGGGAGAATGTAACACCCCAATAATTCATAATGTGTTATTTCTTAAAAATAATTCAATAACTTGCACTACACGCAACACCGAGTTCACTTGAACAATGACTTACCAAAAAGCCATTCAAAAGAGGTTATTAATAGTATTAAATAAATTTTAAACTTTATATAATCCTTATAATTTTTCCATATTATGATTATCTTAGACATAATGCAAGAACAAATTCATTTTCAGTATTGCACTTTTATCAACTTTTAATAGTGAACCCTTTTTAAATACAATATTTTAAACTTTTTGACTAAATGGGGAAATCAAAAATTTAAAATGAAACATCCCAAGCTTCCACGGTACGTTTTCTTTGAATAATACAGTAGCGTGTGTTGTACGCAACCTTGAGTTTTAACACACGCCACAACCAATCAAACTAGCCGTTATGAATAGTAATACCTAATTTTTGAAATTATATATATTTTATATTTCAAAATGGACTTCATTTTTGGATTCGGAATATTGAATTTAGCCTAAGGTGAAATTTTGGTACATTTCGGATAACTTTCATATTTTGATGAATAGTGAAAATTAATAAATTTTAATTAAAAACAACTTTTTTAATCAAAATATTTAATAGTGATAAATTATGAATTTTGGTGGTTTTAAAGTATATTTAGAATATATTTTTACCATTTAATATAATTTTGGTCATTGGACATAATTTTACAATTAAACCGAACATAAACAAATGTCAATCTTTTGATAGTTATTATCTCTTAAAAACACGCTTTTTGTTTTGACAGCGGGAATTAATTTTAAATTCATTTCTGCCACTTCTGTGTTTTCAATTTAGAAAAATGGATTCCATATTTGGAATCAGGATGTTCAAATTTTTTAAATAGGTAACTTTTATTTTTAGACATTTTGAATAATTACTGTGGTAAATATTTTATTTACCATGGTTAAGGGTAAATCCGGTAAATAAGGGTTACAAAATAATATTTTAATAATACTAAATTACCCTAAAACGTGTCTTAACCCTATTGGTTGATACATGGTCGACCATGGGATTGTTTGGGTCGATTTGGGGACCCCATGGATCCACTTGTAAGTGATAATGACACTTTATTTTAATTAAGTTAAAATGAATACAAAAATGACACAAGCATATATCTTTTAGCAAAACAATTGTTACATTGGGTTATATATGTTGGATGTTAGATTATAAATATTCATTAGAAATATAAAAAGATTTACTACGTAATGATATTTTATTTATAATTTTTAGACATTAAAAAATTTATTTTATTTATGACACAATGATGATGCAGTAATTACTATAATAGTGAAAAATTAAAATAATTGATATTATAAATACCCAAATAAATATAATATGAAACTTTTAATGAATTAAACTAATTTTCTAGGATAATATGATATATGAGTATTGATTTAATTGACTTTTTTTGAAGTAATCAATCTGTTATGAGTTTCACAAAAATCAACTATTGAATAGTGTCAAAATTGACATAAAAGAGTTCTTAAAACAAATATTATATTCTTAATTGATATTAAATTCCTAAAAATCTAAGGTTCGGCCAAGAGACTTATATCATGATAGGTTCATCATTAATGGACCACTTTTGGGTCTATTGGATGTATATAGTAAGTTTATTAACCATATTATATAAAAATACAAAGAGACATTGTAAAAGTGAAACTAATTAACTTAGAGTTAATACTTAAAGATAAGGTTAATATAAGTACCCAAACCTGTCTAAATTCTATTGGTTGAGTGGTTTTCGACCTATCCCCACCTTAACCATTGAATAATAAACTTTGGAGCCATTAGAAACTGAATATGAATTTATTATAAATTAATATTTCTAGCTTTTCCAAAGGTGCCCCTCACCCCTCTTATAAAAGGGCACTCCTCCTTCTCATTTCTTCACACCTTCAAAGCCTTTTGGATCGGCCAAACTCTGCCCAAATACTCTCCCAACATCCCTCAATACAACTTAGAGGCCTTAGTTTGATCATAAATCCAACCTAAGGAGCCCTTTTGATCAAATCAAAAGGAAGAACCCGAAGAAGAGGTAATGTTTTCACCAACCCTTTTCAAGTTCCTTTCTTCTTCCGCTTCTTCTTTCTTTGTTCTTACCATTATAAAATAATAACTCCAGTATCTTACATATACTGTGATGTTATTATAAATATGGTACAACCATATTCAGTATTCTATCCACCCTTTGAATAACATGTCACCATACGTGCGTACGTACGGCTTACCGTCTCCACGTCTTGGTGTAATTGTTATTCAATATATTATTATTTTGATGGGTATAATAATGATGTGTAACTCATGTAAATAATAAATATAACATGTTAATGATTCTGTATATATGATATACCATCCATTTATATATTATTTTAATATCAAAAGAATGATTTTTTCACTCGTGCGTACGTACGGACTACCGTCTCCACGAACGCGATGAGATTCATTCTCCATCGTATCCATTCAAGTATAATTATCATTTGAGGATTTAAAAATGATGTTTAAGGACTTGATATCATTCTGGATATGAATAATATACAACCTATCCATTACAACCATGTCTTATATAACAAAACATATAAAAGAAAACGAGTACGTTAACACCCGAAACGACGATAATTCTAAGATATTATTAACAAATCAAGGTTAAAAGATCATACATGATTTCATATATATATATATGATTATTGTATAATTTAATAACAATTATTTCACCATTATACAGGAGGTTAACCTACCCCATCCAAGGAAAAGTACAAGGTAAGGGGTTTTCATCTCACTCCTTATTCCTGTGAGATTCATGCCATATTGCCACCATTACCTTTTGTGTGGTGTATGTACTGCCCATAATTATATTCATTGTGTAATACACTTTAATTTATGTGTATTTACATATTCATTGTATGATACCTCTTTCATGGGTTATATGTTTCATAAGTTACCAAATTGGTAAGGGTTATTTCACAATCTCTTCATTATCCGAGGTTGTTTATACGTAATAATCTACTGGGATCTCTTTATCATCCACATCCATGTTTCTTCAAAATGTATTTCAAAACATTTTTACTATTTACAAGAATATGGGTTAAAGTCATTTATACCCTTGTTTGACTTTTTATAAGTGGTTTATAAAGGAATCTTGCCGTTGTTTTCCAAACAAGGTGCTCTTTAACCTTTTCCACAGAATTAAGGTAAGAATGTTTTTTTTAACTTATACGGTGGGTGCGGTTATTTTCCGCCGTTATAAAATCGTCGAAGCTTCCCTTACAAGCTTATAAGAATATTTTCAAATTGAATTTATTATTTTATAATTATGTTACTTTTAAAATTATTTAAAAAAAAAGTGATATTTCTCCAAAATAGTTTTGATTTCATCTATGTGAACATCTTTTGATGGATTTTAAGCTTATTTGAAGTTGATTTATTATGATACAAATATCCATATTTTATTGAAGGTTTTGTGATATTTTTCACAGTGGATACGTTATTATTATGTCACTCATGGTTTTTTTTTAATGTATTGACATTTCATAAGTTATTTTTAATCCAAATGTTTATGTTATATTTCAACCTTTCATTCAGATGAATGTGTTAGACAAGTATGTTCCGGGTTGGGGACCGGTAAAAGTAAGCCCTCCGGTTTGGTCTCCGGTTATTAGAGGAACTCCGGTTTGGTCCCCGTTTATTAGAGTAACTCTGGGTTGGTGTCCAGTTATTAGAGGCACTCCGGGTTGGTGTCCGGTTATTAGAGGCACTCCGGGTTGGGTTCCGGTTACAATTAGCCCCAAGGTCTTGGGACGAGGCCTTGACAAAGAAATTAAAGTTCAGCATTATGCATTCCAACATTATGAAAGTGGTTATTGATTTTTGCATGTGATTATTCGATTAGTAGAATATCCATGTGAATAAGTAAATGGCATTATTTCATTTTATTTATGCCATACCACGTTAAAAGTTCAAGTTTAAAAGGCTTTTGTTTTAGTTATAAATTGCCTTAAATGTTCATTCTTATTTATGAAAGTTTCTGCTATATTGTTATCCTTACTGGGCATTTGAGCTCACCCCTTTTTCTATGTTTTATTTTTCCCAGGAAGTGAAGAAGTAAATTATGAATGACCTGCAGGGATATTATGTGGGGATATGAGTGTGGATTATGGAGACAATATGTTGTTATAGTAGTTTTTCATTTTATGATGTAAGGTAATACTTATGAATACATCTTGTGTTTCCAAGACTACTAAACCAATCGGTCTTTCGAGATTTGATCTTTCTTGTGATCATACCAATGTTAAGTAATAATGCACCGACTCTGGGTAACTGGGGTCGGGGCGTTACAATAATAACATTTTTGATAATATAGTTAATTATATTCATACCCTCTAATTTAATAGCTAGGTTATAATGGTATACAATATTAATGTTCATTTAGAATCAGGATTGTGTCTTTCATAAGCTATCGAAGAGATTAAATTTAAAGAAATATATTTCATTGGTTTTTTAAGCTCAGTAATTCATGTAGAATATTCTGTCAAATAAAAAATTATTTTTGAATCTCAAGGTGTTACAATCTCCTTTAATAAGTGTAGAAAAATTCACTTTTGTGAATGAACATTATTTTTCAATAATAGCATGACACTATTTGAGGGTCAATGGCTTCAAAAGTTAGAAATAATTGAATGGATATGTTTTTGGTTTAGAAATCCTACACCATATATTTTCAAAAATGTTTCAACGAATTTTTTTGTCTTTGTACCATTATATTTTTACACTTAACCATTTTGGTTTTTACCTTGATAACTAGTTTATTTACTAAGTAATTTATATTTTACTAAAAATATCAGATAACCCCACTTGCCAAATTTGGGTGTGATAAACATAAATTTATACTCTATTTAAAAAATTAAATTTATTAATATGAGAAAAATAAATTTTAAATTAAAACATATATTATATAGAAAACCATTTTCTTAGAAAATGACTTTTTAACAATTTAGTGTTCTAAATATTATATAACATTAATAACCAATTAAATGACTGATATTGAATTTTTTTACATTTTAAAAATCATTTAAAATTAATTATATAAAATATATTTATTTAATATATTAAATAAAAAGTACAGAAAATTAATAAAATAATGATTTTAAAATAATCCTTTCGTCATTATCATGGTCATTAACATTAAACTTAGTAATCATGATTTTATGTCTAAAAATTAAATTGGTCATACTAAATAATATGAAAAGTTTGGTGTAAAATTGTAATCCATTTTCTCAGATTTAATTTCTAAAAGTGACGAAACTAATTTTTAATATAAGAAAGTAAAAAAAATTACTTAAGCTTCCTAAATGACAACACAAGGTTTTATAAATATAACATGGTATTTTTTTCAAATAGTTTATTTAAATTTATAAATAAATGTATTTTATATAAAAAAAATCAAAAATATTTATTTTATTATTATATTATGATAATTTCATATAAGGGAGGGTTTTAAAAAAATTATCATTCACTGTTCCGTTAAAAATTAACTATTTTATAAAAATCCCAAAAATTTAACCTTGTTTAATTTTTTAATAATGAATCAAAAAATGAATTTATTTGTTTCAAATTCAAATTCAAAATTTTATAAATTTACATTCTAAATGAAAACATGATATAGAAATTAAAACAACGCTAATTGAAAAATCCCCTTTAAAAACATTATGTTTTATTAATCTTATTTTTTATGTATTTATAATTGATTACAATATTTTTATTTACTATAGGTTTTATTATTATTAACTTTTCTTATTGATATTTATCTGATATGTTTTAACCGATTTTATTTTGGTTTTGTATGTGAAACATACTATGGAACATATTATTTATTTTGGGAAAAATATATTCCAAAATATCATGGTGTTATACATTACAAAAAATCAATACAAAATATTTTCATTGATGTGTAAATTTTTTTCCATTAACTAAAATTTATAAGTGATATTTTCAATTCATTGTATCAATATGTATGTATTTTAGTTGATATGTAAGGTTTTATACTTAAATAGAAAAGTCGAAATGTAAGGTTTTACTTAATATGTAAGGGTTATTACTTTTTAATAAACCAATAAGTGAGGTTTTATCCTTTCAAAAACGTCATATTTAATATTTTTACCTTTTATATTAATTCAAAATGTAATATATTACAGTTAGCCAAAAATTCAAAAAACAGATTTAAAATAAATATTATATAATTATCTAAGATCAATATAAACCATCAAAAAACATTGAAACTAATAGAAAATACCCTTATAATACAACAACATTGGGTAAATGAAAAAGGTAAGGGTTTCTGAAAATATAATCCCTTACATAAAATAAATATTAAAAACATTTAATCCTTGAAAATTAAAATATGAAGAAAATACATACAAACCCATGAAAGGGAAAAATGAAACTTGTGTCTTCATATTTTATGTCTCTCAAATGATTCTTGATCTTTATAATAAAAACTAAACCAAAAAATCACAAATTAATATCCCTAGGGAGATTCATTTTGAATATGATAGATGAATAATCTAAGATAATAATCTTTATAAAAGAGTTGGGTTACAACACAAACTCTTTTTCAACATAAATACTTCTAGAAATATGTTAACCCCATGAAATTCCTATGAATGGAAACTTTTAAATTTTTAAAATATAAACCTATAAAGTTATATAAATTTAATAATATTTAAAAAATAATACAAACCATTTTAAACCTTTACCTTTTTCATTTCTTCAAAACCAAAACACTTTAAAAGATCACTTACAAAATCTATAAATAACAAATTCACTTATTTCATTAAATCAACACACATCCCATTTCCCTTTAAAAAAATTATAATTATTTTCAATTAAATTTGAGTAATTTATGAAAGTAAGGGATTACAATTACTAAATTTTGACAAAGATCACTTCTCAAACTATATCGAGCCACTATAATATGAAAGACTCATTTAGTCCCAAAACATTCATAATAATTATACATAAATACAAAACAATGAAAATATAATATTGAACCTACTATAGGAGATGATGAATAAATACATTATTTCCATGCCACTACTGAGGAATCATTAAGGTTAGAATATAATTTATGGAATATATTATTTGTACCTATAAAATTTTATACACAAAATAATGAGTTGATAGTGGATTTTATTACACCATCACATCACCATGTATATGGTCATTTTATATATTCCAATGTGGGTGAACCAAGTAAAATTATTATGTTCATGAATTATTTATTTTATATATTTTTATTTCACATTCAATAAGAATAACTAAAATTGTGATATATAATTAACACATTCCTTCAAACATGGAAATAAGATCTAATGATGGTTGAAGGTTAAATATAGTAAAAGTTAAGTCTTTTTAGTACCCTGATTCACCACCAATCATGGTGCCTCAACACTTGCGTCATTACCTATTGGTCAAAAAATTCATTTTTCACTTAGGGTAACCTAGGTGTTGAAATCATCAACTAGATTACTATCCCATATTCTAAAATGAAACACAAGGTTTAATATAGGTGATTAGTATCATTAACCTTGACTTATCACTCATCTACGGGATACCTTCAACTAGAAATCCAAAAAATCCTCATCAGGAAACCTAACGTAACTCGATACTTAATTCTTGGTAAATTTAATTTTCCAAACTCAATTATTTCTACTATCTAATTAACAATGATAAAAGTCCCTCTTCAATGATATAGGTCACTCTCACCAAATAATAAATCAAAATCCAAACCACAAAAACATAGCTTCCAAGAATACTCAATATATGTGTATCCTTATTACTCAAACTACAACCAAACATCATTTTTCATTATCAAGTAACTATTAATTTATAAAGATCAAATATCCTTCTCATTTTTAACCTATTCAATACATATTTTTGTGTGTTTTGATACCCTTTAAATGGGTCTTAAAATCTTTTATACATTACAATAAGACCCAAATAATCCCATAACTATTTTCTACGAGTTTTGGAATAAAATATAATTAAAATACATCAAATAATGAAATATGTGGTTTAGTTTCATGATTAACTAACCAACAACCCTTATTTTCATATCCTTGTCACATCTTTACTAAAATTCATTTTTAGTAAGCATGACTTACAAACCATTAACATAACCATGAATTTTTGAAAATTCACCATTCATACTCTATTTATAATATATTCCTATAAAACTCTTTTAGTAATCTCCCAATACCTTAATTATTATTCAATATGAATGAAATCATCCTCATTTGAATCCAAACCCAACCCACTAGTTCATACCACAAAAATCTACCACCCGTTGTTCATCTTTAAAAAATCAATCCAATAAAAACCAAACTGAATATTAATCCATATAAATTGACATAATATAGATAACTTAAAACCTATGTTAAATCCCATTTCACTTTTCATTTCCCATGTTAATTCCAACTACCAAAATATTACTAAATAAAAATAATAATAACGGTGATGGAGAATGAAACAAAAAATTATATTACCCCATTTTATTGAGATAATAAAATACTGATAATAAAACATAAATCTAAAAATTCTTCTTTTTATTAGTATTTTTTGGAGAAAATCCATTTTTAGAAATCATAATTTCACTTAGGTTTTTTAATATAAACAACACACACATAAAAATTGGACAATGCATCCAATATACTCCTGAAATACTTAAAAGACATTAAAATAATTGAATATAATTTAAAATAATCCTAAAAACATTAAATTAAATCCACCCACATTAACTTTAATTATATACTTTTTTGATTTATAAATAACCATTATTTTAAAATAAGCATAACCCTAATAAGTAAAGTAGATCAATAAGAGTTTAAAATTTTGGTCTCTAGTAGAATAGATCATTTAAAATAACTTATGAGTTCTTAAAGTGAATATTAAAATGAAATAAGGACAATTATATTTAATTTAATTTCATAAATTAACTATAGACTCAAAAACAACCATTGGAACTATCAATAAAGTTATTATTATTATTATTATTAATCAAACATAATATTATAATCATAGGTAAAATAATTTATCACATAATTACAAAATAAACTCCAAATAATTAAATTCCACCGACCTTAAATCACTTACGTAAATATATTTACATCCATCCAAGATCATAAAATTCTTATAAGGTACTCCATAAGTTAAAATAATTAATTTAAATGGCCATAATTTCTAGAAAAAAACATGAAAAATGGATCCAAATTGTAAAATTATTACTAATAAACATAAAAAACATTAAAAAATATTAAACAATATATTGTAAAACACTTAGATTACATCTATATATCTATCCCAAAAAATAAAAAACCATTATTAAATAATTATTTTCCATTATATTGTGAAAACCCATAATAAATACTTAATATATGGAAATATAATTAAAAAAGAAGATAGACTAAGAGAGAATAGAGCAATGAAGGGATATTACATTTGATTTTTTGGAAGAAATGATCACAATCCATGAATAATCAAAAAATAACCTAAATAATATCCCCTTGGGATTGTGTGACTCTAATACAATATTGAGAGGTAAATTGAGAGGGGGCCAAATATGAGGTTTCAGAAACCTAGTATGGCTTGCGTAGTTAGTATGCATGACTAAATATCCATTAAAATAACTTTTTATCACATTATATTGTGTGTTTATGATTTTAGGGGTGTTAAGAGAATTTTGGAGGAGGATAAGAGGAATTTTAGATTTCATATTATCTTTGAGTGGTGAGTTGTGGCATAGAGGTATGTGTCAGGTCGTGAAAGGTCTATTGGAGAGTTTTGTCATAGCATAGGGATGTGTCTTAGCCTTAGAATGATGACCATGAATATTAAAGTTCACACTATCTCATGTTATAAAATATCCATCACTTTATGATGGTTGCATCATGGCATGAATTATAGGTTAATGATTCCTTTTGCGACACATGGTTATATCATGGACCAGAGGCATTGGTTATGAGGGATACAGATTTTAATATTTTTTTGGATAAATATCACCCATGGTTAGATGTTATTTTCCATGTAATGTAGAGTTTTTGGGGGACTATATTCAACTATAATACCCTTACATTACCTTGGATAACCCTTATATAATATTATTTTTGGGCATGAAGGTCTTTTAGTGCGAAGCGTAAGTGCCTTGGGAGATTTTTTTTATTTCCATGGGAGGTTGTTTGGGAATGGTTATTGGTGAAATAGGGAGTAGATCTATAAACAAACTTTTAAAGGATCTTCTAGTTAGGAGTAGTAGCATGGTGTAAGTGTTTTTCGTGTGACCATCCATACCGATATCAATTTAATTTCATTTTATTTGTTCGTAATGGGGGGAGAGAATAGGATTTTATGAATGGTTTTCTAAGATTTTATGAAATTATATCCATCATGGTTTGACTATTTTCTATCATTACATGATACATTAATTTCTATTATTGGTATAAATTCATAATATAACCCAAATTAACTTATGTTCCTTCATTTGTCAAAGCCTTAGGTGACTTGAAATGAATCATTCAATTCCTTTATCTACCCTTCGATTAGACTTGGCCCTTGGATTTCAGATATTTACTGCTTATAATCCAAGGTGATTCCCTCTTCCATTTTTACTATTTTTCTCTTTATTATTCATTTTGAAAATTATATGGTGGTGTTTTGGAGTTTATTTTGGTGGACTTGGGCTATGATTTTTATATATATTAGTTTGTTTTTTGTTCTTTAGTTTTCTATTGTGTGGTTGGGGACTTTTATCAACTCTTTCATTCCTTCATGTCATGTTGCGGTTGGTGTAGTTTTCATTGAGGTTGATTATTTGAGAACTCTATTTCATTCGGTGTATAATATTGAAATAATATGAATTTTATTTATTCTGGTTTATATTAGTAATTAAATTACTGATGATAATGGATCCAACTAAATGAAGTTTATGGTAAAGGGTAATTCTTATGAGTTTAAAATGGTTCTTGATATTGCTTGTGATTTTGGGGTTATGTATTATTTTTTATGAAAATTTCTTGTTTTGGTATGCAAATGTGCTTTTTATATGATTAATTTATGGGAATAAACTTTAATAAAAGGTTAATCAATTAAATATGGGAATGAAATAATTTTATTTCAAATAAATAATTAGTTAATAATGTGTTTATACTATCCACTAATGTTTTATATGAAAAAAGGGATTAGATAAGTTCTTTTGTTACTTTTTATATTTTTGAGGTTGGTGTGTCCTTTTTGGGGTATTTTTTATCTTGTTTTGAGTGTTATTATGTGTTGGGGAGTGGGTTCTAGTCTCCATGGTGGGAATGGTATTATGGGGTTATTGATGTATTGGGTAGGGTTTTTATAGTGGTATGGATGTTTTTACAGAATGAGGATGTGTTATATGATGTTTGTAGGGGTTGTTGGCATGATATTGGTAGAGATCGATGTAGTGGTCAGTTGGTTTATATAGGGTAATTTCATAGTTTTTCAATAGAAATGAGATATTATTGGTAGATATGAACTAAAAAATGGGTGTATACTATAATTGAATTAACTCTAGGTTGTAGACAAATCTTTAATTATTGAAAATAATGGTTAAAGGATAAAATAATAGTTGGTAATGGTTAAATAATCGGATTTATTTAAAAACATTCTAAGTGATATAATTAATATAATTATTCTAGTAAAATGGAAATTTTGTAAATATGTAACTATGTGATTAAATAGGGACATTTGAATCTTGTTGTGGATGTTTTGTGTGGGGAAGTGGGATGGTTTGTGTTGTATAGGAATCATCGATTAATAGAGGTTAGTGGTTATGTTTTATTGATAGAGATTGAAAATAGTAACATTTTTTGTTATAAACTCCTTAGGTTGGGTTTTGTGTGGCTATTATATATTGTAATTTCCTTTTGTTTTTATATTTACCCCACCCAAGGAGGATTACCTCATTGATTCAAAAAAAATTAGGTTCTAGATGTTTTTCCCAAACATCTATATTGTCAAGAAAATGGATGGATGATTATTCCCTCTTCGCCACTCTACCTTTTAGGTGTAGTATATATTATAATATATCAAGGTATGTATATGAATATGGCCTATAATAGCCTAATTATATACTATGTGATATTTTGGTTGATTTATTTATGTGGTTTAGATATTGTTACATGGTTGGGGTTATGCATTGCAAGAAATGGGCATGAGGTTTATGTCCATCATATTCATGATACCCATTTATGATGGATATATGTGATGTGGTTTTGATGTGTGTTTAGGGTATGATGTGTGGTAGTTTAAATGGTATTATGATGATTACAATATGGCTATATTATATTGTATGATTGATGTATGAGATATTATGATTTGTGGAATGACTAAGGAAGGTATTTGGAGGAACAAGACAATTTATATTAGGTCGTGAGAGAGAAAGACTAGTGGAGATGTGGTTTTTGGGTACTCTTATCTTATATTATTTTAGTATTCATTACTATTTATGTGATATTGAGTGAGTGATCCTTGGTGAGTATTTGTGTTAATTAACCATGTAGGTATTGATGGGTTCTACTATTTGATCATTGAAGTATTTGTATTATTCTTAGATATTTTCATGAGTGTTAATGAGGAGTATGTAACACCCCAAGATTTCATAGTGTGTTATTTCTTCAAAATAATTCAATAACTTGCACTGCACGCAACACCGAGTTCAATCACACCATGACTTACAAAAAAAATCCATTCAAAAGAGGTTATGAATAGTATTATCTAAATTTTAAACTTTATATAATCCTTATAATTTTAGAATCCATATTATGAGTTTCTTAGATAAAATGCAAGAACAAATTCATTTTCAGTATTTCACTTTTATCAACTTTTAATAGTGAACCCTTTTTAAATACAATATTTTAAAATTTTTGACTAAATGGGGACATCAAAAATTTAAAATGAAACATCCCAAGCTTCCACGGTATGCTTTCTTTGAATAATACAGTAGCGTGTGTTGTACGCAACCTTGAGTTTTAACACACACCACAACCAATCAAACTAGCCGTTATGAATAGTAATACCTACTTTTCAAAATTATATATATTTTATATTTTAAAATTTACTTCATTTCTGGATTTGTAATATCGAATTTAGCCTAAGGTGAAATTTTGGTACTTTTCGGATAACTTTCATATTTTGATGAATAGTGAAAATTACTAAATTTTAATTAAAATCAACTTTTTTAATAAAAATAATTAATAGTGATAAATTATGAATTTGAGTGGTTTAAAAGTATATTTAGAATATATTTTTACCATTTAATATAATTTTGGTCATTGGACATAATTTAACAATTAAACCGAACATAAACAAGTGTCAATCTTTTGATAGTTATTATCTCTTAAAAACACGCTTTTTGTTTTGACAGCGCGAATTAATTTTCAATTAATTTCTGCCACTTCTGTGTTTTGAATTTAGAAAAATGGATTCCATATTTGGAATCAGGATGTCCAAATTGTGTAAATAGGTAACTTTTATTTTTAGACATTTTGAATAATTACTGTGGTAAATATTTTATTTACCATGGTTAAGGGTAAATCTGGTAAATAAGGGTTAAAACATAATATTATAATAATACTAAATTACCCTAAAACGTGTCCTAGACTTATTGGTTGATACATGTTCGACCATAGGCATCTTTGGGTCGATTTGGGGACCCCATGGTGCCACTTGTAGGTGATAGGGACACTTTATTTTAATTAAGATAAAATGAATACAAAAATGACACAAGCATATATCTTTTAGAAAAACAATTATTACATAGGGTTATATATGTTGGATTTTAGATTATAAATATTCATTAGAAAGATAAAAATATTTCCTAAATATTTATATTTTATTTATAATTTTTAGACATTAAATAATTTAATTTATTTATGACACAATGATGATGTAGTAATTACTATAATAGTGAAAAAATAAACTAATTGATATTATAAATACCCAAATAAATATAATATGAAACTTTTAATGAATTAAACTATTTTTATAGGATAATATGATATATTATGATTGATTTAATTGACTTTTTTCGAAGTAATCAATCTTTTATGAGTTTCAAAAAAATCAACTATTGAATAGTGTCAAAATTGACATAAAAGAGTTCTTAAAACAAATATTATATTATTAATTGATATTAAATTCCTAAAAATCTAAGGTTCGGCCAAGAGACTTATATCATGATAGGTTAATCATTAATGGACCACTTGGGGGTCGCTTGGATGTATTTAGTAAGTTTATTAACCATATAATATAAAAATACAAAGAGACATTGTAAAAGTGAAACTAATTAACTTAGAGTTAATACTTAAGGATAAGGTTAATATAAGTACCCAAACCTGTCTAAATTCTATTTGTTGAGTTGTTTTCGACCCATACCCACCTTAACATTTAAATAATCAACTTTGGAGACATTGGAAACCGAATATGAATTTATTATAAACTAATATCTCTAGCTTTTCCAAAGGTGCCCCTCACCCCTCTTATAAAAGGGCACTCCTCCTTCTCATTTCTTCACACCTTCAAAGCCTTTTGGTTCGGAAAAACTCTGCCAAAATACTCTCCCAACATCCCTCACTACTACCTAGAGTCCTTAGTTTGATCAGAAAGCCAACCTAAGGAGCCCTTTTGATCAAATCAAAAGGAAGAACCCGAAGAAAAGGTAATGATTTCACCACCATTTTCCAAGTTCATTTCTTCTTCCACATCTTCTTCCTTTGTTGTTACCATTCTATAATAATAACTCCAGTATCATATATATATTGTGATGTTATTATAAATATGGTACAACCATATTCAGTATTCTATCCACCCTTTGAATAACATGTCACCATACGTGCGTACGTACGGCTTACCGTCTCCACGTCGTGGTGTAATTGTTATTCAATATAATATTTTTTGGATGGGTATAATAATGATGTGTAACTCATGTAAATAATAAATATAACATTTTAATGATTCAGTATATATGATATACTATCCATTTATATATTATTTTAATATCAAAAGAATGATATTGTCGCTCGTGCGTACGTACGGACTACCGTCTCCACGAACGCGATAAGATTCATTCTCCATCGTATCCATTCAAGTATAATTATCATTTGATGACTTAAAAATGATGTTTAAGGACTTTATATAATTTTGGATATGAATAATATACAACCTATCCATTACAAACATGGCTTACGTAACAAAACATATAAAAGAAAACAAGTAAGTTAACACCCGAAACAACGATAATACTAAGATATTATTATCAAATCAATATTAAAAGATCATATATGATATCATATTAATATATATGATTCTTGTATAATTTAATAACAATTATTTCACCATTATACAGGAGGTTAACCTACCCCAACCAAGGAAAATTACAAGGTAAGGGTTATTTCACAATCTCTTCATTATCTGCGGTTGTTTATACGTAATAATCTACTGGGATTTCTTTATCATCCACATCCATGTATCTTCGAAATGTATTTCAAAACATATTTATTATTTAAAAGAATATGGGTTAAATTCATTTATACCCTTGTTTGACTTTTTATAAGAGGTTTATAAAGGAATCATTCTGTCGTTTTCAAAACAAGGTCCTTTTTAACCTTTTCGACAGAATTATGGTAAGAATGTTTTTTTAACTTATACGGTGGGTGCGGCTATTTTCCGCCGTTATAAAATCTTCAAAGCTTCCCTTACAAGAATATAAGAATATTTTCAAAGAAAATGTTTTATTTTATATGGATCTTAAATTATTTCAAAATAAAAGGAGATATTTCTTTTAAAAGAATTTTGATTTCATCTATGTCAACATCCTTTGATGGATTTTAAGATTATTTGAAGTTGATTTATTATGATACAAAACTTCTATATTGTATTGAAGGTTTTGTGATATGTTTGACTATGGATGTGCTATTTTTATACCATTCATAGTTTATGGTGAAAGTATTGACATTTCGTATGCTAGTTTTAATACGAATGTTTATGTTATGTTTAAACCTTTTCATATGGGAATGCATTGGACTTAATATGTGACGGGTGGAGCCCGCTATAGCTCCTCGATGCATCGGTAGGTCTCATGAGACAAACTAGTGTCTTGGCACAAGGCCTTGACAAAATCTTATTTGTAGTCTTGGCACGAGGCCTTGGCTATGTGGTTATGATAGTCTGACATTATGCATTCCAACATTATGAAAGTGGTTAGTGATTTTGCATGTGATTATTCGATTAGTATAATATCCATGTGAATGATTAAATGGCATTATTTCATTTTATTTATGCCATACAATGTTGAAAGTTCAAGTTTGAAAGGCTGTTGTTTTAGTTATACATTGCCTTAAATGTTTATTCTCATTTATGAAAGTTTCCGCTATATTGTTATCCTTACTGGGCATTTGAGCTCACCCCTTTTCTATGTTTTATTTTTCCCAGGAAGTGAAGAAGTAAATTATGAATGACCTGCAGGGATATTATGTGGGGATATGAGTGTGGATTATGGAGACAATATGTTTTTGTAGTAGTTTTTCATTTTATGATAAATGTAAGACTTATGAATATATCTAGTGTTTCCAAGGCTACTAAACCAATAGATCTTTCGAGATTTGATCTTTATTTTGATCATGCCAATGTTATGTAATAATGCACCGACTCTGGGTAACTAGGGTCGGGGGGTTACAGTTGGTATCAGAGGAAGTTTAGTACAAACCTTGGAAGCTAGATTTAGATAAACTCTGATTAGAGCACATAGAACTAAGATGAACTTTGAGGATTAGTATAGAAGAACTTCCTAGAATTTTGGTATTGTAGAGATTTTGTGAGTTTTCCGAGCAATACATCCCTGTCTGGATACGAGCAGGTAGAGGCGGCTCTGGCACAGATGTACCTAGGGGTAAAACCCGAAAACACCGCTTTGAGCTAGACTCGAACGGGAACTGGTGCACGACAACGGGACTTGTTGCACTCTTGGTTACGACACTCCTGGGGGATATGCTTAGGATAACTCTATTTTTCTTTACAAATCATTTTGAAGGGATTATGAGTATATACTTCCTCAAAGAAAACATTTTTATGATTATGGATTATATCCATAAATAGTTCAATTTATGTTAAGTGTTTTATAAGTATGGGATTATGTATTTTGATTCATAAACTGATCTTGTTTATGCCATTGTTTAGAAATGGCGCCCAGTAGAAGGAATGAGAACTCAAGAAATGCACATGATCCAAAGATAAGGAAGGATCATATCTTTCATGGTCTTAAGCTAGAATTTATAAGAGAAATAGTCTCCCATGTATTATCATCATATGAAGAAATAATATCATGTGTTGATAAGATATGTAAAGAGTTTACTGAGTCCTATGGCTTTGAAGGGAAGCAAGAGAAGAAAAGGATGGAAGAGAGAAAGATGGATAAAGGGAAGAGGGAAAAGAAGAATTTTCCCATATGTGGTAACTGTGGAAAGAAACACCCTGGAACTTTCCTGAAAGGAATGGGAGTTGGTTATAAGTGTGGAGGAAAAGGGCACAAAGTACGTGACTGCAAGGGTAAGAAAATGGTTTTAAATGTACAATGCTTCATTTGCAAGGAGTTTGGACACTACACGAACCTATGTCCCAGTCATCAGACTATGCCACAAATGATGTTATTGGATAATAATCAAGTTATGATACTACCACAGATGAAGAGGAATTATTAGAGTTCTTATGTTGATTATGTCAATTGAGTGTTGTATCAACAATGTACTTGTTATAATAATTATGGAGTATATAAGGATCGTACTGCAGTACTATTTCATTAAGGACTTGAGATTGTGTGGAACAAAGAAAAGTGACTCAATAGCAGGATAAATTTTATTAAAATATATGGTTGAGAGAATGATAAATCATAATATAGTTATGATACTGAGGTAGTGATTTTGGAATAATATGTGATTGTTTTGGATAAATTATATTGGATATTATTGACTACCATGGAACTGATTAATTATTTGTATATTCCATCATTGTTGGGGTTTAAAACATTTTTGGATTAATGAAGTATATCCATCATTCTATATGAAATAAGGGAGCATGAATGTAATCAATAAGGAATATGGTAATACATGATGAAGGTATTCATATGCTATTACGGGGTAAAAAGGATCTATATTATGTTTACCTTCCTTATAAATGTTGGACTGTGAGTTTGGGCAGAAGTATTTTGGATAGTTCTAGTTTGGATTATTTTGGATTGCCATAAAAGGACAACCCGGAGGTCGGACGGCAACCTGTCGCGTCCGGCAAGGCTGCGAGACTTGAACCCGCAACCGAAGGGAGACAAGGGTGTATCACCTACCACTGGTCCACAAGATGTCCTGGATTAAATAATGTAGTTTTTATTAAAAGATCTTGTAGATGAATTATAAATTCGTTTATTTTGGAACCCTATACGAATAGTGTAAATATAATTTTTTTACATCCTATTATCTTTTAGAGTGAAAGATGAGTTTGTGGTAGAAATTTATTAATGGATAAAACTATAATTATAAAGTAAGTATATCTCCTTATGATCTTAGCCAATCTCATAAATAAATTCCTCAATATTAAGAAAAGAAACTTAGAACAAAAATGTTTTCCTAGATGGTACCTTAAATCATCACTAATTTATGGCTTTGGGATTGTTGGTCTTTTCATATCCATGTTCACTACCACTCTCCATCAGATAATTGATGGTTAGATTTTTCTTCCATATCCATATTTTCCTACATGGAACCCTAGTATGTGTTATTTTCGGTAATCTTCATACTTTCGACTCTTTATTTTAAATAGAGGCCTCATTAATTCATTTTTCTATGTGGGATTTCAACTAAGATATTTTGAAACGTCAAAAATGTGTTATCCTAATACCCTATGTTTTGTTGAACCGATGGTATTTCAAATCATCATAGATTGATGAATTTAAGGACCTCAACTTTATACTTGTTTGTGATTGATGACCTCAATCACTACCTATAAATATTTACGTTTTTCCTCCAATTATATGTCTCTAATTTCCACCAATGTTCTCCTAATCGAGATCATAATTTGGTGGTGACCCTTTCATTTCTCTTTTCCTCATATTAAGACTAAATTTTAGTAACCCAATTTTGGATGTGGGTTTTCCCACAAATATATTTTCTATTTTCAACCTTTTATTTTTGAAGAACAATTTCAAATTGCGAGGACGCAATTTATTGAAGGAGGGGAGAATGTAACACCCCAAGATTTCATAGTGTGTTATTTCTTCAAAATAATTCAATAACTTTCACTACACGCAACACCGAGTTCAATCACACCATGACTTACAAAAAAAATCCATTCAAAAGAGGTTATGAATAGTATTATCTAAATTTTAAACTTTATATAATCCTTATAATTTTAGAATCCATATTATGAGTTTCTTAGATATAATGCAAGAACAAATTCATTTTCAGTATTGCACTTTTATCAACTTTTAATAGTGAACCCTTTTTAAATACAATATTTTAAACTTTTTTACTAAATGGAGACATCAAAAATTTAAAATGAAACATCCCAAGCTTCCACGGTACGCTTTCTTTGAATAATACAGTAGCGTGTGTTGTACGCAACCTTGAGTTTTAACACACACCACAACCAATCAAACTAGCCGTTATGAATAGTAATACCTACTTTTCGAAATTATATATATTTTATATTTTAAAATGGACTTCATTTCTGGATTTGGAATATCGAATTTAGCCTAAGGTGAAATTTTGGTACTTTTCGGATAACTTTCATATTTTGATGAATAGTGAAAATTACTAAATTTTAATTAAAAACAACTTTTTTAATCAAAATAATTAATAGTGATAAATTATTAATTTTAGTGGTTTTAAAGTATATTTAGAATATATTTTTACCATTTAATATAATGTGGGTCATTGGACATAATTTAACAATTAAACCGAACATAAACAAGTGTCAATCTTTTGATAGTTATTATCTCTTAAAAACACGCTTTTTGATTTGACAGCGCGAATTAATTTTCAATTAATTTCTGACACTTCTGTGTTTTGAATTTAGAAAAATGGATTCCATATTTGGAATCAGGATGTCCAAATTGTGTAAATAGATAACTTTTATTTTTAGACATTTTGAATAATTACTGTGGTAAATATTTTTTTACCATGGTTAAGGGTAAATCTGGTAAATAAGGGTTAAAAAATAATATTATAATAATACTAAATTACCCTAAAACGTGTCCTAGACTTATTGGTTGATACATGTTCGACCATAGGCATCTTTGGGTCGATTTGGGGACCCCATGGTGCCACTTGTAGGTGATAGGGACACTTTATTTTAATTAAGTTAAAATGAATACAAAAATGACACAAGCATATATCTTTTAGAAAAACAATTATTACATAGGGTTATATATGTTGGATTTTAGATTATAAATATTAATTATAAATATAAAAATATTTCCTACATAGTTATATTTTATTTATAATTTTTAGATATTAAATAATTTAATTTATTAATGACACAATGATGATGTAGTAATTACTATAATAGTGAAAAAGTAAACTAATTGATATTATAAATACCCAAATAAATATAATTTGAAACTTTTAATGAATTAAACTATTTTTCTAGGATACTATGATATATTAGGATTGATTTAATTGACTTTTTTCGAAGTAGTCAATCTTTTATGAGTTTCACAAAAATCAACTATTGAATAGTGTCAAAATTGACATAAAAGAGTTCTTAAAACAAATATTATATTATTAATTGATATTAAATTCCTAAAAATCTAAGGTTCGGTCAAGAGACTTATATAATGATATGTTAATCATTAATGGACCACTTGGGGGTCTCTTGGATGTATGTAGTAATTTTATTAACCATATTATATAAAAATACAAAGAGACATTGTAAAAGTGAAACTAATTAACTTAGAGTTAATACTTAAAGATAAGGTTAATATAAGTACCCAAACCTGTCTAAATTCTATTGGTTGAGTTGTTTCCTACCCATACCCACCTTAAAATTTAAATAATAAACTTTGAAGCCATTGGAAACCGAATATGAGTTTATTATAAACTAATATCTCTAGCTTTTCCAAAGGTGCCCCTCACCCCTCTTATAAAAGGGCACTCCTCCTTCTCATTTCTTCACACCTTCAAAGCCTTTTGGTTCGGCCAAACTCTGCCCAAATACTCTCCCAACATCCCTCACTACAACCTAGAGGCCTTAGTTTGATCAGAAAGCCAACCTATGGAGCCCTTTTGATCTAATCAAAAGGAAGAACCCGAAGAAAAGGTAATGATTTCACCACCCTTTTCCAAGTTCATTTCTTCTTCCACTTCTTCTTCCATTGTTGTAACCATTCTATAATAATAACTCCCGTATCATATATATACTGTGATGTTATTATAAATATGGTAGAACCATATTCAGTATTCTATCCACCCTTTGAATAACATGTCACCATACGTGTGTACATACGGATTACCGTCTCCACGTCGTGGTGTAATTGTTATTCAATATAATATTTTTTGGATGGGTATAATAATGATGTGTAACTCATGTAAATAATAAATATAACATGTTAATGATTCATTATATATGATATAATATCCATTTATATATTATTTTAATATCAAAATAATGATATTGTCGCTCGTGCGTACGTACGGACTACCGTCTCCACGAACGCGATAAGATTCATTCTTCATCGTATCCATTCAAGTATAATTATCATTTGATGATTTAAAAATGATTTTTAAGGACTTGATATCATTCTGGATATGAATAGTATACAACCTATCCATTACAAACATGGCTTACGTAACAAAACATATAAAAGAAAACAAGTAAGTTAACACCCGAAACAACGATAATACTAAGATATTATTATCAAATCAATATTAAAAGATCATATATGATATCATATTAATATATATGATTCTTGTATAATTTAATAACAATTATTTCACCATTATACATGAGGTTAACCTACCCCAACCAAGGAAAAGTACAAGGTAAGGGTTATTTCACAATCTCTTCATTATCCGAGGTTGTTTATACGTAATAATCTACTGGGATTTCTTTATCATCCACATCCATGTTTCTTCGAAATTTATTTCAAAACATATTTATTATTTACAAGAATATGGGTTAAAGTCATTTATACCCTTGTTTGACTTTTTATAAGAGGTTTATAAAGGAATCTTTCCGTCATTTTCAAAACAATGTCCTTTTTAACCTTTTCGACAGAATTATGGTAAGAATGTTTTTTTTTACTTATACAGCGGGTGCGGCTATTTTCCGCCGTTATAAAATCTTCAAAGCTTCCCTTACAAGCTTATAAGAATATTTTCAAAGAAAATGTTTTATTTTATATGGATCTTAAATGATTTCAAAATAAAAGGAGATATTTCTTTTAAAAGAATTTTGATTTCATCTATGTCAACATCCTTTGATGGATTTTAAGATTATTTGAAGTTGATTTATTATGATACAAAACTTCTATATTGTATTGAAGGTTTTGTGATATTTTTGACTGTGGATGTGCTATTTTTATACCATTCATAGTTTATGGTGAAATTATTGACATTTCGTATGCTAGTTTTAATACGAATGTTTATGTTATGTTTAAACCTTTTCATATGGGAATGCATTGGACATAATATGTGACGGGTGGAGCCCGCTATAGCTCCTCGATGCATCGATAGGTCTCATGAGACAAACTAGTGTCTTGGCACAAGGCCTTGACAAAATCTTATTTGTAGTCTTGGCACAAGGCCTTGGCTATGTGGTTATGATAGTCTGGCATTATGCATTCCAACATTATGAAAGTGGTTAGTGATTTTGCATATGATTATTCGATTAGTAGAATATCCATGTGAATGAGTAAATGGAATTATTTCATTTTTTTATGCCATACAATGTTGAAAGTTCAAGTTTTAAAGGCTGTTGTTTTAGTTATACATTGCCTTAAATGTTTATTCTCATTTATGAAAGTTTCCGCTATATTGTTATCCTTACTGGGCATTTGAGCTCACCCCTTTTCTTTGTTTTATTTTTCCCAAGAAGTGAAGAAGTAAATTATGAATGACCAGCAGGGATATTATGTGGGGATATGAGTGTGGATTATGGAGACAATATGTTGTTGTAGTAGTTTTTCATTTTATTATGTAATGTAAGACTTATGAATATATCTAGTGTTTCCAAGGCTACTAAACCAATTGATCTTTCGAGATTTGATCTTTCTTTTGATCATGCCAATGTTATGTAATAATGCACCGACTCTGGGTAACTAGGGTCAGGGCGTTACAGAGTATCTTACTAAGATTACATGGATCCTCATTGATATATATATATATATACTATTTTATTAGTTTTTAAGATGGTTTTAGTGATTTCTGTTGATATTACTATCTTGGGATTAGGTGTTTTGATTGGAGTTTCTTTTAAGAATTATATTTTTGGATTTTATTTTTTAGACATGTATTTGTTTGTAATATACATGAAACATGGTTTATTATGGGATACTAGTTATTATTTTATATTATTGTATAGATTTATTGGTTTTTATTATATTCCAGGTATTCATGAGGTCAATTCCTTCCATTGTTTTTATGACACCCTCGATACTGGTCTCCAACCTAAGGCATATTAGAGAGGGGACTCGTGGTTTAGTCTCACCTTTAAAAATAGGCCCTGGAAGGGTTTCGATTGAGGTTGGGTCATGAAAGCATATTATCATAGATATGGTTGATAGTTTGGATAAAGGATGGGGGTAGGAACTAGTAATAATTTCTTAGTATATATAGGTATATTTTGTTAATGAAACTTAGTTTCTGATATAAAAAATAGGTAATGACTAGGTCATAAGTGACTTGTGATCCAACGTAAGTACCATAATCATAATTAGCAATCTACGTGAGATAATATTGGGTGTAGTGTAAAGACATAAATAGGGTTCATGTATCATGATTATTTGTTATTGTGTATGAATTGGAGTGATATTAGGTAAATTTTAAAAGAATATAATTAAATGAATCTTAAATTAATTCCATGGTACTAAGATTAATATTTTTAACTAATCTTAAAGAGATCCCAACTGGTCTTCATATGCACGTGATTCATATTATTTATTTTTGGTAGGTTGATATAGTTGGCTACCAATGGGTTGACCTAGTTGAGGAGGATGAGTCTTATATGAAGAAGATATGTGAGTTTAAATGTTAGATATTGGAAAATTATGAGGGGTGTATATTTAATTTAGAGACTAAGAATTTGTTAAAATAGATCAATATTTCCTTCATTTTGATCCATGAAAGGGTGGTGTATCAAGTCTCATTGGTGATTATTCAGATGGGGGGACTATCATGCTGGTGGTAGATTATATATCTTAGATAATAGAAGAAGGTAAATATGTCATGGGAGGATTTATGAAGTAGTTTCTCACTGATTTTCTATCATTGATGATATGGTTGGTGAAGAGGTAGGATTTTTTCCCTTTAGTAGGGGATCCTTACATGTGATATCTCGAAATATAATTCATGGTCCTTCTTTGTTTCACACTACATCTTTTTATGGATAAGGAGTCTAGAGAATGATGGTTATAGGAGGTATTGTGACTAGTTATTTAGTATATAGTCACCGTATTTATGTGTCATATATATCAAGGCGTGTAGAGAAAACTATAGGTAATTTAGAGGAAATATGTGTAGCTAGGATTATCTCTAGAGGGAATCCACTCGGACTTTTCCCATATAAATTTTATTGATGTATTATCTTATATATTGGGTAAATTGATATTCCGACTTCTAGGAAGTATACCGTAGTAGCAATATTCTCACATTTTAGGATCTAGAATTTCATGGGAATATTCCATGAGCTCTTCCACTTGGTACATCATTTGGGGAGGTTGTGGTCATAAGTGATTCAAGTTCTTGACTATCCTTTGGGACTAGGGTAGTTTGGGTGGTTAGTTTCTATTTTTTTCTTAAGTAGTAGTTTCTACAAAGGACTTATCATAAACATAATCAACATATTTTTGGGAAGCCTATGGATAATGGATCCAATAGAGGATATCCTTATTACGTTCCCTGAACTCTAAGATGTATGGATGACCATATCCATGGTTTTGGTTATAAAAAGAGGTATTTAGAGATTCTAGTTCCATATGGGATAGAGATTTTTTGAGGTACAATATATCTATCGCATTCCCTGTATTAAACTTTAATTGATTTTTTAAGTTTGCGTTATTTTATTTAACCCTCTTTTGTAGGTTTTTTGGGACTCTATGTGGCGAATATTCTAGTTACCCTTAAGTTAACCACGCTAGTTGAATATTATTTATGGTTTCATGATTTTTTCTAGGGTTGTGAGGTAATTATGGGGTAGAATCATTCATTATGGGCATTATTATTACTTTAGACACAACCCTAATATTTCATCACTGTCATAAATTGGTTGTATTATGTTATGGCGTGAGGCTCCCTAGATCCACACTCTTTGGTATAATTCTAAAAACATTTTCTTTAAACATTTCATTTAATAAAAAAATTGAGATGAATCAATATTTATTTGTCAAAATTAAAATAATATAAACAATATAACTCATAAATCATCTCATAATCCCATGAATATTAGGCTTATTGTCTTTAAGGAACATTTACATATGAAACATGTTTAACAAAACATATGAATATTTCTATATAATAGAGAATTAATTGAATCATTTCTTGACTTCCCATAAGTTATAATCATATTTATAACATGATTAAGGTAAACATTATAAAGGGGTGATATTAAATGCCCAGTAAGAGAAAATAACACATAAATATGTAATCAAGGGTCATATCATAAACATGAGGGAAAGCATGAGTAGGGAAGAAATGAATTATTAAAGAGAAAAGGAATAATAAGTGTTTTCTATAAGGAATGATAAAATGATATATAAACTCAAATTAACAAACATAAACCATGGAAGATTAGTGTGAAATCAAAATAAAATAATCATGAGTTTTTAAGTATAAAAAAGGCACATAACATAAGTACATGAAAACATCATATTGTGAGAAAACAGAATCATGCACACCCTTCAAGATAGGTAAAATTTCCAATTATGTACACCCTTTAAGTTTGTGAAAAAATACAATAATTTCCACCTTGTATGTTGTGAAACAATCAATGTATAAACACCCTATAAGTTGTGAAAAAATACATGTATGTCCACACTTTATATCTGTGAAAACATCCAACTATGTCCATGATTCATTATCCCATGAGACATAAAAATTTATCCAGTTCCTTATAGGTATTTAACTATCCCAACCCACATTATAGATTTATTTCATCCAAGCCATCCAAATGATTTATTGGACCCAAACCTTATTAGAGATTTATCATACACAATCCAACTTAGGTATTTATTGAAACCAAACCGTCTTAGGGATTTATTAGACCCAAATAATCACATGGATTTATTGGACCTAGACCCTTTCATAGTGATAATAAATACATATGTGTTCCACATAAAAAAATTGATCTAATACATAAATTTAAGAACCCTTATAAATAAAATTGGTTTCATATTATTTCTAAATGTAATCACATAACATGATATCAAAATTAAATCAATTGATAAAAAAATTCAATAACCCAAAATCAGTTTTTCATAAACTAATTTATAATGTGATTTATAAAACCAAACTCTTTAGTATTTATATATTTGGGAGTTAAAAAGTAAAATAGAAGAAAACTAATAATCAGATAAAATTCTCTGAAAAATAAGATGAAATATCTATTTTGAAATTAATGAAAACACCATAAAATGTTTTATTTAAAATTAAATACTTTTTTCATGATAAAATAATTAAAAACTTAAACCTTAAAATAATAAAGGCTCACATAGAAAAATTATAAATGAAATATATTTCCTAAACTATAATTTTGATGATATAAAAACACTTGAAATTTTATTTTTTATAAACATTTTCCTTCTCTTCTAGAAGAAATAATTACTTTTTAAAAACAAACATTTAATTTTTTAAAATTTAATAATATTTCTTTATATTTTAAAAATCATAAATATTTAAAATCATTTTATAAAAAATATTAGAAAATTTAAATAAATCTTAAAAAAAGTAATGTGAATACAATAATAGAAACTATAAATGAGTTTTTAGAAAACATTTTTACCAAACATGGAAAAGATGAAGTTATGGGTCACATTAAAAGGTAATTTTCAAAAATGTGAAGTGAAATATTTTTGAAAACCTTTTTGTTTAAAAATAATATTCAATAATTGAGCATTAAAAATTATATAAAGTTTTTTAAAATAAATGTGCATTGGAAGACAAAATATTCAATCATGAAAGAAAAAACATGTTTAATAAATTTAAACTATTTTTTTGAAACTTCAAATCATAAAAAGGGATAATAAAATATAATTTTTAGTCGAGAAGAATGTAAATATGAATTTTACATGAGATTACCTATAATTATGTTTTAAAATAAAACGGATAATATTTTTCTGAAGATTAAATCTAAGCATTAGAGAAAAGGATATTATTTTGATAGGATGATAATTTTTCTAAATATAATCAACATTTATGAAAAAAGAAATACATTAATTTAATTACCCAAAAATAAGTTGTAAATACATTATAATATCATTGTAGAATATAATAAAACTATATTGTGAAACAATAGTAAAATAAGAAAACATTATAACTCACGAAAAGAAGTTAATCCAAGATAAAGCCCTTAAATCATCCTTATCTTTTGAATTAATTACCCATGAAAGGTATAACATGAGATGGATATTTAAATCCATTATATTTGATGGAAATTTTTATAAAATAAATCCATATCCAATATATACACCACAAAAGGGAAACTAGTGGTGATTACACATCATATCTTAGGGAAGAAAACTTAAGATACAGAAACCCTTATAGTTGTGGAAACATAAGAAAAAAATAACATAATAGGGTTATCATGAATCAGACATTCAAATATCTTGAAATTAAATAATTTAAATATGGGTGAAGTAAATAGGGTATTAAATACACCATAAAATTAATGATGGTGAAAAATATCAAACATTTCTCTTGGAATTGAAAATAGTAACAAATAACCCTTACGTGAAGTGCTAATTCATTTTGCACATGAAACTAACATCCTTAATGATAAAATTATTATTATTAAAAAACTATTTTGAACCAATTTCATCTATATTTTATTTTCTATGTTATATTTATTTTCATATGTTATTCATTTATTAAATGTTTTTCAGTTATATTGGTTACTTGAGTTGGTTCGGTCAATAGCATCCTCGGTATATGGATTATAGTAAAATATATTTTAAAATATATTTATAATATCAATAAATTTATAGGTGTGTGTATTTTATCATTCTATTATCATAAAATTTATATGTTTTTATAGTTTTTTACAAAATGTGCTCAAATTAAGAAAGGATCCTTGATATGTCCATTTAAGGTTATTAAATTTATTTTGACCATATATTGTAGATATCACAAATAGAATATCAAATATTATCATTAAATAATATCAATAGTGTCATAAATATAAATTTTATAACAAATATATATTTTTAATTTCATCCATAGGTGGTTATGAAATAGAGAACATGTCATTCATGGTGGAGGTAGTGTACACATATACAGAACAATGTATTCATTTCTAGAATGGTTTTAGGGGAGGGTATAAAATGTATATTAAATTAGAGAAATAAAATTTCATATTATTAGTGACACTCATGTTATTATACTTTCAAGGATAGAATATTTGTCAGATGGTAGAAGAATATACGAAATGAAAGAGTTTGGTTGAGAACATTACCTCTCCCTTTGTATATTCCCCCTTGGGTAACACTTTATTTCTCCTTAGCATGGTATTTTGAATGAAGAAGTCTTATAAGACATAGGAATAGGTTATAAGACTGACTAGGGTAGATTTTTTGTATATATAAATATTTTTAGTTGGTGGATAAGGGTGGTGGAAATGATCTCCTTTTATAAGTGAATAAAAACAGTATTTCTATAAATACTCCTTAGTTTTTAATAATTGCATAAACTTATTCTAAGTTATAAGGCTCAAAAGGTGGGAAATAATGGAATGGGTGAAAATTTAAGGTCTATATTCCTCTTAAATATACATTTTTTAGACAATTTTGATTGATTTTTGTCTTTTCCCCTTTGTTTATAACTTTAATCATGATTAACTTGTACTACTATAACTAATTTTTTAACCATTGTAATTAATTTTAAGGACAAAAATTAATATTTTCCTTATTAAAAATTTTTAAAATTCAAACTCCATAATTAAAAATTATTTTATCTAATTTTTTTGTGAGGAAATATAATATTTGAATTAAAACAAATAACATGTATAAACCATTATTTAGAAAACGTGAGTTTTTAAACATAATATTTATTTTTAGGATAAAATTATAAATTTATATTATTTTAAATACATGAATTTTTTTATTATAAAAAATTATGTGTATTTCATAGCAATAAAAAACTAAATTTTACCAAAAAAATATCTAATTAAAATAAAATTCCGAAATTATTTTTGTGTTGAAAAATATTACTTAGGTCCTTAAAATGTTACTCAATTCTTTTCTAAATTTAAATTAGTATTTTTAAATGAATAATTATAATCCCAAAATAAATATTTTATCAATAAAAATTTTTAATATGGTTTAATTTATAGTTAATTATTTATATAGTGATAAACACTATAGTTTTAGTAAAATTGTATTTTTCACTATTCAATAAAAAATAACTATTTTAGAAAAATCCTGAAAAATAATCCTAAAAAAATTTTTAGATGCTGAATTGAAAATTGAATTTAATTTTGTAAAATTTAAATTATATAATTTATAAATTTATTATTTAAATGAAAATATAATATATAAAAAATAAAAACTCCTCTTATTAAAAATTCCTTTTTATAACTTCAAGTGTTCTTAGTTCAATTTTTTAAACATTTCTAGTTGATTAAAATATTTTTATTTATAAAGGTTTTATTATTCTTTAATTTAATTAATAATATTAAAATAATAATGTGTGGATCATTTTATTATGGTTTTGAGTGTGAAAAAAATTATTAATACAATATTTATTTAAAGGAATATATATTCCTAAATTTTGAGGTGTTGCATTATACCCCATTAAATAAATTTCATCCTTATATTTTTAATTATCATTTACTAATAAAAATATATAAGGGTAACTAAAAGATAATAATGACTTGTGATATATCTTATAAATATATACAAACCATTCTATCTTAGGGAATACTTGGTAACCTATCATTTCCCTTATAATAGGAATATAATAAGATCCACAACTGTGTATTCCAAATATACCTCTGTAGCTATGTCTTAAAAGCTTCTAGAGACATAACTTCCATAGATTCATTGTCAATATCCTATTTCCAACCAAATACTAAAACAAAAATTATTTTGATATAAAACCCTAGAATCAAATTAAATGACCATGTGAATATGAAAACTCAATCATGATATGTCTTCACTAATATCACCATAATTTTACCTTATGATGCTTTTAGTTTATCTATGTTATAATTGGGTCACAATATAACTCATTTAGATTGACCTAGGTGTTTAATTTTTATATTCCTATTACGTTCTCTAACATATAATAAATATGTTCTCAAATCCCTTATAATGGTTTATAAATAGAAATTTAATTTATAATGTACATCTCTTAAGAGTTTTTAGCTAGGTGTTTAGTCTTTGGACAACTCATTTGGAACTATAGTGATGATTTATTTTAAACTCAACTAGCCTTTTTTAGGTTGATTACATCTCTTTTCATCTATTCCATAGTTTCATCCACATGTATGTATCCATATAAGGATGTAATTTCTCATAAAATATCTTACAAAAAACATTACCAATATTCTAGAATGTTATATTGTACTTATATTCCCACCTTAGACTTATACTTTGTGTTTTCACTATTGTTCTCTCATAATAATTACAAAAAATAACTAAAATAGTCATCAAGAATAACTAAACCCGGCTCTGAAACCAACTAAGGCATTTCAAACCCTTACTCTGAGGATTGGTTCTAAAAACACTTTATTTAAACAATGGATTTGATATAAAGTGATATGAACTTATTTATATTTTACAACATTGTAATAAAATAAAAATTAAAACTCAGATAATATCATAATCCCAATAAAGGATGTTTTAGTTTCATTAAAGACTAATTACATAGAAAAATTATTTTACAAAACTTCTGAAACTTTCATCATATTTAAACTAAGATAGAATAATTTATCAACTTATCATAAGATATAATCATCTTTATAACCTAGGAAATGGAAAAATAATAAAGGGGTGATTAAAAATTCTCATTAAGGGAAAATAACTCATAAAAATTTAATCAAGGGTTAGATCATAAGCATGCAAGATAATATGATAAAGGGATAAATATATTATTAAAAGAACATAGAATAATAATAGTTTTCTATTAATCACAATATAAGGATATATTAACTGAAATAAACAAACATATAACATGGAATAACAGTGAAAAATAAAGAGACAATAATTATGATCCCTGTATTATAAAAAAGAAATATAACACAAGAACAAAAAACAACATATTATGAGAAAACCAAATCATGATCACCCTTCAAGTTGTCAACAATTCCAAGAATGTCCAACCATTATGTATGTGAAAATATACAAGTGTTTCCACCCTTTATGTTGTGAATAGTTATAAGTATTACCACCGATAATGTGTGAATAAATCCAAGTATGTACACCCTTTATGTTCATACGTAATTATCTCATGAGATATAAAAAAATACACAATTAATTAGAGATATTTAATATACCTAAACAATCATAGATATTTATTAAACCCAAACCATCTTATAGATTTATTCAACCCAAACCATCTCAAGGATTTATTGGGCCCAAACCATGTTAGTTATTTATTTGACTCAAACTATCTCATGGTTTAATAGAACCCAAACCATCTTTGGGATTTATCATACCCAAACCATATGATATTGATAATCCATATATATGTTTTAAATATAAATCATTAATATAATATCATAACATAAAGAACCCATAGAAATAAAATTGGATTTATATCATTTCCAAAAGGTATCTCATAGTATGATATCAAAATTAGATCGGTTGATACAAAAAACAATCACCCAAAAGCAGTTTTTAATAAATTAATTTAGATTGTGATCCATAAAAAATAGATGTATAGGAGTTAGATATTTTTTTAAATAGAAAATTTAAAGATAAATGTTTATTGGATAAATTTATTTGAAAAAAAAAGAATAAATATCACTTTTTTAATTCTTAAAAACTCAATTAAAATGTTTTCCTCAAAACAAAATACTTTTCTCTTCATAAATCATTTTATAAAATTACCGATTAAAATAAAAAATTTAATCATAAATAGAATGTAGAAAAGAAATATACTTCCAAAAACACTCTTTGGGAGGATATAGAAAACACTTGAAAATTATTTCTTAAAAACACAAGCCATTAAAATACCTTTTAAAATAAATAATATATATTTATAATCAAACTATTACTTTTGGTAAATAGAAGAATATATCAATTTCTTTTAAAAATAATAATATTTTTAAATTATTTATAAATCCATTTTAAAACCTGTAAAAAATAATTGTAAATAATAATTCTCATAATGGGAGAGAAACCATAAAAGAGTTTTTAGAAAACATTATTAACATACTCATAAAATATGAAGTTATGAGTCACGTTTAAAAAATATTTTCAAAAAGGTAAATTAATTTTTTTTAAACCTTTAATTTTAATAAATATATTTTATAATTTATCTTTGAAAAGTATATAATGGTTCTTAGAGGTAATGTGGAGTGAAAGAAAAAATATTTTATCATGAAATAAAAAAAATAATTTAAAATAATTTTCTTTAAAATCTGAATCATAAAGTAGAATAATAAAAAATCATTCTTAAAATAGAAGAAATAAAATATGAAGGTCACATTAGATAAAAAATAATTATTTTTCTAAATATAAAAGATAATATTAGAATGAAGGGAAAAACTCAACATGGAAGAAAAATATCTTATTTGGAAAGGATTGGAATTATTCTCAACATCATAAAAATTTATGAAGAAAGAAATTTATAAATGTAATTACAAAAAAATTAAAGATTAAATAAATTATAATATCATAATATAATATAAGAAAACCATCAAGTGAAACCATATTCAAGAGTTAATTATTATTACTTAAGAAATGAAGTTGAGTCAAGATAAACCCCTTAAATTTTCATTGTCTTTAGAATTGTGAAATCAATAAATGTAGAGCATGATATGGATTTTTAAATCCCTTATATTTAATTTAAAATTATTATAAAATAAATTCATGGAAAATATATACACTATGAAAGGTAAATAACTGGTGAATATGCATCATATATCTATGTAGAAAAATTGAGAAGTGAAAACCCTTACGATAGTGGCCATGTATGAGTAAAAAAGAACATAAGAGGATTGTCATGAATTAAAAAATAAAATATAATTAAATTAAATATTTTCATTATACTTGAATTTAATATGGTGTTGAATAAACTATAAAAGGAATAATATTTCACAATATCAAACAAGTCTCATGGAATTGAAAATATAGACAAATAATCTTTACCTCGAGTCAATATTCTTTATGTGTGTTCACTTAGCATCCTGAATAGTCAAATTAATTTTACTAATAAATTTCCATAGAACCAATTTCATTTATATTTTATTTTCTATGGTCTATTTATTATAATTTTATATTCATTTATAAAATAGTTTTCACTTATATCAGTTACTTAAGGTGGTTCACTCTAATTCTATGAAACACTCTCAATATCTTGAACATGGTAAAATGTATAGTAAAATAGATTCATAATATTCATAATTTTATTAGAGTTTTTATTTTATTATTCCATTATCGCAAAAAATTTATGGTTTCATAGGATTTCACAAAATTGGCTCAAATTAAGAAAGGTTCATTAATGTGTTCATTTAATATAGTTAAATTTACTATGATCATTCATTGTTGATATCACATATAGAATATAAAATATTAACATTAAATAAAATTAATATTTGAATAAATATTATTTTTATAATATAAATATATTTTTAATTTCATCCATGTTAGTTGGTTATGAAATATGGCAGACACTATTCATGGAAGTGGTAGTCCGCATATATCCAAGATGAAATCTACATTTTTCAAATTGTTTTAGGTGAGATTAGAAAATTTTTATTCCACTAGTATAATATAATTTCATAATATTATTCATATTTCGGTTTTCATACTTTCATACATAGAATAGGTTTGAGATGTTGGTGGAAAAAAATAATTGAAAGTCTTCGATTGAGAACGTTACCTATCCCTTTGGATGTTCTCCTTTGGGTAACACCATAAGGCTCTTTATTTTGGTCTCTTAGAAAGGAAAAGGATTCTAGGAAATGTTTAGAGGGTTTAGGAGAGAATAGGGAAGAGTTTTGAATGAGTCAAATATTTTGAATGGGTGAAGAAATGTGGTGGAAGTTATCGCCTTTTATAAGTGAATAAAAATAGATTATTTGTAAATAATATTTATTTTTAAATAATGAAATGATTATATTAAAAAGTAAAATGATAAAACGGTGGAAAAAAATTTCCATTTAAATTTTATACTCCTCTTAACCATACATGTTGGTGAAAACTTTGAGTGATTTTTTTATTTTCCCCCTTTGTTTTTAACATTTACTACGGTAACTAATTTTCTAACCTCGGTAATTAATTTTAATGAAAAAATTGGGATTTTTCTTATTCCCTAATTTTGAAAATATAATTCCATATTTTAAAATAATTTTATCAAATAAAGTTTTTATTTTTATGAAATGATAAAATTATAATTAATGCACATAACACATAAATATCATTATTTAGAAAATTATTGTTCTTAAACATAATATTTATTTGTAATATAAAGTTGTCATTGTTTTTTATTTTCAAGACATAAATTAGTTTATTATAAAAAAATAAGGGTTATGTTTATTTCAGAGAAATCAAAAATCAAATTTTACCAAAATAAAATTTAATAAAAAGAAAAGACAAAAACTATTTTTTATTGGAAAACATTATTTAAGTCCTTAAAATTTTAATCATAGGTTTTATAATGTTAACAGAGTATTTATAAAAGAATAATTTTTCTACATAAATACATTTTTTATAATAAAATAATTTTAATAAGTTTTTAATTTTTACTTTTTAATATAGTCATAAACTTTATGGTTTTAGTAAAACCTAAATTTTGCACTATTCATTTGAAAATAAATTATTTTAGAAAAATCCCAAAAAATTCATCCAAAGATGATTTTGATCATTAAAAATTAGAAAACTAATTTCATTTTATAAAATTGAAATTATAAAATTTATTAATTTATATTTTACATAAAAATACAAAATATATAAAGAAAAACTATTAATAAGTTCTTTGGGTTCTCTCAGTGTGTCAGACTTGGAGACCCTCTCTATGAGATATTTTTTGAAATTTTTTAGGTATGCCTTAGTAAATTCCTGAATTATTTTTTGAATACTAATTACTTTTATCTAATGAGAGTTGGAAGGAATTTTTTACACCTTCACACCTCTAGTATTAAAATGATATTCAACTCCTGGGAGTTTCCTCTAAAAGGACAATAAAACTATTAAAGTGGCCATTTATCACTATAAGGATGTTGCTGGGAAATCCATAATTTAGAAAAAATATTTTTTTAGAGAGGGGAGTTTTTTTATTCAAGTGAAATGGGAATTCAAGGAGGCTTGGTATTAAAAAAATGGTCCATTGCCTTTGATTACCTGGGTGCCCCACTGTTCTTGGGGAGGGTTATAGGATACTACCTTGAATGTATATACACTAGGGTTGTTTCTAAAATGGGAAACTAGAAAGGAAAATCATATCTCAAGAAGGGAGTATTTTTCAGTGAATTAATTAGTTACCTCAATCTTCGTATATGAATTTTCTATATATAAATGGCCTAATTTTATTCTTAATAAAATGAAGAGCATGATCTAAAATTTTATATCAGTAGTTAGTGTTTATCAGAAGAAACTTAATATTGTTGCAAGGGAATAGTGTGTCAAATCCATTGAAATGGGTGGTCTAGGTACTGAGGAACTAAGGAGATTTATTAACGCCCTAATAATGAAGTTCTCATGGAAAATGATTACATCAAGGTACGAATCCATGAGATTTATCCATAACAAATTTATTTCCAAACTCCAAAATGGATATTATTCCTATTTCTCATTGATGGTGTACCCATACCTCAATATATCATAACATAATATGATAAAATAATCAAAATAGATCATATATAAGATCTCAATCAGGAATTTATGGAATACATCATGGTTGGACATGCCTTTGGGTGAACTAGTGGTTGTGCCAATGAAAATATAACACATGGTAATTGATAATATAAATAGGTTATTTGATGATATTTATTATCTGCTCACTTCTGAAAGCATTATAAAAATCCTTGTATATTTGTTTTCTAATTGTAACACACTGGTTAAGACTATAAATTTAAATGTCTACCTGAACACATGATATTATTACAAAATCACTTGTGATCAGATAACCAATGTACCCAGGTGGATTATGAAATTTATAATATAGTTCATTATTCCTTATAGAGCTCTCCTACATTGTATGATTTTTAAAAATTTCCTACTGCTAAATGACCAACTTCGAAAGTGTGTACTGTATATTTATTCAGTTTTCCATTTATGTTTTAAATCCTTAGAAAATATAAATCATTTATTTTTTTCACTTATCTTATTTAGCTAACCTATCGGTGTATATGTTGATGTTATTTTTTATAAAGGCCTTTCTGAATATCACTATTATAGAGATCACAGTATCCATTAGGGAGGATTCCCTCGGTGTGAAGTTTTATAATCTATTATTATAAATAGTTGTGAATACTATATCTTTTATATAGAATATTAGGAATAGGATATACTTTTTGAAATATAATGCTTCAAGACTTGTTTTCATCACTAAAATGCATAGAGATATCAATTCAGCCTCAAATTTTTAAACTGGTAAGATGAAGACTAACATATATGATCTAAATATTCTATGCATATTTGGTGTGTTTGGTAGGTCCAAATAACCCCTTTTAAAAAATTATATTCAGGGGATTCCACCAATACCAAATTGGATAAAAGTGAAAATTGATATCACTTCTTCAGTTATACTAGGATTGGCTTGATATGGAGGCATCTATAGAACACATAGAGAATTTATCAAAGATTACTTCATGCATTACATTAGTAATGTAATCATTTATGAAGAAAATATTTGTGTGATGTGATTAAGTATATGCTGCACTATAAATTGAGGTATAATTGGGTTGAATATGATTTAATCCTTATTATACAAGCATTAAAATCTAAAATGAATAATGTGAAATAGAGGGTCTCCCCCCATTGGACATAATGTCGCCATGAAACTGATGAGATTATTATGAATGTGACACATGTATATAGAGAATAAACCCATATGAAATATGTGTTATCCAATATGTTCATTTATGATGTTGGCTTAATGTGGTCCTTTATGATTCCAATATCATGCTCACACTTGGATAATGTCACTAAGCAAGCTGGGTTCCATCCAACCTGACACCCGACCTGATCTCTGGCATGGGCTGAAGGGCATTCCCAATCCCCATGGGTAGGAAACTAGTTCTTGGGTATCACAATATTCTTTGGGAATGGTTTCACCCATTTAAATAAGCATAAATAACCAACAAGAATAAATAACACAATGATAAATAACCAAATCCAAATAAGTCATAACAATTTTTAGATTTAAGGTTTGACATGTTTAGACAAAAACCAAAGGGATACAAAAAATGAAACAAAACACTATTCCAAAACCACCATATGACAGGAGGGATGTTTCCCTTAATCCACCACCACCACCAATACTTACACGAGGAAGACCACTAGAAACCCAAACCACCATCTCAATACATGTTTCCTTTTACTAAATCAAACATAACCAAGTCTACATACACCCATAGGTGTATGTAGGGTGTGATCCAAGGATTAGTAGATGTGGAATACATCATGAATTAATGTAATATATGAAGTAAAAGATAAATTTTATTCCACCTTACCAACCCACTCAGTAATATAAAAAGTTATAACAGACCTCAACATTAGCTTCCCTTTCTTACCCAAACGAAGATGACCCAAGCGATGTGCCACTTTCGGGAACACTCATTCACCCAAAAAAACTCTAGATCTTACCACCTATGATATTCATAAGACGTATAATAAATCTGAGATTTCAACAACCGCTACCTGATTAGATTCACTTTCTTAGATGTTACATACATGAGGCTTGGCCCCAAAAATTAGGTCTCACCCATAACAGCACAACACAAAGGGGACCGACATGACAATCCATAAAGCACCTCAAAAGGATCCATCTGAATCGAGTATTATGAACTATTGTTATATATAAACTCAAACAATACCAAATAGATATCCCATTAACCTCTGAAATCCAAAAAACATGCTTAGATCATGTCTTCCAAAATCGGATTTTCCTGCTCTGTCTGACCATCCATTTGAGCATGGTATATCATACTCATCTTGACCATACACCCCATTTCCTTTTGAAGGCCTTCCCAGAACCGAGAGGTAAAATGGGGGGTCCATGACAATAAAGTGTTGAAGTCATGCCATAAAGCCTCAAAAACTCATGAACATACAAATATTCTAACTCATTCATCTTCACTAAATCGTTGATTAGAATTAAATGGGATTATTTGGTCAGATGATCAATCACTACCCAAATGGAATTATTTTCTCAGGGTGTATGAGTCAAGCTGATAATAAAGTCCATAGAGATCTCACCCCACTTATAGATAAGAATAGATAGCAACTATAGAAAACCTGAGGGTCTTTAGTTCTCTTCTTTGATCTTTTGAAATATATAACATTGTGATACAAAATCAGTTATGTCATGCCTCATACCTGGCCATTAGAACTACTGATGAACATCATAAAACATCTTGGTGGAACTAGGATGATTGGCCCACTAACAATGGTGGATATAATTCATCACTGCCTTCCTCATAGATAACAATACCACAAAGATACCCTTGAAGTATAAAACTCCCTTAGGAGACAACAACTAACCATAAGGAATCATTCACTAAGAAGAAACTACATAGTCTTCTGGAACAACTCATCACCAGGGTACTCCCACAGAGTCAACTACAGAAGAGAATGTATCAACTACACACTAGACAAGAATTTACTTTCACTATGGTCCCTAGTCTCCAATTGTATCTAAGAAAAGAGTTTCATCATGTTCCACTCATAACTGGACTCTTTCAATGCCTGTACTAGAACTTTTCTTCTCAAATCATCTCTCGCTACATTCCCTTTACTAGGGGTGTAGACTATATAGAAGTCAATCCCCTAAAGGTACTCAACCCAGTGAATCTACCATTGATTCAGATCATTTTGGGAGAAAATTTAGGGTAACATATTATAATAAAAATAAACCAAAAAATTCTCCCAAAAAAGATAATGGTTCCATGTCTTCAAGGCATGCATCACTGCTGCTAACTCCAAGTCATGGGTGGGGTAATTATTCCCATGTGGTGAGAGTTGGTTGGAACCATATGCCACCAAACGATCATCATATATTATTACACACCCAATAACCACACATTAGGCATCATAATAGACCACATAGCCCTTCCCAGATTCTAGAAAGATCAATATGGGTGTTGTAGTCCTCCACTGGTTTAGCTCCTCAAAGGATATATGACACTTTAGGATCCATTCAAACATCACCCCTTTCTAGGTAAGTAATTTCATGGATGAAGTAAGACAAGATAAATCTTGGATGAACCACCTATAATACCTTTCTATTCCTCAAAATATTTTGATCTCAAAAACATTCTTCGACTGCTCCCATGACATTACCACACTAATATTTTCAAGGTCCCCCAAATCCCCTTGTTATGAGATCACATGGCCCAAAAAATTTACCTTTAGAATATAAAAGGTACACTTGGAAAAAATTTCATAGAGACGATGACCCCAAAGACTTCCCAACATGATCCAGACTTTTCACTAAGTCTCCTCTTGAGATTCAAAATAGACTAGGATGTCTTCTAAGAATACCATGAAGAAGAATCAAGATACTAGTGGAACACCCTATTCATAAGCGCCATAAAGACTGCTAGAGAAGTTTTCAACATGAGTCATGAACAAATACTCAAAATGGCTATATCTTCTTTGAAATGATATTTTCAGGACTTCGGACTCTCTCACTCTGACTTGGTGATACCTAGAGATGAATCTTAGAGAAACGCCTTTCCCCCTTAAGAAGATCAAAAAATTCATTATATTGGGGAAAAGGGTACTTTTTCTTGATAGTCACCTTATTCATTTTTGACTAATCAATTCATAAATAGAGAGATGCATTAGCCTTATTTTCAAACAGAACTAGACTGCTCAAGGTGACATGCTCGGGCGAATGAATCCTTTAAATTCCAAATCATAAATTTGCACCTTTAATTACCTCAACTCAGTGGGGGATATATAATATGATGGAATAGTTATAGGTTGTGTTCCTGATGCCAAATTTATAGAGAACTCCACATTCTGATCAAGAGGAAAATCTAAAAAGTCATTAAGAAATACCTTTGGGAACTCATCCACCATTGAAGGTAATCCACCCCCAAGAGTAGTGTTTTTTTTTTCTATTTTAAAAAAAATTACATAAAATGGTTAGGGTGAAAATATTTTTAAAAAAGCACCCAAAAGGCAGCATCCGGGATGCAGCCTCTGTGCTGCAGGTGAAAGGCAGAATCCGCGATGCCGCATTTCCCCTAAAAAAAATTTTGAATTTTTTTATTTTATTTTTTGTTTTATTTTGTTCATATATATATATAAACAAAACAAAAAATTTCAGCAGAATTTATCTGCTATTAAAGATCCAATGCTACAACCATTATAGTAGTCTGGAGTCTGACAGAAGCCCTCACCCAAGCCTCCCTTTTATAAGAGGGCTTGCCCTGAAAATCATTCTGCATTTTCGATTTGGGATTCAGGTTCTCCCTTTCCTACGCAGTACATTCTACATTTCCAATGTGAGATTCTATATCAAGTACGTGACTTTGAAATAGAATAAAATATAAACTATAAGACCAATATAAATGAAATTTTAAAAATTGATTAAACATATAATAAATAGTTTAAAACAAAAATAATTTCCTCAAAAATGTGGATGAAAAATAATCTATAACCTTTCAAAATCACCTACTTGAATCTTAAAAATGTTTCAAGTATGTGAATTTGAATGATTATAAATATTGACTATAAAATGAATATAATTGAAACTTAAAACATGGATTAAACATATCATAAATATTTGAAAACAAAGGGAATTTCAAAAAAAATGTTGATGAAAAGAAATTTATAAGCTTTCAAAACTTCTTACTTGAAACTAAAAAAATGTTTCAAGTACGTGAATTCGAAAGACTGTAAAATATAAAATATAACACCAATATAAATGAAACATAAAAAACATTGATTAAACATATAGGAAATAATTTAAAACAAAAGGAATTTCCTAAAAAATGTTGATGAAAAATAATTTATAAGCTTTCAAAACAGCCTACATGAAACTAAAAAATGTTTCAAGTAGGTGACTTTGAAACACCATAAAACATAAAATAGAAGACCAATATAAATGAAACATTAAACATTGATTAAACATATAAGAAATAGTAGAAAATAAAAGTAATTTCTAAAAAACTTTTAATAAAAAATAATTTATAAGTTTTCAAAACTACCTGCTTAAAACTTAAAAATGTTTCAAGTGTGTGACTTTGAAAGACTATAACTATATTACTAATTAACTAATTAATTATTATATAATTAATAGTTATGTTAATAATTAACTAAATAATTTTTATATAAGTAATAATTAATGAGTAAAAATTAATAATTAATAATTAATTATTAATAATTTAATGAATAGTTATAATTAATATTTATATTACTAATAAACTAATTAATAATTAATAATTTCATATTAATAATTATGAATTACTAATTAATAATTATAATGAATAATTATAATTAATATTTATATTACTAATTAACTAATTAATAATTACTAATAACTAATTACTAATTAAATAGTTATAATTATTAATTATATTACTAATTAACTAAATAATTATTATATATGTAATAATTATATTACTATTTAATTATTATAAAATTATTTATATTATTACTAATTAACTAATAAATTATGAAATATTTAATTATTAAAAATTAATAATTAAAAATTATAATAATTATATTTAATAATAATATTACTAATTAAATAATTATATTACTAATTAAATAATTATATTACTAATTAACTAATTAATTATTATATAATTAATATTTATATTAACAATTAAGTAAATAATTACAGTATAACAATAATTAATAAGTAATAATTAATAATTAATAATTATAAATAATGTTTATAATTAATATTTATATTACTAATTAATAATTAATAATTAATAATTACTAATTACTAATTAATAATTACTAATTAATAATTATAATGAATAAATGTAATTAAAAATTATATTACTAATTTACTAATTAATTGTTATATAATTTATAATATATAACTAATGAACTAACTAACTATTATATAATTAATTATTAATAATTACTAATTAATAATTATAAGGAATAATTATAATTAATATTTATATTACTAATTAAATAATTAATAATTACTAATTACTAATTACTAATTACTAATTAACTATTTATAATTATTATAAATAAATGTAATTAAAAATTATATTATTATTTTAGTAATTTATTATTATATAATTAATAATATTATTACAAATTAACTAAATAATTTTTATATCATTAATTATAAATAATTACTAGTTAATAATTATAATGAATAATTATAATGAATAATTATATTTATAATTACTAATTAATAATTATAATGAATAATTATAATTAAAAATCATATTAAAAATTTAATAATTAATTATTATATAATTAATAATAATATTACTAATTAACTATTTATTTTTGACATAATTAATTATTAATAATTACTAATTAATAATTATAATTAATTATTATAATTATTTATTATATTCAAAATTAACTAATTAATTATTATATAATTAATAATGATATTACTAATTAAATAATTATTTATTATATAGTAAATAGTTATATAATTAATCATTATATTACTAATTAAGTATTATATAATTAATAATTATATTACTAATTAACTTATTAATTATTATATAATTAATGATTAATAATTATATTACTAATTAACTAATTAATTTTTATATAATTAATAATTATATTACTAATTAAATAATTAAATAATTTATTATATGTTTAATCAATGGTTTAGGTTTCAATTATATTCGTTTTATAGTTTATGTTTTATAGTCTTTCAAATTCACGTACTTGAAACATTTTTAAGTTTCAAGTAGGCGGTTTTGAAAGCTTATAAATTATTTTTCATTAACATTTTTTTATAAATTACTTTTGTTTTCAACTATTTCATATATTCTTAATCAATTTTTAACGTTGCATTTATATTGGCCTTTTATTTTATGATGTATGGTCTTTCAAAGTCACATACTTGAAATATTTTTTAGTTTCAAGTAGGCGGTTTTGAAAGCTATAAATTATTTTTCATCAACATTTTTTAGGAAATTCCTTTTGTTTTCAATTATTTATTATATTTTTAATCAATGTTTTTTATGTTCCATTAATATTGGTGTCATATTTTATATTTTATAGTCTTTCGAATTCACGTACTTGAAATAGTTTTTAGTTTCAAGTAAGCGGTTTTGAAAGCTTATAAATTACTTTTCATCAACATTTTTTTGGAAATTCCTTTTGTTTTCAACTATTTATTATATTTTTAATCAATTTTTAATGTTTCAATTATATTTATTTTATAGTTTATATTTTATAATCTTTCAAATTCACGTACTTGAAACATTTTTAAGTATTAAGTAGGAAGTTTTGAAAGGTTATAGATTATTTTTCATCATCATTTTTGAGAAAATTATTTTTCTTTCAAATATTTATTATATGTTTAATAAATGTTTAAAATTTCATTTATATTGGTCTTATATTTTATATTTTATTAGATTTCAAAGTCACGTAATTGAAACAGAATCACACATTAGAAATGCAGAATGTACTGCGCAGGAAAGAGAGAACCTGAATCCCAAATCGAAAATGCAGAATGATTTTCAGGACAAGCCCTCTTATAAAAGGGAGGCTTGGGTGAGGGTTTCTGTCAGAATCCAGACTGCTATAATGCCTGTAGCGTTGGATATTTAATAGTAGAGAAATTCCGATGAAATTTTTTGTTTTGTTTATATATATATATACATATATATATATAAACAAAACAAAACAAAAAATATAAATATAAATTTTCAAAAAAAAAATAGGGGAAAGTTGGCATCGTGGATTCTGCCTTTACCCGCAGTGCAAAGGTGGCATCCCGGATGCCGCCTTTCGGGTTCATTTTTTAAAATATTTTCTCCATAACCATTTTTTGAAATTTTGTGCAATTTTCGCCCTAACCATTTTCTCCCTTTCACCCGCAGTGAAAAGGCGGCAACCCGGATGCCACCTTGCACCCGAAGGGCAAAGGCGGTATCCCGGATGCCGCCTTTTGGGTGCATTTTTAAAAATATTTTTTCCCTAACCATTTTCTGCAAAAAAACAATTAAAAACATCAAAAAAACACATCCTACAACGCGTGCAAAGATAACCAAAAAACAATATTTCCCAATTTTGAAAGTGGAGGACCTGCATAAACTGACCCAGGATCCCATTCACCATGAAAAAATAGGGTACTACCATCAGGTGCCACAAAACTCACCTCCTATAGCAATCTATTTTCACCAAAAAATGCACCATCCAATCCATATCGAGGATGACATCAAAGAGGTCCATTTCTAAAATTATAAAATCCCATTCTATCTCAACCCCTGACATGGTGAGTGCACAAGACGAACTCCTAAGACCCTTCTCTCACTTCTTACTACGAAGTGTTATCAAATCTATCACATACATCATAATCTTAGTTGTTAATTTCAAAACAACAACAAGATGGGAAGAGATAAATGAAATAGATGCACTGGTATCAAACAAAATTATATCCAAGGATGATTCAATAAAGATAGTACCTCAAACTATATTAGGTATTGCATCTGATCTTGTAGGTGCCTAGTCGACAATAGTAAGATACTTTATCTCATAATATGAATGAGAATGACCACTAGCTTGTGGTTTATCCCTGAACTAAATCTTCCCAAAATATGATCTAACCCTTCCGCCATGACCACTAAACTGAGGACCTACTAACCTAGATAGTTCTGACTGGGATAACTTTACCCTAGAAGTTATAGATCATGCACCACTTTGATAAGAATATGTGGCCCTACAAAACCACTTAAAGTGTCACGTATGTCCATATCGATGGAAAGATCTGGGTTGGGATAGAAATGTCAACCGCAGATTCCCCATCTTCCCACACTGATGGCCCAAAAATAATAGAACATCTAAAATTATTAATGATGACAATCAGGAAGGATGGCCTGAGCTACAACCGCCATTCTTTCTTTTCTCATCCAGCTTCCTCTTATTTTCTGAAAAACTTTCACTTCCCACTACAGACACTTCTCCAAGGAATCCAGACATTCATTTCTGATTGACCTCATCCATACAAGCATGATCAACCACCTCACCATAGGTCCCCTTCTTAAAAAAAAGTACTGAGAATAAATCTCTTTCCACAACCCCATCTTGAACCTCTAAGATTTCATCTACTCATTGAAAATGAGCTCGGTTGTGTACCTTACTAGTTCTACAAAGCGATTGGCATACTCCACCACTTTCTCGTCTCCCTGGATAATATCCATGAACTCCTAGTACTTGGAGTAGGTTAAAACCTTACGAAAATACTGCTTGTTGAAAATTATATTTAAATCATTCCAACTCATCTTCTCTCTCTTCTTAGTTTAAACCATAGTGTCCCACCACCTTCGACTGAAACCTTTTAACAGAAATGAAGAAAATATCAATTTGACAGCCTCATGATTGTCAAGAAACTCAAAGATCCTCTCTCTCTCTTCTCAATTCACTCCTATGCTTCCAATGGTTCTACATTTCCCCAAAAATAAGGAGGATTTTTTCTTGAGGAACTCATGAGCTTTGTCCTTCCCAGAACCTAGTTTAACTTCTCTAACCAGCGCAGGACCGAAACCCACTCCTTGTCCCAATGCCTGGATAGCCTGCACCAAATCTTCCAATAGTCTTTGATCAATTAGTGAGGGATAAATCTCTTTATAATCTTCCTATAGTTAGATAGGAAGTCTTTGAGGAGGAATTTTTCTATAAATAGGAACAACCACAAAGGGGAAACCATCAACACAACCATTCTAAAAATTTTCAGCAACAAAAAAAACTCTCAAACATTTTTGTAAATCGAAATATAACCAATCCATCACAAAAAAAGCCAAAAGAAAATAAACCACTCCACCTCCACCCAATGTCCATATATAGTCTACATCATGTACGTCTCACTTAGAGGGGTGGTCAAACAAAAACCCAATATCCCAGGGTGACTCGGTATCTATCATGAGGTGCGTTGTCCATGCACCCTCTTCACAACCAGAACCTCATGCCCCAACATTCCTAGATCCATTATATATATACTAGTCCCAAAATTACTTGACCCAAAAAGAACATAACCCGCCATTGATTCCATTTTGTCACAAACCAAGCTAGGGTTCCATCCAACCTGACACCCAACCCATTCTGTGGCAAGGACCAAAGGGTATTCCCGATCCTCATGGGATGGAAACTAGTCCCTGGGTATAAAAATATTCTTTTGGAATTATTTCACCAATTTATATAAGAAATAAAAACAAAATGAATAAATAACAAAATTATTAATAACCAAATCAAAACAAGAAATAACAATTTTCTGATTTATGATTTTACAACTTTATAGAAAAACCGAAGAGCTACAATAAAAAGGTAACAAAATACTATTCCAGAACCACCATATGAAAAGAGGGACATCACCCTCCAGACCCCGCCGCCACTAACACCTTCATAAGGTAGACCACTAGCAACCTGAATCATAATCTCAATACATCTTGCCTTTACTAGAGTCAATTATAAACAATTCTACATACACCAAATGATGTATGTAGGGTGTGATCCAAGGCCCGGTAGGATTTCATCCAAATAATATATTCTTTGCTAAAACATTATAAGACAAATCAAAATGTGATTTTTATAAAAAAGTACTGAAACATTTTTTTAGAAAACATTTTTATAGAAAACATTTTTAAAGGGAGAACATGACTTGATTTTGAAGTATCCAACCAAGTGCACTATATGCCAAGAGTAAGTAAGATATCACAAAATATCACTAAGTCACAAGAAATCCCTATAGGCACTAGCTATAGATGGAAACTAGGAACATCATATCTTGGTGAAACATGGTATAACAACCACAATGATCATCATCAAAATGCACAGGCCACTAGAGAGTAATCAATCCAAAGTTCCAGTAGTCCCCAATCATCATTAGTTTAGTTATTGTTTTAACGTCAATCCCACTAGGTATAAATTGGCCACGCACTACTACAAAATAGGCATTTAACAGCACTTTTATTTATCAGTGCTATATGAAAATATTGATAAATGGAATTTCTATCAGCGCTAAAGAAAGTGTTGATAAATTTAATCTTTTATCAGTGCTTTTATTTTAGCACTGATAAAGGAAACCTTTATCAGTGCTTTACTTTTAACACTAATAAATGGTATCCTTTATCTGCACTTTATTTTTAGGATTGTTAGAGGGTATGTTTATCAGCAATTTATTTTTAGTGCTGATTAATATTTCTTTTATAAACACATTTTAAGCACTAATCAAATGAAATAATGAAATAAATAAAAAATAAAAAATTTGTTTATTAAAAAATATTAAAAAAATTATTAATTAATTGATTATTGATAAAAATGAATTGATTGATTATACATTATTAAATACTAAACATTTTATTAATTAGATAATTATGATAATTAATGTTTTTAAATTGTATATATTAAATATACAGATATATATTAATGTATGTAAATTTTATTTATTTATTATAAAATATTTATTCACTTTAAATTAAATTTTTATATATTTATTGAATAATGGTATATAATTCAAAATTAACATGAATTAAATATATTGTCTAATTGCATAGTACTCAGCATATAATTGAATGTCTTTTGATTTTTCAATTTAATATAGATCAAATTTGTGTTATATTGATTTCAAATATACATAATTAATTCATTTTTATATACAATATGCTCACACATAGAACTTATCCATTTTTTCAATATTGTTAAAGTGTACCTATATTCTTAATTTATTAAATTTCACCCATTTTGTACATATATGCATGAACTCAAAATTAGATATTCTTTAATAATGTTAAAAAATATTTTAAAAAAAATATTTATAAGTAAAAATATTTATAAATGTACATTCACTATATTTATAATTATATAAATAAATATTTTTTTAAAAGTAATTATATAATTATATAAAAATAATTATATAAATTTAAATAATTATTAATTTATAATAAATTTACTTAAATTATGAATATATTTACTATATTTATATTTATATATATTTATTAAATATATATGTATAACTATATATAATGATATAAATGATATTTTTTTTAAAGATTTCTATAATTATAAATAAATATTTATAAAATTATAATAACTATATTTAAAAAGGAATATATTTTCTATATTTATATTTATATATATTTATTATGTATTTATAAATATTTACAATTTTTTATTTAGAATTATAATTATAGATCCTTTATCAGTGTTTTTTCGCACTGTTAAAGATGAGGATCTATCAGCGCTATAAGTTTATCATTGATAAAAGTGTCCCGATCTATTTTAAAAACCCTAACCATTTGTGATCTCGTCATGATATAGAAGCTTTCCGTGGAAGCCACCCACTGCCAGTACTCCTCCTTGGTGAATCGAAGATCAAATCACACCACTCGACTACCTCCAAACATCCTTTCCAACATCCAAAGTGGGTCTTATATTTTCTTCAACCAAGATGTTAGGCCTTCTGATTTTTTTTGTGTATTTTTTATTTCATTTTTAATTTCTTATTCTATGATTTGTTTATGATCCATTTTTTATGAAACAATGTTTAAAATTTGTTTGTGATCCATTATTTAAGGAATGATTTGTGGTCCCTTCTCTATATTGACTACCCATGTATGATCTATTATTTATATCTAACACTAAACCTTGGATTTATTAATTTTTATTTTACTTCTATGTTTTATATCATCTTACTAAATAATTTTTTCATATATGTATATAAATGTGTATAAATGTTCAAGTATATTCTTTTTTATTGACTGTTGATTTGAGGTACATTTCTGGTTCCCTAATGATTATATATATGCTGACACATTTCGTGGACAACTCGGTGGACATGCAACTTCATATGTTATTTTTTATGAACCAAGTTAGTGGAGTGAGTCATGTTCCTCTATTGGTTATATTTATCATAGGATCTAGTTAATTTTAGAATTCACTATGGTCCATAGTTTTCTTATGGTGCATATTCAAAGGGGTCATCCCTAATTAAGCACATGAGGTTTTATCACATAGATCCTTCACTTTTTGAATAATTATGGTGCCTTCAGTTCATGTTATGTTTTAATATTAGGTTGTTATCTATTTGATATTTATTATTGATTATAAGTTAGTGAGTTTTCAAAATATGGTGACATGTATATGTGTTTATAATTCCATTTCATAATTTTTCCATATTTTTTGTCTAACAGGTATGCCTATATCAGGTAATGAAGATTTTGGGTCTGTATTTCCATTTACCACAAAGGTCATGCTAGAATTTTGTTCAACCTATGGTACTAATTGTTTTTATTTTGGGGGAGATACCTCCCATTTCTGGTTTTTTACTCCCAAATTTTAAACCATACTTTAGTGACATTGATGTGTGTTAGTGGTCCTAAGATTATCTGACTTGGTGTTGTTTGGGTAATTCAGTCCAGGGTCATTACACTATCCATCTTCCGGTTTACACCTATAATGTTTATTGATAATATCATTTATTATCTACATTTATCTCCCTATATTTTTTCAAATTATAATATCCCTTATTACTGGATTTGTAATATCTAGGAACTTAGATATTCTAGTTGAAATGATCTATATTTCCCTTATTATAATTTTCTATAACTTTCACTTTTTATAATGAATATCTTATGTGTATTAATTTATATTTTATATATCATTAATCATTTATGAACCCAATAGGATGGATATGAACCATAAATGGATGCACATTTATCATTTGAAAAACTAATATGAATATGGAGTTAAAGAGTTCATCAAAAGTTTGCAAGAGAGTATGCAGACATCCCTCCTAAAATCATTTGTCTATGTTTATGTTGTTCTTATTCAAGACAAATTAGTGTGGAATAGTTTTAAGAACATTTGATTTGTCACGGAATATATCACAACTATAAATGTTGGACTAAACATAGGGAAAACTGAATGTGGACATCAATTGGGATGATACTATTGTTTATGATTCATTTGGTATGAATACCTTTGTAAAAGATTATAGACATCGCATGGAAGAAATGACAATGGAAATTTAATATGACCTTTTTGATTGTCCAAAGTTGTTTGAGGAGTTAAATAGATGTTCCAAGAAACCATTGTATACTGATTGTACCAAACACAAAACATTGTCACCTATATTGAAGTTATATAATTTTAAAGCTGGCAACGGATGGAGAGACACCATCTTTATATAACAACTTGGTCTTATAAATGATATGATGCTAAAAATAATGAACTACTATGAAAAACATATGATGTTAAATGAAAGTAATGTTCAATGGGAATAATCTATAAAAAAACACATGCTTGTCCAAATGATTGCATATTGGTTCTCAAAGACCATAAATCACTCATCAAATTCCCTAAGTGTGGTGCAGATCAATACAAGAAAAATAAATCATGTCCTTTGAAAAATGTACGGTAATTCCTATAATTCCACAGTTTAGAAGACTATATAGATTTCGAGAAAGCTCAAGACAATTAATATGACATGAAGATACAATAATTATATATAGTAACCTACATCATCTAGAAAATTATTCTTAGTGGTAGAAAATTGATTTCGAATTTCTTGAATTTGGAGATAAGTTGAGAAAAATTCATTTTTCATTATCAATAGATGGAATAAATCCTTTTGGTCTATAGAGTAGTACTCATAGTATATGGCCAATCATGTTGGTAAATTGTAACATGTGGCCATGTTTATGCATTAATCACAAATACATTATGTTGTCTCTATATATATCAAGAACAAAGAAACTTGGTAATGATATAGACATCTATTTGGCTCCATTTATTGAAGATCTAAAATTGATGTGGGATACTGGGTTATAATGTGTGATTCTCCTAGAAGTTAAGAATTAACATTTAGGGATACGTTATATAGAATGATAAATTACTTCCCACTTATGTAAATTTATCATAATATAGCATTAAAGACATTTTGGGGTGTCCTGTTTTTGAAAAATGCACATACTCAATTCAGTTGAAACTTTTCTCAAAGATTGTGTTTTTAGGACATCGAATTTTTTTTTTACCTTGATGAAAAAATACCAATCTTGGATGAAATAATTTTAAGGGAATATTTAAATTTTTATAACATCATATTCATCAATGGGTGATCAACTATACAAAAAATTAAAAAAAAATATTAACACTATTTTCGGTAAACTATTTTCGAAAAACCATACAAAATCATGTCAAAATCAATTTTTTTAAATTACCGTATTGGAATTTTTTGTATGTCAGACATTTTCTTGATGACATGCATGTAGAAAAAAATTTATTCGATTGTTTCATTTGCATGTTACTAAATGTTCTTAGAAAAACAAAATATGGAATGAAGGCTAGGTTGGACTTGATTGAAATGGGGATAAGGGATGAGTTGGCACCGATGAAGGGTAAAAGGTGTACGTTTATTCCTCTAGTAGCTTAAATTCTATCTAGATAGGAAATATTGAAATTTTTCCTTTACCTTATTATTTTAAAAGATATATAAGGGTATTCATCAAATATCAAGAATGTTGTTTCAATGACTAATTTGAAGTTACAAGGACTAAAATCATGTTAATTTCATGTTTTGATGCAAGATTTAATGCCTATTTCTTTCCATTTCATTATTCCTCAAAATGTATGATATAAATTAATGAGACTGCTTCTTCTAAAAATCCATATGCTATAAATTTGTATACCCGGAGAAGCTTCCCTTAATTAATAAAGAGATTTAAATCATATTATGTGAATTAGAAATGTTCTTTCCACTATCATTATTTGATATAATGGTCCACCTGATGGTTCACTTTGTCAGAGAGGTTCAATTACGTATTCTTTTCCATAACATATGGATGTAACACATTGAACAGTATATGAATATTTTAAAAGGGTATTTCAATAATCGAATTCATCCATAAGGTTGTATTGCCTAATGATATATTTTTGAAGAACCTATTGAATTCTGTATTGATTACCTATCAGATGTTGAAAGCATTGGTCTCTCAAAGTCTCGTCAAAACAAATGCCTTGTGGGAGAAGGAATTTCTAGAAGAGATGTTGTTATAATTACCTTGATTTAATGGGAGCAATCACATATTTAATTATTATATAATAGTGAATATTTTGATCCATAAATTGAATCCCACAAAGAAATTCTTAGATATTTCAATCCATCAAGGGCTGAAAGATGGATATTAGATGCACATAATCGGATGTTTATAAGATGGTTCAGAGATCAATTTTATAATTAGTTATATTAAAATACATATCCAGTTGTTGAATTACTTAAATGGCTAGATAGAGTACCAAATTAAAATGTTATATCTTACACTAGGTTTGTAATCAATGGTTATATGTTCTATACAAAAGAACACGATGAATTTAGTATTATGAAAAAAAGTGGTGTTATTATTATGTATAAAGTGATGCACATATCTATTTCCAAGTATAGAAATCCAATTTATGCAAATATTTCATATTTTGGAATTGTCAAATAGATATACGAGTTGGATTATAAAACAATTAAAGTGCCTCTTTTCTGTTGAAAATGGGTTAAAATATCAATGGATTGAAAGTTGATGAAATGGTATTTTTTAATGTGAATTTTAGTATAGAAGGGGAAAACAATCTATTTATAATGGAATCACAAGTAGTGAAATAATTTTATGTATCTGTTCCAACAAACTAGAATTGTTCGATTATCCTACTGGATACTAAAACAAATTCTGAGTCAAATGAAAATTCAATCAAGGATAGACCTTTCATTAGGATATCACAAGCAATTCATATCGGTCCCAATGTATAAAATTCCATATACATTATAGGGGAACATAAATAGGGGATTTGGATTATTGAAAGAGGAACCAAATCCATGAAACATTTAAGAAAATAAATAGTTTAATGAAAAGGTAAAAGTTTTTTTAATATATTGTGTTTTCCTCATAATATTATATGTTCTCTACTGAATTAACATAATCTAAATTAAATGTTTGAGTACTCATATAGATAATGTCTTCTACACATGATGATTTTACTAATCCCTTGAATGAACAAACTATAATGAATGAAACCCTTTGGATATATGCAAAGGTAATGTTATGATATACTTTTATTTTTTACCAAAAAATTATATAATTGAACATTTATTTAATTTTCATTATTCTTTTCAGAGTTCATTTATTTTATAAGATTTATATTCATGCATCCTGCCTTTAGAAGAAAAGCAACAACATTGTCTCTACTCAATCACAGAGGCAATCCTGTTGTTCTCATAGTAAAAACATTGTCCATAGAATTAATATATTCTTTCATATTTATGTTTAGTTTATTTATTTTTAGTATTACTAACATAATAATTTTTTCCATATACAGGTGGATTATTTTGTTCGAGTTGGGGTGCTCTGTCCAACTTTCATGCTCCTTCTCCCCTAAAACTATTTTACCCCTAAAGTGATGCATTTATCACTTTATTTTAAGTTACCTTCACTACCTTTGCAGGAAAAGTAACAATGCTACTTCTGCTCCATCCCAGAAATAATCTATATTTTTTCATAATAAAATCATTATCAATATAATTAATTTGTTGTTTCATATTTATGTTTAATTTATTTCTTTTTATTATTACTCACATAATAATTCGTTTCTTATATAGGTGGATTATTTTGTTTGATTTAGCTTTCACTTTCCATCTTTCATGCTCCTTCTCCCTTAAAACCTTTTCACCCCTACAGTGGTGCTTTTATAACTTTATTTCAAGTTACATCCACTGCCTTTTTAAGAAGATAAATGATGTTGTCTCTTCTAAATCATAGGGGTAATATTGATGTTTTGAAAGAAAAATAATTATCTATATAATTAATATATTATTTCATATGTATGCTTAATTTATTTCTTTTTAGTATTACTCACATAATAATTTTTTTCTTATACAGGTGGATTATTTTGTTCATGTTTGGGTGCTCTATTCATCTTTCACCCCTTTCTACACCAAAACTGCTATAGACTTCTTCTATCACAAAACCTTTCACTCTTGTAGTGTTTAAATTTATCACTTTCTTTCAAGTTCCCTCTACTACTCAATAAAAGAGGTAATCTTGATATCAGTATAGTAAAATAATTATCCATAAAATTAATTTATTATTTCATATTTATGTTTAATTTATTTTTTAGTATTACTCATAATAATTGTTTTCTTATACAGGTGGATTATTTTTTTCGAGTTGAGATGTTTTATTCAAAACTACCCATGCAATGTTGGCAGTTTTACAAAGAAAGTCAATGGAAATAATGGAAATATTTAAAGTTACGATTGTTTTTAAATGTATGTAATAATTTTTATTTATGTAATTGTATAAACCAATGTTTGAAATGTCTATAATATAGTTTTTTCTAGTATTTGTTTTGTACATTTCATTTCATTTAAATTCTATATTGGGACTTTTTTATGTTGATATCTAATGTGTTTCTAGTGTGTTTTTGGTGTGTTTTTGGTGATGTAGTGTGCTATAATAGCATACTACAATATGTACCTTTATCAACACTTTTAAAATAACTAATAAATATGACCTTTATCAGTTCTTTTAAAATCACTAATAAAAAACACATTTATCAATTCTTTAAAAAGTGCTGATAAAAGGCATTTATCATCACTTTTATAAACACTAATAAAGGGTTTTTTAGTGGAGCTAAATTAAAGAGATGAAAAATTGGTCATTCATCAACACTTTTAATAGTTCTTATAAAGGTCATATTTATCAATTATTTTTTGCACTGATAAATGACCCCTTAATCAGTGTTTTTTTATCGCTAATAAAAGTCATGTCCTTTTAATGTCACTCACATTATCATCACTTTTATACCGTTGATAAAGGTTATTTCTAGCACTGTTAAAGGCCTATTTTGTAGTTGTTTTGGCCCTATCAATCCAACTAGCATACTAGTCTAACTCATCCCACCTAGTCACTTAGGATTCCATTTGTTTCCAGTTTCCATTCTCATGCCATATATGTATCACCACATTCACATTCACACACAAGCAATGTGAACACACAAATAAAATTACCATTTATCATAATAAAAACCTTCTTAAAATTCATACACACACTAATTTAAATTCAAAACATGTTTCTCACCACTTTTATAATTTATTAAACCACTTGCACAATTTATAAAACACCTTCAAGAATTAGAATAAGGGAAATCACTTTAAAACAAACAATTTCCCTTAGAAAAACCACATTCAAACCATATTCTTTATAAAACCTTTCAAAAACAAATTTTTTTACCTCATAAAAATTTAATAAAACACAACCAAGAAGTAAATAAATCATATCAAAATCACCAAATATTGATTAATCATGGAACCTCCAACCTCATGTGTAGAAACTTTCATAAATCGGTGTTAAACCACAACTACACCACCAAGAAACCCTATAAAATAAATATTGAACAAAACATCAATATTAATCCCTAATAATTGATATCTAACCCGAAATAGATCTCCTAACCTGTTTGATATGTGAAAACCCAAGAAGAAAGAAGATAAACCCAAGAAAAGGGAAAGACATCAAAAAATGGGGGACTTACTTAGAGTTTCATAGAGATTTCCCACCAAATTCACCACAAAAATGGAGGTCCAAGGGAGAAAGGAGGGGTTTGGAGGTTCTTAAGGATAGAAATCCAGAGTGGGGAATAAAATGGGGTATTTAGGGTTAAATACTGAGAGGACACAATAGTCATTTTAAACAAAAATTAATGACCTGGACATGGTGCACAATTTTCCCACATGGTTTCCCAAACTGTGCGGAAATCATGCACCCCTCGCTATTCTAGAGGGAAAAGCCACAATATTTTCCTAAAAAACATAAAAATATTGCACCAATTGTGTGGTTTACCTCTATCTAAAAATGAAACTCCGCCACACGGTTTCCTGTGTAAGGGGCATCGTTTTCTAAACACTATGTCAGCCCTGCGCCACCTACTATTAAATGAAAAACTCCCATTTTTCACTAAACACACAAAGGAAACCCAAGGGGAAAATTTATAGAACAATAATATATAGAAAAATACCTCAAAATGAAATCATATATTGTTTTATATGACTAGATCATTATGGGTGAAGTGCCTGCCCATCATTGTAAACATTCTTTATAATGTCTTTTTCATCTTTTAGATTGAATAATATTTTTTAGAGTTAATTTTATCAGTACTAAACCTTTATCTTTAATTTTATTAATAATATTCATATAATATGTTGTATAACATTTTATATTGTTAATACATTTAAAAAATCAGTCGATGAAATTTATATTTAATGTAAAATATATTCTGAAATATCATGGTGATACAATGTGTTCATCAATTAATTCCAGAGGAGGGTTATATTCTGTAATGTAGAAGACTAAAATTCGATATTATTTATAGTGAGAGTGTTCATCATATGAGATTTTTTAATCTAAATCCATTATTATCTTATTAAGTAACACTATTTTTGGATTTTGTAGAGTCACAAGGGTAAAGTTTTGATTAGTTTTCAAAGAGTTTATAGATTTTTTCCATAAATAAGTTATATCCCTAACCTATTGATGTGATATTGAGTTTGGTATAGAATTTAAACTCGGTTCCTCACTAATCTTGATAGATCCCTACTAGATAACGCCTTATATTATATGGGAGTTTAGAATTCAGATTTAATATTTGATGTATAAGGGTTTCATATGGTCTAATGTATCTTCATTGGGTGATTTAATATTATTCTCTATGTAGGTGGATGGTGGATTGAGGCTCTGGGATGAATATATAATGTTTAATCTAGTGATGATCAAAAACCATTATCCTATCCCAAGGATAGAGGATTTTCTTAATCAATTGAAAGATCCAATTGGTTTTCAAAGATAGATCTATGGTCTGGGTATCGTTAAATGAGGGTGAAGGTGGAAGATATTTAGAGGACCATGTTTGTATTTTGTTATATATACATGAATTTTTTATTTATTCCATTTATTATGGCAAACACCCTTAATATTTTCATGGGCCTCATGAACTACATTTTCCATGAGTTCTTGGATCGATTTGTTGTAGTGTTGGTCAATGACATTCCCATATACTCAATGTCTAAAGAGGATCTTGCTAAGAAATTTATCATTATTTTTCATGTCTTTCGCAATATCAAATCTATTATAATACATCTAAGTACATATTTTTGATTAATTTGGTGCATTTTCTTATGTATTTTATGTCCATTTAGGGACTAGTATTCGATCATTAAAAGACTGAGGTGACTGTTGGCAGGATAACACCCAAGAATGTTATAGAGGTTTGTAGTTTTTTTGGACGTGTTATCTATTATCATAGGTTCATGTTAGGCTTATATTAGGTTTAATCCTAATTAATATCCTTGTCTTAAAATTTTTACACCTTTATATGTACATATACGTTTGATGACCCATAATTTTATCAATGGAAAATATCTTCTTATAATTGTGTCATATTTAGTAATGTAGTATAAAGAACATGCACCACATTATCAAAGAAAAAAAAAATTGTTATTTTTATTTGAACATTAAATTTAGATAAAAAAATTCATAATAATTTAAAATATTGCATTGGTATAAAAATATAAAATAAGATAACTAGAATATAAAATTTTTGATCTATCGGATCCACTAGAATAATCACACTCATGAAAAAAAACTGTAGAAATAAATAAAAATATTTGTAATGAAATATTATTATTGGAAATGAAAATATATATAACCTTGATATATATATAATTTAATGAATAATTAATGAAATTTGAAGAATTTATATGAAGTATGGAACTCATAAAACCAAAAATCTTACCATTGGAATAGTAATCTGGTCATTAGAATAGTACTTTGACTGTTAAGAATGGTAACCTGATTGTTTGAATAGTATCCTAACTTATGGAAGAATAAAATAATTCTCACTAACCCTATAAAATTAAAATATGTAAAATTTATATCTTCATATAAATAAATAAATGTCTTAAAAATGAAAAAATAAGTGTTCGTATTATTGTGAAACATGTATTTTTTGTTTTAATTTAAAAAATATATAATGATTTAAAAAGAAATTTTATTTTAATAAAATGGTTTTATAAATTAATATTATGTTTTATTATAAATATACTATGATTTATGATATCTTAATTAATTTTTTTATTGGTTATAAAATTGACCATAATATTAAAATTGCTATTTTTTTAATAAATGAGGATTTTATTCAAAAATTAAATTTATCATATTTAGAAAATTATTTTCATAAAATGGATATCATATTTGGAATCTACATTTCAAAAAAATGGTTAATCTTATTTTTTGTTATTTTTATAAAATATGTGATTTTTTGGTCAGTAGTGAAATATGATAAAATATGGTATTTAACATTATAAGCTAAATACAATATTTTTTGATTCATGGATGATTTAATCACCCAAACTTTTGAACTTGCATGCACAATTTACTATATATATTCACAAAAATCAATAATATTTCTAGTTTTGAATCAAAATAAAAAACTAATGAATATAATATTCAAAAACACACCTCTCCTCCCCTTATAAATACCACACCCTCATAACCCCTTCTCGTCACAAATTCTAAGCCTTATAGATTGCCAAATTTCTACCCAATTACCTTATAAATATTATCCCATATGTCATAGTGATAATATAATCATCCATATACCATTTCAAGGAGCCTTAACAGGTGTCCTAAGAGAAGGCGACCAATGGAAGTGTTAAAATTCTCAACTAACCTCTTTCAATTTTATTCTTCCTCCACCACCCCTATATGTTCTCCATACTCCAAAAAATAGTTACATAAGTATCCTAAATATATTTACATGTTATTATTATATTTTAATATACATCTTATACACTCCCTTATTTCTTTTCTAAAATGAAAACATTGTTCACAATATGGTTGTTTCACCACCTCCATGAACAACGTACTTCGTTTTTATCTAATTCCATCAAGGATAGTTATGGAAACAATATTATGGTTAACTGTTATTATAATAAGTATATTATAAAATTTTTAATATAATTTAACATTTTAATAGTTATTTAATTAAATATAATTAATCTATCTCATGATGGTTGACAAAACCACCTAAATGAACTAACCATATAATGTTAACATTTTTACTAAATGAATCATCTCTATATCATAACACATATATGTATTTGGGTCCATTTAAATTTATATAAGGAAATGAATATTATATCATTTAACTTCTATAGTTATTGTCTTATTTTACAAGAACATCAATAATTATACCCAAGTGATCCGACCTTGGAACAGTGAAACAAATTCCCACGACACGGTGAAATAAAACTTTATATCTTAATGAAATGATTATAAATAAACATAATATCATTATATTAAATCAAATATAGATGTAAAAATTTCTAAATTATCTAATTAGTTAATTTTATTTGATTATTTAGTACATTATGTTCAATTTCATAACAATTTTAGAACATAAGTTAAGGGATATCTCTAAACCACCATTTTTCTTTAGGTTGTGACCTATATATCTCAAAATATCCTTCTCTATATCTATATTTTATATTATTTAATGCTTATAAATTATGTATATATTTCCCTTTATTACATATACCTAGCTTATTCTCACTTCCTCTGATGGTTTGATACATTCCCTAAGTTCATTTCTGAAATGGATTCTCTAAAATTAAACCAAATTAAGGGGAACTTTTCTATCCCTTGATCATTTTATGTAATATTAATATAAATTATTTATTACAATGTATTATTTCATTAAATAGAGTAATATTTTAGTCATAACCATTCTATTTCACCTTTAGTTTTCAAATAAAATACCTTATTTATTATTTCTTAAAATCCTTTAATCGATTCCTTAAACCACTGTGTTGAACATGCATTACTATACCCAATTATCTACCCTTTAATATGATGTTTTTTTTCAAATGAACTCCATATTTTAATACCTATGATTATGAATTCAGATATAAACATCCTAAATATTTAATTCCTTTATCTCTTTTTAATAATTATGAAATCTCCATTGATTATGATGTGAGACAAGATTATGGAACCTATTTCTTTCCATGGGTAATTATTATGTTTATTACTTATATTAGATTTATATTTATGGAACACATTATAATGTACATTTTATGATGTGTGCACCCAAATAGAGATATAATGATTTGGGTAGCATGTATGTCTGATGATACGATATATATAGGATTAGGTAGTAAACCTTACCCATGATGCGACTCTGTCCACTATGTAATGTTATCATAGAAGTTAGCCTTGAATTATTCTTATGTCATGTATATATTTTTCTACCACTTACTTTTCTACCATGATAATATAATTATATTTTTATATGTTGTGGTCCCATATAATTATTCATGAGCCTTATCTTTTATGATACCATATTACACTACTGAAAAATAAACCTATACTCATGGTTTTGAAAAAAACCATTAGTATAGATAAAGCATAGGACCCTATACCAATATTTTTCCAAAACTATTTGTATAGGGGTACCTATACCCACGGTTCTACAAGAAGAATAGGTATAGGCTATTTTTCAAGACCTATACCAATAGTTTTACAGAAACCATTGGTATAGGGTTGTTTTTCGAGACATATACCTATGTTTTTCATAAAACTGTGCGTATAGGGTTGTATTTTTAAGACATATACCCATGGTTTTTCAAAACCGGCGGTATAGATTTCCGGTCTTATGGTGAGAAAAAAATCACAGGACCCAAAAAAAATTATGGGAACACCTATTCCAATGGTTTTCTAACTATATCCATGGTTTATATAAATATATATAGTTCAATATATATTTATATAATAATAAATGAAATGGAGTAGTAGTTATACATGGGAGGAATAAAGGGGTAGTCTGGGGATCGAATCCTACGACCGCGTATTTTTTCAAAGCTATACTCACGGTTTGTAAAACAGTGGGTATAAGTTAATGACATAGTGGCATAGGTAATATATATCACATATACTAGCAGTTTCACAAAACCATTAGTATAGGTCTATACCGACATCACGCTATCCAACGGTCACCCAAACCACTGGTATAGCCTATACCAATTGTTTTCGGACGTATACCAAGGGTTCCAAACCATTGGTATAGGTGTAGTTTCTAGTAGTGTTATGCCTTATAACTTATATACAATGCTTTATTATCATGTTTATTCCCTTAATAATATTTTTATCTTACCCTTTTTTATGTATTCCCAAGTTTATCCTTTGTGGTTTTATGATCTTAGAGGAAGTTAAGAGAATATTATGGAGAATAAAGTAATGTCCATTAATTTTAGTTTCTCTTTCTTTTCTTATGTACCTAGTCTTAAAAGACACTAGCAATTTTGATCCAAAGTTTTTTTTTATTGGATATTTTTGTTAAAAATAATTTTAAAGTATGTGTAAAAGTATTGGGATAATATAATCAATATTAAAAATATTTCAACTACCTGAAGGGGAAGTTGATCAATGACCTTGTTCTTTAGTTCCCTAAAGAGGGTGTGATTGTTTAGGTTTTTGTGATTATTATCATCTGGTTTTAGGATGTATCTTTATTAATTATAATTATTTGATATCATATAGGTCTAGTTACTTTCATCCCCATGATCATAATTATTCCACCCATTATCCTGAGTTTATAGTGATTGTGGTTTCTCTGAAGTTGTAGTGGCATTAGCACATTGTAGAGAAATTTTTTTCTTTATATAATATAAGAGGATTGGGTATATCGTTATATTGGTGTGATATGAATTTATTTTAGTGGGTGTGAATAAACTTCTTTTAGTACTACTACTTAAAGATATCTTACACCCTAAGAAATGGTAAGGTAGTTTTTGATGTATTGAGTATAAATTCAGGAGGAGATACTATTCATGATTATAGATATTCATGGAAAGTGATGGAAGAGATTACAGTGATTCATCTTGATATAGAGTAGTATGGTGGTTTAAATTTCCTATACAAGATGATAATGTAATTTTACTTGATTATGGAGGAGGAGGAGTCTTAGTTGTGAGACTCAAGGGTAGAGGTGATGCAGGGTCATATCTCTCTTAGTTATGATTTTAAGGGGTGGTTGGTTGATGATCAACATTGAATTATATTTTATGGGATATTTTTTGTTCAATAAAATATATAAGAGGTCATTATTTTTGAGTTTCATGTCTCAAACATTGAATTATATCCTGGTATAGCCAATATGTATCATGCCTTGAGGAGTAAGTTTTTGTGGGAAGGGATGAAGTGGTTGGTGCCAGAGTTTTTATCATAATTTTTATTCTCCCTATAGGTGAAGGTAGTGAATCATGTTCTGTGTGGTTTTCATCAGTCACTGTATTTTCCCTAGTATAAGTGGGAGGATATCTCGATGGATTTCATGACTTGTTTACCCTGATCCCAGGGGGTGTATGATTCTATTTGGGTGATCATGTATCAGTTGATGTAGTTTGATCATTTCATACTAATTCATTATTTTTACCCATTAATGACTTTTTAAGGGGGTATATTGATGAAATAATTAGGATTTATAGGGTACTTAGGACCATCATCTCAGACCAAGATCCTTTTTTACCTCATGAGTATAGGGATTCCTTCATTGTTCTTTTGGATCTTATATTCACATTATAACTACTTTACATCCTAAAAAATAGATAGATGGATTATACCAATTAGATAATGGAGGATATATTGCATGCATACCTCTTGTAATTTGGTGGATAAAGGGTAATGCACCTTCCCTTGGTTGAGTTTTGTAACACCTTGATATTTTGGAATATACACTACTGGAAAACTAACCTATACCAACGGTTTGGAACCATTATTATAGGCCTCTAAACCGTTGGTATAGCCTATACCAACGGTTTCGAGAACCATAAGCAAGTAAGGCATTGGGATAGGTCTATACCAACAGGTTTTGGAAAACCATTGGTATAAACCTATAACAACGGTTTTGAAAACTGTTGGTATATTTAATATGAAAATCTATACCAACGGTTCTATAAAATCGTTGGTATATGTATTTCAAAAAAAACATTCGGTGGGATTTGATCACAGGACCTCTAGTTTATCGATCAACGAACTAACCACTAACCTAACATGACTTTTGTCAACATAATTTCATAAATATATATATTTATTATCATAATTATTTTAATGTTTTATATATATAATGTTCTCGGTAATAAGGTTCGATAAAAATTCAAAGGACTTATACCAACGGTTGTCAAAACCGTTGGTATAGACCTATACTAACGGTTTTGACAACCGTTGGTATAGGTCCTATGATTTTTGGAGCAACGTAGCTATATGGGGGACCTTTCCCAATGGTTTGGTCAAAGGATTGGGATAGGTACCCACCCTTTCCCAATGGTTTGGCCAAACCATTGGGAAAGTGGCCTCAAAGTATACTTTTCCCAACGGTTTGGTCAAAACTTTGGGAAAAGTGGCCATAAAGTGGACTTTTCCCAATGGTTTGTCCAAACCGTTGGGAAATCCATACCCTTTCCCAATGGTTTGGCCAAACTATGGGGAAAAGTGGCCAGAAAGTGGACTTTCCCCAACGGTTTGGCCAAACTGTTGGGAAATCCATACCTTTTCCCAACAGTTTTGGAAAACCATTGGGAAAAGTGGCTACAAAGTGGACTTTTCCCAACGGTTTGGCCAAACCGTTGGGAAAGGGGACCTATACCAACAGTTTTTACAAACCGTTGGTATAGAAGCGTTGGGAAAGGTCAGATTTCCAGTAGTGATATTTTCTTTCTTTAAATTAATACTATGTTTGATAGCTCATTTCACATGAAACACCAAACTAAAACAAAACTATGATACTTTAAAATAATATTAATAAATTAGACTATTATAATATAGTCATTAAATTAGTGTGTATAAAAGTAAGTAACCTTATTATGAAATCTATGAACAAAAAGGAAATAAATTACATTGGCTAAGTCCAATATAAAATACAAAAATTATGGAATGGGTGAAATAATATGTGATATAAATTCAACCTTGTGGAAATTTCCAAGATATCCATGCTAGTGTAATTACCACACATGACAGTCACCGAGGCCTACCTTATTCTTAGATCTTACAATCCGATTTTGAGGAGCTATGTAACTATAAGTTTATAAAAAAATTAATTTATTATATATTTATTTAATTAGTAAAACTATCTATTTTATAATATTATTTTTAACATGTAAAACCTGTGTTTAATTTTTAGAAATTAAGTAATGTTTTATTTTAATTTAAAAAGTGGTTTCAGTGTTTTATTTTATTTAACTATTTTTATAGAAAAAAAAATTATATTTATTTAAAATCCAAAAATCATTTATTTGTTTTATAAAAAAACCAATTTATGTTATTTATATTAATAAAAATTGATAAATTTATATTAAACTTAAATTTTAAGCTTTAACACATACTTTTTCTAAAAACTATTTTTATACATCATGTGTATTAATTGTGAAATTAACATTTCTAAACATTAGAAATTTTATTCTATAAAAATAATTTATTAAAATCATATAATAAGTTCATTTGAAAATTTTTTCATTAAAATTAATTACTAAGGATAAAAATTTATTATCAAGGTAAATTTATATTAGGAGAAACATTAAAAAGGGTATAAAAAATAAAAGGCCTTAAATAACTCCATTTTTCCTCTAAAATGAGTGGAGGAGAGGAAAACATGCTTAATAACTATCTCCACTTAATATTTTATAGTTTTTTGTCATTTTACTATTTAATGGTATAATTCTATTATTGAAAAGTAATGGGTGCCCCAAAAATTACCTTTCTCTTCACTTATAAAAGGGGAACACTTCCACCCCTTCATGACACCCTTATTCCTTCAACTTTATTCCTAAAACTATATCATGTTTATCTTATTAAAAGTATCTATAATATTTATAATCTGGTTGTATCAATTTGATACCCTAATGCCTCTATTTCCAAGGATATTTCAAAATTAAATCTCAAGTTCTCAATGTGGTTAAAGAGTGTTTGAGTAAGAGAGAATATAAGGTAAGGGGATTTTTCACAAATTTAATTTCTTGATACATATTTTATATTGGGAAAAATAATAACTTTTCTATGGTTTTATTAGTTCCTAATTGATTTATTTTGATATATTAATATAATTAAAGGTGTTTGATGAGCTATATCTTGTCCTTTATTTAAATGGATTCCAATTAAAAGAATAGTAATATTGTAAGGCTGTTTTTTAACTCAAATACCTTTGTTGAGTTATAATTCTTATTCTTGAACGCATTTCTTCCAATATTAGTTACTTATTTTATAATATTTTATTTCATTGTACATTCTCTTTTTATATCAGTAAAAATTCATTCGAATGTGACCCAAAAATTTATCTTTTATGAGTATGGTAAAAACGTTTTTTAAAGAAAATTTTATGATTTATCTCATATTATGAGCATTCTTATTTACAAATATTTCATTCCATGTTTTAAAATGGTTTTAAAAATGATTTTAACTCTTGAAAATTTTGAAAAAAACATTATTCAAAAGTAAAAGTTTGATTTTAAAAGTAATTCTTGATTTTAAAAATTAATTTTAAGGACTGTGTTTTTTAGAATGAATCCTTTAATTTTTTTATGTCTTATCAAGAATTTTTTTTGAACACATAATTATTCTATGAAAAAATTTCTAAAAAAAATATTTTTTATTTTAATAGGTAATATTTTAAAAAAAATCATACCCAATGTATTTTATTTTAAATAAAATATTTTTAAATATTTTCCAAGTATTTCAAAAAGTTATATTTCTTCATGTTTTTCAAAGTGTTTTATCTGAAAATTATTTCTCTTCCATTTCTCACCTTAACTAAAAAATATCTAATTCCTCTGTGGTTATGTGTTTTGAATTACTTCTTAATTTACTTTAAAAAAAACTCATTTTGGGTGATTGGATTTTTTATATCAACCACTCTAATTTTGATTTCATGTTATAGGATACCATTTAGAAATGATATGAAACCCATTTACTTTACATGTATTCTTTACATTATGATATTGGATTTATTTTTTATATAGAACACATGTGTATGGATTATTATTATGAGATGGTATGAGTTTGATAAATCTATGAGATGTTTTTAGTCCGATAAATCCCTGAAATAGTTTGGGTCTGATAAATCCATGAGATGGTTTGGTTATGATAAATCCATGATACAGTTTAGTTTTGATAAATCCCTAGAATTATTTTGGTCCAATAATGACCTCCAATGCATTTTATATGTTTGATATCTCAGGAGAAAGTTAGGCATGGGCATGATGAGTTTGTTCATACAGGAATGGGAATAATGAGTTTACATATATTTTCAAGCATGAACATAATGATATTGTTCACTTAGATATAGTAAAAATGAGTTTTTTCACATTTCCTAGTGTGTAAATAATGATTATTTCACAAAGACAAGGCCATAATGAGTTTACTCACATGTTTTCTATGCTTATGATTATACCCCCTTTTTAAGTTTATTTTCTTGTTATACTATATTATATTCTATATATATACCTATTTTCTAATATATTATAAAATTTATATTATCCTCCCAAGATTCAAGATTATTTTTTTATGATTCTAAGATATGTTATTATTGTTATGACTCTTTGATGTATGGTAATTACATTACATGTTCTTATGTTATGTAATTATTTATTCTATGATCTAGGATCTATACTTTATTGGATATAACTTTCTTACGTATCCTGACTATACCCATATGCTCATACTATTCTCACTTATGATCTTTGATTATTCTCACTTATGTTTACCCTTACTAAGCATCTAGGATCTCCCCCCCCCCTTTATTGTGTTTTCTTTCCTAGGGTTATAAATATTAGTATAACTTAGGAGATGTCTCGAAGTGGATCTAATGTGGTTCAAATATGAAGAAATGTACATAAGTATCATAAAATAAGTTTCTTATCTAGATGGTCCACAAGGAAACTAAACATTTAATTCTTGTGGTTGTGTTATTATTTATGAGATGAAGTGTTTAACTAATGGTAATTTTTTAAAATAAAGATAGGTTCATCTCAATTTTTCCAAATCCATTGTTTAAGAAAACCCATTTAGAACTGAACTCTGGAGTGAGGGTTTGGGGAACCTCGATATGTATCAGAGTAGGTTTAAGTTTTTTTTATTATTTTAGTTATTTTTGGTTATTATGATGAGATAACTTAAATGAAAACCCTAGGGATAAGTCTAAGGTATTAATATAAGCATAGGATAACATCATGATGTTTTGGTAAAGTAGATATCATGTGGTTCTCCATGAAATTGCATCCCTGTCTGGATACTGAAAAGTGGATGTGATGAATCTATGGGTAATCACTCTGAAAATTGATGGATTAATATCAAATCAGCATTCACTCTAGTACACAATTAGTGGACCTAATATTTTACACCTAGCATGAAAACCCCATAGGATATGCATTGTTTAATCACATTCTCTTTACAGACCATTATAATGGATTTATTATATTATGTAATTAGGTTAAATAATATGAGATAAACCAACAAAATGAAACCTATATTCAACCCCAATTGATTTATATTGAATTTAAATCTTATGGGATGGCTTCTAAGAGTAATACAATTTTTGGTTCAGTTTTCATGATATTCTTTATATTGTTAATATTGATCACTCATGATTAACCCTTTTGGTTTTATAAATTTTTTAAGCTATGAGAAAACAAGTTAACAATTTATATTATGGAAAATATAGTGTATTTCTTAATAAGAAAAAAAGTATGAAAAACTATTTCTAAAACTATTATGGTTGTTCTTGCTCATCTATCTCATGTTATGATATAACTTGAATATTTCCAGTCATTTTAACATAGAAATAAAGAAAAGGATGGAGTTTCATATAATATAATGTGTTGAATATGATTAAGGAAATAATATTAAACATTCCATGTTTCAATAATATAAGAATAATTTCCAAAGGTAATGTCTCAAAGGAATAAGAAAATGTTTCAAGTGTAAAAGGATTGGATATAAATCTTGTGATTGTCAAGATGGGGTGAATAAGTCGATCATTTCAATGAATGGTTAGAATTTAAAATGCTTAAAATGTAGGGAATTATAAATTATACATATAGAAGACCTAATCCAGGGGATAATATAAATCAATAACCTCCTCAATTAAGAGAACAAGGTAAATCCTATGCAAATATTACTATCAAAGTGGATAGTGGTAATTAAGTTTTGCTAGGAATTCTTCACACTAGATTTGTGGATGTATTAAATCATTTTAGTTCAACCAACTATTATATATAGAATTATAAACAAAAAATCATTGTGGTGTCATTATTTTTTCAGAGTAATATAAATTTCCTTTGGGGTTTGTGGGAATAATATACATGCAAATCTTATTATTAGTCCTTTAGATGAATTTGATGTGATTTTAGAATTGGGTTTTCTATCTTCACATAGACACCATATTAATTACCCAAATAGGGAAATAAAATTTCAAATCAGCCAAATATCATCCATCATTGAAAGTATTATTTTGATATTTCATGGAAAATTAATTCTATTATAAGAGTTATGATACATTATCATGAGGGATATTTAGCTCAAATGATTAGAGAAAAACTACATATCAAGAATAATACAATTTTGAGGAAAATAATGAGTTCACTAGACATACCAAGGATATAAATGATGAAACATAATTAATAATTAAATCTACAGACATGTATATCTTATGAACCACCTTAACTATTTTAATAGAAAGGAATAATTAAAATTATAAGGATGTAGTTTATTTAAGGGGGTGTCACAACCCGTCCTCGGGGCCCATGCCATGACTACCCCAAGCCCGGCTTCCATAGGCAAGGGGCTGGTGACTAGCACCGAAGGAAAAACCCTAATAAAATGAGAAGGCATTGCCTTTAAATCCATGACACACATAGTCTGAACACAAACATTATAAGCAACATGTACCAATATAGAAAAGAAAGGTGTGCTGAAAGTAAGTGGGCCAGTATACAAACCCAACTGAACAACAAGTAAAAGTATAAGTAAAAAAGGGAAAGCAACTCCTGGATCGTCCACTGGAGAAATCCTACCTGAAGGGTAGGTACAGATCTCAAACAACTCATCCCTGAGGTGCATCCCTTCTAGTCCAGCTCCGAGCAGCCTCCTGTCCGTCACCCTAATCCTCGATCACTGCTAACCATTATCTACACAGAACACAACAAGGTGCAGGTGAAGCCTATGCAGGGGTGAGTATAACAATACTCAGTAGGGGACCCCAAGACCCCTGAAGGCCTCCCAGAATCCACTAAGGATAAACCATGGTAGAAAGTTAGAATCACAAAGTATCAACCAATCCTACTTAGGTATATGCCCATATATATACTAAAGTTACCAATCACAGTCCGACTCCAACTCTCGAGCTCAAGCACAACCCAATACACAATGGAAGTAAAGTCAATCACCTCTATGAGAATGACTGAAAGACAAGACTCAGCTCACACAGGTATACAACTCATGTAGAGGGGGTATAGATGATTAGATGTATCCACTGAATCATCTCATCTGTCAAATCCACGTAGGATCCTGGAATAGTATCAGCGCTGTCGAACCCACAGAGGATCCCAGTACAGAAGTCATCACTGTCGAACCCACAGAGGATCCCGGTATAGAAGTCATCATTGTCGAACCCACGGAGGATCCTGGTATAGTATCGTCATTTTCAAACCCACTTAGGATCCTGGTACAGTAGTAGTTCCACGTAGGATCCTATCATCTCAGTCAGAGCCAGCCATAGGGTCCTCGCACATAGCACACTCAATTCCGGGAGGGTCTTCTCCTCCATCCAAGTTTCGATACATCGTCTACCATGAAGTCTCGAGTTGATGTATCTCGTAGTTTCGTCTCAACATAAGGAACCAAATGCGACAGACGACGCGTCAATCAGACGTCTAGTCTGTGAGTTATTGACATTTTTGTTCCAGGGGCCCGGTTGGTTTTTAGGTTTAAACCAACCCGACCGTACCCCAACTGCAACCAAACCTCAAGTGCGGTATGCCAAAGGGCAGTCTTGCTCTAAGAATTCCGTCACAGTAGACAGTTCTTCGATAACACACCTGAAGGCAAAGATATGGATGAAAATGTGATTTCGGGTTAAACAGGTCCAAATAGGGGTCCTACCCGGTCCACGGGTCTAACCTGGTCCGCGGGACTGACCCAGACCGTGGGTCCAACCCGGGCAGATGGAGTGGCCCAGCCCGATGGCGGCCCGGCCTGATGGCGGCCCGGGCCGATGGCATCCCGGCCCGGCTAGCCCGCCCACGTGGCCTAGCTGGCCGACCCACGTGGCCTGGCTGGCCGGCCCGCGTGGCCTAGCTGGCCGGCCCGCATTGTCTGGATGGCCCGCCCGCGCGGCCAGGCTGTCCACGTCGTGGGGGGGTTCCCCCCCCAGCTTCCGAAGGAACCAGCGATAGGCGCTGGTTCGGAGTGCCGCGGGACTCGAAGGGTCCCGCCATGTGGAGCGCCCGCCGGCAGCCGGCCGCCCTTCTCCATCTGCCGCTCCCTTTGGCCGCGGTACCTCTCCGGCGTGGCGCGACGGCATCGCACCCATCCCATCCGACCGACGCAGCCTTCGTAGCCACAGCTTCTTCCTCCGGCACGGTGCGACGGCACCGCGCCCCTCCGGAACCACCGCGGCCCAATCCACTCTGCGGCACGACGGCGCTGCGTTCCTCCAGTGACCCAGCGGCCCTTTTGTAACATCCCAAGTAAGTAATGAATAATAGATATTTTTATCTATGTCTATTAATGATTAAGATAGTGTTTTAGAGGCTTAAAATGAAAATAAATCCAATCTTAAGCATGGAATACACTAATATTCTTAAAAGATTGTTTTACTGCCTTATGATGGAAAACCCTTTTTAAATCTATCTTTTGACAATTTTATAAACTATGTTTGTCAAAATAAACTTATTCTTTATGATTGGGACATCAAAATTTACTTTGTGTGAATTTTTGGTATTTTTTTGACAATGTTCATTTTTTAACGAATAGTAAAAAATACTGCATTTTACATCAAAACTGCTTTTTAATATAATTTATTTATATGATTAGATTATATTTTGAATTTGTCTTAATGTGTAATATGAATATATTTTTACCATTTAATCCAATGGTGGTCATTGGAATCAATTTCACTTTGAAATTGGACTTAAACTAGTGTCAATCTTTTGATACTTATTGTTTCATAAAAACACGCTATTTGCTCTGACAGCGGGAATTAATTATTAAATTAATTAATGTGACTTATATGTTTTCAATTTTGTAAAATATACTTCATTTTTGAATTCGTAATATCAAATATATCTTAGGGTGAATTTTTGGTAATTTTCTGAAAAACTTCAATTTTTGATGAATAGTGAAACCACTAAGTGGTACTTATAAAGACTGATTTTTCGTTTAAATGAAATTTTGCCATCATTGTGTTTCGAATTTCAAAAATCTGACATACATGGTTGTCATTAAGAAGTAAAATGTGATTCAATGATATTAAAATAATTTTTTGGTGAATAGTAACTTATTAAGTTTTTAATCGCGATTAGTGGTAATTAGTGTAGTTTAAGGTAAAAATAATGCTTTAATAATATAAGATGAGCTTGAAACATGTCCTACCCTCATTGTTTGTGTCATGGCCGACCAAGACAATCCATGGGTCAACTTGGGGACCCCATGGAGACACATTGGTTGGGAAATGACAAAAATAACTTTTTATTTAATGTAAAAGTAAAAAAGACACAAACATAATATGTTTTACGAAAACAATTTTTATATGGGGTTATAACGATCAGATTTTTGATTATAAATAGTAATTGGAAAGCTAAAAAGATTTCCTACATCATAGTAGTTTTTTTATAATTTTTAGACATTAAATAAATTAAATTATTTATGTCTTAGTAATGATGCAGCGATGACATCATTATTTGACGATTTAAATTAAATGGAAAGATAATGTAACATCTATGAACTACACATGTCCAAAACCAATTGGATGAGTGTATTTCGAACCCTTATCACCTTATACACGAATTATATCAATGTGGGATCTTTTAAAACCGAAACACATTTTCAAATAAAGTAATATTTCTTTACTTTCCAAAAGTGCCCCTCCTCTCCTCTTATAAAAGGCCCCCACCTCTACCTCATTTAACACACTTCTCAAGCCTTTGGCTCGGCCAACCCCTGCCCATTTACTCTCTCCACATCCCTCTCCTCATCCTAGAGGATTTACTTTGGGCATAATCCTTTCAAATGAAGCCTTTAGGCTCAAATCGAAAGGAGTTACACTTTTAAAGGTAATTCATTCTCTCATGTTCATTTGTTTTATTTTGATTCTCCAACCCACTAAACTCTTTTTATTTAATTCTTTTGTAACAACACCAGTATATTAAATATACTAGGATGTTGTTATAAGATTTATTTGAGCTACACTCTCACACAACTACATCAAATGGTTAAAGAACATACGGTTTCCGTGGATGGCGAAATTCTGCCTCCCGAAACGATGATTGTTCAACACTCATTTAACACCTTCAAAGGTGGCCATTATGATGTCACTATTTTTATATATTAAATATAATATTTTTATGTTTTCCTTAATCTTATGTTTTTTTCATTTTGGGCATAACTTTATGGTTTCCATTATGGGTAAACACGATATCTTCATTTTAGGAAGTGTGGACTACCGCCCCCTAAAAGTGATTTGATTCATTAATACCATATGTGGGATGTGTAAAGGATAAAGTTAATGATATTATATATGTTATTATACTAGAATTATAATATACTCTTATATAATTATGATTCCATTCCAGAAATACGAAATAGAAATGGAAGTAGCATTAATGCGTACGTACGGCCTACCGTCTCCATGAACAGTGCATTTCATTTCTTACCTCTAAATGTGATGTAATATTATAAATACATATATATGATGAATATATATGATATATATTTTGTCCAAATCACTAATATCATTCTGGATATAATGATCCTTTGACCAAATTAACTACATGTAAGTGTAAGAAGTCTATTTTTGACTTAAGAACCAAATACCGACAAAATGAACATTATTAACTTAAATGATTACATGATGTTCATAACATGGTATAAAAGGAATAATGAACATGAAAAAGGTTCATAAGCAAGTAGATATTAACTCAAGTTTATTATTCAGGAGATTAAAGAACGGTCGGGTCAAGTCGGATACGAGGTATGGGACTTCGTCTCAATCTCCTTTCATTGAGGCATATTTTATTTTATACACAACTTTCTTTTATACGGTGTATAAACCCCTTTGACTTTTACGTTTATTCAAAAGGAATATTTTTATACGAAGAGTTTACTAAATGACAAAAGGGAATGTTTTTGTCGTACGTATGCGGCGACAACGAATTCTCCGCCGTCGTGACCGTTATTTGAGTTTCGGCTTCCTCTACAAGCCATACCTTCTTTTTAAAAGAAAAATAAATACCATGTTTTACTTTTCTTTTATTTTGGTATCAAAAATGGTTTTCATAATGTTTTAAATATCAATGTGTTGTATTGATATCTTGTGATTGAAAGGTGGGAATGTTATGTTTCCTTTATGCATGTTTTATGTGATATGATTATGTTGAGGTTCTTGGGCATTATTATGAAATCGGGTGGTTCCGTGATAAACTAAGGGCGGGTGAGCCCGATATAGCTCTCCAATGCATTGGGTAACGCGAAGGAGTGAAAGGTTAAGGTTTCTCCGAACAGATTTTAGGGAATATACTGTGATGGGTATTCCAAACGTAACCAAGAGGGTTACTCCCAACGTAAGAATGTTATGAATGCCTCAAGTTACCTTTATGTCTTATGATTTCTATGATTTATTCATGATTTGATGAGGTATGTTAAAGTCCTTATGTTTTATGGGTAAGGTATGATCTCATCCTTATGTATATATGTACCCATGTTTCCTTTCAATATTTTTATATCCCTTACTGAGATTTTTATGCTCATCCCAAGTTGTTTTGAAATGTTTTTCATAGGTCAAGGGAAAGGTACATGATATGATGATAGTGTCAAGGAAGTGTCAAGAAATAATCCATGATTTATTTTAAATGTGTTTCCATTGATGGGAATGAAGAATAATATCTTTATGTAACCACTTTGTTTATATGTGGGATGTAATGAAAGTTTTATGATCTAATTCTCTAAAACTCTAAACCCGAAAAGATCCTCAATGTGTAATCTTGTAATAACTCAAGATTAAGTAAGGTTTAAGGCTGGGGCCTTATAGTTGGTATCAGAGGTCGGTTTAGATAACTTTAGGAGTTATAATTCTATTAAATGATTATCCAAAAAAATTATTTGAAATGATATAGAATTTGAAGATTACCATGTTGCTTCATCAAAGACATGTTTGTTCAGAATGGTTTTCTGCAGAGGAAACAGGGAAGCAGTGCTAGGAAGGCATACAGAAGGAAATAACCTTCCGAATCAACATCCAGAAATGGTCGGAATTGGAACTGAACATTTTTTGTAGTAATGGCGCAGTTGACTCAAGCGATAAATGGTGGTGGTATCCATGCACGAGATCAGCCAGATCAACCGCAAAGGAACATGTCAGTGGTGGAACATTTCATGAGGCAACATCCACCATCATTTAGAGGATCATCTGACCCTGTACTAGCTGAAGGGTGGATTAATGCACTGGAGAAGATTTTTGATGTCATGGGGTGTTCAGACAATCAAAAGGTTAGTCTTGTTATTTACCATTTGGAGGGTGAAGCAGATCAGTGGTGGTCTATGGTTAAAAATATCAGGGACGCCGATGAGATTGATGCTCTTGACTGGGATGAATTAAAAGGTATGTTTCTTGAGAAGTATTTTCTTAAGGCTGTTCGACTTAGGATGGAAAAACAATTCTTGGAATTGAGGCAAGAGGAAGACTCAGTGGCTGCCTATGAAGAAAGGTTCACTCGATTGGCAAGGTATGCTCCAAATTTTATCCGAGACCTTGATAGTAAAATCAATCGTTTTTACTCAGGATTAAAGCCAAAATATCGAAGGGCATTAGCTTCTCGTGAGTTTAAAAGTTATGAAAAGCTTGTTCGATGTGCTGAGAAGGTGGAAATGGAGTTTGCCGATGACCAAGTGTTCTATAACAACCAGCAGAAGAAGAGACCGAGGTGGCAGGAGAAAGGTAAGAATTCTTCAAAAAAGTCTGATGGTAAGAGAACTAAGTTTCCAGTTTGTGATAAATGTGGAAAAAGGCATGCTGGGGAATGTCTTCTGAATTCTGGAAAGTGCTACCGATGTGGTAAGATGGGACATAAGGCTAGTGATTTCACTGAAAAGGATCAAGGTGAAGGTAAGAACAAATTTGATTTACAGTTAGTGAAATGTTATAAGTGCAATGAGATGGTTCACTATGCAAACGAGTGTCCGACAAAGAGCTTGAGTGATGGGAAGCAGTTAGACTATAAGCAGAAAGGGGTGGTGAAATCCTTTGCAACTACTTCAGCAGATGTCGGGCCATCAAATGAAGTTGTATCAGGTACTTTGTTTGTTTTTTCAGATTATGCCAGTGTGTTGTTTGATTCGGGGTCTACACATTCTTTCATCTTTGAAACCTTTTCTAGTAAAATGGGAATACCATCTCAAGAAATGACTCCTGAACTTTTGGTAAAAACACCTGGGGGAAACATTGAGGCAAAAAGAATTTATAAGAATCTTCCTATCCTTATATGTGGAAAGAACCTACTTGCAAACCTTATTGTTCTACCTCTAGTAAAGTTTGATGTTATCCTGGGTATGGATTGGCTCTCTATTTACCATGCTAAGATTGACTGTAGAGCTAAATAAGTTTCTTTTCAGAAAGGCTTTCAGTTTGTTTACAAGAATGAACCCTTACTTTTGATAACATATCAAGAGGCCGAGAAACTAGTAAAAGATGGAAATGAATGTTACCTTGCACACGTCGTTGAAAATAAAGGAACTGTTCAGATTAATGATGTGCCAGTGGTAAATGAGTATCCTGATGTTTTTCCTGATTAGTTTCCTAGAATAATACCAGATCGGGAAGTTGAGTTTACTGTTGACTTAGTTCCTGATGCTAAGCCAATTTCAAAACCCTCTTATCGAATGGCACAAATTGAACTTTTAGAGTTGAAGGAGCAATTGCAAGATTTATTAGAGAAAGGTTTCATTAGACCTAGCACATCACCATGGGGTGCTCCTGTTTTATTTGTTAAAAAGAAAGATGGTTCTATGAGACTTTGTATTGATTATAGATCCTTGAATAATATCACTATTAATAACAAATATCCTTTGCCTCATATTGATGATTTGTTTGATCAGCTCCAGGGAGCTCAGTTTTTTTCAAAGATTGACCTGAGATCGGGGTACCATCAGCTGAAGGTAAAGGAGGCAGATATTCCGAAGACCGCTTTCCGTACGAGATATGACCATTATGAATTTGTAGTAATGCCTTTTGGGATAACCAATGCACCTGATGTATTCATGGATTTAATGAATAGAATTTTCCATGAGTTCTTGGATAAGTTTGTGGTGGTTTTCATTGATGATATTTTGGTGTTTTCTAAAAGTAAAGAGGATCATGAAAGACATTTAAGGTTTATCTTAAAAACCTTAAAAGAAAAGAAATTGTATGGTAAATTCAGAAAGTGTGAGTTTTGGTTGCAACAAATTTCTTTCCTTGGTCACATTGTTTCTAAATATGGAATAACTGTTGATCCTGCAAAAACAAAAGTTGTGGAAGAATGGCCAAGACCCACAAATGTAACCGAGATTCGTAGCTTCCTTGGTTTGGTGGGCTATTACCGAAGGTTTGTTAGAAATTTTTCACGGTTATCTAGTCCAATGACTAAGCTAACTCGGAAGGGTGTTAAGTTTATCTGGACAAAAGAATGTGATGGTTTTTTTCAGGAATTGAAAAGAATATTGGTGAATGCTCCAGTTTTGGCACTACCTTCCAGGAATGGTGAGTTTGTTATATACAGTGATGCTTCATTGAAAGGACTTTGTTGCGTCCTAATGCAGAATGATCAGGTAATTGCTTATGCTTCATGACAGTTGAAAACTCATGAGGTAAATTACCCTACACATGATTTGGAATTAGCTTCTGTTGTTTTTGCTTTAAAAATTTGGAGGCATCATTTGTATGGAGTAAAGTGTGAAATATATACCGATCACAAAAGTTTAAAGTATATATTCACCCAGAAAGAGTTAAACATGAGACAGAGGAGATGTCTAGAATTAATCAAGGATTATGATTGTACAATTCATTACCATCCGGGAAAAGCAAATAAAGTGGTTGATGCTTTGAGTCGAAAAAGTAATGCTTCATTAACAATGTTGTGTTTGGAACGTGATCCTTTGGTAAAGGATTTGATAAACTTTGGCATAGAAGTTGTAAGTGCAGGAAGTCCTTCTGTTTTGTTTCAGGTATCAGTGAGATCATCTCTATCAGATAGAATCAAGAAAGCACAAAAGCAAGACAGTGAGTTGCAGAAAAAGGTAGAGCTGGTTTAGAAAGGTAAGTTTCCTGAATTCAACATTGATAATGATTGTGTTTTGAGATTTGGGAAGAGATTGTGTGTGCCTTGTGATTCACAGTTGAAGAGAGAGTTGTTATGTGAAGCTCATAGTTCTCCGTTTTCAGTTCATCCGGGCAGTACTAAGAGGTATAGAGATCTGAGGGAGTATTACTGGTGGGATGGAATGAAAAGAGACATTGCTGATTTTACTGTGAAGTGTTTTACATGTCAACAGGTTAAAGTAGAGCGGCAGTTACCGAAAGGGATGCTTCAGCCTTTACCAGTGCCAGAGTGGAAATGGGAGAATATATCCATGGACTTTGTTGTTGGATTACCGAAGACATCTCGAGGTAATAATGAAATCTGGGTTATTGTTGATCGCTTGACCAAATCTACTCATTTCCTTGCTATATGAGATACTTTCTCTCTTGATCAACTTTCCCGTTTGTATCTTAAAGAGATAGTCAAGTTACATGGAGTTCCTCTCTCCATTGTATCGGATCGTGATCCCAGGTTTACTTCTAACTTTTGGAAAGGCCTTCAGAAGTCGTTGGGTACTGAATTAAATTTTAGTACAGCTTTTCATCCTCAATCAGATGGGCAGTCAAAAAGAAAAATCCAGACATTGGAGGATATGCTACGAGCTTGTTCTATGGATTATCAGGGAAGTTGGGACCAACATCTTTCTTTGGTTGAATTTTCATATAATAATAGTTTTCATTCTAGTATACAGATGGCACCATTTCAGGCATTATATGGGAAGTGGTGTCGAACTCCAGCTTTCTGGGATGAAGTGGGTGAAAGGAAGTTGATGGGACCAGAATTGGTAGAAGAGATGACAGAAAAAGTTCAGCTGATTCAGAAACACATGAGAACATCTCAGAGCAGGCAGAAGAGTTATGCGGATAACCGGAGGAAGGATCTTTCATTCGAGGTAGGTGATCATGTTTTTCTCAAGGTTTATCCTTGGAAAAGTGTGATGAGATTTGATAAGAAAGGAAAGTTGAGTCCAAGGTTCATTGGACCATTCGAAATTCAGGAGAGAGTTGGATCAGTTGCATACCGAGTGGCTTTACCTCCGAGTTTATCTCAATTACACAATGTTTTTCACGTTTCTATGTTGAGAAAGTACATACCAGATCCATCTCATGTTTTGAGTCCAGAGGTAGTTCAGCTGGAAGAGAACCTATCTTATGAGGAACAACCGGTCCAGATTCTTGACCACAGGGATCAAGTGTTACAGAATAAGGTGATTCACTAGGTATAGGTTTTGTGGCAAAACCACATGATTGAAGAGGCAACATGGGAATCTGAAAATGCAATGAGGGATAAGTACCCTCATTTATTTGATAAGTAAATAAATTGCGGGGACACAATTTTCTAAAGTGGGGAAGGATGTAACATCCCAAGTAAGTAATGAATAATAGATATTTTTATCTATGTCTATTAATGATTAATATAGTGTTTTAGAGGCTTAAAATGAAAATAAATCCAATCTTAAGCATGGAATACACTAATATTCTTAAAAGATTGTTTTACTGCCTTATGATGGAAAACCCTTTTTAAATCTATATTTTGACAATTTTATAAACTATGTTTGTCAAAATAAACTTATTCTTTATGATTGGGACATCAAAATTTACTTTGTGTGAATTTTTGGTATTTTTCTGACAATGTTCATTTTTTAACGAATAGTGAAAAATACTGCATTTTACATCAAAACTGCATTTTTAATATAATTTATTTATATTATTAGATTATATTTTGAATTGTTCTTAATGTGTGATATGAATATATTTTTACCATTTAATCCAATGGTGGTCATTGGAATCAATTTCACTTTGAAATTGGACTTAAACTAGTGTCAATCTTTTGATACTTATTGTTTCATAAAAACACGCTATTTGCTCTGACAGTGGGAATTAATTATTAAATTAATTAATGTGACTTATATGTTTTGAATTTTGTAAAATAGACTTCATTTTTGAATTTGTAATATCAAATATAGCTTAGGGTGAATTTTTGGTAATTTTCTGAAAAACTTCAATTTTTGATGAATATTGAAACCACTAAGTGGTACTTATAAAGACTGATTTTTCGTTTAAATGAAATTTTGCCATCATTTTGTTTTGAATTTAAAAAATCCGACATACATGGTTGTCATTAATAAGTAAAATGTGGTTCAATGAGATTAAAATAATTTTTGGTGAATAGTAACTTATTAAGTTTTTAATCGCGATTAGTGGTAATTAGTGTAGTTTAAGGTAAAAATAATGCTTTAATAAAATAAGATGAGCTTGACACATGTCCTACCCTCATTGGTTGTGTCATGGCCGATCAAGACAAGCCATGGGTCAACTAGGGGACCCCATGGAGACACTTTGGTTGGGAAATGACATAAATAACTTTTTATTTAATGTAAATGTAAAAATGACACAAACATAATATGTTTTACGAAAACAATTTTTACATGGGGTTATAACGATCAGATTTTTGATTATAAATAGTCATTGGAACGCTAAAAAGATTTAATACATCATAGTATTTGTTTTACAATTTTTATACATTAAATAAATTAAATTATTTATGACGTAGTAATGATGCAGCGATGACATCATTATTTGACGATTTAAATAAAATGGAAAGATAATGTAAAATATATGAACTACACATGTCCAAAACCAATTGGATGAGTTTATTTCGAACCCTTATCACCTTATCCACGAATTATATCAATGGGGGACCTTTTAAAACCGAAACACATTTTCAAATAAAGTAATATTTCTTTACTTTCCAAAAGTACCCCTCCTCTCCTCTTATAAAGGCCCTCACCTCTACCTCATTTCACACACTCCTCAAGCCTTTGGCTCGGCCAAACCCTGCCCATTTACTCTCTCCACATCCCTCTCCTCATCCTAGAGGATTCCCTTTGGGCATAATCCTTTCAAAGGAAGCCTTTAGGCTCAAATCTAAAGGAGTTACACTTTTAAAGGTAATTCATTCTCTCATGGTCATTTGTTTTATTTTGATTCTCCAACCCCCTAAACTCTTTTTATTTACTTCTTTTGTAACAAAACCAGTATATTCAATATACTAGGATGTTTTTATAAGATTTATTTGAGCTACACTCTCACACAACTACATCAAATGGTTAATGAACATACGGTTTTCGTGGATGGCGAAATTTTGCCTCCCGAAACGATGATTGTTCAATAATCATTTAACACCTTCAAAGGTGGCCATTATGATGTCACTATTTTTATATATGATATATAATATGTTTATGTTTTCCTTAAGCTTCTGTTTTTTTCATTTTGGTCATACCTTTATGGTTTCCATTATGGGTAAACACGATATCTTCATTTTAGGAAGTGCGGACTACCGCCCCCTGAAAGTGATTTGATTCGTTAATACCATATGTGGGATGTGTAAAGGATAAAGATAATGATATTATATATGTTATTATACTGGAATTATAATATACTCTTATATAATTATGATTCCATTCTAGAAATACGAAATAGAAATGGAAGTAGCGTTCAGGCGTACGTACGGCCTACCGTCTACATGAACGGTGCATTTCATTTCTTACCTCTAAATGTGATGTAATATTATAAATACATATATATGATGAATATATATGATATATATGTTGTCCAAATCACTAATATAATTATGGATATAATGAACCTTTGACCAAATTAACAACATCTAAGTGTAAGAAGTCTATTTTTGACTTAAGAACCAAATACCGACAAAATGAACATTATTAACTTAAATGATTACATGATGTTTATAACATGGTATAAAATGAATAATGAACTTGAAAAAGGTTCATAAGAAAGTAGATATTAACTCAAGTTTATTATTCAGGAGATTAAAGAACGGTCGGGTCAAGTCGGATACGAGGTATGGGACTTCGTCTCAATCTCTTTTCATTGAGGCATATTTTATTTTATACACAACTTTCTTTTATACGGTGTATAAACCCCTTTGACTTTTACGTTTATTCAAAAGGAATCTTTTTATACGAAGCGTTTACTAAACGACAAAAGGGAATGTTTTTGTCGTACATATGCGGCGACAACGACTTCCCCGTCGTCGTGACCGGTATTTGAGTTTCGGCTTCCTCTACAAGACATACCTTCTTTTTAAAAGAAAAATAAATACCATGTTTTACTTTTCTTTTATTTTGGTATCGAAAATGGTTTTCATAATGTTTTATATATCAATGTGCTGTATTTATATCTTGTGATTGAAAGGTGGGAATTTTATGTTTCCTTTATGCATGTTTTATGTTATATGATTATGTTGAGGTTCTTGGGCATTATTATGAAAACGGGTGGTTCCGTGATAAACTAAGGGTGGGTGAGCCCGATATAGCTCTCCAATGCATTGGGTAACGCGAAGGAGTGAAACGTTAAGGTTTCTCCGAAGATATTTTAGGGAATATACTATGATGGGTATTCCAAACGTAACCAAGAGGGTTACTCCCTACGTAAGAATGTTATGAATGCCTCAAGTTACCTTTATGTCTTATGATTTCTATGATTTATTCATGATTTGATGAGGTATGTTAAAGTGCTTATGTTTTATGGGTAAAGTATGATCTCATCCTTATGTATATATGTACCCATGTTTCCTTTCTATATTTTTATATCCCTTACTGAGCTTTTTATGCTCATCCCAAGTTTTTTTGAAATTTTTTTCACAGGTCAAGGGAAAGTTACATGATATGATGATAGTGTCAAGGAACTGTCAAGAAATAATCCATGATTTATTTTAAATGTGTTTCCATTGATGGGAATGAAGAATACTATCTTTATGTAACCAGTTTGTTTATATGTGGGATGTAATGAAAGTTTTATGATCTAATTCTCTAAAACTCTAAACCTGAAAAGATCCTCAATGTGTAATCTTGTAATAACTCAAGATTAAGTAAGGTTTAAGGCTGGGGCCTTATACCTTGCACCGCTGGTTCTTCTTGATGTCCGCCTCCATCTTCAAAAAATATGAACAACCAAAGGGGGAGGGTCGGGCCGTGTTCGTGTGGTCCGAGGCCTCCTTGTCATGGCGATAACATTTGTTGTACCAATAATCCAGAAATTTGAATGACGATGAATGGAGGTTTATACTCATATATAAAAAAACTCAAATTCCCCTACCTCGAGTTCAGTGATCGTTGATGGAGTCACGAGAAGGAGGACGTCATTCTGTCAATGTTAGAGGAGGAAGAGCTTGGAGAAGACGATTCGAGATGTCGTCGTCGATGTACTTCATGGGCGGCGGTGCTCCCCTTTCTTTCCCCAGTTGAAGAAGGAAGAAGTTTGTGTTTGTCGTTCTTTTGAGGTGAGGAGCATTCTTCGTGTTCTTCGTCTAGAGGATGAAGTTCTCTCAATTCTTCCAAGTTTCTCCAGGGATCCACCAAAAGAGAGTTTCCAACCGAAAATAAATAATAGCTTTGTCTATTATATTTTTATTGGCATGAATTCAAAAATGTGCCAATTAATTATGAGAAGGAATTGGCACTTTAATGAGGGGAATGTGAAGAGGCTCTCCACTTAATTGGGGGTTTAAGGGGGTTTAAAGCCCGTGTGGGCCCCACCTCTTTGATTGCAAGAGGTGTTAAACTTCGGGTGGGTCCCACTAAAATAATATCCTCCTAAGGGAGGTTATGTGTGGGTGGGCCCCACCTCTAACCTCCACTTGGAGGTTTTTACCACCCAACAAATAAAAATAAGTGACACTTATTTTAATTTAATTTTATTTAAAAATCCCAAAAATTAACTTCCATTCTCATTAGAACACAACTGCGGTGAAGGTCTAATTAAGTGAATAACAGTGCTACGAGTTCAACGGTGCCCTCAGATTTCTATTCCGATTACCGGTTCAAATGATATAAAATCTCGCTCGTACGTTTACTGAACGTACCCGAACAAAACTTCAAAAATGGATTCCGAGCACACCGGGGCTCAGAATTAAGCACCGTCAGAAACTACGGACTCGTAAAATTCCCATTAATTTAAGAATAAAAAAATCTACGGAATTTATGGGTCTTTATAGGGGGAGAATGTAACACCTATGATTTTAGAATATATTATTTCCTCTAAATTAGTACTATGATCTATATCTTATTTCACACATCACACCAAACTAAAGTTAAACCTTGATACTTTAAATTAAAATTCTTAAATTTTACCAGTATAATATATTCATAAATTAGGGGTATAAAAGGAAGTATATATATTATGAAATAAATGAAAAAATAAATAAATGTAATCGGTTAGCAGAAGTCTCCATTAAGGGGATTATTTTTTGATCTTGTAAAATAGTTAACTTCGCTAGGGTTTTCACTAGACCAATACCAATCTAAAATCCAATAACAATGGTATTGTTAAAATCATATGTGATAAAAATTCAAGCTTATAGAAATTACCATGATATCCATGCTAGTGAAATCACCACTCACAATTACCATGAGAGGATACCTTATTCTTAGATATTTCATGTAATTATTGAGGGGATATAGTAACTAGAAATTTGGATGATATAGTCACATAATAATTAATTTAATAATTTATTTATCCCATTTATTTAACACATTTTTCATTTTTACTTTTAGAACATGAAAGTTTTTTATATAAAAATTGTTTTTCTTTATATTTTGTATTTATAAGATAAATTTATGAATTTTAGTATTTTAATTTAATTAAATAAACTTTATTTTAAAATTAATCATTCCAAAGTTATCTTAGGGTGTTTTTTAGATTTGATCTAAAATAATTGATTTTGGTGTGAATAGTGAAAATATAGTTTTTACAAAAATTGTAAATTTTATGAATTTATCAATATATGAGAAATACCTAGAAGTTTATAAAACCATTTAAATGAAAAAATATTTATTTAAGAAGTAAATATATTTATTTTAAAATATTTTTTTGAGCTTATAAAACCTATGTTTAATTTTTATAATTAAAGTAACATTTTATTCCAATTTAAAAATAGTTTTCGGCCTTTTCTTTCAATTATAATATTGTGTGGTAAAATTCAGTTTTGGAATTATTTTAAAGAAAAAAATTATAATTAACCAATTTATTTCATGGATGTTAATAAAATTGATAATTTTAACCTACATGTAAAATGTATGATTAAAACACACTTTTTCTAAAAAAAAATATTTTTATACGTCATGTTTGTTAATTGTGAAATTAAATTTTATAGACCTTATAAATATTATTTTGATAGAATGATTTTAAAATTTTAAATCATAAAGTTTAAAATATTTGATATTTTTATTTCTAATTTTTCATTAAATTAATGACTAAGGTTGAAAATTAATTTTCAACGTAAAACTACATTAAGGGGAAAGTTAAAAAGTAAAAAGAATAAAAAACCTTAAATCAATCCATGTTGTCTCCAAAATGAGTTATGGAGATTATAAAAGATAAAATAGATATATAAAATCTATATTTTCTATTTTTGGAACCTTTAAACCATTAATAGTATCATTTCGTTATTGAAAAGAAATGGGTACTCCCAAAATTACCCTTCTCATCACTTATAAAATAATCAACACTTATACCCCTCCATTCCACCCTTATTCCATATAATTTCATCCTAAACCACTGCCATTTTATCCTCATATAAGATTATATACAGTTATTAATCCTCAATTCTCAATTATATATCCTAAGTAATCAATTTTCAATGAGATTTCCAAGATAAATCTCATGTTCACAATGAGGTTAGAGGACGTTCGAGTAAGAAAGAATACCAAGTGAGGGGTTCTTTGTCTCAAATTTAATTTCATAATAAATATTTCATATTATGAACCATAATATATTTTTTATTGTTTTATTACTTCCTAATTGATTAATTTTAACATATTCAAGTAATTCAAGGGGTTTTAAGAGCCATATCTTGTCATTTATTTTAATGGATTTCCATTTAAAGGATACCAAGTTTGTAAAGGGTATTTGTTAACTCAACTCCCTTAATTGAGTTATAATTCTTATTAATTACATTATATATTAAAATATTATTTTATTCCACCCTAATATTTTTTTTCATGGTACTTTTTCTTCCTCTCTAGGTAAAAAGACTTTTGAATGTGACCTGTAACTTGGTTTTTATAAGTATGGTAAAAACATTCTATAAAAAATCATTTTTTGTTTCTCTCACCATATGAGAATTATTTGTTATAAATATTCCAATAAATATTTTTAAATTAATTTTTAAATTATTTTCACTTTTGACTATTTTTAAAATAAAAGGAAATATTATTCAAAAGTAAAAGTTTTATTTTAAATGAAATTATTTATTTGAAAAATTATTCCTAAATGGTTGTGTTTTTTAGAAAGAGTCTATCAGTTTTTTATTTAAAAAGGTAGGTAGGAATCCCCCTATTTAAACTAAGATACACTCTTATTATTATTTTGATAAGGAACCCAATATAAGGAATATCGGCCCAGTGGGTATGAAACCCCATAGAAACTAACCTGTAAGTCCAAATCTAACATGAATTCCCTAACCCTTGGATCTTCTATTCACCACCACACACTCCCATTTTTCATGCTCTGCCTGAGACACACTCGAATTCTAGTCTTTCCTCGCATAACACACAATCATGGCCCAAGTCTAAGTGCATTGATCCCCTACTGTAAACCTTCCTACTTTGAGACCCTATGCACCATAGACCCTAAAAACCTTGAGTCGCAGCCTGTCATGCTTTATCGATATGTCGACCAGAATCCACCAAGATAGTCTTCATGCATCATCTAATCCAACTCCTCGTCATTTTCCCCATGTATAAAATTCCCTTTCCATTTATTCTATCCATTTTCATCCAAATCCTTACTATCATGGGTAGTGCTCCCTACCTCCATCATTATCGTACAAACACCGTCAAGAACAATGGCATCCACCACATGCCCAAAATTCAAACCACCCAAAATATTTTTTGGTTCTTCTAGGATTTGATATAAGGATTGATTTAGGATAATAAGGCACCATACCACTAAAATGGACCCCAAATATAAGAAATAATCCATTATCATTTTTATGTATTCTCAAATAATGTTTTGGAGAATATAATTCTTTTATAAATTTTTTTTCTAAAAACCTTTTTGGTGTTTATTGGAAAATTTTTTAAAATGTTTTATCAATCTAAAAGTATTTATTTTTTATAAAAAACGTTTTTAAGGAGTTCTCAAGAATTTTAAAAAGGGTTATTTCTTATTTCATTAATTTGATTTAACAAAAAAACATTTCTCTTATATTTTTCTCTTTAACCAAAAAATGATCTAAATCCTATAGAGTTATGTTTTTTGAAAAACCTTATAAAAAATTTATGAAAAACTAATTTTTTATGATTAATTTTTTGCTATCAACTAATCTACTTTTTATTTCATGTTATACAATACCATTTGGGAATGATATAAACCCTATTTTTTCTATGGATTCTTCATTTTATGATATTGGATTGATTTTTTATATAGAACACATTAGTATGGATTATCATTAATAGAAAATTTGGGTCTGATAAATCCCTAATATAGTTTGGGTCTGATAAATCCACAAGATAGTTTGGTTCTAATAAAACCGTAATACATTTTGGGCTTAATAAATTCTTAATATAGTTTGAGTTCAATAAATCCCTGAGATCTATTACATCTGATAAATCCTTGAGGTGGTTTAGGTACATTAAAGACCTCCAATTAAATTGTTAAGTTTTATATCATGATATATTAAATAATGGGAATGATTAATTTCTTCACATAGGCATAGGAATAATGAATTTTCTCAGATTTTTAGGAATATAAATGATGATATTGTTCACATAGGCATGGACATAATGAGTTTCTTACATTTTCAAGTATAGACATAATGAGGTTTTTGAAAAGGCATGGACAGAATGAGTTTGATCCTAATGTTTTATATACTTATGATTGGTCCACATTTCTAGGTTTCTTTTATTTTATGATATGTTATATTCTATGTTTTTTCACTTTTAAAAATATCGTTCAATTTATGTTATGCTCCCATGATTTGAGATTATTATTTTATACTTCTAATCCAATTTATTATTGTCTTTACTCTTTGATATATGAACATTAAATGAATTTATCTTCTGTTATTCCATTCTTTATTCTGTGATATATTATCTATGATTTTTTGGTATAACATTGTTATGTATCCTAATTATCCCTATATGCTCATCTTATGATCACTTCTAATCTTTGATTGTTATAACTTATTTTAAATCTTACTAAGAATTTGAGCTCACCCATTTATTATGTTTTATTTAACTAAATTATAAAAATTATTATAACCTAATAGATGTCCAAAAGTGGATCTATTATAGTTTGAATATAAATAAATGTTCAAAAGTATCGTAAAATAAGTTGGTTGTGTAAATAATCCTCAAAGACACTAAACCTTCCATTCTTTGGACTGTGTGATTATTTTTGGGATATAATATTTTACTTGTATTGATTTTTTAAAATAAATATAGGTTGAGCTCATATTTTACCTAATCCAATATTTAAACAATGTATTTGTAGCACCATACCTTGGATTTTAAGTCTAGGGAAACTCAAGTTTTATTATAATAATAGTTATCACTCTTCTATTATCAATAGATCTATTAGAGGTGTTTAATGAGAACCCTAAAAATATCTATTTTTCTTGTATGAGGATCAATATCATGTGGTCTTTATTCTAGATTTTGTTTGGATCATGTAATATAAGGTTTAGATGATTCAGGTGTGGTTGAAGGTGATGAAAACAATCATAAGTCTTATATTGATCAAAGGTATAGGCCTATAGTGTTCAAGGATGGTGATCATGATTTCAAGAGAGTTTCCCCTCATCAATGATAGTGGTGATTTGGATAAGGTATTAAAAATTATCCCTAATCTATTTTCTATTTTTATATTTTAGGGAACATTAATAAGGAGGCATATTAGTTGTCACTTCCTCTCTAGTTGGATCGAGTCTATGATGTCTTCCACATGTTACAACTTCCTTGATATATTCATGATGATTCCAATGTGATCGATTATAGATATTTTTATATGGATAATTGTGTGATGTTAATGGAGTATATATTTGACATTAAATATAATCAATATAAGGTGTTGTGTGGGTGATTCATTCAGTTGGTTCATGTTTTGTGGAGGCATGGTGGTTTGGATAATGTAAATGGGAACATGAGTTGTAATTACACACTCAGTATCCAATGCTATTTTAAAAATTGATCCAATTTGATGATTATCTGTTTTATTTATACTAATTTATTGTGATTAATTATCTTCAATTGTGAATTATACTTGATGTTGGGGTTGTTTCATTTTTGAGGTATCTCCTATGGAGAGTTGGGATTAGTAGTTGTTAATTTTTTTCTATGACGTTTTTTATTATTGAGGATGTGAAAATTTTAAGAAGTATATAATGTAATTTTCTATACCCTAGAAAAATATTACTTTGGGTATTTGAAGTGTTGTGGGTGTTAATATAAGGTTGGAGGTGGATAGTATGATGCTAAGCGGGGATTCTGAGAGTGATATGTGAGTCACAACAAGGTGTTATTTGTCACATTGGGAGATATTTTTTGGGGATTTGATTCAAAACATGGGGATAAGATACAGACTTGGTGTGTTGTCTATAGAAGTTAAATTCTATATTGTCTCATGTTGGAAGTGATCAATAAGGTTGTGATAGTTCTGTCATGGAGAAAAGTTTAGTTTGGGGGGTAATTTCAAGAAATTGAGTTACATCATGGCTTTGATTTTTAGTCTATGAGAGTTAAGTATTGTAGTGTTTCATGTGAGGGAGACTAACCATAGAAATACATTATTATTCTTGTAATATAGGGTTTTTTTATGATTTTGGTAATGTATAAGTTCATTACATTTCCTAGGATAGCCCTTGCATATTATTTTTTAGGGAAAGAAGTTATTAGATCATGGTTTGTATGTGACTTGAGAGAGCTTGATTTTATTTATATGGGAGGTAATTGTAGCATTGTTTCTAGAAAGATGATGTGACTCCCTAGGGAGATGATTTCTAGGGTTCTACTTGTTGGGAATCATGTTGTTGTGGAAGTGTCCACATAGATAACTTCTTTAGAAATATTGATTGAAATATGTTTATACGATGATTAATAGGGTAATATAAGAGGATTCTCAACATTATTTCTAGAGATTCAGTGGAATTATCCCATTGATAGGTGTTCCCATTTTCTATTGTGAAATGGTGATTTAGAATATTTTATTGGTATAAATAGGTAATATAATCTTAATTATTCTATTTTCCTTCATTTTCATCAAGTTATTGGTGACCTTGTTTGAATCCCTATATACCTTTTCATGACCTTCTACTGTAATTGGACATCATCTTTAAAAGATCAAAAATTTATGATCTAGAGTGAGTTTTTATTCCCTTTTTCTTGGTTTCAGCTTCTTTCTTTATTTGAAAAAATTCATGGTAGTGTTTTGGTGACATTTTAGTATCCTGCGTAGGGATATTTATGATTATTGGTGTATTATATGTTTTTAAGTTTTTTTCATCCACGGAGCCTTATAATCAACTTTGTCTTCACTTTATGTCATGCAATAGTTGGTGAAGCATTGATTGAGGTTGGAGTTTCAAGATTTATCTTTTATATTATCTATAATGTGTAACTAATATGATTTATCAACAGTTTTTTAGATATTAATAATAATTTAATGATGATATTGAATCACACTCAGTAAAATGAAGGGGGAGTGTGATTCACGTGATTTTTACCCGATTCTTAATACTGCTTGAGATTTAGTGGTTGTCCATTATTATTTCTAAAGATATGTTGTTATTGTGAGATGTATATGTGTTGTTTTTATGATTATGTTTTAAGAATAAGGTCTAATTAAATATTTATAACCAAAATATGGTAAAAAATGGTTTTTTGGAAAACAAATAATTCATTAATGATATGTGCACAAGACACTAATGTTTTATATAGAGAAATGATAATGGATTATTTTTTTTATCATTTTTGTTGGTGTTTCCTTCATAGGGGTATTGTGTGGATAGTTTTATGATTTGGTATGTATTGGGTAGTGGGTTTCTTGGATATTCTCTAGGGTATGAATGATATGATGAGGTTATTGATATATAGTGGTTGAGATGTTATAGTTGCATGGCTGGTTATTTTAAAATAGGAAGTTTTGTATGGATGTTTTGGTGTTAGTTATCATGAGATATTAGATGTTTATGTGGAAGTTAGTTGGTTTTTGTGGGGTTGTGGGGTTGTGGGGTTATGGGGTTGTGGGGTTGTGGGGTTGTGGGGTTGTTTTATATTTTCTCATTAGTAACAGAATATGATTGGATGTAATAAACATAGAAATTGGTGTGGGATGAAATTGAATAAAGTAAGGGATATAAATGAATTATTAATGGATGAAAGGAATGGGTAAAAGATAGAATAAAAATGGTAAATGGTTAAACGTTAGGTTTTCATTAAAAATGATTGATGATTGGTATAATAAATATAATGTAGCTGGTAAAATTGGATGTTCAAAAATTGGTGACTATATGATTAAATGGGGAGTTTTGAATATTTTTATGGTTATTTAGTCCGGGAAAGTGGGTTGGTTTGAGATTTTTAGGTATCAGTGATTTATAAAGTTTAGTAGTGATATTGTGGTGATGTATTTGGGTAATGGTAGAAATTTGTGGTATTAACTCTTTATGATGGGTTGTGTGTGACTATTATAAGTTGTACATTCTTTGTGATTTTTATACGTACCCCACCCAAGTAAGATAACCTTACTACTACCTAAATGTTTTGGGTTCTAGGTGTTTTCCCCAAACATTTAGGTTAGTAATGGGATATAAGGTTAACTTATCCCACTTCCCCTCTCTCCCTTCAAGGGGTAGTATGAGCTATGATGACTAAAGTTGGGTATAAGCATACAGGTTGTAATGACTTAAATTTTTAGTATATGAAGTTCCCTATGTTCAACATTGTTTGAAAGGTTTTTTTTATTTTATTTTTTGTTAATAATCATGTTAATAGGTTAAGGGTGTGTCCATATATAACCATAGTTATTGAGTAAGAATAACCCTAACTGATATGAATATGTTAACTATGTATTTAGGTAAAGAAAAATGAAGTTATTCCATCCCTGAATAGATAGGTGAAAAATTCATGATAGTAGTTAATAAATAATACAACTAATGATTCATTTCTCATGTAAAAGACTATTATTAATTCTTTTGTACTCTCTATAATATTTTATTCAAATATTATGAGAATACGTACAACTTTTTTAGGAAACCATCCTTCTGTAATCAATAATGAAGTGTGATATAATTGGTGAAGAAAAGCACTTTAATAATGAGTTGAAGAAGATAAAATGAATCCGGTATTATTGAGGCCATTACGACATTTTAAATACTCAACTTGATTATTTTGGTGATGTAAAATACCTTAGAGATTTGCTAATGGAGTTGGAATTTATTCTGATAATAACTAAAAATTATTTGATATTTCTCAAAGGTTATTTTAAGAGATTGAGAAGGACTAGAGTTTATTTAAATAAACATAGAATTAATTTGGAGAATTTTATATTTTTTGTTTAAGTATATAAATGGTATTGTCTTGAATTTTTAATATTATAAAATGATCTTGTATGACTTTTTCTTTAATTTCATAAGAATTTTTCATTTTTGTAAGCATTTTTTTTGTTTTTTAAAGACTTAATGTTATCTCATTATACTTTTTATATAATCAAAAGACATTTGAGTTATCCCATAAGAATATCTCTATATATAATTCTTTTTAATTTTCTAAAAATGACTTGAGAGACATCATGTTCATGAAATTTTTTTCTATAATATTTTCTAAACAAATTCAGGGTTATTTGGTAATCCATAGATCAAGATTTTATTTTAGGAAGTTTAATGGAAGATAAAATGATATTATCATTGATCTATTAATATAATATTTTAAAATACATTTATTTGAAAATCAAAATTAGTGATCAATAAGGGAGGAAATTATGGAAACAAAATATGATGATAATAAAATTGGTCTTCATGGATTAAACATCATAAATGACTTGTTATTAAACATGGTTGATTGAGAAAATGATATTGAAGATGAGATAAATAACATTTTATATGGATTATGTATATAATATAAATACATATTGGTTCTCAAAATTCTATAAATTTCCATTCCATGAAGGGCTAGGCCACACACTAATAATATCTATTATATTACTTTAATACTACTATGGGGAGATTATTTATTTTTGATTATTGTGGACATTTTTTGAGAATAATATTTTTGAAATTTATAGAAGATTAAAATACAATACTTGTTTGGATAAGTAAAAATGAAAATTGATAGAGAATAAAGGTATTCCTAGTATTTTAATGGAGAAAATAATTGAGGAAAAGGGAATATAACATGATTGTGGGAACACAAAAATGATAAATGGTTATTAAAATAAAAGGAGGTCTAAAAACTAAAAGAATGAATGGATTTTATATATTAACATATACAGAAAACATAATCTAGTTATTTAAGTAAATATATAATTTTGTAAGATATAAAGATATTTTATCAAATATAACTCTCAAAGAATATATCCAAAGAGATCTCTATGAGGGAGAATAATAACATGATACTATACTAATAAGAAAAAATATATTTCTATTAAAAAAATTTAAAAAGAAGAAAAATAAGAAGAAATGGGTGCACATAACAATACTTGTGATACTCATTATCAAAAAATTAAGAAATAGTATAATAAGAATAATTAAGAAATGTTAATGTGTATAAAGATTTAATAAATAATCATTAGTTATTAAAGATTATTGTAAAATCCCAGGTAAATAAAGAATATTACATTTTCATATTTATTAATATTTTTGAATTAAATATTAATTTTACTTTCAATGGAATTCTATGTCTGATAGCATACTCAACATGCAACAACGGGTTTCTTTGAAATCCTACATTGCACACAACATTGATTTATACCGAAAAATAATATAATAATATTATTATGTTAAATGGTAGTTAACGCCTAGCCATTGTATTGGCAAAAATGAACAAAACTAACTACAATATGATTACACATGTTTGATAAATGTTTTTACTTTTATCCAATAAATTTTAGAGGCTTTAAATAATAATGAATCTGATTTTAATCATGAAATACTTGAATATTCTATAAAAGGTCGGATTACCGCCTTTTGATGGTGAACCCTTTTTAAATCTAGTTTTTTAAACTTTTATATGTTTACTTTGAAAAAATAAACTTCTTATTTAGAAGTGGGACATCAAATATAAGGTGCCAACCTAAAACACTACATAATCTTGAATTAAGTTAATAATTCACATTGAGGATCTTTTTAGGTGTATATATTTAGATAATTAGGTCATAACTTAGACATAAAAACATGAATATTACATGTACACTACTACTCAGTATCCATTTTTTCATAAAATAAAATCTCTTAAAAAAGAAACATGTCTAGTTCCATGTTTTAGACAGCATGAATTTTCCTTGATCTCATCCTTTACCCTATTCATCTTTTAGTCCTGTGGAAAATATTTAAAAAACATAGGATGATCATAAAAATCTCAGTAAGGGATATAAAATAAGGAAAGAAACCATAGTACATGAATACATACAATTCACAGAAATAATACTTTTCTATCATAAAACATAATCTCTTTAACATACCTCACAAAATAATAATATTTATGAATATCACATAGAAATCACAAATCATAAAGGTAACTTTAGTAATCCATAACAAACTTATATTTTCTCTTTCACAGCTACATTGGGAGTTATGTATGGAATACACATCAGAGTATATTCCCTAAATCGCTTAGGAGAAACATTAAAATTTACCTCCATCATGTTACCTAATGCATTTGAGATCTATCTCAGGCTCACCCGCCCTTGTTTTATCACAGAACCACCCATATTCATAAACAATTCCCAAGAACCATAACATAATCATAACACATGAACAATCATAAAGGAAAGATAACATTTCCACATTGCAATCACAATATAAAATTTCAATATATTGACATAATAAATCCATTACCATGACCATTTTCAATACCATAATACATAAAAAGAGTATATGGTATTTATTTTCCTTTTAAAAACATTACGTCTTGTTAAAGAGTCAAATATCAAATAATGCTTATGGGGGCGGAAAGGTTGTGGTCACCGCGTACGTTAAATAGAAACATTTATTTTGTCATTTATAAAAATGATTTGTAAGGAAAATATTCCATTTGAATGAAATTAAAAATCAAAGGGGTTTATACACCGTATAAATGAAATTTGTGTATAAATTAATGTATGCCTCAATGAAAGAAGATTGAGACGAAGTCCCTTACAAATATTCTACCATTAGATTAAGGATAAATACATGACATAATTATGTGTAGAAAATATAAATACACCAAATATAAGTGGATATTAAGTGTAAAATAATCATATTTCATTCACACAAACTCATATCCTGACATAATCAAGAAGTATAAGTTTAACCAAAATAATTGAATTTTGGTTATGAAGTTCCCTTACAATAATTCAGTAGCCTAACGACGTCACTTAAAAATTCAGAAAATGAGTTGATGAGAGAGAAAAAGGGTATCTCATCACATGGAGATAAAATGTAAATAAATAAAGATATATAATATCATATTCCAACATTTGAAAATTTTAATTTAAATACATAACATAAAAGAGGTCTTTAACAAAAAGAGGACGGTTAAAGGCTCCATTACCTCGTGTCTGACTTGACTTGTTCATTATTTAATTTCCTTAATAATAAACATAAGTTAATTTATACTTGATTCAAAAACTTTTTCAAGTTTTTTATTCCTTTTATATCACTTATTACCATGTTATAAAAATTACATAATTGTTTATGTTAATATCGGTCATTTTGTTGATATTGGGTACTTGAGTCAAAAATGAACTTGTTATAATTAAAAAATTTCCATGTGGTTAAAATTCCATTATATAAAGAATTATATTCATTATTTAGATATCATATATATCATATATATTAATTATATATGTATTTGTAATAGTCTATATCATTTGGACATAAGAAATGAAATGCACCGTTTATAGAGACGGTAAGCCCTACATACGCATAAACGCTACATTGATTTCTTTTTCACATTTAAAGAAATGAAAAACAAATGATACATAGGTATATTATAATTCAATTATAATTTATATATTACATATATTACATAATTTCATTAATTCCATCCTTTATACATTCCATGTATAACATGAATGAGTCATATCACTTTGAGGGGGCGGTAGTCCGCACTTCCTCAAATAAAATTATCATATATATACAACATGAAAAGAATAAAGGTTTTTTCTAAATGATTATTAAATAATAATAGATATAACATAAATATAATATATATCATATATAATTTCAATGCCGTTATAATGGCCACCATGAGAGGCGGTAGGAGATAATTGAACAATCATCGTTTCGTGAGGCAGTAGTTGGCCGTCCACAGAAATAGTATGTTTGTATCCATTAGATGGAGGTGTGTGGAAGTGTAGTTAGAATAATTATCATAAAAACAAACTATTATATTGAGTATACGGGTGTTTTTATATAAACAAATAATAATAAGATAATTGGGAGTGGAGAAGGAAAATAAAAGAAAAGAACTTGAGAGAAGACGTTACTTTAAAATCGGGTAACTCCCTTTGGTTTGAACCAAAAGGCTTTATTGAATTTAATTATTCATAGAGAGAGTATTATAGGTGGAATAGATAGATTTTTTAAGCTTATTGGAGAAGATTTTGGATGATCCAAGAGGCTTGAGAGTTATGAGTAATGGGTTAGAGGTGATGGCCTTTTATAAGGGGGAGGAAGGGCTCTTTAGAAAAGTTTGAACATATTTTTTTATTATAAACTCAATTTCAATTTAAAAAGGTTCCAAACTCATTTAATACAAATATAAGTTCATTATTGTTCTAAATACTCTCATAAAATTGGTTTTAGACATGTTTATGGGATAAAATTAAACTTATCTTTTAGCTTTAACCCTTAGTTAACTAATTTAACTTTTACCATGTCCTGTTGTATATTCATACTATATGGTTAATATATTTACTATAGATTTACAAGAGACCCAAAATGGATCATTAATGAAACTTGTAACATCATATATATCATTTTGATTAATATTATATTTTTATTATTATTTTATCATTTAATAAAATATTAATTGTTTTAAAAACACATTTATGCCATTTTATAAACTATTCATATCAAGACTTTTAAAAAATATATAAAAAATATATTCTTTCCAAAAACCTATATTAATTCAAATATAATAAGTCTTTATTATCTCTGAAGTTATTGGATGGCATAAAATGTTTCAAAATAAATTTATTTTAATATTTATAATCTCATTTATTTAAAACATTTAATAAAAAGGTAATCACTACATCATCATTGTGTCATAAATAAATTTATTTATTTGATGTCTAAAAATTATAAATAAAATACCATGAGGTAGAAATATTTTTATATTTATAATTACTATTTATAGTTGAAAATATCACTTATATAAGTCCATATAAAAAATTGTTTACTAAAAGATATATGTTTATGTTACATTTTCCTTAACTTTAAAATAATTTTTATAAAATGTCATTTTCAATTAAAAGTGGATCTATGGGGTCCCCAAATCAACCCAAGGATTCCCATGGTCGGAAATGTATCATCCAATAGGGATGGAAGATGATTTAGGGTAATTTAATATTATTATAATATTATTTTTTACCCTTATTTACCAGATTTACCCTTTAACCATGGTAAATAACATATTTACTGAAGCTACTATTCATAATGTCTAAAAATAAAAGTCACCTATTTACACAATTTTTACCTCATGATTCCAAATATAGAATCCATTTTTTCAAATTCAAAACACATAAGTTGAATAAATTATTTTAAAATTAATTCCCATTGTCAAAACCAAAAAGCGTGTTTTTAAGAAATAATAACTATCAAAAGATTTGCATGTGTTTATGTCTAATTAAAATATGAAAATACTTCCAATTACCAAAATTGGATTAAATGGTAAAAATATAATCTAATTAAACTTTAAAATGAATTAAAAATATAGTCTAATCATATAAATAAATTAGAATAAAAGGCAGTTTTGAATTAAAATGCAGTATTTTTCACTATTCATCAAAAAATCAGCTTTATCAGAAAAATACCAACATTTTAACCAATGTAAATTTTAATTTCAATATTATAAATAATAAATTTATTTTGTCAAATTTAACATATAAAGGTGACAAAAACTAGATTTAAAAAGTTTTCTCCATCAAAAGGCAGTAATTCGACCTTTTAAAAATATTAGAGTATTTCATGCTTAAAATTGAATTCATTCTTATATTAAGCCTCTAGAATTTATTGGATAAAAGTAAAAGACATTTAAAAAACATGTGTAATAATTTTGTAGTTAGTTCTATTCATTTCTTCCAATACAATGGCTAGGCGTTAACTACCATTTAAAATAATATCATTATTATATTATTTTTCGGTATAACTCAGTGTTGTGTGCAACATAAGGTTTCAAAGAAACAAGTTGTTGCGTGTTGAGTATGCAATCAAACAAACTGTCATGTTTAAAATAAAATTAATATATTATTCATAAATATTAATATATATGAAAAAATATTATTCTATAAATACCTGGGTCATTACATCCTTCACCCCTTTTGAAAATTGTGACCTCGCAATTTTAAAATTGGTCTTGGAAACTTAATTGAAAGTCCCACATCAAAAAAAGAGTTAGTAAAACTATCACTTTAAAATAAAGAAATATAAGTAAAAAAGGTCACCATAGATAACACATAATAAGATTCCATGTATAAAAACATGGATATAGAGGAGAAACTAAGTGTCAAGTTCTGATGGAGAGTGATTAGAAAACATGATCAGGAGAAATTTAACCACCAGAAAACAACAAACTTGTGATAGGTTACATGGTATTTGATTCCCCAATAGGAAAAGTAAATGGAAAATGATTTTATATTAAGTTCCATTTCATAAATTTGAAGAATTTATTTATGATCTTGACTAAGGTAATAAGGAGATATACTTACATTTCAAGTATAATTTCATCATTTAATAAGTTTCCACCAAAAACTCATCTTTTCTCCAAATGATGAGAAGTTAAGATTACTTGGTCATATATGAAGCACTAGAATCAACTTCTAGAAATTCACATAATCCAAAAAAGATGAATTATATATTTCCCATGTCTCTATATATTAACAAAAACCAAAAAGGTTAGTACAAGATTAGATAACATCCAAGAAGGATAATACTTCATAAAAATAAATACTACTCTTAATCTCTAAAATTCAACAAACAATAACCAAAGTTCAATAAAGACAATTCAATAAACAAATGTCCTTAAAATTATTCAAAGTAATCCAAAGAAATAATGAAACCCAAAACACAGAAGGATTTAATCACTTAGTCTTCCACAGTAAATCTTAACATTTATCTTCAAATAACATCGACTACTCTTAAAGTCTCATACTGAAGTGTAATTAACCTAATCAAATATTCTCTATCATAAGATAATCATTTCCAAAAATAACCCAAATCACCATATATCCACAATAAAAACATAGATTCTTACAAAATAAAATTTAAATCATTACTCCATAAATGAAATCCCATAGTATTCTATTTTCCTTAGACATATAGTGTTCCCAAAAGAGAGAATGTCTTCCAAAATAAACTTTATCATTTAATCACCAAATAATTTTCCTATACTAAGGATATCCATTTGATAAAATATAATTTCCCAAAATCAACTTATTCTATATACATAAAATCATTTCACAAAAAATATTTATTCATACTAACTAGGGACTTCATGTAGTCTAGTAGTAGGAGATAAATACCAATCGCACTTTGGTTGCGGGTTCGAGTCCACCAGCTTTGTCCGATGTGACAGGTTGTCACACAATCTACGTGTTGTCCTTTTTCCAAAAATATATAATTTTATAAAATTCCCAAAAATTAGATAAATTCATCAAAAATAGCCATAACATATTTTAACCACAAATGTTATCTCATACCATTCATTTTCATCCCAAAATGTAATAACCTGTAATTGCCTCAAATTCAAGAATCATATAATCTCAAATGGTTCTTTATAACTATATCCACAAAATAAAAGATAATTATTCCTCGAATAACATTTTCACATATCAAAATTCAGGTTTACACATATTAGAAAAGGTCTTCCAAAGTAATCTCATCATCAAAAGAGACTTAAAACTTTTAAACAACATAAAATCTACCATAACTCTTGAATATATTATATGTATACTTATTACTCATTCAAAATTATTCATGATACATTAACCATTATTTTTTAACTGATTATGTAATACTTATTTCCTACAAACAAAATCATGAATCATATCCTAAGATTGAATAATGTCAAAACATTAGATAAGAAATAATCCATACCTTTCAATGGTCATTGTTAATTTCCTCGTACTTAATAGGAATGGAATTAGGTATTGATAAACATATATTTGTATGATCTAATTGATCTCATTGCCAAAACTTATTCACAGTACATCTGTTTATATAATGACCATCCACACAACATTTAAAAAATTCAATTGATCCTTCAGAAAGAACTTCATTCCCTTTCTTGGAGTAAATTGGATGCTTCCTTTTTCCAGGGAAGGTTATTGATTTATGACCCTCATTACCACATCTGAAACATCTTCTTGTCCCTTTGAAGCATTTTCCTTGTTGTTTCTTTCCACATCTTTGACACATAGGTTTTTGAATATACATGCCATTATGATTATTACCTGAACTTCTATTGGGATTCGTTTCTCACATATATGATTCCTTAAAAAATAACCAAGGTTTAATTGGTCAATCATGACTCCAGGTAATTGGTTAAGAATAACCACAATATTTTTCATTGAAGATCCCATTTCATTTGGTTTCTCATTCAGAAAATCACCATAGTTTCCTTCAAATCCATTGTTACTTTTGTGCTTGCTAGATCCAACCATTTACTAAAACAAAAAAGGTCAGTGTGAGTATATCAGTAAAATAATCATATACTATCTTATGAGGAGGATAAACACTAAGATATACTTATTCATGTTATCTTAAACTCGTTCTATTTATCTAAAATAAAAATGACTCTTTATAATATGCTAACCATTATGGTTATGTCACTTATGCTTAAATAACACCATAACCTCTAAAGGTATCTAAACTGACCTTTGATTAAAACTATAAGGCCCCAGCCTTTAACATTACATAATCTTGAATGGAGTTAATAATTCAAATTGAGGATCTTTTCAAGTTTAGAGATTTAGAGAATTATGTCATAACTTATACATAACAACTTGAATATTACCTGTATACACTTCCTCTTAGTATCCATTTTTTCATAAAATAAAAACTCTTAAAAAAGAAACTTGTCTAGTTCCATGTTTTAGAGAGTATGACTTTTCCTTGATCCCGTCCTTATCCCTATTCATATTTAAGTCATTTGGAAAACATTTAAAAACTTGGGATGAGCATAAAAATCTCAGTAAGTTATATAAAATAAGGAATGAAATATTAGTCCATGAATACATAAAAATCAAAGAAATCATACTTTTAAACCTTAAAACATAATATCTTTAATATACCTCAAAAAATTAGAAGATTTATTAATATCACATAGATATCATAAATCATAAAGGTAACTTGTGGCATATATAACATACTTATATTGTAGATTTTAGAGCTATATAGGGGGTTATGTTTGGAATACCCATCATAATATATTCCCTAAATCTCTTAGGATAAATATTAACGTTTACCTCTATCATGTTACCCAATGCATTGTAGATCTATATTAGGATCACCCGCCCGGGTTTTATCACGGAACCACCCATATGCAAAAACAATTCCCAAGAATCATAACATAATCATAACACATGAACAAGAATAAAGGGAAGATAACATTTCCACATTACAATTGAAATATAAAATTTCAATATATTGACATAATCAATCCATTCCCAAGAAAATTTTCAATACCAAAATAAATAAAAAGAGTGTATGGTATTTATTTTTCTTTTAAAAACATTACATATTGTCAAATAATCCAAATATCAAATAATGCTTGTGGCAGCAGAAAGGTCGTTGTCACCATGTACGTTAAAAAGAAAATAACATTTTGTCATTTAGTAAAATTCATTGTAGAGAAAAGATTACTGTTGAATGAAATTAAAAGTCAGAGGCTTTTATACACCATATAAATTAAAGTCATGTATAAATCAAATTATTCTTCAATAAAAGGATATTGAGATGAAGTCCCTTTCAAATATTGTACCATTAGATTAAGGATAAATCCATCACATAATTATGTGTGAAAAATATAAAGACTCCCAATATAAGTGGATATTCAGTTTAAAACAATCAGAGTTCATTCACACATACTCATAGCATGACATAATCAAGAAGTATAAGTTTAACGCAAAGAATTGAAATTGGGTTAAGAAGTTATCTTACAAAAATTCAGAAGCCTAACGGCGTCACTTAAATATTCAGACAATGAGTTGATGAGAGAGAAAAATGGTCTCTCATCACATGGATATAAAATGCACAGTAAAAAGGATATATAATAACATATCCCAACATTTTAAAATTTAAATTTAAATACATAACATAAAAGGATTCATTGACAAAAAGAGGACTATGAAAGGTTCCCTTACCTCGTGTCTGACTTGACTCGTTTGATCTTTAATTTCCTGAATAATAAACTTAATTTGATTTATAAATGCTTCAAAACCTTTTTCAAGTTTATTATTACTTTTATATCACATATTTACACATTATAAAAATTAAATATTTATTTAAGATAATATCGGTCGTTTTGTCGATATTGGGTACTTGAGTTGAAAATGAACTTGTTATAATTACAAATTGTCCATGTGGTAAAAATTCCATTATCTACAAAATGATATTAATTATTTAAATATAATATGTATCATATATATATTATATATTTATTTAGAATATTCCATAGCATTTGGACATAAGAAATGAAATGTGTCGTTCATGGAGATGGTAAGTCGTACGTACGCATGAACACTACTTTTATTATTTCTCATATTATAAGGAATGAAAACTAAATAATACATAGGTATATTATAATTAAATTATAATATATATATTATATATGTTACATAAGTTCATTAATTCCATCTTTTATACTTTCCATGTATAGCATGAACGAGTCATATCACTTTCAGGGGGCGGTAGTCCGCACTTCCTCAAATGAAATTATCATATATATACAACATGAAAAGCCTAAAGGTGTGTTCTAAATTATAATTACAGAATAATATAGATAAAATAAATCTAATATATATAATATATAATTTTAGTTCTATCATATTGGCTACCATGAGAGGAGGTATGAGATAATTGAACAATCATCATTTCGTGAGGCAGTAGTTTGCCGTCCATAGAAACAGTATGTTTGTATCCATTAGATGGAGGTTTCTGGAAGTGTAGTTTGAATAATTATCATAAAAACAACCTATCATATTTATAATACTGTTTTTTATGTAAACGAATAATTATAAGGGCATAGGGAGTGGAGAAGGAAAATAAAAGAAAAGAAATTGAGAGAAGACGTTACCTTTAAATTGGGAAACTCCCTTTGGTCTGAACCAAAAGGCTTTCTTGAATTTCCTTATTCCTAGAGGAAGGATTCCAGGAGGAAGATAGGGATGTTGGGAGATTATTGTATTAGATTTTTTACAAGCCTTGAGGCTTGAGAGTTGTGAGTAATGGGTTAGAGATGATAACCTTTTATAAGAGGGAGGATGGGCTCTTTAAGAAAGTTTGAAAATATTATTTTATTATAACCTAAATTTAGATTTAAAAATGTCTCAAAATCATTTAATTATAATATAAGGTGATTATATTTTTAAATACTCTCAGAAAATGGGTTTTAGACAAGATTATGGTATAAAATTAACCTTATCTTTTAGCTTTAACCCTTAGTTAACTAATTTAACTTTTACCATGTCTTCTTGTATATTCATACTATATGGTTAATATATTTACTATAAAATTCCAAGAGACCCAAAATGGATCAATGATGAATGTTTTAACATCATATATGTCATTTTACTGAATATTATATTTTTAGTATTATTTTATCATTTAATAAAATATTAATTGTTTTAAAAACTCATTTAGGTCAATTTATAAACGATTCATATCAAGACTTTCCAAAAAATCTATAACAACTTGATTATTTTGAAAAAACTTCATTAATTAAAAGATAAAAAGTAATTATTATCCCTAAAATTCGTGTATTCCATTAAAAGTTTCAAAATAAATTTATTTCAATATTTATAATCTCATTTATTTAAAAAATTCATTAAAAATGTAATCACTACATCATCATTGTCCCATAAATAAATTAATTTATTTTATGTATAAAAATTATAAATAAAATACCATGATTTAGTAAATATATTTATATTTATAATGAATATTTATAGTCGAAACTATCACTTATAAAACCCCATATAAAAATTGTTTTACTAAAAGATATATGTTTATGTTACATTTTTCTTAACTTTAAATTAATTTTTATAAAATATTGTTTTCACTTACAAGTGGCTCTATACGATCCCAAAATTGACCCAGGGAGGCCCATGGTCATAAATGTATCATCAATTAGGGTTAGTAAAATTTTTGGGGTGATTTAATATTATTATAATATTATTTTTCACTTTTATTTACTAGATTTACCCTTTAATCATAGTAAATAAAATATTTACTGAAGTTAGTATTCATAATGTCTAAAAATAAAAAGTTATCTATTTACAAAATTTGTACCTCCTGATTTAAAATATGGAATCCATTTTTCCAAATTCAAAACACATAAGTTGCAGAAATTAATTTAAAATTAATTCTTGTTGTCAAAACCAAAAAGCATGTTTTTAAGAAATAATAACTATCAAATGATTGACATGTGTTTATGTCTAATTAAAAATTGTAATTTATTATAATTACCAAAATTAGATTAAATGGTAAAAATATAATCTAATTAAACTTTCAAAATAATTAAAAATATATTCTAATCATATAAATAAATTATAATAAAAGGCAGTTTTGAATTAAAATGCATTATTTTTCACTATTCATCAAAAAATTAACTTTATCAGAAAAATACCAAAATTTTACCCAAATTAAATTTTGATATCCCTCTTCTAAATAAGAAGTTTATTTTGTCTAATGGAATATATAAAAGTGACAAAAACTATATTTAAAAAGGGTTTTCCATCAAAAGGCAGTAAATCGACCTTTAAAAGAATATTAGAGTATTTCTTGCTTAAAATCAGATTTATTCTTATTTTAAGCCTCTAAAAATTATTGGATAAAAATAAAAATATTTTAAAAAAATTGTAATCATATTTTAGTTAGTTCTGTTCATTCCTAAAAATACAATGGATAGGCCTTAATAATCATTTAAAATAATAGTCTTATTATATTATTTTTCATTATTACTCAATGTTGTGTGGAAAATAAGATTTGAAAGAAACTTGTTGTTGTGTCTTGAGTACGCTATCAAACAAAGTATCCTATTTAACATAAAATTAATATATTATTCATATATATTAATAGATATGAAAATGTATTATTCTATAAATACCTGGGTCGTTATATTAATATTCAATTTGGGTAAAATTGTGGTATTTTTATGATAAAGTTCATTTTTTAATAAATAGTGAAAAATTTTGCATTTTAAGTCAAAATTGTCTTTTAATATAATTTATTTATATAGTTAGATTTTACTTTTAATTGGTTTTAAATTTTAATTTGATTATAGTTTTAACATTTAATCTAATTTTTTTCATTGAAAGTAATTTTACTGTGAAATTGGACATAAACACAAGTCAATATTTTGATAATTATTATTTCTTAAAAACACACTTTTTTGTTTTGACAACGGGAATTAATTTTAAATTAATTTTTGCAACTTCTTTGTTTTGAATATGGAAAAATGGATTCCACATTTTGAATCCAAAGGTCCAAATTGTGTGAATACATAACTTTTATTTTTAGACATTATGAATAGTAACTTGAGTAAACATTTTATTTACCTTGGTTAAAGGGTAAATATGGTAAATAAGGGTAAAAAATAATATTATAATAATATTAAATTACCCTAACACATGTCCTCATGCTATTGGAAGATTACTTTATGACCATGGGAATCCTTTTGATGATTTTGGGACCCCATGGATCCATTTGTGAGTGAAAGAACATTTTATAAAAATTAATTTAAAGCTAAAGAAAATGTAACATAAACATATATCTTTTAGTAAAAAAAATTTTATATGGTGTTATATAAGTGATATTTTCTACTATAAAAAGTAATTAGAAAGTTTAAAATATTTCTTATATCATGGTATTTTATTTTTAATTTTTATACATTAAATAGATAAATTTATTTAGACCCAATCACGATGTAATATTTTCTTTATTAATGAAAGAATCAAATAAATGATATTATAAATATAAAAATAAATATAATTTGAAATTTTTGATTCCATCCAAAAAATTTCTAGATTAAATTGACATATGAGGTTTGATTTAATGCCTTTTTTTCTAAGGAATCATGTTTTGTGAATTTAAGAAAACTCAATTCCTAAATAGTGTCAAAATTGACATAAATGAGTTTTTAAAACAAATACTATTTTATTAAATAATATAATAGTCCTAGAAATATAATATTCATCCAAATGACTTATATAATGCTACAAATGTCATTAATGATCCTATTTTGGTTTTTTTGGTATTTTATGGTAAATATAGTTACTATATATTATGAAAATGAAAAAAAAGATGTGGTAAGAGTTAATGTTTTTAACTAAGGGTTAAAGCTAAAATATAAGGTTAATTTATGTGACCTAAACTTGTCTAAAACCTATTGGTTGATTTTATTTAGACCCAAAATAATCTTATATTATAAATAAATGAGTTTGAGACAATTTTAAAATTAAAATCAATTTATAATAAAATAATATTTCTAGACATTCCTAAAGTACCCCTCCTCCCTCTTATAAAAGGACACCACCTCTAACCCATTACTCACAACTCTCAAGCCCCTTGAATCATCCAAAATCTACTTCAATAATATACCAACATCCATATATTACTCCATGAAGTCTTCCCCTAGGAATAAGTCAATTCACGAAAACTTTTTGGTTCAAACCGAATGAAGTTACCCGATTTAAAGGTAGTGTCTTCTCTCAAGTTCTTTTCTTTTATTTTCCTTATCCGCTACCAATGATCTTCTTATTATTTATTTACATAAAAAAACAAGTATCATAAATATACTAGGTTGTTTTAATTATATCTATTATAACTACACTTACATAAACCTCCATCTAATGGGTATAGAACATACTATTTCTGTGGGCGGCGAACTACTGTCTCACGAAAAAATGATTTTTCAATTATATCCTACCACCTATCATAGTGGCCATTATGTTGGAACTGTAATTATATATGATATATATGATATTAGTTTTATCTCTATGGTTATGTAATTATCATTTATATAATACCTTTATTCATTTCATGTTGTATAAATACGATAATTTCATTTGAGGAAGTGCGGACTACCACCCCCTCAAATTGATATGGCTCGTTCATGCTATATATGGAATGTATAAATGATGATAATAATGAAATTATGTAAAATATATAACAGAGATATTATATTGGAGTTATAATATACCTATTCATCATTTGTTTTTCATTCCTTTAAAAATGAAAAAAAATGAAAGTAGCCTTCATGTATACATACGGCTTATTGTCTCCATGAACAGTGCATTTCATTTTCTTATATCCAAATGTTATGGAATATTCTACATACATATACACTGGATCTAAATACTTATATACTATATATATATGCTATTTAAATCATGAATCCAAATCCTTAGATAATGGACTTTTGATCACATGGACAGTTTGTAATTATAACATGTTCATTTTTGACTCAAGTTCCAAACATCGACAAAATATACGATATGAACTAAAATAATTAAATAATTGTTGTTGAAAATTAATAAGTGATAAAAAAGGAATAATAAAATTTAAAAATTTTACAAATAAAGTAGAAATTAACTTATGTTTATTATTTATGAATAACAAGGAACATACGAGACAAGTCGGACTAAAGGTAAGGGAACCTTTCACCCTCCTATTTTAGTTAAAGGCTTCCTTTATGTTATGTATTTTAATTTCCATTTTATTATGATGGGATATGTTATTATATATCCTTATTTAAATACATTTTATGTCCAAGTGATTAGATACCCTTTTCTCTCCCATCAACTCATTTTCTAAATTTTAAAGTGACATCGTTAGGCTGCCGAATTTTCATAATGGACTTCGTCTCAATATTCTTTAATTAATGCATATTTTTATTTATAAATGAATTGTTTTTATAATATTTATAAATCCCTTTTAATTTTAATCTCATTAAATGGGAATATTTTTTCTATGAATCGTTTTACTAAACGATAAAAGGAATGATTATTTTTAAACATACATGGTGAAAATGACTTTTCCACCGTTGTGAGTATTATTTGATATTTGGATTCTGTAACAAGCTGTATTGTTTATAAAATAAAAATAAATACCATATATCCATTTTAAGTATTTTTTATTGAAAATGGTTTTTAGAAATAATTTATTATGCCAATATCTTGAAATGATATATTCTGATTGCAGTGTGGAAATATTATCTTTCTGTTATGCTTGTTTTATGTGTTATGAATATGTTATGGTTATTGTCCATTGTTTGCATATATGGGTGGTTATTTTATAAACCTAGGGTGTGTGATACTGATATGGATCTTCAATGCATTGGGTAACATGATGCAGGTAAATATTAATGTTTCTCCTAAGTGATTTAGGGAATATACAGTGATGGGTATTCCAAACGTAACTCCCTACGTAGATGTGAAATCTACAATGTAAGTATGTTATGGATTCTATAAGTTATCATTATAATTTATATCTTTTATTCATAAATCATATTATTTATGAGGTATATTAAAGAGCCTATGTTTCATGATTGAAAATTATGATTTCATTAATTTTCATGTGTTTATGTGTTAATGTTTTCTTTCCTTATTTTATAAACCATACTAAAATTTTTATGCCCATCCCAAGTTTTGTAATGTTTTTCACAGGGTATAAAGAAGGGTAAAATAAAGGAATAATTTAAGAATATTTATATCATTAAAATAATTCTTTTATTATTTAAGGAGTTTTATTATTTTGAAAAAACATGGATAGAGTAGATGTGTCTATATGTAATATTCAAGATGTTGTGTATAAGTTATGACCTAATTATCTACAGATTTAAACCTTAAAAGAGCCTCAATGTGAATTATTAAATTAATTTGAGATTATGTAATGTTTAATTCTGGGTCCTTACAATTGGTATTATAGGTCGTTTTGGATAACTTTAGAGGATATGGTGTTATTTAAGCATAAGTGACATAACCATAATGGTTGGCATATTATAAAGAGTCATAGTTATTTTAGATAAATTGAATGAGTTTAAGATAACATCAATAAGTATATCTTTGTGTTTACCTTCCTCATAAGATAGTATATGATGATTTTAATGATATACTCACACTAACCTTTTTTGGTTTTATTAAATGGCTTGACCTAATAGGAACCAAAGTAACAATGGATGTGAAGAAAACTGGGATGATTTTATGAATAAGTAACTGAATAAAAAGGGAGTTGTAATCAGAAATCTTGTTTATATTCTCAACTAACAATCTAGATTCATTATTTACCACCTCAACCTTGGAGATTTTTATAAGGCATCGTATATGTGAGAAACAAATCCCAATTGTAATTCAAGTAATAACCATAAACGTACGTATATTCAAAATCCTATGTGTCAAGGATATGGAAAGAAACACCTCAAAAATGCTTTAAAGGGAAGGGAAGATGTTATAGATGTGGTAATCAATGTCATAAAGAAATAACATGCCACAGAAAAAGGAAGTGTCTAGTAGACTCCAGGAAAGGGAAATAATTTCTTCTTAAGGGATCAATTGAATGTTTTAAATGTGGTGTGCATGGCCATTATACAAATAGATGTCCTATAAAGAAGATCCAGGTAAGGGATCAGCAGTACCGTACCAATATATATTTACCAATACCTAATTCCATTCCAATTTAGGATGAGGAAACTGAAAATGACCAAAGAAATGTATAGATTATTTTTTACCCGATTTTTTGACATTAGTGAATCTTAGGATATGATTCATTATTTTGTTTGTAGGAAAGAATTATAACAGAATAATATGGAAAAACATGGATAAATGATCATGAATATTTTTCTATGATTAAGATGTCTAAATTTTAGTAATTGAAGAGTTATTTTGGATCTATGGATGTATTAATGATAGGATTACTTTGGAAGACTTTTTCCCTAGATTTTGATATGTGAAAATTTTATTCAAGGAAGAATTGTCTTTTATTTTTTGGATATAGTAATAAAGATCCATTTGGGTTTATATAATCCTTGAATTTGAGTCAATTATAGGTTATTAATTTATGGGGTGAAAATGCAAGGTATGAGATAACATTTGTGGTTAAAATATGTTATAGTTATTTTTGATGAATTTATCTCGTTTTTTGGAAATTATATATTTTTTGAAAAAGGAAAAAACACAGACCGTGTCATAACTCATCGTGTCTGACAAAGCGGCGGGAATTGAACCCACAACTGAATAGTGATTGGTATGTATCACCTACCACTGGACTACATGAAGTCTCTATTTAGTATGACTAATTATTTTTAGTTAAATGATTTTATGGACCAAGAATATGTTGATTTTGGGAACTTATTTTCTATCAAATGGATATTCTTAGTATTGGAAAATGATTTGGTGATTAAGTTATAAAGGTTATTTTGTAAGATGTTTTCCCTATTGGGAACAATATATGCCTAAGTAAAATAGAATACTTTGGGATTTCAATTGAGGATTAATGGTGGAATTTTATTTTGGAAGAATCTATGTTTTTATTGTATACATATAGATATTTGGGTTATTTATGGAAGTGATTAACCAATCATAGAGAATATGAGGTTAGGTTAATTACACTTCAGTATTAGACTTTAATAATAGTCGATGTTATTTGGAGATAAATGTTAAGATTTACTCTAGAAGACTATGTGATTAAATCCTTCTATGTTTTGGGTTTCAATCTTAGTTTGGATTACGTTAAATAATTTTAAGTACAATTGTGTATTGAATGGTCTTTGTTGAACTTTGAGTACTATTTTTTGAATTTTGGAGACTAAGAGTGGTATTAATTTTTATGAAGGATTATCCATTGGGGGATTATTTGATCTCGTACTAACCATTTTTTATTTTCGTTAATGTCTAAAGATAGGGGAAATATATAGTTCATCTTTTGTGGATCAAGTTATTATTTAGAAGTTGTATCTAGCACTTCAAGTGTGACCAAGTCATCTTGAATACTCACTGTTTGGAGAAAGATGAGTTTTCGGTAGAAAATTATTAAAGGATGAAACTATACTTGAAAATTAGGTGTATTTCCTTATGTTATTAGTCAATCTCATAAATAAATTCTCTAACTTCATGAAAGGGAACTTAAAAAAATGTTGTCTGATTACTTTTCCTACTGGGGAATCAAATACCATTTAACCCATCACAAGTTTGTGATTTTCTGGTGGTTAACTTTCTCCTAAACATATTTTCTATCACTCTCCATCAGAACTTGATACTTTGTTTATCATCCATATCCTTGTTTTCCTACATGAAATCCTAGTATATGTTATCTTGGGTGACATTTTTAATTCTCTTTCTTTCATTTAATGTGATAGTTTTATTGATTCTTTTTTTGATTTGGGACTTTTAATTAAGTTTCCAAGCCCAATTTTAAAATTTGGAAGACGCAATTCCCAAAAGGGGGGAAGGATGTGACATCCCAGTTAAATAAAAATTATGAAATTTTCATATTTATTAATATTTATGAATTAAATATTAATTTTACTTTTAATGGGATGCTAGTTTTGATGGCATACTCAACACACAACAACATATTTCTTTGAAATATGATGTTTCACACAACATTGAGTTATACCAAAAAATAAAATATTATTATTATTATTTTAAATGGCTTTTAATGCCTAGACATTGTATTGGAAGGAATGAACAGAACTAACTAAAATATGATTACACATGTTTTTTAAATGTTTTTACTTTTATCTAATAAATTTTAGAGTCTTAAAATAAGAATGAATCTGATTTTAAGCAAGAAATACTCTAATATTCTTTAAAAGGTCAATTTATCGCCTTTTGATGACACCCCAATTTTAAATCTAGTTTTGGACTCTTTTATATGTTTCATTTAAAAAAACTTCTTCTATATAATTAGGATATCAAAATTTACTTTGGTTAAAATTTTGGTTTTTTCTGATAAAGTTCATTTTTTAATGAATAGTGAAAAATACTGCATTTTAAGTCCAAACTGTCTTTTAATATAATTTATTTATATAGTTAGATTTTTATTTTAATTGGTTTTAAAGTGTAATTGGACTATATTTTAATCATTTAATCCAATTTTGTTCATTTAAATTAGTTTCCCTTTGAAATTGGACATAAACACATGTCAATCTTTTGATAGTTATTATTTCTTAAAATCACGCTTTTTGGTTTTGACAACAAGAATCAATTTCAAATTAATTTTTTAACATATGTGTTTCGAATTTAGAAAAATGGATTCCATATTTGAAATCATGAGGTCCAAATTGTGTAAATAGTTAACTTTTATTTTTAGACATTATGAATAATAACTTCAGAAAATATTTTATTTACCATGGTTAAAGGGTAAATCAGGTAAACAACGGAAAAAATAATATTATAATAATAATATATTAGCCTAAAACGTGTTCTAGACCTATTGGATGATACATATACGACCATGGTAATCCTTGGGTCTATTTTGGGACCCCATGGATCCACTTGTAAGTGAAAAAGGCATTTTATAAAAATTAATTTAATGTTCAGGAAAATGTAACAAAAACATATATCTTTTAGTAAAACAATTTTTATATGGAGTTATATAAATGATATTCTCTACTATAAATAGTAATTATAAATCTAAAAATATTTCCTACATCATTTTATTTTAGTTATAATTTTTAAACATTAAATAAATAAATTTATTTTTGACATAATAACGATGTAGTATTTTCCTTATTAATGAAAGAATCAAATAAATGATATTATAAATATAAATATAAATATCATTTGAAAGTTTTGATTCCATACACAAATTTTAAGGAAGTAAATTACATATTATATTTTAGTTAAACGATTTTTTTAAAATAATCAAGTTTTTATGACTTTAACAAAAATTAATTCCTCAATAGTGTCAAAATTGACATAAATGATTTTTTTAAAACAAATACTAATTTATTAAATGATATAACAGTCCTAAAAATATAATATTAGGCAAACTAACTTATATAATGTTAAAAATTTCATTAATGATCCAATTATGGTTTTATTGGAATTTTATATTAAATATAGTTACCATATATTATGAAAATGCAAGAAGACATGGTAAGAGTTAATGTTATTAACTAAGGGTTAAAGAAAAACCGATAAGGTTACTTTTGTGACCTAAACTTATCTAAAACCTATTGTTTTATTGATTATCTACCCAAAAGAATATTATATTTGAAATAAATTAGTTTGGGACCATTTGAAACTGAAAATCAATTTATAATAAAATAATATTTCTAGACATTCCTAAAGTGACCCTGCTCCCTCTTATAAAACAACACCACCTCTAACCTGTTACTCAAACCTATCAAGGAAATTTTCTCATCAAAACTATACTAAAATAATCTCTCAACATCCCTATATTCCTCCTATAATCCTCCCCCTAGTAATAAGGCAATTAAAGAAAGCCTTTTGGTTCAAACCAAAGGGAGTTACCCGATTTAAAGGTAACATCTTCCCTCAAGTTCTTTTCTTTTATTTTCCTTCTCTGTTACCTATGATCTTATTATTATTTATTTACATAACAACACAAGTATCATAAATATATTACGTTGTTTTTATGATAATTATTATTAATACACTTACTCACACCTCCATCTAATGGGTATAGAACATATTGTTTATGTGGACGGTGAACTACTTTCTCCTGAAATGATGATTATTCAATTATCTTATACCGCCTCTCATGGAGGCCATTATGAAGGAAATGTAATTATATATGATATTTATGATACTTATTTTATCTCTATGTTTATTTAATTCTCATTTATATCATACCTTTATTCTTTTCATGTTGTATAAATACGATAATTTCATTTGAGGAAGTGCGGACTACCACCCCCCTCAAAATGATATGGCTCATTCATGCTATATATGGATTGTATAAAGGATGAAATTAATGAAATTATGTAACATATATAATTTAGAAATTATATTGGAGTTAAAATATACCTATGTATCATTTGTTTTTCATTTTTTTTGAAAAAGAAATGACAGTAGCATTCATCTATACATACGGCTTACCGTCTCCATGAACAGTGCATTTCATTTTCTTATATCCAAATGTTAAGGAATATAATGAATACATATACACTGGATATAAATACATATATACTAGATATATATGATATTAAAATCATAAATACAAACCTGTAGATAAGGACTTTTGACCACATGGACAATTTGTAATTTTAACAAGTTCATTTTTGACTCAAGTTCCAAACATCGACAAAATGTACGATATGAACTCAAATAATTAACTAATTGTTGTAGAAATTTAAAAAGTGATATAAAAGAAATAATAATTTTACAAATGTTGTGAATAAACTATAAATTAACTTATGTTTATTATTTATGAAGAACAAGGAACATATGAGACAAGTCGGACTAGAGGTAAGGGAACCTTTCACCCTCCTCTTTTAGTTAAAGGTTTCCTTTATGTTATGTCTTTTAATTTACATTTTATTATGATGTGATATGTTATTCTATATCCTTATTTATATAAATTTTATGTCCAAGTGATCATATACCCTTTTCTCTCCCGTCAACTCATTTTATAAATTTTAAAGTGACGTCGTTAGGCTGTCGAATTTTCATAAGGGGCTTCATCTAAATATTATTTCATTGAGTCATCTTTGATTTACACACAAATTGACTTTATACTGTGTTTAAACCCCTTTGGAATTTAATATCATTAAAATGGAATCTTTTTCTACGAAGCATTTTACTAAACGACAAAAGGAATGTTTCTTTTTAAAGATACGCAGTAATAATGACTTTTCTGTCGCTGCAAGTATTATTTGATATTTGGATTCCTTAACAAGATGTAGTGTTTTTAAAAGGAAAATAAATACCATATAACCTTTTTACATATTTTTGAATTGAAAATGGTTTTGAGAAATCATTGATTATTCCAATATCTTGAAATGATATATTGTGGTTGTAGTGTGGAAATGTTGTCTTTCTGATGTGCTTGTTTTATGTGTTATGAATATGTTATGGTTCTTGGGCATTGTTTGCATATATAGTTGGTTCTATGATAAACCAAGGGTGGGTGAGACTGAGATAGATCTCCAATTCATTGGGTAACATTATTTATGTAAACATTAATGTTTCTCTTAAGTTATTTAGGGAATATACTGTGATGGGTATTCCAAAGGTAACTCCCTACGTAACTATGAAAGCAACAATGTAAGTATGTTATGGATGCCATAAGTTATCATTATGATTTATATGTTTTATTCATAAATCATATGATTTATAAGGTATGTTAAAGAGCCAATGTTTCATGATTGAAAATTATGATTTCATTAATTTTTATGTATTTATGTGTTAATGCATTTTTCCTTATTTTATAAACCTTACTAAACTTTTTATGCCCGTCCCAAGTTTTGAAATGTTTTTCACAGGGTATAAGGAAGGGTAAGAGAAAGTAATAATTCAAGAAGATATATATCAGTTAAAGAATTATTATATTATTTAAGTAGTTTTATTATTGTGGAAGAACATGGATAGAGGATAAGTGTCTACATGTAATATTCAAGATGTTATGTATAAGTTATGACCTAATTCTATAAATATATAAACCTGAAAAGATTCTAAATGTGAATTATTAACTTAATTAAGGATTATTTAATGTTTAATGTGGGTTCATATAGTTGTTATCAGAGGTTGGTTTAGATAAATTTAGAGGTTATGGTGTTATTTAAGCATAAGTGACATAACCATAATGGTTAGCATATTAGAAAGGGTCATAGTTATTTTATATAAATAGAATGAGTTTAAGATAACATGAATAAGTATATATTAGTTTTTACCATCCTCATAAGATAGTATATGATAATTTTAATGATATACTCACACTTCCCTTTTTGTTTTTTGTAAATGTATGGATCTAGCAGGCACCAAAGTAACAGTGGATGTGAATAAAACTATGACAGTTTTCTGAATAAACAACTGAATAAAATGGTTCTTCAATGAGAACTCGTGTGGTTATTATCAACCAACTATCTAGAGTCATGATTGACCACCTGAGCCTTGGTGATTTTTATAAGGTATTGTATATGGGAGAAACGAATTCCAATGGGTGTTAAGGTAATAACCATAAAGTAAAGTATATTCAAAAACCTATGTGTTTAGGATGTGGAAAGAAACACCTGGGAAAATGCTTCAAAGGTACGGGAAGATTCAATAGATGTGGTAATGAAGGTCATAAATCAAGAACATTCCATGGAAAAAGGAAGCATCCGGTTGACTCTAGGAAAGGTAAAGAAGTTATTTCTAAGGGATTAATTGAATGTTTTAAATGTGGTGTGCATGGCCTTTATACTAATTGATATCCTACAAAGAAGATTCGGGAATGGAATCAGTAGTACCGTACCAATATATGTTTACTAATACCTAATGTCATTCCAATTGAGGATAAAGAAAACTGACAATGACCAATGAAAGGTATGGATTATTTCTTAGATAATGTTTTGACATTATTAAATATTCGGATGTGATTCATGATTTTTTTTATAGGAAAGAAGTATAATAGAATAATATGGAAAAACATGGATAAATGATCATGAATAATTTTCTATGATTAAGATGTCCACATTTTAGGAATTTAAGAGTTATGTTGGATATATGGATGTATTAATGAGGGGATTACTTTGGAATACTTTTTCTAGTATGTGTAACCCTAAATTTTGATTTGTGAAGATGTTATTTAAGGAATAATTATCATTTATTTTATGGATATAGTTATAAAGAACCATTGGGGTTTATATGAGCCTTGAATTTGAGGAAATTATAGGTTATTACTTTATGGGATGAAAATACGAGGTATGAGATAACATTTTTTTAAAAATATGTTATGGTTTTTTTTATTAATTTATCTCATTTTTTGTGAATTATATATTTTTTGAAAAAGGAAAGAATGAATACTATGTGATGACCTATCGTGTCCGAAAAATCTACAGGAATTGAACCCAAAACCAAAGTGCGATTGGGATTTATTTCCTACCACTGGACTACGTGAAGTCCCTGGTTAGTATGACTAATTATTTTTAATTAAATGATTTTATGGATCAATAATAAGTTTATTTTGGGAGCTTATGTTTTATCAAATGGATATCCTTAGTATAGAAAAATGATTTGGTGATTAAGTGATAATGGTTATTTTAGAAGACGTTTGATCTTTTTGGAACACTATATGCCTAAGGAAAATAGAATACTTTGGGATTTCAATTGAGGAGTAATGGTGGAATTTTATTTTTGAAGAATCTATGTTTTTATTGTGTACATATGAATATTTGGGTTATTTATGGAAATGATTAACCTATCATAGAGAATATGTGGTTAGGTTGATTACACTTCAGTATGAGAATTTAAGAGTAGTCGATGTTATTTGGAGGTAAATGTTAAGATTTGATATGGAAGACTATGTGATTAAATCCTTCTGAGTTTTGGGTTTCAATATTAGTTTGTATTACTTTGAATAATTTTAAGGACAATTGTGTATTTAAGTGTCTTTTTTGAACTTTGGTTACAGTTCGTTGAATTTTGGAGATTAAGAGTAGTATTTATTTTTAAAAAGTATTATCCTTTTGGGAATTATCTGATCTTGTACAAACCAGTTTTGTTTTTAGTTAATGCCTAAAGACAGGGGAAATATATATTTCATCTTTTGTGGATCATTTTATTCTCTAGAAGTTTATTTTAGTGATTCAAGTGTGACCAAGTCATCTTGAATACTCACTATTTGGATAAAAGATGAGTTTTTAGACGAAACTTATTAAAGGATGAAACTCTACATGAAAAATAAGTATATTTCCTTATGTTATTAGTCAATATCATAAATAAAATATTCAAATTTATGAAATGGAACTTAAAACAAAAAAATTATGTCTGTTTAATTTTCCTTCTGGGGAATCAAATACCATTTAACCTCTCACAAGTTTGTGATTTTCTAGTGGTTAACTTTCTCCTAAACATATTTTCTATCTCTCTCTATTATTACTTGACACATAGGTTATCTTCTATATCTTTGTTTTCCATCCTTGAATCCTAGTATGGGTTATCTTGGGTGATCTTTGTGCTTATCTTTATTTCTTTTAAAGTGATAGTTTTATTGACTCTTTTTCTGATGTAGAACTTTTAATGAAGTTTCTGATATCAATTTTTAAATTTTGAGGACGTAATATCCAAAAGAGGGGGAAGGATGTAACATCCAAAGTAAATAAAGAATATGACATTTTCATATTTATTAATATTTTTGAATTATATATTGATTTTACTTTCAAAGGGATGTTATTTCTGATAGTTTACTCAACACATAACAACAGGTTTCTTTGAAATCTTATGTTGCACACAACTTTGAGTTATACCAAAAACTAATATAATATTATTATTATTTTAAATGGTAGTTAATGCCTAGCCATTGTATTGGAGGGAATGAACAGAACTAACTACAATATTGTTACACATGTTTTTTAAATTTTTTTACTTTTATCCAATAAATTTTAGAGTCTTAAAATAAGAATGAGTCCAATTTTACGCATTAAATACTCTAATATTCTTTAAAAGGTCGACTTACCGTCTTTTGATGAAGAAACCTTTTTAAATCTTGTTTTAACACTTTAATATGTTCTATTTGGAAAAATAAAATTATTCTTTAGAATATGGATATCAAAATTTACTTTGGGTAAAATATTTTGTATTTTTATGATAAAATTCTTTTTTTAAATGAATAGTAAAAAATACTGCATTTTAAGTCAAAACTATCTTTTAATCTAATTTATTTATATAGATAGATTTTCCTTTTAATTAGTTTTACAATTTAATTGGATTATATTTTTATCATTTAATCCAATTTTAATCATTTAATGTAATTTCACATTAAAATTGGACATAAACACATGTCAATCTTTTGATAGTTATTATTTCTTAAAAATACACTTTTTGGTTTTGAAAACAGCAATTAATTTTAAATTAATTTCTGCAACTTAGGAATTTTGAATTTGGAAAAATGGATTCCATGTTTGGAATCAGGAGGTCCAAATTTTTTAAATATGTAACATTTATTTTTATACATTATGAATATTAACTTCAGTAAATATTTTATTTACCAGGGTTAAAGGGTAAATCAAGTAAATAAGGGTAAAAAATAATATTATAATAATATTAAATTACCGTAACACATGTTTTAACCCTATTAGATGATAAATTTATGACCATGGGCATCCTTGGGTCTATTTGGGAACTCCATGAATCCACTTGTAAATGAATATGACATTTTATAAAAATTAATTTGAAGTTAAGGAAAATGTAACATAAACATATATCTCTTAGTAAAACAATTTCTATAAGTAATTAAGTAAGTGATCCTTTTTACTATAAATATTAATTATAAATGTAAAAATATTTCCTACATCATGGTATTTTATTTATAATTTTTTAGGCATTAAATAAATAAATTTATTTATGACACAATAACAATGCAGTATTTTCCTTATTAATGAAAGAATCAAATAAATGATATTATAACTATTAAAATAAATATAATTTGAAAGTTTTGATGCCATAAAAAAAATTTCTGGATAAAATTGACATGTTAGGTTTGATCTAATTCATTTGGTTATAAGGAATCAAGTTGTTGTGATTTTAATAAAAATCAATTCCTAAATAGTGTCAAAATTGACATAAATGCGTTTTTGAAACAAATTCTATTTTATTAGATAATATAATATTCCTAAAAATATAATATTCGGTCAATAAACTTATATATTGTTAAAAATTTCATTAATGATCCAATTATGGTTTTATTTGGATTTTATAGTAAATATAGTTACCATATATTATGAAAATGAAAGAAGACATGGTAAGAGTTAATGTTTTTAACTGAGGGTTAAACCTAAAATATAAGGTTAATTGTGTGCCCTAAACTTGTCTAAAACCTATTTTTTGATTGGATTTTGACCCAATATCATCTTATTTTTTAAATAAATGAGTTTGGGACCATTTGAAACCAAAAAATCAATTTATAATAAAATAATATTTCTAGACATTCCTAAAGTTACCCTCCTCCCAACATAACTCTCTTCCTCCTAGAATCCTTCCTCTAGGCATAAGGCAATTGAAGAAATCCTTTTTTTCAAACCAAAGGGAGTTACCTGATTTAAAGGTAACGCCTTCTCTCAAGTTCTTTTCTAGTATCTTAAATATTCTAGTTTTTTTTATGATAAGGATTCTAACTACACTAACACACACCCCCATCTAATAGGTATATAACATATTGTTTATGTAGATGGAGAACTACTACCTCACCAAACGATGATTGTTCAATTATCTCTTACCACCTATCATGGAGGCCATTATGATGGCACTATAATTATATATGATATTTATGATATTTATGTTATCTATAATATTATTTAGTTATCATTTAGAACATGCCTTTATTATTTATATGTAGTATAAATACGATAATTTCATTTGATGGTGTGTGGACTACCTCCCCCTTAAAGTGATATGGATCATTCATGCTATGCATGGAATGTATGAAGGATGAAATTAATGAACTTATGTAACATATATAACATTGATATTATACTAGAGTTATAATATACCTATTTATCATTTGTTTTTCATTCCATTAAAAATGAAAATGAAATGAATGTAGCGTTCATGCGTACATATAGCTTACCGTCTCCATGAACGGTGCATTTCATTTTCTTATATCGAAATGTTATGGACTATTATAAATACATATATAATGGATCTAAATAAATATATACTATATATATAATATATTTAAGTCATGAATACAAATCTTTAGATAATGGAATTTTGACCACATTGACAATTTGTAATTATAACAAGTTCATTTTTTTACTCATGTTCTGAAGTTCGACAAAATATCTGTTATGAACTCAAATAATTAACTAATTATTGCAGCAAGGCTATAAGTGACATAAAAGAAATAATAAAATTTAAAAATGTTCTGAATAAAGTAGAAATTAACTTCATTTTATTATATATGCATAATAAGGAACATACGAGACAAGTCGTACTCGAGGTAAGGGGACCTTTCACCCTCCACTTTTAGTTAATGACTTCCTTTATGTTACGTATTTTAATTTACATTTTATTATGATGGTTCATGTTATAATATATCCTTATTTATGTACATTATATTTCAAAGTGATTGGATACCATTTTCTCTCCCATAAACTCATATTTTAAATTTTAAAGTGACGTCGTTAGGCTGCCAAATTTTCGTAAGGGATTTCATCTCAATCTTCTTTCATTGAGGCATATTTTGATTTATACATGAATTGATTTTATACGGGTGTATAAACCCCTTTTACTTTTAATCTCATTCAAAGGGAATATTTTTCTATTAATTGTTTTACTAAATGTCAAAAAGAATGTTTCTTTTTAAACGTACACGGTGACAACGACTTTTCCACCGCTATGAGTATTATTTGATATTTGGCTTCCTTAACTAGCCATGGTGTTTTTAAAAGAAAAATAAATACCATATAACCTTTTTACATATTTTGGTATTGAAAATGGTTTTGAGAAATAATTTATTATATCAATATATTGAAATGATGTGTTGTGATTGCAGTGTGGAAATGTTATCTTTCCGTTATGTTTATTTTATGTGTTGTCAATATGTTATGGTTTTTGGGAATTGTTTACATATACATGTGGTTTTGTGATTCATTGGGTAACATGACAGAGGTAAACATTAATGTTTTTCATAAGAGATTCAGGGAATATATTGTCATGGGTATTCCAAACGCAACTCCCTTAATAATTGTGAAAGCTACAGTGTAAGTATGTTATGGATGCCACAAGTTACCATTATGATTTTTATGTGTCATTCATAAATCATATGATTTTTGTGGTATGTTAAATATCTTATGTTTTATTATTGAAAATTATGATTTCATTTATTTGTATGTATTGATGTGCTAATGTTTTCTTTCCTTATTTTATAACCCTTACTAGCCTTTTTATGCTCATACCAAGTTTTGAAATATATTTAAAAGGGTATAAAGAAGGGTAAGAGAAAGGAAGAATTCAAGACTATTTATATCAAGAAAATAATTCTTTTATTATTTAAGGAGTTTTATTATTATTAAAAAACTTGGATAGAGTAGAAGTGTATACTTTAGTGTTTGAGTTCAAATGTGCTAGCAATTAGATGCATAAAATAATATGTTAACTGAGTTGAAAGTGGGTACTAAGTTTCATGTAGTTATTTAATATCCAAAGCCATTCGAATACTTTATGTTAAGAAAATTTATTTGAATGATACATTAATTGAGATTTTATGTGTATTTAATATCTTCTTAAAGAGTTTAGAAGGAATTTTTAACTTTAGATAGAATACTGATGACTATGGGACACATTATAAAGACCTCTTCAATTTCATAATATATTGAAAAATCATTTGTGTAATATGGTCAGCATGGTTTCTGTTTAATCCTTGATTAACCCACTATAATTTATGATAATATTATTAGTGGAAAATATATGAATTATATGATTCCAATCATAGTAAGGAGAAAGTTTATTAGTAGGTAATGAACCTTATAAAAACATTTGTTACTTACCTTTATTTATATTTTTCATTGTATGTTTTGTGTGTGATTGATTGAACAAAAACAAATAGACTATTTGTATTAACTGGAAATATAGGTTCAAATATAAAAGTGGTAAAAAGTTTGTAATTTTTAATTATAATTTGATAAAATTCTTGAAACACCTAATCACCCCCCCCCATCTTATATGAACAGTTCTTTTAGTAATTACAATGGGTATTAGAGAAAATGATACCTTTGATTAGATCTTAAATTTTTCATTCCATGATGTTTTTATTCAACATATATGAAGTGTGCATTTATAGAAATCATTGAAAATCCTTAGATGAAAAATTATATTTCCATCCTTGTTAGTGTCTGGATAGTATTTTAAACTAATACATTGAAAAAAATTAATAAAATAGAAAGAAAAAAGTAAATAAAATATTTAAAAGAAAAGGAGGAACAACAACTATCAGGAGGTAGTTAGAGTGGTACTTTCCTTGATAAATATATTGAAAATAATTCCTATGATGATGAATCAAGAACAAATTGTGACAAAGATGGGTTCAATGAATCAATTAGTGATTTATATTATATTGTGAAGGATTACATGAATAATGTTCCTTGCAAAGTTGGTACTTGCATATTTTCTTATATTAGGGGACAACATGATGAATTTCATAGCTAGAACTGGAAGCTAATGCAATGGAATATGCATTGCTTGAAAAATTGAGTAGATTAAACACTCAAAAAATTGTTTAAATCTATGGATAAATTTATTATCTTTTTAATAATTGATTTTATACCATTGAAAAAGAATTTGAAAGATCTATTTGTGAGAAGTTGGTGTTTTATAAAGTTCTCAAGGTGGTGATCCAAGAATTGAGAAAACTATATTTGGTATCTATGAATGTAAATAATAATGAGATAGAAATTAAAATAAATAGAATAATGGATTTAAATTATTCAAAACTATAGGTAATTAAAATTCATGAATATCAAACAAAAAAGTTGAAAATTTAATTTTATGAGAGGTTGAAATGACTTTAATACCAAAAGTGCATGATTAATCTAAAGTTTCTAGAGATAGATATTAAATAAAGAAATCAAGATAACACCTAAGCATAATCTTCACAACTTATTGAGAATAAAAGTTATTTAATATAAATTTATAAAAAGAGTCTTACTTATAAGAAGAATAACATTGGTATGAAAAGTATTTAGATCATATTTTGATCAACCTGCTATAATATCTTAGGAAAATTTAACCCATGCTTTAGTTAAGTATTCTTATTTTAATGTTATATTGACTATGAGGGTAGGACTGATGTAAAAAAAGAATTAATAGATATTGGTGGTGAAATTTTTTTGAAAAACCCACATAAATATCAGTGGTTTATGTGAGATTATAAAAAAGATAATATCTATAAACACACCTTAAAAAGAGTAAAATTTTATCTAAATATAGAATGTTTTAAAATATATCAAGACTACTATTATATTTAAAATTAAAGGGGTTTTTTTATACTACTATTACTGAAGGTTAGAACACACGTATATAGATTTTTGGAATAATATGTCAACTTATACAAGTTTTATAATAACTAAAGCTTTGGTAGGAGATCTGACACAAATAAAAAATCATGTTGGACTAAAACAGACTTCATAGAAGTTGCAAAATCTATCCTATATAAACATATTTTAATTAATTAGAAATATTTATGTTTATTTCAACATATGTGGTTATTGTTGTGATGAATACTAGTCAATACCAAACTATCCCCAACACTTATAGTCATGTAAAGATAAAACTATACCAGAAAAGGATATAGGTGGAGTGGGAATAAAATTATACCCTGAGGAGTATAAAAATAAATAAAATCATGTTAGTTAATCCCAAAAATTCAGTTATTTAATTGAGTAAAATTTATCTATAAATACAATATTCCTAAATTGTGGTAAGATATTGTAACACCCCGAGATTTTATGAAAAATATTATTTTAATTTCATTAATGTCTTATGTTGTATTCTACACCAAGATTACCCTGCGCTATACGCAACACCGTATTAGCTTGCAGTATATGCAACACTATTCTTGGACCGTGTTACACATAATTTTGATAATAGTTATTCTACGCAACATTGAGTATATATATATATATATATATATTAAATGTATAAATGAAATATGGTTGGATTCTGTTATACGAAACAACGAAGGATTCTTTCACAACACGCAACCCTGACTTGGCTTGCATTACATGCAATCGCGACCTTCCTCGATAGCGTGTGTTGTACGCAATACCGAGTTTTAATAAACAATGTTATATTATTATAATATTGTCATGAACTAGCCGTTATGAATAGTATTAACTAAATTTTGAATTTTATAACATTATTATTCATCTTACACATTTCTAGAACATGGTATAAGAACAAAATAAATTTTTCGGGTAAAATATGTATTTTTCAAAAAATGCAGTTTTACCACCTTTTGATGGCGCACCCACTTTAAATATAGTTTTTGACATGTTTATATGTTCAATTTGACAAAATAATATTCTTCTTTTGAATCAGGATATAAAAATTTACATTAGATAAAGTTTTGATATTTTTCCGATAACTTTCATATTTTAATGAATAGTAAAAACACGCTATATTTTAATTAAAAACAACTTTTTTCATCATAATATATTATGTGGTTAAATTATAATATTGAATGGTTTTAAAGTATAAATAGAATATATTTTTACCATTTAATAGAATTTATGTCATTAGCATTGATTTTACCTTGAATTCGTAGGTTAAATCAATTCAATCTTTTGCAATGTTTTAAAGAAAAACCCATTTTCTTTCGACAACGGGATTAATTTTAATTTAATTTCTACATCTTTTTTGTATTGAATTTGGAAAAATGGATTCCATATTTGGAATCAGTGGGTAAAAATTATGTTAATAAGCTACTTTTTATTTTTGGGAATTATGAATAGTAATTACGGTAAATTTTATTTACTATAGTTAAAGGTAAATCGGGTAATTAAGGGTAAATATAATATTTTAAAATTACCCTAACAAATGTAAAAATCCTATTTGATGACTAAAAGTCGCCCCATATCACCTAAGGGTCTGATTAGAATCATTTAATGGACATTTGTCCATGAAAATAACTTAATTATTATTAAAACCAAAGAAAGTGACAACATGTCACTCTCTTAAATCTTATAAGTATATTAATTTTAATTTAGTGATAAACTTCATGAAACTTCAAACATAAATAGTCTCCAGAAATCTAATGAAATTATATACATCATATAAATTTATTTATAATTTTTAGGGATTAAATAATTATCATTAATTATGACACAATAGTGATGCAGAAATTGTTTATCTAGTGAAAAATCAAGAATATTGTTTTTATTAAACTAATAGTGACAATAAAATGCACAAATACCTAACCAAAACTTATTGTACATGTAAATTTAAACCATAAGCATCCAATGGTATAATATTTGACCATTTGGAGCATTATAAAAGCGATTATGACACTTATATTATATTATTTTAAATGATGCCAAAGTTGTCACCTTCATAATTTAATAAATATAACAATTTAAATATTGTGATTTTAAGATGATAAATTCGATTAAAAGTATTATTGTGAAAGGTAATAGATTTATTTTCATCATAGGATTTTATTTATAATTTTAATGCAAAAAATAAGTATATTAAATAATTATACAAAAATTTTGTAGTATTTATTTTATTAAGAGATAAACCAAATAAATGGTTTCAAAAATAATAAAATAAATATTATATGAACTATTTAATGTGCTCCAATACTTTTTAAGATACATATGACATTTTATGAATCTATTAAAACTTTTAGTTCGAACATATCTTCTGTATTTATTTTATTTAAATTCAAATAAATGAATAGTGTCAAAATTGACACTATTGTTATTTTATAAAAAAACATATTATAAAATTGATTAAAAATCACAAAATATTTCAAAATTATAAAATTAAATTTATATGATCTAAAATGTTATTAAGAATCCAATTATGGACAATTCACAACAAATAAGTAATTATTTTTTATAATTTAAAAATTAGAATGTTATTACCACAAATAAAATTAAATTGATTAAATAAGGATAAATCATGTTGATAATGTTTAAAATAAATTCCTAACATGTCTGAATTCTATTGGTTGATGATATTAAAACCTAATCTTATCTAATATTCTAATATGAGTCATTTTTGGAGGTTTTTATGTGGGGTTAGATTTATTATAAATTAATATTTTTAAGAATTCCAAAGGTGCCCCTCTCCTCCCTTATAAAAGGGCACCTCCTCTCTCTCTTCCTCACACAACTTTGAGCCTTAAAGCTCGGCCAACCCCTGCCAAAATCTCTTCTCCACTTCCCTAGTATCATTCTAGAGGTCCTGGTCTTCTTTAAAGACCATCCTTAGTTCTTTAAGTGGAGGTTAAGAAAAGGCTCGTCAAAAAGAGGTAATATCCATTACCGATCTTTTTCAATTTCTTTCTTCTTCAACTTCTTCTTCTTTAAGTTGTTTCATGATAAAGTAATAACATAAGTATTTCTTATATACTGATATGTTATTATAAATATGAAACAACTCTAATTAAACTTCTATCCATCCTACGGAAAAAGAAAATCACCGCGCGTGCGTATGTACGGAATACCGTCTCCACGCCGTGGTGTAATCTATTTTCCTCCACCACCTTAATTGGATGGGTATAAAGGTGTAATGAGTAACTATATATGATTATTATAAAGTGATATTGATACTGAAATAGTATACATACACTTCAACACAATTCCACGACCATGGGAACGATATCATCGCTCGTGCGTACGTACGGACTACCGTCTCCACGACGCGATGAGATTCATTCTCAATGATTAACCATTCATGAATGATTATAAAGTATATATAATAAGTACTAATGAAATATATGACATAATAATGATACTGGATTTATGTATATTTATCTGTATGTCATCTACTTAATTCCATTCAATTCAATAAGGAAACGAAAACAGCGTTCATGCGTACGTACGGACTACCGTCTCCATGAACGGTGTATTTCATTCCATTTAATGATTTATTATATATATGTATATCCTGAATATATATATATATATATCATGTTTTATGTTCTGGAATTAAGTAATCATGATCTAAGTAATCATATGAATAATTACAAGTCAAAACACGGACGACAAATGAAACAATTTTACCCAAAACGCTCTTTAACATGGAATTTACAAAAGAACGGGTAATATAAAGTCATAAGTGAACCATATATGATATAATAACAATGAATATGATTCTGTAATAAGTAAATGACATTATTTAAATCATTATACAGGAGGTTCGGACACTTACGAAGCAAATCGGACCTAAGGTAAGGGAAATATCACAATCTCATTTTTATCCGAGATTGTTTATACTTTAGTATTTACTGGGGTGTATTTTATCATCCACATCCATGTTTCCTGAATATGTAATATTATTTCCATCCACCTACTATTTTTTTTAAATCCAATTTTACCTTTCGGTGAGTTTTTAGTAAAGGATATGAAAGGAATCTTTTGTCGTTTTTCGTACGAGGTAATTTTTGACTTTTCCGACAAAAGTACGAAGAATGTTTTTTTAACTTATACAGCATGAATGGATTTCTAAAACATTATTTCCAAGAAGATTCCTTTACAAGTATTCATTTTTATTTTTAATCAACTTCTTTTAGTTTAAAATTGTATGACATGTTAAGAAAGGAAAAGTGTTTTTGAAGTAGAAAGGATATTTTCCTCAAGAATGAAGTTCAAGTATTTTATCAAAATTATTTTCCATCTAATATAATAATAGGGTTCTGTTTTTATCCCTATTATTACATGGATTTGATTATGTTGTGATGGAAACATTTTTATGAATTCCTTTATCTTATATTAATTGTTTTTTTATGTCATGTTGTTTAAGAATCCCATTTTTATTACATGGGTTATGCGATGATGTATGATTTATGATTATGTGGAACACATAAGAAAGGATTAATTATAAGATGGGTGGGACCTATATCCCCCTCCAATGCATTGGGTAAAGATTTTATATCTCATGAGATAGACAGGGCTGGAACGGTAGGTTATACCGGTTCAGTGAAACAGGACTGAAACGAGGGTTACTCGATTCAGAAAGGGACTTTGTCCACTAAGATAGTCTTGACAATGAGTCTTGACTAACAAGAAATGATTCTCTATGATTATGTGTGTATGACACAAAGTTTCATGTTTTATGTTATGATTATTGGGATTTCATTTCACTACTATGATTTATCCCATGTTATGAAATTATGCTCTCTTTTGCAGGTTAAGATTTCCAAAAGTTATGTTCTTATGAATTTGATGTGATTGATTTTTCTTTTGTATACCCTTACTGAGCATTTGAGCTCACCCTTTTTATGTTTTCTTTTCCCCAGGATATAAAGAAATGTTTTAGGTAAAAAAAAGGGAAGATCTTTATGGGAGATATTGAAGATCTTTCACCACGATTAGAAGATTACGTTCCGAGTTTCCAAAGACACTAAACTATTACGATCCTTGTGTGTGTGTTTTTTTTATGTACTAAGTATTCCGCAAATGTAATGTAATTTCCATGTATGTCAAGCTTCGGGTCTCTACAGTTGGTATCAGAGGAAAGGTTTAGTCAACCTTTGGAAACTAGGATGCGAAAATGTTAGTGAGATCCCAAGAGATATTTCTAAGGTATGTCTAGGGATGCCCCTAAGGATAAGTATACGTATAGGATATAGTCCTAGAACTATGGTAACGATATTAGATTAAACCAAAGATGTTAGATATTTAAGTTACTCCACCTTTATTATGATTTTTTCCTCTCACACTATTCTTTTTGGGTTTTAGAAAATGGATGGAAACAAGGTGATTCACGATAATGGAGGATATGATGGACAATGGAATGATATTCTTCATGAGAAACCAAATGAAATGGGATTTGGAAGTCCAAACATCATTATTATGCCGAATCAGCAATCTCATAATATGATCAATAAAGTAAAATTTGGTAAGTTTCCTGACTCGGCTAATAAGAGAAAGATGGAGTTTCATGATGATCATAGAGGAAAGAAAGTTCAATTTCCCCTATGTATATCATGTGGGAAGAGGCATCAAGGAGAATGTTTCAAAGGAACTGGAAGATGCTTTGGGTGTGAAAAAGAAGGACACAAATCCAGTAAGTGCAAAGGAAAAGGTTCAGTTAACACCAGGGATGAGGATAATGGTATTGCTACGACATCAACAATGGTTAAATGTTTTAAATGTGGAATGTACGGGCATTATGCAAACCAATGCCCTAAGGGAAAGTCTCATGAAGAGAATCAGTATGGTCGTATGGGTAGTATTTATGTTGATGATGATGATGAGACTACAAATGATATGTGAGATGAAAGAATTGTTGAATCTCGGTCAATGGTTTAAGAATGTAGTGGAATGATTACATGTTTATCAAGTGTAATGTTGTATAAGTAATCTCATGGTACTATGGGATAAAGAGACATCTAAGGATTGTTACATTGTTGTCTTTCCTTAAGTTTTGAAAGTATGTGATGAATGGTACCAGTATTTTTGGAAAGTAGATGATATGTGCATAATGAAGGGATAAGACGATAATGAGATGTTTGATTGTATGAATGAGCTCATGATTGATATAAGGACTAAGTGATATCATGGTTTGAGTATATAGAATTTTGAGGATTTTGGTATGTGGAAAGTGTTAACTTTTAACTGCATTCATGTTTTCACTAAGGTTCAATGGGTATTCAAAAGAATACATGATTAAGGACTTTGAATGTTTGGAATGTGACCAACAAAACATATCTTATGATATATGGGGATCGACGATGGTGTTAAATTTCTGGTAATCGTTTTCACTATATTATGAGAGTGGGCTGCAGTATTATGGATAAGCCTAAAGATTGGAATGGATTATGTTGGACATAAGTTAGTATTGTTTAAGGATAGAAGTTTTTTTCGATATTATTGATGGGATGTTATAGTATTATAGTTTTAGAACAAGGACAACCTGCAGAACGGGCAACAACCCATCGCGTCGGACAAGGCTGTGGGAATCGAACCCACAACCGAAGTGCGACTGGCCTTTATCGCCTACCACTGGCCTACAGGAATTCCCTGTTTAGTAGAAACTAGTTTTATTTTATTAAGAAGTATGATATATGAAGTATAAGTCCATTTTAGGAACCATATATGATTAATCTCACTATAGAATGACTTATGTATATTTAATAACTTTTTGCTAACCTTTTGTTTGAGACAGATGGAATGACCCGTCATTCTCTCACAAGATCTGCTAACACTTCACAAATAACAAATTCAACTTCATTTATATAAGAGATGAAGTGGAAATTGTTCAAGGCACGAACAACAGTGAGATTGTACCAAAATAAAGTAAGTATTTATTCTAATTCAAATTCTTCAACTTTAGGGAAATGATCTTGAAAACCAAAAATGTTGTCCTAGTGCCCTTATATCCGATGAATCAGATGGTACCCTAGATCATCACAAATTTATGGCTTTGTGATTGCTGGCTTTTCCATAGCCATGTTCTCTACCACTCTCCATCAGAACATGATGGTTAGATTTCTCTTACATATCCATATTTTCACCTAGGTGGAAACCCAGTGATTAGTTTATTTGGGTAACCGTTACATTTCATACTTTTGTTTTTAAAGATTAGTTTTGGTATTCCTTTTTACGATGTGGGTTTCTATCAAAGAAACTTTCAAATAGTAAACCATTTATAACCCCGACGAATTTCGAGGGCGAAATTCATTTTAAGGGGGGTAGAATGTAACACCCCGAGATTTTATGAAAAATATTATTTTAATTTCATTAATGTCTTATGTTGTATTCTACACCAAGATTACCCTGCGCTATACGCAACACCGTATTAGATTGCAGTATACGCAACACTATTCTTGGACCGTGTTACACATAATTTTGATAATAGTTATTCTACGCAACATTGAGTATATATATATATATATTAAATGTATAAATGAAATATGGTTGGATTCTGTTATACGAAACAACGAAGGATTCTTTCACAACACGCAATCCTGACTTGGCTTGCATTACACGCAATCGCGACCTTCCTCAATAGCGTGTGTTGTACGCAATACCGGGTTTTAATAAACAATGTTATATTATTATAATATTGTCATGAACTAGCCGTTATGAATAGTATTAACTAAATTTTGAATTTTATAACATTATTATTCATCTTACACATTTCTAGAACATGGTATAAGAACAAAATAAATTTTTCGGGTAAAATATGTATTTTTCAAAAAATGCAGTTTTACCGCCTTTTGATGGCGCACCCACTTTAAATATAGTTTTTGACATGTTTATATGTTCAATTTGACAAAATAATATTCTTCTTTTGAATCAGGATATAAAAATTTACATTAGATAAAGTTTTGATATTTTTCCGATAACTTCCATATTTTAATGAATAGTAAAAACACGCTATATTTTAATTAAAAACAACTTTTTTCATCGTAATATCTTATGTGGTTAAATTATAATATTGAATGGTTTTAAAGTATAAATAGAATATATTTTTACCATTTAATATAATGTATGTCATTAGCATTTATTTTACCTTGAATTCGTAGGTTAAATCAATTCAATCTTTTGCAATGTTTTAAAGAAAAACCCGTTTTCTTTCGACAACGGGATTAATTTTAATTTAATTTCTGCATCTTTTTTGTATTGAATTTGGAAAAATGGGTTCCATATTTGGAATCAGTGGGTCCAAATTATGTTAATAAGCTACTTTTTATTTTTTGGAATTATGAATAGTAACTACGGTAAATTTTATTTACCATAGTTAAAGGTAAATCGAGTAATTAAGGGTAAATATAATATTTTAAAATTACCCTAACAAATGTCAAAATCCTATTGGATGACTAAAAGTCGACCCATATCACCTAAGGGTCGGATTAGAATCATTTAATGGACATTTGTCCATGAAAATAACTTAATTATTATTAAAACCAAAGAAAGTGACAACATGTCACTCTCTTAAATCTTATAAGTATATTAATTTTAATTTAGTGATAAACTTCATGAAACTTCGAACATGAATAGTCTCCAGAAATCTAATGAAATTATATACATCATATAAATTTATTATTAATTTTTTGGGATTAAATAATTATCATTAATTATGACACAATAGTGATGCAGAAATTGTTTATCTAGTGAAAAATCAAGAATATTGTTTTTATTAAACTAATAGTGACCATAAAATGCACAAATACCTAACCAAAACTTATTTTACATGTAAATGTAAACCATAATCATCCAATGGTCGAATATTTGACCATTTGGAGCCTTATAAAAGCGATTATGACACTTATATTATTTTATTTTAAATGATGCCAAAGTTGTCACCTTCATAATTTAATAAATATAACAATTTAAATATTGTTATTTTAAGATGATAAATTCAAGTAAAAGTATTATTGTGAAAGGTAATAGATTTATTTTCATCATAGGATTTTATTTATAATTTTTATGCAACAAATAAGTATATTAAATAATTATACAAAAATTTTGTAGTATTTATTTTATTAAGAGATAAACCAAATAAATGGTTTCAAAAATAATAAAATAAATATTATATGAACTATTTAATGTTCTCCAATAATTTTTAAGATACATATGACATTTTATGAATCTATTAAAACTTTTAGTTCGAACATATCTTCTGTATTTATTTTATTTAAATTCAAATAAATGAATAGTGTCAAAATTGACACTATTGTTATTTTATAAAAAAAAACATATTATAAAATTGATTAAAAATCACAAAATATTTCCAAATTATAAAATTAAATTTATATGATCTAAAATGTTATTAAGAATCCAATTATGGACAATTCACAACAAATAAGTAATTATTTGTTATAATTTAAAAATTAGAATGTTATTACCACAAATAAAATTAAATTGATTAAATAAGGATAAATCATGTTGATAATGTTTAAAATAAATTCTTAACATGTCTAAATTATATTGGTTGATGATATTAAAACCTTATCTTATCTAATATTCGAATATGAGTCATTTTTGGAGGTTTTTATGTGGGGTTAGATTTATTATAAATTAATATTTTTAAGAATTCCAAAGGTGCCCCTCTCCTCCCTTATAAAAGGGCACCTCCTCCCTCTCTTCCTCACACAACTTTGAGCCTTCAAGCTCGGCCAACCCCTGGAAAAATATCTTCTCCACTTCCCTAGTATCATTCTAGAGGTCCTTTTCTTCTTGAAAGACCATCCTTAGTTCTTTAAGTGGAGGTTAAGAAAAGTCTCGTCAAAAGGAGGTAATATCCATTACCGATCTTTTTCAATTTCTTTCTTCTTCAACTTCTTCTTCTTTAAGTTGTTTCATGATAAATTAATAACATAAGTATTTCTTATATACTGATATGTTATTATAAATATGAAACAACTCTAATTAACCTTCTATCCATCCTACGGAAAAAGGAAATCACTGCGCGTGCGTATGTACGGAATACCGTCTCCACGCCGTGGTGTAATCTATTTTCCGCCACCACCTTAAATGGATGGGTATAAAGGTGTAATAAGTAACTATATATGATTATTATAAAGTTATATTGATACTGAAATAGTATACATACACTTCAACACAATTCCATGACCATGGGAACGATATCATCGCTCGTGCGTACGTACGGACTACCGTCTCCACGACGCGATGAGATTCATTCTCAATGATTAACCATTCATGAATGATTATAAAGTATATATAATAAGTACTAATGAAATATATTACTTAATAATGATACTGGATTTATGTATATTTATATGTATGTCATCTACTTAATTCCATTCAATTCAATAAGGAAACGAAAACAGCGTTCATGCGTACGTACGGACTACCGTCTCCATGAACGGTGTATTTCATTCCATTTAATGATTTATTATATATATGTATATCCTGAATATATATATATATAAATCATGTTTTATGTTCTGGAATTAAGTAATCATGATCTAAGTAATCATATGAATAATTACAAGTCAAAACACGGACGACAAATGAAACAATTTTACCCAAAACGCTCTTTAACATGGAATTTACAAAAGAACAGGTAATATAAAGTCATAAGTGAACCATATATGATATAATAACAATGAATATGATTCTGTAATAAGTAAATGACATTATTTAAATCATTATACAGGAGGTTCGGACACTTACGAAGCAAATCCGACCTAAGGTAAGGGAAATATCACAATCTCATTTTTATCCGAGATTGTTTATACTTTAGTATTTACTGGGGTGTATTTTATCATCCACATCCATGTTTCCTGAATATGTAATATTATTTCCATCCACCTACTATTTTTTTAAATCCAATTTTACCTTTCGGTGAGTTTTTAGTAAAATATATGAAAGGAATCTTTTGTCGTTTTTCGTACGAGGTAATTTTTTACTTTTCCGACAAAAGTACGAAGAATGTTTTTTTAACTTATATGGCATGAATGGATTTCTAAAACATTATTTCCAAGAATATTACTTTACAAGTATTCAAGTTTATTTTTAATCAACTTCTTTTAGTTTAAAATTGTATGACATGTTAAGAAAGGAAAAGTGTTTTTGAAGTAGAAAGGATATTTTCCTCAAGAATGAAGTTCAAGTATTTTATCAAAATTATTTTCCATCTAATATAATAAGAGGGTTCTGTTTTTATCCCTATTATTACATGGATTTTATTATGTTGTGATGGAAACATTTTTATGAATTCCTTTATCTTATATGAATTGTTTTTTGATGTCATGTTGTTTAAGAATCCCATTTTTATTACATGGGTTATGCGATGATGTATGATTTATGATTATGTGGCACACATAAGAAAGGATTCATTATAAGATGGGTGGGACCTATATCTCCCTCCAATGCATTGGGTAAAGATTTTATATCTCATGAGATAGATAGGGCTGGAACGGTAGGTTATACCGGTTCAGTGAAACAGGACTGAAACGAGGGTTACTTGATTCAGAAAGGGACTTTGTCCACTAAGATAGTCTTGACAATGAGTCTTGACTAACAAGAAATGATTCTCTATGATTATGTGTGTATGCCACAAAGTTTCATGTTTTATGTTATGATTATTGGGATTTTATTTCACTACTATGATTTATCCCATGTTATGAAATTATGCTCTCTTTTGCAGGTTAAGATTTCCAAAAGTTATGTTCTTATGAATATGATGTGATTGATTTTTCTTTTGTATACCCTTACTGAGCATTTGAGCTCACCCTTTTTATGTTTTCTTTTCCCCAGGATATAAAGAAAGGTTTTAGGTAAAAAAAAAGGGAAGATCTTTATGGGAGATATTGAAGATCTTTCACCATGATTAGAAGATTACGTTCCGAGTTTCCAAAGACACTAAACTATTACGATCCTTGTGTGTGTGTTTTTGTTATGTACTAAGTATTCCGCAAATGTAATGTAATTTCCATGTACGTCAAGCTTCGGGTCTCTACAGATATCCCACATCAAGGACTATTAAATGTTTTCCATCAACTTCAATTCTAGAGGAAAAAAATTATAATGTAAAAGGTAATCAATCTAATATTGAGATAGATAGATTATTTTGTTGTTTGATACTATTGATAAATAACTAGAGAGATTTTATAAAAAAAATTAAATATAAATATATTTAATATGTGTGTGTATAGTGTATAGAGGCTTGAAATATTGATGTCATGTTAAGGATTAGAATATTCCTGAACCTTATTTTTCATTCTAGGGTTTTGGGTAGTTCGGAAGAGTTTTTCATATTTTAATAAGTGGTTTTGAAATGGTATTGCAATTATGGATGGAATTTTTAATGTTTTAAAAATTATATATTAATTAATTTGGAAGTTTTTTAAAGTGATTATAATATTTTATAAGTGTTTTTTAGATTTTGAAAGTAATAATAATCTCTTTTCTTAGTTATTTTTTTGGGTTAAATAGAAAATTAATATTTTCAAAAAAAATATTTACCCTTATGGATGATTTTGATTATTTTTAAAGGTAAGGTGGGTTTTTTATATTATTTATAAGGTAAGGCCTTAATTTTCATGGTTTTATAACGGTAATCCCCTTTTTTCTATATCTATGTAAATATAAGTCCATCCTAGTGTAAGTGTCAACCATTGATTCTCTGTTCTATGTAAAGGTACATACCTAGTTCTGTAAAGGTATGATTGAAATTCTAAGTCTTTAATAATGGTATCTCGAGTCTTACGTAAGGGTAGACTAGTTTTCAAAATAGGCTATGTATGGATCCTTGGTAGTTTCTCAAACCCATGTAAAGGTCCTTCCCATCTCGTGTAATGGTTAGAAAAAATTATATTGAGTTGTGTAAGGGTAAATGCGGCTTTATCAAGCTTGTGTAAGGGTCCATCTATGTTTACAATACTCATGTAAGGGTAACCATCATCATATGGGTAAAACCATGTTACCCTCAAACAATGTATACTCCACACAAAAGTATAATTTTTTAAATTCAAAAAAATAATATTTTACCTTTGTTACATATCTGCATCTTCTGTTACCAATTTTAATGGTTTTAATTTCTAAAAATGAAGGATTTAATTATAATTTGGCTCATTTTTTATTAAATAAAATATTTAATAAGATTTTAACTTTTTATAGTAAAGTACCAAAATTAAAACTGAATTAAATGGAAGTTGAATATAATAATATTTAAGATATCTAAATGGATTTGTTCTTTTCTATAACTAGATAATCTCCCTCCCTCATTGGAGTTTACTTATTCCTTTGGGTATGTTTGATTCAAATTATTCTTAGATATCATAAAGTATTTTGAAATTCATTCAAGTTTTAATCAATTAATTTCATCCTATATGAAACACACACGATCTCTCTTTCTCTCCTCTATTTTTATGTTGCAGATTATGAAGATTCCAAGAGGTAGGGGATATTATACTTCTCCTTTATCTTATGTGATAATTTGAATCAATCATTATTTATATTCATTGTTTAAATAGATATGATTAACCATACTCAAATAAAAAATCTAGAAAATAATCACATGATAGAAGATTATAAGACAACCTATAAATTCCAAAGGATTAAGATGAAATGCATGTATTGAAATTTTAATAATGAAATATTATTATTTCTTGATTTAAATAGTTGTCTCATATGTTGAAGATATATTTATTCCTTCAAGAATATATTACTACAGTGAATGAAATACATTGTCTTTATTATTTAGATTTGGTTTGTTTTTGATAAACACGGTTATCTTAAGACTCTATAAATTCACTTGTTAAGGTGTTAATATTAATATTTTTATGATAATTTCAACATGGAATTTAAATATTTCTTGTACTAATTTTTAAGATGTTAAACACATATAATCCTAGGAATTATCATCAAGAGAGAAATTGTCATCCGATTCAATATTATTATTTTACCAATGTGGGAATTTGAAAGAAAATAACTAAGTCAAGCTATTGAATATTATTTAATATATAGTAATTAATGTACTCAAAAGCATGTGTTACCACATACTCCTATATTGAACTGCATAATAAATTATTTTAGAGAGTTAAATTTGATAATCACTTTCTTAGTGAAAATATTATGTAATAATTTGAAAATGGAATGTTATAATAATTTTGGAATTATTTTATAAATTTGGGAATTAGATAATTACAATAGGAAAATTGTTACATGCTTCAAAATGAATTTTGTTATTAAATAAATAAATATATTATCATTTATAGTTCGATTAATGTTTGATGACATGAAAATTTCATGTTGTTAGATTTTATTTGTTAATATTATCACATGTTATAGAATAATGAAAAAATTTCAATAGATTAATAATGAGATAGAAAAGAATAATTTCATGCATAAATTGTGGAATTATTATATTTTAAATTGGGGTTAACATGTGATAATAATATTTGATATTTTAAGATGTGGGAATAAATTAAATGGTTGGTTATATAATCACATATACTTTATTACTGAATATATTATATTTCTACTCTTGATATTTACTAGATAGTAAGATACCTACTTTATTATTGTGGTTTTTGTTAACATGTTTAAATACTTGAAATGGAAAAACAATATAAATCATAATAATATTATTAATGAAATTAAAGAGGTGCAAGAATAATAATAATTGATTGCCTTGGAATTCTCTAAACATTGAAATAATTCTTGACGTGTGTTATGTTTATTATAGCTACTTATAGCTACTAATATAGATTAATTAACACATAAAACTAATTCATAATATATAGGTTAATTCAATATTTAATTCAAATGGTTTTCTATTAAAAATAAATTTATTAGTACTAAGTGATCGCATCCTTGATTGTATAAGGATTGAATATATTGATTTTATGGTCACAGTTGCCTTTAAAATTTTGTATGAAACAATAAATTTAATATGAATTTTAGCTGTATAGAATTGTATCCTTGATGTTATTGATTGATAACCTAATATGGTTTGTATAGAGACCCAGTATTTTCATACATAAATATTTCATCTCTTTAGATGAATATTTAACACATTACATAAACACATTCCTAAGGACTGTAATAGTTTAGTGTCTTTGGATACTAGGTACACAATATTCTAATCCGGTGAAATATCTTCAACATCTCCCATAAATATCTTCCCCTTTAGTACTCTTCACAAACATACCCTACTTAAAACCTTTCTTAATAACTTGGAAAAAGGAAACATAATAAAGGGTGAGATCTTGTAATGACCCAGGTATTTATATAATAATACTTTTTTTCGTTTCTATTAATATTTATGAATAATATATTAATTATATTTTAACTAAGAAACTTTTTCTGATAGCATACTCAACACGCAACAATGGGTTTCCCTGAAATCTTACGTTGCATACAACATTGAGTTATACCGAAAAATAAAATAATAATAATAATATTTAAATGGTAGTTAATGCACAGTCATTGTATTGCTGGGAATGAACATAACTAACTAAAATATTATTACACATGTTTGTTAAAAAAAATTATATTTATCCAATAAATTTTAGAGGCTTAAAATAAGAATGAATCTGATTTTAAGCCTGAAATACTTCAATATTCTTGAAAAGGTCGATTTACCGCCTTTTGATGGTGAACCTTTTTTAAATATATTTTTTTGTCAATTTTTTATGTTATATTGGACTAAATAAAATTCTTCTTTAGAAACGGGACATAAAAATTTAATTTGTGTAATTTTTTGGTTTTTTCTGATAAAGTTCATTTTTAAATGAATAGTGAAAAATACTGCATGTTAAGTTAAAATTGTCTTTTCATATGATTTATTTGTATAGTTAGATTATATTTTTAATTTTTTTAAAGTGTAATTAGAATATTTTTTTATTATTTAATCACATGTTTGTCATTGGAATTAATTTAACTTTTTAATTAGACATAAACACATGTCAATCTTTTGATAGTTATTACTTCTTAAAAACACACTTTTTGGTTTTGATAACGGGAATTAATTTTAAATTAATTTCTAAAAATTATGTGTTTTGAATTTGTAAAAATCGATTCCATATTTGGAATTAGGAGTTCCAAATTGTTTAAATAGGTAACTTTTATTTTTAGACATTCTGAATAGTAACAACAATAAATATTATATTGACCATGGTTAAAGGATAAATCTGGTAAATAAGGGTAAAAAATAATTTTATAATAATATTAAATTACTCTAACACATGACTCAGCCATTTTGGATGAGATATATCTGACAATGGTCATATTTGGGTCGATTTTAGGACCCCATGGAGCCACTTGTGTGTGAAAATGACATTTAATTAATTTTAATTTAAATTTCAGGAAAATATACCCTAAACATGTATCATTTACTAAAAAACTTATATAGGGTTATAAAAGTGATATTTTTGAGTATAAATAGTAATTGGAAAAATAAAAATATTTAATAAATCATGATATTTTATTTTTAATTTTTAGACATCAGATAAATAATTTTTTTATGACACAATGATGATGTAGTGATTACCTTATTAATGAATGTTTTAAATAAATAAGATTATAAATATTAAAATAAATTTATTCTGAAACTTTTTATTCCATACAAAAATTTTAGGGATAAGTATGACTTGTTATATTTTAATTAATGATGGTTTTTTGAAAGAATAAAGTTGTAATGTATTTTTTAAAAGTCATGATTTGAATAGTATATAAATTCACATAAATGAGTTTTAAAAACAAATACTATTTTATTAAATGATATAATAGTCTTAAAAATATTATATTCATAAAAATGACTTATTTAAGGCTTAAACATTAATTAAATAACTACTTGAGATTATATTGTCATTTTATAGTAACTATATTAACTATATAGTATGAATTTAAAATAAGACATGGTAAGAGTCAAATAAGTTAACTAAGGGTTAAAGCTAAATGATAAGGGTAAATTTGAAACGAAAACTTGTATAAAACCTATTGGTTGAGAGTATTTAGAACAATAATCACCTTATATTTAAATTAAATTAATTGGGAACCATTTTTAATCTAAATTCAGTTTATAATAAAATAATCATTCATGACATTCCTAAAGTGCCCCTCCTTCCTCTTATAAAAGGGCATCACCTCTAACCCTTACACACACCTCTCAAGCCCCCTTGGATTGTCAAAACTCTGAGAAAATAGTACCCCCAATATCACTTTATCCATAATATAATCTTTAACTTGGGAATAAGGAAATTCAATAATTCCTTTTAGCTTAAATCAAAAGGATTTACCCGATTTGAGGTAATGTCTTCTCTCAAGCTTCTTCCATTTATTTTCCTTCTCCAACCCCCTAAACTCTCTTTATTAAATTATTTTATAAAAAAACAAATATCATCATTAAACTAGGATGTTTTTATGATAATTATTTGAACTAAACTTACACACACCTCCATCTAATGGATATGAACATACTGTTTTTGTGGACGGCAAACTATTGCCTCACAAAATGATGGTTGTTCAATTATCTCCGTCTGCCTCTCATGGTGGTCATTATGATGGAACTATATTTATATATGATATATATTATATTTATATTTTCTATATTCTTATTTTATTTTATTTACATCATAAATTTATGTTTTCCATGATATGTAAATAAGATAATTTCATTTGAGGAAACGCGGACTACCACCCCCTCAAAGTGAGATAACTCATTCATGCCATTCATGGAATGTATAAAGGTTGGAATTAATGAAATTATGGAACTTATATATCATATTATACAGGAATTATAATATACCTATGTATCATTTAGTTTTCATTCCTCTTAAAATGAAAAAAATAAATGAAATGAGCATTCTTGTGTAAGTACGGCTTACTGTCTCCATGAATGGTACATTTCATTTCTTATATCCAAATGTTATGGACTATTATAAATACATATATATAGGATATATATGATATATATGATATTTAAATCATGAATATCATTATGAAGATAATGTAATTTTGACCACATGGACAATTTGTAATTATACCAAGATCATTTTCGACTCAAGTATCCAATATCAAAAAAACGACCGATATTAACTTATATAATTATATAATTTTCATAACATGGTAATAATTCATATAAAAGGAAAAATAAACTTTAAAAATGTTCTTAAGTAAGTAGAAATTAACTTATGTTAAATATTCAGGAATAACAAGGAATATACATGACGAATCAGACTCAAGGTAATGGAACCTTTTACCCTCATATTTTAGTCATAGACTTATTTTATGTTATGTATTTTAATTTAAATTTTATTATTTTGGGATATGTTATAATATATCCTTATTACTGTAAATTTTATTTCTATGTGATGAGAGACCCTTTTCACTCTCATCAACTCATTTTCTAAATTTTTTAGTGACGTCGTTGGGTTGCTGAATTTTTGTAAGGGAATTCATCTCAATCTCCTTTAATTGAGATGTATTTTGATTTATACACAACATTCGTTTATATGGTGTATAAACACCTTTGAATTTTAATTTTATTCAAAGGTAATATTTTTTCTACGAAGTGTTTTACTAAACGAAAAAAAGGAATGTTTCTTTTTAACGTACATGGTGACAATAACTTTTATGTCGCTATGAGTATTATTTGATATTTGTCTTCCTTAAAAATCCATAGTATTTTTAAAAGAAAAATAAATACCATATACCCATTTTACATATTTTGGTATTGAAAATGGTTTTGATAAATCATTTATTATTTTAATATCTTGAAATGATATATTGTGATTGCAGTATGGAAATGTTATCTTTCCATTATTCATGTTTTATGTGTTATGAATTTGTTATGGTTCTTGGGAATTGTTTACATATATGGGTGGTTTCACGATAAACCTGGGGTGGGTGAGCTCGAGATGGATCCATAATTAACTGGGTAATGTGATGGATGTAAATTTTAATGTTTACTCTAAGAGATTTTGGGAATATACTGTGATGGGAATTCTAAACGCAACTCCCTATGTAGCTATGAAAGCTACAATGTAAGTATGTTATAGATGCCACAAGTCACCTTTATGGTATATTATTTCTATTTGTTATTCATAAATCTTATTATTTCATGAGTTATGGTAAAGATATTATGTTTTATGATTCAAAATTATAAATTCTTTGATTTATAAGTATTTTTGGACTAATGTTTTATTTTTTATTTTATAACCCTTACTATGATTTTTAAGCTCATCCAAAGATTTTGAAATGTTTCTCACAGGGTATAAGGAAGGATAAAGGAAAGGAATAATTCAATAATATTTTTATCAAGAAAATAATTCCTATTTTAATCAAGTAATTTTCTTATTGTGAAAACTTTTGGATAGAGTATAAGTGTCTACTTTGTAATTTTTGAGATGTAATGTAATAGTTACAGCCGAATTCTCTAAAACTATAAACATGAAAACATATTTAATGTGAATTCTTGACTTAAATAAAGATTATGTAATGCTTAACATCGTGGCCTTACATATCATGTGCTAGGTAATTGTAAAAAATGGAGATACGTAAGCATAACATGAACATAATGGTATGAGAACATGAGAATAGCATTTAAAAACCATACCCTGCATATCAAAGATCATAGTATTGAGTTGCGGAATAAATATTGGTAGTTCATAAGACATGAATCATAAGGGAATCATATAACATGAATCATGAGACAATAACACTAACATAAGACATAGATTTTTGGAATACATATCAGATTATAATATTTTGAACATTTATAAATAGAGAAAGTTTTACTCATTAAGTTAAGGACATGAAATCAACCCCTTGCGTGAACATATGGACATGAAATTAAGTCCACACATAACATTATGGAAATGAAAGATAGGTCTATGCATAACACTATGAACATGTAATTAGGTTCACATATAACATTGTGAACATTAAATCAGGTTCATTCATAAAAGTTTTAACATGTAATCAAGTTCACACATAAAATATTTACACATTAGTTATTCATCTTTAATCAATGCATTCGAGAGAGATATAGGTACCACCCATATCATAATGAAAATCATATGTATATGTGCTAAAAGATTATAAAACATTAAACATATGATAATCCATGAAATGAAATGGGTTTCATAAACATTTCATTATATAATAACATGTGTAAAATCAATATGTTTATTAATCATTTCAACATTTCATCATAGCATAACCCAGGGAAAAGGAGGCCGGTTTAATAATAATTTTATCATGGTATAATTCATGGAAGAGAAAAAGGTTTCATAAACATATTTTCATCATAAAAATTAATCATTCAGGGAAAGAATAAGAATATTATCCTTGGATCGTATCTTCCACAAATAAAAATTTATTACAAAGGATTTTATCCCAGATGAAAAATGATTTTAAAAATAAATCACTTGGAATGTTACTTGAGGAAAATAACATTTCTTTAAATATCACTTTATAAAAAAAACATTTTGAAAAAACATTCTTTTAAAAAAAAATTTAAAACATATAAAGTAATATTTAAAGATTATTTAAAACATTTCTTGAGTAAAATATATTTTCTACTTTGAAAAACAATTTTTAAAACATAAAACTTTTTAAAAATACTTTTCACCTTGAAATAATTTATATAAAATATAAAAAAAATTCAAATATTAAGGGAAAAATTCATTTAAAATAACATTGAAAAATTATATGGGAATATGATAGTAAGAAATACTATTCATGTCATGCATGTTAAAAACAAAGATACTTTTAACATTTTCAGTAAAACCCAAATGGGAATTGTTTTTAAAATGAAATGAATATTACTTTCAAAAAAATTGTAAAAACTCAAGAATGGGTAAAAATTTATTTAATAATTCATTTTAATAATGTTAAAAACTTTTTTATAAAACATGGTTTTTTAAGAAAAAATGTCTTTTCAGCCTAAGTGAGAGGTGAAGATGATTTTTATGAAAAAAACATGTTTTAAACTATTTTAAATACCAAAGAGTGGGAAATGGTACAAATAATTTAAGATATATTGAATAACCATAGGATAAGTAAATTCATGATAATTATTTATATTTATATCAAAATATTTCAACATTGGATACTTAATCATAAAAAATCTTGATAAATGATGAGATTTTAACATAAAGCCATTTCCACATTGGTAACATTTGAAACATAATACCCATGAAAGATAGATCCTAAAATTAATATTTAGTACCCATAATTTTTATAATAATCATCATAAAATACATTTCTGGTAATTATATACACCGCATCAAATAAATATGTGGTGAATATGGCTTATGTCTCATAGAAGATAAAGGTGAGACAGAAATCCCTTACCGCTTTAGTAATCATTTAAATTATAATACCAAATAAATAATAATATAAAACTAAACTTTAAATGTCATTAAAATAATGGGATTCATTATATAACATCTAAAATGTGAATTATATATGTTAGGTCATAATAATACAAAGTAAAACGATAGGGGGTGAATTGTGTATTTTCAAAAATCTTCCCCAATTATAGATTTTGACACAACTATGATTTATGCGAATAAGCAGTGGTTTCTTCTATATAAAAATGAGCAGTGGATAAAATAGAAAAAAAAAAAGAAAACATATTTTTATAGTGGTTTAAGGCACAAAGATCTGCTAGTCCATACACTAATCACTCTCTCTATGATCTCAGTGATTTCATTAAAATGGTCCTCTTATCACAAGACCATGAATTCAAAACTGAGTGCAGGCAGTTAACACCTTTACAAACAAGACTAATAAAAAATCCTTCTAGTTCTATAACAGAGAACCAGTTATCCTCATCTTAGATCGAGAAGATGATACTCCACCACAACTGAGTTCTAGAAGTTGAAACTCCAATAAATCAAAAGAGTTTGATTTGATGATTCGGGATGTTATTCACAGTTTCAGCAGAAAAAACTGAAAGTAGGTGGATCTACTTCTTCAGAAATGAATTTCTTCAAGAAGGTATAGTTCTGATGTAATCATGGTTGAAAATCGTATTCAATAATAATAGTAACAAATAGTATTATTAATCTTACAGTAGTACAAGATATAACATGTATATATCCAAAGTGTAGTCTCTTCTTCAAATTTGATCATTCGTCATAGAAATACTTATGAGAAGATATTCACAAGAAAGAAATCGAATATAAAACTTGAATATCCCATATTTTGAAATGATACACTGGAAAAATATATAGATCATAAGGTTTGATTCAATATTCTAGATAAAATAAAATATCTTGATTGATCAGGGAAATTCAAATTTGAATTGACTAAAGGAGTTGTAACATCCCTTAAGAAGAGGAGTGATTTTATATAATAAACATGGTTCTTTTAAACAATCATAATGATCCTCAAATAAGTCTTTAATTCTGACTTGATCATTGTAGCAATCTGATATCTAAAACACGGCTTAAAAACCTTCATCGTTGAAAACACAACGTAGGGTTTAACTGTGTAGCATTGGGTTCCTTTGTGTAGTGTAGGGTTCCATTACATAGTGTAGGATTCCTTTTTATATCGTAGGGTTATTTTACCAACATATGGTTCCTTAACCATAATTTCATCTTTACGTAATGTAGGGAAAACAATTAGCGTAGGTATGAAAATCCAAATGTTTACCTTTTTAGAATAAGATCCCAAATGTAGAATTGATTAACCATATGTTCAATTTCCCAAACATAGGGTATAAATAGTAATTCTAACTCCAACGTAGGGTTCCTAACCCATAGGATTAACAATTCACCGAACGTAAGAATGTTGATCCAAACAAAAACTATTTAGTGTAGCATAGGGTTGAAACCATACACAATCTTTAACTTTTTTGTGTAATGTAGAGATAATGAACATTATGCTCATTCACCGGATGTAGGGTTTGAAACATTATTTCCAGAATAATTCCCGTAATAGTAAATTCCTTTAAATATGATATAAATCCCTGAAAACTCACTTAAAAAGATTCATTATACAAAAAAAATGGTATTTGTGGGCATCAAAATCATCATATATTATAGAGTATTGTTGAGACAATACATGCCCAATAATCTCCCCCTTTTTGATGATCACAAAACCCATAACATATTCCATAACAAAATTTAGAGAAAATGAAGGGTTTTAAAACATACAAAAATAGATATAGAAAATATTTAGATTTCATAGTATGATTTCAAAAATAAAATATATATTTTTTAAAATTAAATGTTTTGGTTTGTAAAATTCTCCCCCCACAATGTAAGAACCCAATTCTTATTGAAGGTATGGATCATCAGTTTTCCATCTATTCCTCCTTTAATTACTTAAAGGTGGCCTAATTGGGATTATTTTTGGGGTCATAGAGGTCTCTAGAGTGTCCAGGGTGGTCTGGAGCTTGGAACACATGTTTTGAGTGAAAAGAGGAGTCCACGTGGTTAGTGAAAACCATGCATATTGGGGAGCACGTCCATGAGGACATGTCTGCAATTTTAGCAAACTTTACAGAGGCATCTGCATGGTTACCACATGGTTAGTAAAATTGTACGGGGTAACCATGTGATGTTCCCCAGACTTCCAGTGAGCTGAGCACGGTTTATGCATGGTTAGGCTAACCATGCACAGAAATTGTGCAACCCAAATATTTTGGGTAAAATTACCAAATTTCCCCTTAAAAGTTTTTAAGTTAAAATTTATTCTTATCCTTAGTTTCATTGTAGCTCCCCATGGTTTTGGATCCCCTTTAAAGGTTATTCTTAGTTCTCATATTCCTTCTCTGTTTGTTGTATGTTTCGATCATCGTTCATCTCCAAGGATCTGAAATAGTAATGCCTCAGTTCATTTTTATCCATATTAAAATCTTATGGATATTGATTGCTCTATTTGGATTTAGGCTCATATTCCCTAATATCCCGTTCTTCATCTTTTATTCAGATTTCTCCAAAACCAGGGTGAATTAGAGCCTAGTATTGGACGATCTATCTATCACGAGCATATGGTAGGTGGGCTCATGCCTTTCACTAATTGTCTAGTTGTTTATATATGTTAGAGTGTCGCACACCCATTATTGGGGTTTCTCTTGATTTAAAAATCATTCATGTTGTTTCTTATCATCATCTATGTATTTAATTAGGTGTTTTAAAGAATTTATTAGGTTTTATACCAAGGTTTAGGCCCACCCCTCAGGTGAGTACCCATTTTGACAACTTTATGGTTTTTTGGACTAGGATACCTATGTGGTATGCCTTGAATCCCTTTGTGGGTTATTTAAATTGGAATTACTTATCTAGATGTATTTTCCATGTTTTTAGATGGTATTCTAATTGGATAGGATGCAAGATAGATTAATTTCCCCTTTGACCCTTGTTATTCCAATGTTTGGTAAAGAATTATTGGACTGTTTAGTTCTAACTAAGAACCTTCCCATGTGAGTTAGGTTATGTTAATTCCTTGTAATGGTTTATATTTCAAAATATTCTTGTGATGTTAAATGTTCCCATGTGAGTAATAATAGGCCTATCCTTTTAGTTTGGTTCTAGTTGAGACACCCTTAGTAGTAAATCAATGTTAGATGCTTTTGGTGTTGACCCTAGCATGTATAATGGAATTGTTAAATGAACCTGTTATGGTTAAATGGTAAATAGAATTGGTTGAATCATGGATTATAAATGGATGACCTGGGTGAGATTATATGTCTATTTTACCTTGGCCTCTTGAGTGATCCTTGGATTCTCTAGAATGCCTTGGATGAACTGAATGGGTTTATTAATTAATGATATGTTCTGAGTGAACCATAGATTCCATGGATGGGCTCATAGAGGCTCTGTAAATGGTGATTGAATCATGGATCATTATAGGATTCCTTGGACGGACTCGAGAGGTAGGGTTTATGTCATGGGTGATACTTGGTCTCCCTATAGGACCGCCAAGAACGGGCTTAGGGACATAGGTTATAACACACCTATAGTGATACTGGATTTTTCTCTATGAGGTTCACCAGGGATGGTATTGTCACACCCCGACCAGAGACGCATATTATTTTATTCTATTTCTGGTATCATGTCATTTGGATGAGGTTTAATTGGTCCCAATTTTATCTTTTTCGAAGTTTGATGTTTTTGGTGGGTTTTGGGTCAGTGCGCGGTCATTGTATCATTAGCGGTGCTCATGCATTCAGTCCTTCTGTATGCGTGGTTGTTGATAGTTTAAATAAATGAATTAAGTTGATTGAAAAAGAAAGATAAATGAAATTTTACAGCGATAAAATAAGGTTAACATTTAAATTATAATAATAAGAATATTATTGCGCTGATGGTAATATTATTATTATTTAATTGTGTAATAATACTATTATTATTTAATTTTAATAAATATAACTATTATTTAAAATTAAATGTAATAAAATTATCATTTTAATTATCATTAAGTTTGTGATCAATTTCTTTTTTTTGTTATTAATAGTATTATTATCATTTTACTATTAAAAATATTACTACTATTATTATTGTAACATTTATATTATTATTATTATTACTTAAAATAAAATGGATAAGAAATAATTATTATTTGTTTTATTAATATTTATTTGTTTTATTATTATTATTATTATTATTAATATTATTTTCCTATTATCATTATTACCATATTATTATTATTATTATTACTATAACTTTTTTTCTTTTTTTTATGAAACCCTAGATTTTCCGTTAGCCCCCCCCCCCCCCCTTCACCCTTGCTAGCTGTGCACCACCCCACCACCTTTGACCCATCTCCTCCTACGTGTTGAGAACCTCCAGGCTGCCACCGCCAACCCCGCCTCGCTATCCCGCTCCCACCTCTGCCATTGTCTGCTCGCCCTCCCCTTCAGGTCCCTGCCGACCCCGTCTCTCCCTAACGCTCCTACGCCATGCCTCACCTCCAGCCTCATTGGCTCCTTACCCTGGTCGCTCCCTCTGCACTACCGGCCTCACACACCAGAAGGTGCTTTTCACCCTCACCTCGCACCATCATTGTCTGACGCCCTAGCCCCCATCTGGTGGACCCTCCTTGTGACGATCCTCATTACATGGCCCTTACTTGCACAACCTCTTTTACCAGTGTTCTCCTCCTCCAGTATATTTTTTATTTTTATTTTTGGTGTTCTTCTCAAATCAATCAACACTCTAATATCGCATGTTGTTTTTGCATGTTTTTCTTAGTATCTACAGTGTGTATTTAGTTCCCATAGCAATATTCTTTATCCGTCAATGTTCCATTGAGTTCGCACGAGTTGAGGTAGGTGTTCCATGCCTTTTGTTTCAATTTCAATCTATTTTATGCTTTAATTTTTATTAATTAATATTTAAAATATTCTTTTCACCACTATTATGAGTATGGTTCATTCTTGGCACCATTTTTTTATTGGAAGATTTTATTAATAATATGTTTTAAATTGTTTCTTTTCTTAAGTCCATTAACATTTTTAGATAAATTTGTTGTAATTAGTGTCCTTAACTTGAAATGGTTGTGTTATATTTTGAGTTGATGTTTCCTTTTGCAAATATTTTATAGAAATTATTTCCTTTGTACTCATTGGTTTATGGAACTTGAGGTTTTAGTGAAATGGTTTGATTTCTCCTCTCTCTTTGAAAAGTGGTTCCATGGTTTACTATGTAACATTGGGTGGTTTCAAAATTATGTGAAAAGTTTTATAATATTTGGCATGTTTAATGATTAATTATATTGGTTCAAATTTTTTTATACATGACGGGTGTGTGTTTTCACAAATGAGGGTTCTGGATGGGTTTTGTGTGTGTAAAGCCTTGGATTCTTCTTTAAAAAAATTGTTTTATAAAATTTTAAAAGGTTTGTTAAGTAATGAATGTGGTGTGAATTGCGTTTTGGAAATGTATAAATGGACTGATTGGCTCTTTAAAATGACTGTTGATTTATCGTGGAACGGTTTAGTTTTTGTAAACACGTTTTTGAAGTTCAAAGTGATGCTTTATGTCTTTGAATGGGTTCATCACATTTGGTGCTTAGTGTTATATGCCTCATTGGCAGTTGCAAGTGTCTTCCAATTTTAAATGGTCTTCAAGATTGATGAAATGAGTTTTAAATGTATGTCTGGTTGCGAAGGCGGGTTGTGTGCTGTTATTTATTAAGTGAACTATTTTTATGAAAAGGTTGTCAGGCCAGTTTGGCCACATTGGTAAAAAGATGATGTTTGGTAATGTTTTTGGAAAATTTTTTATAATTTTTTGTAGAATGGTTAAATGTTGTGATGTTAAGGGAATGATTGGCATTTGTAAATGACTATTTGGAAGAAACAAACCCTCCTATGGTGATTCTCCTACCTAGTTGGTTGATTGTGAGTTGGGAGGTTCCTCAGTATGGGACCTCCCATGAGTAATTATTATTTAAGGTAGGGTACTAACTTTGAGGTGGTTAGGGAGGTGTTAGTCTATGCGGTGTGTGTGTGTGTGTGTGGTGATATATGTATATATATATGTGGCTTGTTGTTTAAATTGCATGGCACACCCCTTTATGAAATATACATGGGAATCTAGCAAAGTAAAGAGGTTTACTTAGAATGATTTTAGCACTAGTTATGGTATGTACTGCTAGTCCCCCATAGTAGGGGGTGTTTTGTTTTTATTGCTATGGGATTGTGCCCCTCGACCAAGCCAGGTAGGGTGACAGTCGGGCGTTAGGGCGTTATGGCCTCATTGAGTAGGGCATGCCTTCAGAATGAGTCGCATGTATAGTATGTTCTGGTCTTCCACTGAGTTCCTAGGATTTCCTGTGTTTTCTCGTTACAAGTATAACTAGTGTCGTTGCCCTCGTCATTTATAATACCTTTTCATTGTACATAGTTTTGGTTTTATTTGGATAATTGTAAACATTTTGTTGATATTAAAAGTTTTGTTTTTAGTGGAGTTTTGACAAAGAAAGAACAATTCCTTGTTTTCCTTTTTGTGCCTTGTTTTAAAATATGAGGGCAATAGACCATGTTGTTTGTTTGTATTTAAAATAAAAGGTAGATATATAAATCTATTTTTCAAAATGTATTTCAAACTGGTATCAATGGAAAGATTTTTGGAAATAATGGCATGGACTTTGAGATGTTTCCTCCTAAGCATTTCAATGCTCAACTGTACTTTATCTTTCCAGTTTCAGGTTTCGTTAGTGTTGGATCGCTCTCGGAGAGAATTTGGTTCTGAGTTGGTTGGTGGCCTAAGAGGTCACACAGAGGTTTGTGAAAAAAAAAATTCTTTCCGCTACTAGTTTTTATTTTTATCGTCAGTGTTGTTTATATGTTTATCTTTTTTTCATGGGATAAATCATTCCCACCAGTTTATCTTTGATGCCCGGTACTGGTTTCCAGCCCATGGGGATCGGGAACTCCCCTCTAGCCATGTCACAGGCTGACTCGGGTGACCAGTTCAGGTTCGACCTGGGTTGGATCATGAAACAATGGTATAAAAGGAGTTTATTGTTATTTGGGGTGTCCGATAGAAGGATATTATGACTACCGGGACTCAATTGGTAGGTAACAGGTCAGTGTCTGATCACCACTACTTGTGACGGGACCTGAGTTACCTGGGGTAGTTCCGGATTTGAGTCTTTTGTATTTGGTTGTTTTGGATTGAGGGATAACAATGGGGGAGAATTAGTTCACGTTGCGACCTCACATGGGGTGGTGACCCATGTGGAGTCTAAGGGCCCAGTTTAAGGTCCTCTTAGTGTTATGACTTACCTGGGGCATGACTCATCACTATGTCGTCGGGTTAGGCACATACACTAGTTCCTCATTCCGATGGTTAATAGTTGGTTGTGTTTCGTTTTGAACTCAGTTGATGTGAGTGTGGATTAAAAATGAATGTGATTTTTAAATAAAAAAAATAATTGGTTTTCTTCCAAATTGTTTATGAAATTAATAAAGTGGGTTTTTAAATAGAAAGTGTATTGGTTTGGAAAAACATTGTATGTGTTTGGATTTCATAAGTAAAAGAAGTTTTTGAACCTTGACACTCCTTATAGAGGGTCACACGTGCATGGGTATGTAAGGAGAGTGCATGGGGGCACTTGTTTATAGATGATATGAGCAAGATTGAATGAACACACATGTGACGGTTCATAAGGTGCCATAGGTTGGTTTTAAAATTTTAAAAAAATAACTATTTTTGGAGAAGAAAATTTTTCTTGTGTTTGTTTATGTTTGGCTTATGTGCTTGTTGCCCTTGGCATGGTCTATTTCTTTGATTGAGTTTTATCTTAATGACCAGTTTTGATGGTGTTTTTCATGTTGTTATGAGTATCCTACTCAGAAAGCCTCCAAAATTTGTTAGTGATTTATTCCCAATTCCGAGTTCTTTTGTGTGTTTCTTGCTAACCAAGGTAATCAAAGTCTATTAGAGGGAGTTGTATAGTTCGGAAATATAGTGTGTCTTCGGGTTGTTGGGAACTCCCAGGGTAGTTAAGGTTCGCACCATCCCAAATTTATTTGATGGTTCAGTTCTGGACTAGTAATGGTGTTATGTCTCATTGTTGTTAGAGTCTCCAGTGTAGTTGGTGGGGGGTTGGCTCTTGTGAAGGTTCCCCATCTTGAAAGGATCTTCATCTGTGACGACTCCCAGTTTGTTGGACCGTTCTCTTGCATGCGACTAGTCTGGCCGGTTCAGGCATTCTAAGTCGCCTTGTCACATCCCTCCGAATTATTTCTACTGTGCGACTATTCAAGCCACCGGGGAGAGTTATGAAAGAAGAGTCATTTGAGAGGAAGGAGTTAAGTGATGGAGGATGAAAATTCATGACTGTGAGGAAGGATTTGATTCATTGATCAAGGCCCCATCTATATGTCTCAGGGTGAAGCTCGCGCATAGTCAGGAGTTTCCGAGGGTATGTGGAACCTTGGTTTGGATAATTTCTTAAACTTTGAGATGGAAATATTAAAAATTTCCTTATTCTATTCCCATCATTGTTGTAAGCTCATCCATGTTGAGGTGGAATGATGAGCTCATTCCACCACAATCCAAGCAGTCATATCTGTTCTTAGCGTGGTTTCCAAATCGTTTTTTGTCATTGAAAGGTTTGGGCCCATGAATAAATAGACATGTTCTGATTTTGAGTTGGTCTCAGCTGGGTTCATTAAGTGGATGTTCATTTCGTGAAATTGATGGGAGTTGTTGAGTTAATTTCTCATTCTTAGTTTCTAGGTCGTTTCATAGAAATATTTTCATCAAAGAATCAGGTGTGTTGTTCGGTCCATGTGGGAAAAATGAATGAGTTTAGTTTGGGAGTTCCTACATTCCCCCCCCAGGAGTGGTTTGTTCGAGTTTTAGGGGTTTTGTGTTAGTGAATTATTGTGGTGGGAAGAACCCTTTCAAGTTCTCCCCTCAATCTCGGGAAGTTGTTTTCCTTAAATTGGTCGGGTGTGACGTTTGTTGGGGATGGTCACCCTGAGGCTCTCAGTTCTCTATGATTTTGTCTGGGCATGGACTCTAGTTGTGTAAACTGTTGTCTTGGTGACTTTTTGGGGGCAAAAAGTGTCTGTGGTGGGAATAATTGTCACACCCCAACCATGAACGCCTATTATTTTATTTTTTTTCTGGTCTCGCATCATTTGGATGAGGTTTAATTGGTCCCGGTTTGAAGTTTTTCGAAGTTTAATGTTTTTGCTGGGTTTTGGGTCGATGTACGGTCATCGTATCGTTAGCGGTGCCCATGAATTCGGTCTTGGTGTATGTGTGGTTGTTGATAGTTTAAATATATGAATTAAGTTGATTGGAAAAGAATTTTTAATGAAATTTTATAGTGATAAAACAAGGTTAACGTTTAAATTATAATAATAAGAATATTATTGCACAGATGGTAATATTATTATTATTTAATTGTGTAATAATATTATTATTATTTAATTTTTATAAATATAACTATTATTTAAAATTAAATGTAATAAAATTATCATTAAGTTTGTTATCAATTTCTTTTGTTATTATTAATATTATTATTATCATTTTGATATTAATATTATTACTACTGTTATTATTGTAAGGTTTATATTATTATTATTATTACTTAAAATAAATTGGATAAGAAATAATTATTATTATTGGTTTTATTAATATTTATTAGTTTTATTAATATTATTATTATTTAAATTTTTATTAATGTTATTTCCCTGTTATCATTATTACCATATTATTATTATTATTAGTATAAATGCTTTTCTTTTGTTATGAAACCCAATATTTCCCATTAACCCCCCCCCCCCCACCTGCAAGCTGTGCGTGGCACCCCCCCCCCCCCCCGACCTGTCTCCTCCTGCGCGTTGTGCACTGTGCACCTGTAGGCTGCCGCTACCGACCCCGCCTCCATGTCTAGCTCCCACCTCCACCCTTGTCCGCTCTCCCTCCCCTGTAGGTCCCTGACAACCTCGTCCCACCCTCAAGCTCCTATGCCCTGCCACACCTCCAACCTCACCGGCTCCTTGCCCCAGCCTCACCCTCCTCACAACCAGCCTCACGCACCAGCAGGTCCCCATTGCCCTCACCTCGCACTTCCTTTGTCTGACACCCTATCCCTCGTACAGCAGCCCCTCCTTGTGCGACCCCTCCTTGTGAAGACCCTCCTTGCATGGCCCCTCCTTGCATAACCTCTTTTACTGGTGTTCTCCTCCTCTGGTATATTTTTTATTTTTATTTTTGGTGTTCTTCTCAAATAAATCAACACTCTAATATCGCGTGTTGTTTTTGCATGTTTTTCTTAGTATCTACGGTATGTGTTTGGTTCGCAGAGCAATATTCTTCCTTTCGTCAATGTTCCATTGTGTTCGTAGGGGTTGAGGTAGGTGTTCCATTCCTTTCGTTTCAATTTCAATCCATTTGATTCTTGAATTTTTATTAATTAATATTTAGAATATGTTTTGGACCGCTATTATGAGTATGGTTCATTCTTGGCACCATTTTTTTATTGGTATATTTTATTAAGAATATGTTTTAAATTGTTTCTTTTCTTATGCCCGTAAACATTTTTAGCTAATTTGGTTGGAATTAGTGTCTTTAACTTTAAATGGTTGTGTTATATTTTGATTTGATGTTCCCTTGTGAAAATATTTTATAGAAATTATTTTCTTTGAGCTCGTTGGTTTATGGAACTTGAGGTTTTAGTGAAATGGTTTGATTTCTCCTCTCTCTTTGAAAATTGGTTCCATGGTTTACTATGGGACATTGGTTGGTTTCAAAATTATATGAAAATATTTATAATATGTGGCATGTTTAATGATTAATTTTATTGGTGTGCATTTTATTTTTTTATACGTTATAGGTGTTTGTTTTCACAAATGAGGGTTCTGGATGGGTTTTGTGTGTGTAAAGCCTTGGATTCCTCATTAAAAAAGTATTTTTATAAAATCTTAAAAGGTTTGTTAAGTAATTAATGTGGTGAAAATTATGTTTTGGAAATGTCTAGTGGTGCGTGTGATTTTAAAAGTGGAGTTTTAAGGTGTCTTACATTTTTTTCAAGTTGTGCACATTAAGTTTCTTCTCCAAATGGCCCGATTGGCACTTTAAAATGACTGGTGATTTATCGTGGAATGGTTTAGTTTTTGTAAACACATTTTTTAAGTTCAAAGTGATTCTTTAAGTCTATGAAGGTGTAATTCACATTAGGTGCTTAGTGTTATATGCCTCATTGGTTGTTGCAAGTGCCTTCCTATTTTAAATGGTGTGTGATATTGATAAAATGAGTTTAAAATGTATGCATGGTTGTGAAGGTGCATTGTGTGCCGTTATTTATTAAGTGAATTGGATTTATGAAAAGGTTGTAAGGCCCCTTTGTCCATATTTATTAAAATATTATCTTTCGTAATGTTTTTGGTAAATGGTTTCTAATTGTTTCTCTAATGGTTAAATATTGTGATGATAAGGGCCTATTTGGCATTTTTAAATGACTATTTGGAAAAGAAACTCTTAGGGTGAGTCTCCTTCCTAGTTGGTTGATTGTGAATTAGGAGGTTCCCCAGTATGGGACCTCCCATGATTAATTATTATTTAAGTCAGGGGACTAACTTTGAGGTTGTCGGGGTGGTGTCGGTCTATGCAGTGTGTGTGTGTAGTGATATATGTACATATGTGTGTCTTGTTGTCTAAATTTCATGGCACACCCCTTTGTAAAATATACATGGGAATATAGCATAGAAAAGAGGTTTACTGAGAACGATTGTTGCACTAGTTAGGGTATGTACTTATAGTTCCCCAAAGAAGGTGGATGTTTTGTTTTTATTACTATGGGAATGGGCCCCTCGACCAGGTCAGGTAGGGTGGCAGTCGAGTGTTAGGTCATTATGACATCATTGAGTAGGGTATGCCTTCAAGATGAGTCGCATCTATGGTATGTTCAGGTCTTCCACTGAGTTCCTAGTATTTCCCATTTTTTCTCGTTACGAGTATGACTAGTGTCGTTCCCTCATCATTTAGAATACCTTTTCTTAACTAGTTTTGGTTTTTATTTGGAGAACTGTTAAAGTTTTGTTTATTTTAATAGTTTTGTTTTTATCGGAGGTTTGACAAAGAATGAACAATTACTTGTTTTCCTTCTTGTGCCTTGTTTTAAAATCTTAGGGCAATGGACCATGTTGTGTGTTTGTATTTAAAATCAAAGGTAGATATAGAAATCTGTTTTTATAAATGTATTTCAAACTGATATCAATGGAAATATTTTTAGAAATAATGGAATGGACTTTGTGGTTCTTCCTAATGATATTTTTTGTGCTCACCCCTACTTTATCTTTTTAGTTTCCGATTCTGTTAGTGCTGGATCGCTCTCGGAGCAAACTTAGTTCTGAGTTGGTTGGTGGCCTAAGAGGTCACACTGAGGTTTCTGTAGTTTTTTTTCTTTCTACTGCTAGTTTTTATTTTTATCGTCAGTGTTGTTTATCTATTTTTCTATTTTTTATGGTCCAAATCATTCCCAAACATTTAGCTTTGATGTACGGCACTAGTTTCCTGTCCTTGGGGATTGGGAACTCCCCTCGGGCCTTGTCGGGGGCCGACTCGGGTGACCGGTTCAGGGTTGACCCGGGTTGGTTTGTGACAGGGCTTATAGGGTTTTGGTGGATTTATTTCTAGAGTGGCACTTGAATTCCACTTTATTAATTTCAAGGAATGGTTTGGGGTTATTTGGATATTGAATGGTTCATGACGCATCTTCCATGACAAAGCACAAGCTTAATTTTGGTCATTTCCTATACTTGCCTAGATATCCTTCTGAGACATCAGTGGTGATTACTACAATACGGGGATCATCGGGCTTAGGGCGGATCTTGAGAATTATATAATCAATTTAATTGAATTTTTAACTGAATATAAGTGTAATATAAATGGAAACTAGTGCTTGTAGGACTGGTTACTTTTGAGTATTTTCTAGCTAGTTGTTCACAATTTTACACTGCATGTTATATATACTCACTGAAAAATTAGCACAGACCTTGGGTGGTTTCCAACTGGTATTTAGTCTCACATCGTATTTGGGTCATGCTCTGGGCCCAAAAAGATTATATAGTTACAGGTGTTGATAAGGGAAAGCTTCCATCTTCAGGTACTTGATGTGCTTCTTAGGAGTTGGAGAGTGTGGGACCAAGCCTTGGCTTGTGATGCTATTGGGATACTTTTATTCTTTTTGTACCTTTTGGATCATGTATTGTATATGATGGCCTTATGAGTTGTTTTTATGTTTTCTAACAAACATGTGATGTGCATCATTTTGTATATGATATGACACCTAGTCGTTTGTATTACAATTCTTCCACAATTTACTTATATTGTATAGTATTACTGCTTCAGATATCTGTTTCTTATTTCCAATGTTTTACACTCTACTAATGAGGTAATACTCTCACCACTATCATCACTTTGTTCATCACTTTTAGTCGGTAGCCTCTGGAATTTGCGGAGATTCCAGGGAGGCCATGTGTCCAACCAGGATTGGAGCACTTTTAGGTGGAATCCAGACCCAGGATGTTACAAAGTGGTATCAGATGAGTTTTTTTCTCTTTTCCATTTCCTGATTTTCATTACTATTTAGCAATGATATACTGGGATATGAAGGAAAGGGGATTTGGCAATAAGTTGTGCCCGGAAGTAGCTACCCCATGTATAGGGAAAATCCAAATTTCCTGGAATTGAATTATGAATTTAGGATTTTGATTTATTATATTTCACTTGATTTCACCGTTGAGTGACATACTTGTATTGTGCTATTATTATTGATACTATTTTGAGTTCTATTGTGTTGCAACTCGATGAGATAAGGGTATTCCATGTCATGCATCATATAGGAACTTGTTAGAAATCGCATTCCATAAATTTTTTCCATGCCATATAGTAGAATTACCGGTTGCATCTTGTTGTGATAGGTATTGCGATAGATATGCCTGTTGTTGTGATAGGTGTATTGGTATGTACTATGGTTCGAATGGATGTATGTCAGGATTTTTTCCTAAGGTGTATGGGCCCTCTCGGATCAAAATTTGGTGGATCCTTTTTGTCCTAATATTGAACTGTGATACTATATTATATACTTGGATGCCAAGATTTTATTTATGGGGAGTATGGCCCCCCACAGGTCATAATTCAGAATACCATTGGTTACCCTTTGAGAAAGAGATGTGATAAGATTGAAATGAGTTCCAATTATAGTTTTGACTGTGGACTCAGCCTAAAACATGGGATGAATGTGAAAGACAAGTGAACTGAAATTTATTTTTATAGAGAACTTGACCAGAACTAACCTTAGTAGTGGGATCTTGGTAGTGGTTCTCTGTGTTTTACACATTAACCAAACCCATGGGGCTGGTAGAGGGGTGTGTGTTTAGAGAAAGGTTTTTGGAATGTCCTATTTGTTCTACACTTTTGAGTTGTGACTTTATTTTGATATAGAATTAAGGTTCATGTTGGACCTTGTAGAGTCATTCCACCACGATGACCTCCAGTGGTACGCTAAGAGGGTAGTCACGATCATACCCCGTGGGTGGTAGGACAAGGGATACTGGTGGATACTCTAGTTATTCCAGTTACGGAACCAACTATTATACCATATGTAGGTGTTGATGCACAGTTTTGTAAAGGATTTATGAGGATCATCAAAACCTTTCAAGGAGAAACACAGCCTTCCAGGTCTATAGTTGAGCTGACGTGGGTATTCCAGCAGCAGCATCCACCCACATTTTATTGGGATGGTGGACTATAGTATTTATATTCGTGTCTAGTGGTCATGTTGTTGATCTTCAATCATCTAGATAAACCTCCTGAGAGGAGGGTAAATCTCACGACTTATAGACTGCGTAATTATTCCATGAGATTATAGGAAATCACTAATCAGATATATCATCATCAAGATATGGCTTGGTAAAATTTCCAGATAGTATTTTATGATAACTACTATCCCAAGATTCTAAGGGAAAATAAAGCCCAAGAGTTTATGCATCTGGAGTAGTGTTCTTTTTCAGTGATGGAATACTCGACCTGTTTTACTAAGCTCTAATAGTTTGCACCTATTCTAATGGGTGATGATTTATCAAAGGCTATATGGTTTTAGGATGGTCTCAAGTATGACATATGATCACATGTGAATGTCTTCAAGTTGATGAGTGTTTCTGCTATAGTAAATTAGGCACTGATTATCGAGCATAACCTGAGGGAATATGGAGGTGCGAGCCAGGGTGGTTTGGCACCTAGATCTGGTACTATCTTGACAGGAAGTAGGAAACATCATCTAGAGATTCCTCATAGTGATGTGAGTAGTTAGAACGTTTCTTTCAGTAGCCAGGTGAGATGCTACCAGTGCATCTGACTAGGGAAACTAGGTTGTAGTGACTGTAGAACCCAGTTGAGTGTCGATCTTGAAAACATTTGGGACATATGCAGCACTTTTGCAGGAATTTTTCACCAAACTCTATTGGGAAAGGACCTACACCATCTCCACATTCAAGATCATGGTCTTCAGCTTATTAACAGTCAGAAAATTGGAATGCATCGGGCTGTTCAGGCGGAGGTGGTTTTCATGGTTGTGGTAGCCCAACCCCTAATTCATAGAGATAGTAGGGTGGATCATCTTAGGGTAGCCAATCAGTGTACTAGGGTCATGGTATAGGCCAGAATTATGCATTGAAACAGACCAAGTAAGAACAAGATATCAGACCTTTTATGATCAGAGGTACTATTCCAGTAGCCTCCATTCTAGCTTCTGTACTTTTTGATACAGGGGATTCACATAGTTTCATATTTGTGCCCTTTGTGGGGATCCTTGGGCTTTGTGTTTTTACTTATGATGATTTCATGATTCTAGACACTCTTCTAGGAATTAGAACAGTAGGTGTGCATCATTACAAGGAGTTCCCCCTAGAGTTTTGTGGGTTTCACTTTTCATGGGATCTCTATGTCCTAGAAATGAAAAGATTTTATGTCATTCTTGGGATAAACTAAATATTTTCCTTTTAAGACTTTTTTAATTTTTATCACCATAGGGTGAGTTTCATGTCACCAAAGGGTGGGTTTTTTCTATAAAAAGGTGAATGGGATGTCCATGCGAGCCAAACTAGACCCGAGCATTATGGGTTGGGCGGGATAACAGCCCAAATTACGGGTTTGTATATGGATGAATAGGGAATACATCAGATGGAATTCCCTCTAGTACTTGATCATTTTAGGGATACCTTCTTATAAATTTTTTTAGGTTTTCCTCTAGTGATAGAGGTAGAGTACCATCCCCTTGGTTGGACTATAGGCAAGGATGAGGTTTTGTATTTACATGGTTGCGTGTGGGTTTCTATAGACATGCATGAGGAGCTGATGCAGGATTTTCATGCCTCTGTATGGGAAGTGCATCTTGGTTTCACTAAGTTGTATTAGGATTTACATCATTTGTATTAGTGTCTAGGTATGAAAATATTTGTAGTTGGTTTTGTATTAAGATTCTCATTCTATCAGCAGGTAAAGGCGGAACATCGGCGACCAGAAAGACTTCTACAACAGTTACCCATTCCTGAGTGGAAACGGAATGATATCGCATTGGATTTCATGATATGTTTATCGATGTTTCCTCAAGGTAATAATGTCATTTGGGTTTGTTGTTGACAGGATCATGAAGGTTTCACATTTCCTACCGATCAAGGAAACCTTCAATGTTGATGATCTTGGAAGGTTGTGCATCCATGTGATTGTATGTTTGCACAGGTTTTTGCATTCTATCATTTTAGATAGGGATGCCTGGTTTTCTTCTCATTTCAGGAAAGTTCTACATAGGGCTCTGGGTACACAGGTTCTTCTGAGCATGTTTTACCACTATTAGACAAATGGTCAGTCATAGCGCACGATTCATGTGTTTGAGGACATTCTCTGGGAATGTGTCCAAGATTTTGGGGGTTCTTGGGAGAAGAATATACCTTTGGTGGATTTTACCTATAATAATAGAATTCATGATACTTTTCAGATGCAGACATATGAGGCTTTATATGGTAGGTCATGCCAATCACCCCTGTGTTGGCTAGAGGTAGGAGAGGCAACTATGTTGGGACCTCATCTTGTCCAAGAGACCACTAATCAGGTTCATTTGATTTTAAAGAAGATGGATACAGCTCAGTATCATCTGAAATCATACGTCGATCGCTGCAGATGACCTTTGGATTTTGATTTATGGATCAATTTTTCATACATGTTACACCGAGGTTGGGACACAAGTGGATCTGGAGATAGGGTAAGCTTTCACTGAGATACGTCGGGCCATTTGAGATTATAGAGAGAGTTGGTCCAGTTGCCTATCGGTTGTAGTTTCCTCAGAGGTACTAGAAAATACATGATGTATTTCATTTTTCTCTATTGCGGTGTTACCATTCAGACTCATCACATGCTTTTCATCTTGATTTGTTTGATTCATAGTCATATGCATCCTTTGGGGAGCATCCTATACGAACTGTGGATCATAGCATGAAGGTTCTCTGGGGTCAGTATGTTCCTTTAGTATGGGTGATATGGCATCATAGCTGAGTGCAGAATGAGACCAGGGATAGGGAGGTTGATGTTCAATCGCATTGGCTAGAGTTATTCTCAGATACTTCAACACCACCCTTGGAAGGGAAATTTGGGGACGAATTGCTTTAAGGGGGAATTTTGTAAGAATTTAGTTCTTATTTGAGGTATGGATCATGAGTTTCCCATATATATATCATTTAATAACTTAAATTTCATCTAATGTGGAATCTCGTTGGGGTCATAGAGGTCTCTAGGGTGTTCAGGGCTGGTCTGAATCCCAGAACCCATGTTTTGGGTGAAAATAGGAGGTCTCACAGTTAGTGAAAACTGTGCGAATTGGGGTGCATGATCATATGGACATGTCTATAGTTTTAGCAGAATTTAGAGAGGTGTCTATCCAGTTACCACATGGTTAGTCAAATCGTGTGGGGTAATCGTGTGATGTACCCCAGAATTTCAGTGACCTGAGCATGATTTCCACATGGTTAGGAAAACCGTGCGGAGAAACCATGCAACCCAGATATTTTGGGTAAAATTACAAAATTTCCCCTGAAATGTTTTTAAGTTAAAATTCCTTCTTCTCCTTAATTTCATGATAGATCCCCATGGTTTTGGATCCCCTTTAAAGGCTATTCTTGGTTTTCATATTCCTTCTTTGTTTGCTGTCTGTTTCGACCGTCATTCATTTCCAAGGATCTTCAATGGTAATGACTTGATTCATTTTTAGCCATATTTGATTCTTCTAGATATTGATTGAACTATTTGGATTTAGGATCATATTCCCTATTATCACTTTCTTTGTTTTTTCTTCAGATTTCCCCCAAACCAGGGAGAATCAAAGCCTAATATTGGACGATCTATCGTGTACAAGCATATGGTATGTGGTCTTGTTCCTTTCACTGATTGTCAAGCTGTTTATATATGTCGGAGTTCCGCGTACCCATTTTTAGTGTTTCACTTGATTAATAAATCATACCTATTGTTTCCTATCATTGTTTAAGAATTTAATTAGGTGTTTCAAAGCATTTATTAGGTTGTATACCTAGGTTTAGGGCCACCCCTCGGGTGAGTTCATGTTTTGACCACTTTATGGTCATTTGGCCTAGGATACCTATATGGTATCCCTTGAATCCCTTTTGTGGGTTAGTTAAATTGGAATTGCTTATCTATAGTTTTTTTCCATGTTTTTATATGGTATTATAATTGGATAGGATGCGGGATAGATGAATTTCCCGTTTGACCCATGTTATGCCTATGCTTGGTAAAGCATGATTGGACTGTTAAATTCCAACTAAGAAACTTCCCATGTGAGTTAGGTTATGTTAATGCCTTGTAATGGTTTAGATTATATGATAGGATTGTGATGTTAAATGTTACCATGTGAGTAATGATTGGATTATACTTTGAGGTTGGTCCTAGTTGAGACACCCTTAGTAGTAAATCAATGTTAGATGCTTTGGTGTTGAGCCTAAAATGTCTAGTGGAATTGTTAAATGAACCTATTATGGTTAAATGATAAATGGGATTGGGTGAATCATAGATTATGAAGTAATTCCATTGAAATTATTATATTTCTATTTTACCTTGGTCCCTTGAGTGAACCATGGATCCTGTGGAATGCCTTGGATAGGCTCAATGGGTTTAATAATTAATGATAAGCCATGAGTGAACCATAGACTCCATAGATGGGCTCACAAATGCTCTATAAATGTTGAGTGAATCATGGATCCTTATAGGATTCCATGTATGGACTAAAGATGCAGGTTTTATGTCATGGGTGATACTTGGGCTTCCTATAGGACCTCCAAGGATGGGCTCAGTGACATACGTTATACCACACCTAGAGTGATACTATATTTTCCTCTCTGGGATTTTCTAGGGATAGTCTCATAGGGTGTTGGTGGATTTTCATCTAGATTGATACTTGAATTCCACTTTAGTAATGTCAAGGATGGGCTTGAGGTTATTTGGATATTGAATGGTTCATGACGTGTCTTCCAAGCCAAAGCATAATCTTACTTTCGGTCATTGCCTATACTTTCCTAGATGGACTTCTCAAGAATCTTTGGTGCTTACTACTATACAGGGATCGTCAGGATTAGGTCAGATCTCAAGACTTATACAATATATTTAATTTAATTATTAATTTAATATAAGTTGAATGTAAATGGAAACCAGTGCTTGCAAAAAATTTTACTTTTGAGCATTTTTTAGCTTACTGCTTTCACTATTTTAAACTGTCTATTATATATACTCACTAACAGATTGGAATATACCTTGGGTGATTTCCTATTAGGATTTAGTATCACACCCTGTTTGGGTCACAATTTGGTCTAAAACTGATTATATGGTTATAGCTGTTTATAAGGGAAAGGTTGCTTCTCTAGGTACTTGATATGCAACTTAGGGGTAGGAGAGCATGGGACTAATCCTAGGCTTTCCATGCTATGGGATAGTTTTTTTCTGTTTGTACCTTTTGGATCTTTTACTTTATATGATAGACGTGTGACTTGTTTGGATATTTTCTTAGAAAAATATGACGTGCATCATTTTTCATATGATATGACACCTGGTTGTTTATATTATCAGTCTTTTGTTGTTTTATTTTGTTGTATGGTATTACTATTTTAGCTATCTGTTTCTTATTTATGCTATGTAACACTCTACTAATGAGGTAATATTCTCCCCACTATCATCACCTTGGACCTCGCTGCAAGTCAGCAACGTCTGACATTTGGGGGGATGCGCTTGAGTCCATGTGGCCAACCAGGCTTGGAGCACTGTTAGGTGGCATCTGGACCTAGTAAATTACACACAGATATAATTTTTCTCTAAAAACATTATCCCCCTTTTTTATATCAAAAATATAGTTTGAAAGAATAAATGATATAAACCACAATTAATGTACCAGTGAACAATAAATGAATATTTATAAACACTGGTATAAGAGAAACAAATTGAGGATTGGTAGTTAAATATTAAACTTAAATAAAATAAATCTAAATTTTAATAAAAAAGTAAATTGAAATTAAAACAAATTCATATGTTTTTAAAATAGAGTACAATCCATAGCTAACAAAAGGTCTCTTTAAAATTGAGGTATATGATCAGAATCACCAGAGGAAGACGGTGCAACAGGATGAGGAATGTCTTGAACAGCACCATTCATATCAATGATCTTTAGCAACAAGCTCTGAAAATTATTATTGAATACTTATGAACACTTTTGAAGTATCTTCTTTGAATCATAACCAATGTTTAGATTCCTAACCATATTAACCATCATAAAATCATTCACAGCTTCCTCTAACTGAATGAAAAAATTAAACTTATCATTAAATTGATTAATCACTAATCCCAACCATGATTCATTATATGTATGTTGGCTAATCATATGCCTTTTATTTTCTAAAATAAAACTTAAAGGAGTTCTGTCACACTAAATAGTGTGCACTCTATCATTGAAATCATCCAACACTGAAGTAATAGCTTCAAACCTTCTGATCAGGTCTGGAAGTGTCTATTGAGAGGAGTTTGATGCTTGAATTATTTCCCTAAGAGACTAAAATTATCTTCCTATCATCATCTTAAAATCATCAGAATCTAACTTCTTAACATATTCATCTTTCAAGAAACTGAACTCTCTAGAAATTTTGCTGATAAACTCTTGAAAATATCCAACAAAAATAATATTTTATTTGAATTACCTTATATAGATATTCTGAGTCACAAACTTCGATCTTGGCACTGGTGAACTTTGCAGATCTTCAATCTTCTTTTTTTCAGCTTCCAATTCTTATTGTAGACACAAGTTTTGAGCTTCCAACATATTCAGATTTCTTACAAAAGCTTCATCATGAGAGTCAGAAGATTCTGGGGATTTATCCCTTACTTAACCAACTCCAATCAAATCCAAACTTGGAACTTCATTTCATTTTGATCTATCTCTTAAAGATGATCCTCCTATTGCATCAAAATCATGAATAATGAGAGAAATATTTTCAAGATTAGGTACATTTTCCCTTTGATGTTCTTGATTATGAACCTCTTTCTCAACATGCTCAACCACTGTAGTCTCACACTCTGCTAGAATAGAAGCTTCATCTAAAGTCTTTGGAATGTCGACTGAAATTATTCTTCTCTAAATAAGAGTTTCTTCTGGCCTTAATTCGCCTTCATCATCAGGCCTATTTCTGATAGAACCAGCTGAAGGAATCATCCTATGATCCCCTTGAGTAGTTGTCAACAACCTCTATTATTATTCTGCACCAACAGGAAAGATATTGTTGCAAGAGTTTCTCAAAAAAAATCCTATCTTCGTTACAGTCCTAGAATTTAAAATGTTTCTATGATGAAATGTTTTACCAACAAATATATTGAAAATTTTTCTTGTTCTTAGCAACAAAAAAAATTATCCTTCCATAGGTATAATGTCCCATTTTGGCATCCTTTCGAAAGAAATAGTTTAAATAAATTATCATAAACCACCAAAAAATGAATTTGATATGGTTAAAGAACAAAAACAGGACATACATGTCTAGAAAAAGAACTTTTTTCTAGCTTAGTAGTCTACCAAAATTTCAGGTTGAATAAATTTTATCATAACTCGGTGATCAAGAGTAAGCTCTTTTGTCATTACTTTCTTGATAGTTCTTGTTCTGAACAATGAAAACACAATTTCCTCTAAATTTTTTTTCCATTACCTATATTCCTAAAATCAAAATGAAACTCCCCCTCATGGGGACAATGCAACAGCTTAGAAATTTCTATAGAAGAAATAGAAAATTCAGAATCATTAATCTTAGAGATAATAGTATCTTAATCAAATATAAGATTGGATGAAGCATTACTATAGAATTATTTTACATCAATGTCATATAATATAGGTCTGTCTACTTTTCCAAAAGAATAACTTAGACCTTGAAATATTATGGCTTCCTTCAGTGAATGATTTTTTGAATCTAAATAATCGAGATTGATTACCTTACCTTGGAGCACTTTGTGATGAAAACCTGATGGATAAGTAGCCACATCCAACTCAGCATCTTCAGCACTTCAAGAAGTTTCCATCATTGAAGGTCTTGAGTTTAAAGGTATTGAAGGTTTAGGTTTTGGAAAAATTGAATCGAGAGAGAGAGATAGATACTCTGTAAAATGAAGAGACGTGAAGGTAAAGAGCATGAGAAGATAGACAGTTTTCTCACACTGATTAAGGATGCATTCATTATGTTTTTAATTTGAAAATGAAAATAAAATAAAATTATTTTAAAATCTAACTAACATGTAACTAAATAAAATAAATAATGATAAAATATTATATTCGAAATATATAGTACATAAAATATAAATAGAGATATTAAAATAAGTTAAATTAAATTAAACATTCATTGAAAATTTAACAATCCTAACTCCCCCTTAATAAAATCAAAACTTGTATTGGGAAGTGGTTTGGTAAAAATATCAGCTAATTTATATTCGGTATTAACAAATTCAAAAGATATATCTTTTTTAAGGACATGATCTCTTAGATAATGTTGCTTTATATCAATGTGCTTAGTCCTAAAATGACTTAAGATATTTTTTGAAATATTTATAGAACTAGTATTATCACATAAAATATGTATACTATTAAAATTTAGTCCAAAGTCTAGTAAGGTGTTTTTCATCCACAAAACATGTTCGCAGCAACTGCCAGCAGACACATATTCTGCTTCAGTGGTTGATAGGGTAACTGAGTGTTGTTTCTTACTAGATCATGACAATAAACATTTTCTTAAAAAGTGATAGGTTCCAGATGTACTTTTCCTATCTAATCTATAACCTCCAAAATCAGTATCTGAATATGAAATTAAATTAAAATCATAAGTTTTGGGATAAATAATAAATTGAAAATGGTTCCTTTTAAATGTCTAAAAATTATTTTAACAGCAATAAGATGGGATTCCTTTGGATTTGATAGAAATCTGGCACATAAATAAACAGAAAACATAATGTCTTGTTTGCTAGTAGTAAGATATAAAAAACTGCCAATTATACCTCTATATAAATTGTTGTCCACTAGTTTTATAGCTTCATCTAAACCAAGTTTTATATTGGTACACATGTGAGTTATATATGGATTGATGTTTTTAAGTCCAAACATTTTCATCAAATCAATAATATATTTACATTGATTTAAAACATTTCCATACTCTTTTTGATAAATCTAAAATCTTAAGAAGAAATTTATTTCTCCCATCGTACTCATTTCAAATTCTTTTTATATTAATTTTGAAAAATCATTACAAAGATTTTTATTAGTTGAACCAAAAATAACATTATCAATATAAGTTTAAACTAATAAAATATTAGAAAAAATATTTTTCTTAAAAAGTATGGGATCTTCCAATCCAATATTAAATCAATTTTTCGAAAGAAAAGAACTCAATATTTCATAAAAAACTATAGGTTATTGTTTAAGTCCATAGAGATCTTTAGTAAGATTAAAAACAGAGTTTGGTTTTTGAGGATTTTCAAAACTAGGAGGTTGTTCAACATAAACTTCCTCTATTAAATAAACATTTAAAAAGGAATATTTAACATTCATCTGATATAATTTAAAATTCATATAAGATACATAGGTTAAAATGATTCTAATGGATTCTAATCTAGCTTCAGGAGAAAAAGACTCATCATAATCTGTACAATCTTCTTGATTATATCCTTTAGCTACTAATCTAAATTTATTTTTGGTAATGAAACTATAATAAAATAGTGTTTTAGTGGCGGTTTTTTCATGATGTTTTCAAAAACGCCGCTAAATTTTTGATAGAAAAAAAATTTGTGGCTGTTTTAGAAACCACCATGAAAAAATCACTACAAAATGTTTTTAAAATATTTTTTATAAATGTTTTAAAATATCTTCCAAAAAATTATAATTTTTTTAGCAGTGGGTTTTTAAAAAACGCATCGCAAAATTGAAGAAAAAAAATTAAATAAAATTAAAAAATTATTTATTATTTATTATTTATTATTTAAAATAAAATATAGATTATTATTTATAATTTCATTCATCTATAATGTGTTAATTAGTAAATATTTATAATTATAAGTTAATAATATTTATAAACTGAAAACAAATATTCAATAAGTTGAAAAACAGACTTCAGCATCAAATGATCGTAACTTCTGATCCGGGAGTCCATTTCAACACAACAACCAGTCAAATCAAAGCTTATCAAATGAGATAAGACCACGTGAGATTTAAATCATGTGATAATGAAAGGAAACAATATATTCAAATTTCAAAAGTCAAAAAATTGAACTTGAACTTCAAATGGCCATAAATTTTAATCTGGGTGTCCATTTGGGCTCTACCACATATCAAAACGAAGCCTACAACGAGCTCTACACTGTTATGGTCTAGTACCAACTCTTTGAGTATTTTACCTCTTTTTATTCTGCTACAAAAGACCAAAATGCCTCTAAAACATAGGTTTTAGTTGCAGACCCCGATTTCTTAAAATTCAAACGATTATAACTTTGGATCTGGGTGTCTGTTTGGCCTATACAACATATTATATTGAAGCTCATTTCATGATCTTCGGTTTTGACTGGTTGTGGCACTGAAAAATCAATCATGGATTAGGTTTTATGGTCATTTTAGTGTTTTTAGGGTTTTCAGAGGTTCATAACATTTTATGATTTATTTAATTAATTAATTAACTACTTATTTATTCATTTATATGTTATTTATTTATTTATTTAATATTTATTTATTTATTTATTTAGTTATTATTAATTAATTAATTATTTTTTATTTATTAATCTATTATTTTTTATTTATTTATCTATTATTTATTATTTATTATTTATTTATTTATTTATTTATCAATTTATTTAATGATAAATTTATTTAATGATAAATTTATTTATTTATTTATTTATTTATTTACTTATTTAGTTATTTATTTACTATTTAATATCTACTTATTTATTTATTATTTAGTTATTATGTACACATTAATTGTTAATTTATTTTTAATTTATTATTATTTTTTACTATTTATTATTAGTTTATTATTCATTTATTATTTATTTATTTATTCTTTATTTATTGTTTATTTATTCCTTATTCTCTATTATTTATTATTTATTATTTATTAATTTATTAATTTATTAATTTATTAATTTATTAATTTATTAATTTATTAATTTATTAATTTATTAATTTATTAATTTATTAATTTATTAATTTATTAATTTATTAATTTATTAATTTATTAATTTATTAATTTATTAATTTATTTTTAAATTAATAAATATTAATTTATTATCAGTTTATTATTCATTTATTATTTATTTATTCGATATTCATTATTTATTAATTATTATTTGTTTCTTTATTAATAATTTATTAATAAATTATTATTTATTTATAAATTTTTAAATATTAATTATTAATTATTAATTAGCAATTATTAATGATTAATTATTAATTATTTATTATTAAATATTTAGTATTTAGTATTTTTTATTTACTATTTTTTATTTTTTATTTTTTATTTTTTATTTTTTATTTTTTATTTTTTATTTTTTATTTTTTATTTTTTATTTTTTATTTTTTATTTTTTTATTTTTTATTTTTTATTTTTTATTTTTTATTTTTTATTTTTTGTTTTTTGTATTTTATTTTTTGTTTTTTGTTTTTTGTTTTTTCTTTATTATTTATTATTTATTATTTATTATTTATTATTTATTATTTATTTATTATTATCTATTTATTATTTATTATTTATTATTTATTATTTATTTATTTATTTATTTATCACATATTAAACTATTTTTCATTAATTTATTATTTATACATTACTTATATATTATATATTATATATTTATTATTTATTATTTATTATTTATTATTTATTATTTATTATTTATTATTTAGTGTGTATTTATTTGTTATGTATTATTTGGTTTTCCAATTAATATATATATATATAAGTATATTAAATTTGATTTATTGACCACATGAAGAGTCTGCTAAAGTGGTAAAGTCTTTGAAGAATCACCAAGAGGTAAGGGGTTCAAATCTCACCCAACACAGAATTTCTATATATGGCATGGGCAAGTGCATAGAGATGGGAATGAGCATGGTAATAATAAATAAATAAATAAATAGATAGATAAATAAATAAATAACTAAATAACTAAATAGCTAAATAAATAAATAAATAAAGTAATTATGAAAATAACTAAATAACTAAATGGCTAAATAAATAAATAAATAAAGTAATTATAAAAATAAATAAATTAATTATTTACAAAAATAAATAACAAATAAATAATTAATAATTAATTAATTAATAATTAATTAATTAATAATTAATTAATTAATAATTAATTAATTAATTAATAAGTAAGTAAATGATATATAATATATAATATATAATAGATAAATAGATAAATAATAAATAATAAATAATAAATATATAAATAATAAATAAATAATAATAATAATAAATAAATATATAAATAAATAATAAGTAAATAAATAATAAATAATAAATAATAAATATAATATAATGAATAGAAAATATAATATAATAAATAATAAATATAATATAATAAATAAATAAACTTTGGTTCTAACTGAGATAGAAAGGCAGAGAATTCAACTAGGTTTCCTACATTTCTTCTTCTTCTAATTCCTATATCTAGGTATCCTATAATAGTTTCTAAAGGATGGTTCTTTAGTGTTCAAGATTTTCTAGGAAAGATAATTTGTAACACCCCTAGCTTCCACGGTACGCTTCTTGCTGAATAATACAGTAGCATGTGTTGTACGCAACTTCAACTTCCAACACACACCACAACTAATAAAACTAGCCGTTATGAATAGTAATACCCAATTTCTAAAAAAATTCACATTTTATCTTTCAAAATAGATTCATTTTTGGATTCGGAATATCGAAATTATCCTAGGGTAAAATTTTGGTACTTTTCGGATAACTTTCATATTTTGATGAATAGTGAAAATTACTAAATTTTTTATTAAAAAAAACTTTTTTAATCGAAATAATTAATAGTGATAAATTATGAATTTTACTTGTTTTTAAGTATATTTAGAATATATTTTTACAATTTAGTACAATTTTGGTCATTGGACAAGATTTCACATTTAAACCGGACATAAACAAGTGTCCATCTTTTGATAGTTATTATCACTTAAAAACACGCTTTTTTTTACAGAGGGAATTAATTTTAAAATAATTTCTGCCACTCCTATGTTTTGAATTTCGAAAAATGGACTCCATATTTGGAATCAAGATGTCCAAATTGTGTAAATAGGTAACTCTTATTTTTAGACATTTTTAATAATTATTTCGGAAAATATTTTATTTACCATGGTTAAAGGGTAAATCCGGTAAATAAGGGTAAAAAATAATATTTTAATAATATTAATTTACCCTAAAACGTGTCCTAACCTTATTGGTTGATACATGTCCAACCATGGGCATCTTTGGGTCGATTTTGGGACCCCATGGATCCACTTGTAAGTGATAAGGACACTTTATATTAAATAAGTTAAAATAAATTCAAAAATGATATAAGCATATATCTTTTAGAAAAAACAATTTTTACATATGGTTATATATGTTGTATTTTAGACTATAATTATTCATTATAAATCTAAAAATATTTCATACATAATGGTATTTTGTTTATAATTTTTAGACATATAATAATTAAATTTATTTATGACACAATAATGATGCAGTATTTTTCTTATTAATGAAAGAATCAAATAATTGATTTTATAAATATCAAAATAAATGTAATTTGAATATTTTTATGAATTCCACTAATTTTATAGGTTAATATGACATATTAGGACTAGTTATATGAATTTGGTTTGAATTAATAATGGTGTTGTGAATTTATCAAAAACAAAATACCCAATAGTGTCAAAATTGACATAAAAGAGTTTTTAAAACAAATATTATATAATTAATTGATATTCAATTCCTAAAAATATAAGGTTCATCCATGAGACTTATATCATGATAGGTTTATCATTAATGGACCACTTAGAGGTCTCTTTGATGTATATAGTATGACTATTAACTATATAATATAAAAATACAAGTGACATGGTGAATATCAAACTAATTAACTAAGAGTTAAAACTAAAAGATAAGGTTAATATAATGACCAAAACCTGTCTAAAACCTATTGGATGAATTTTTTTCGACCTATCCCCACCTTAACATTTAAAAAATCCACTTTGGAGCCATTAGAATCCGAATATGAATTTATTATAAAAAATATATTTCTAGTTTTTCCTAAGGTGCCCCTCACCCCTCTTATAAAAGGGAACTCCCCCTTCTCACTAATTCACACATTAAAAGCCTTTTGACTCAGCCAAACCCTGACCAAATATTCTCTCAACTTCTATCACTGCAACCTAGAGGCATTATTTTGATCAGAAAGCCAACCTATGGAGCCCTTTTGATCAAATCAAAAGGAAGAACCTAAAGAAGAGGTAATGATTTCACCACCCTCTTTCAAGTTCCTTTCTTATTCCACTTATTCTTTCTTTGTTATTTCCATTATAAAATAATAAATCCAGTATATTCTATATACTTTGATGTTATTATAAATATGGTACAGCCGTATTCAGTATTCTATACATCCTTTTAATGACATGTCACCATACGTGCGTACGTACGGCCTACCATCTCCACGTCGTGGTGTAATTGTTATTCAATATATTATTATTTGGATGGGTATAATAATGATGTTTAATTCATGTAAATAATAAATATAACATGATAATTATTATTTATATATGATATACCATCCAATTATATATTATTTTAATATCAAAATAATGATATTGTCGCTCGTGCGTACGTACGGATTACCGTCTCCACGAACGCGATGAGATTCATTCCCCGTCATATCCATTCAAGACTAAATTTCATTTGATGAATAATAATAATTTTTAGAGACATTATATCATTCTGGATATGAATAAGATATATTCCATCCATAAAAAATCATGCTGGCATAACAAATAATATAAAGGAAAACGAATCTGTTAACACCCGAAACGACGATAATACTAAGATATTATTAACAAATCGATGTTAAAAGATCATATATGATATCATATTAATGTAAATGATTCTTGTATAATTCAATAACAATTATTTCACCATTATATAGGAGTTTAACCAACCATCTACCAAGGAAAAAGTACAAAGTAAGGGGTTTCTTATCTCACTTTTAATTTCGTGATATTTCCATTGTTCACAACTTATTTATTGCATGTGGTGTGTGTACTAACCATGATTGTATTCATTGTGTAATATAATTTAATTCATGGATATTTACATCATCATTGTATGATCCTGCTTTCATGGGTGTATGTTTCATATGTTACCAAATTGGTAAGGGGTTTCTTATCTCACTTTTAATTCCGTGAGATTTCCATTGTTCACCACTTATTTATTGCATGTGGTGTGTGTACTGCCCATGATTGTATTCAATGTGTAATATACTTTAATTTATGGATATTTACATCATCATTGTATGATAATTCTTTCATGGGTGTATGTTTCGTAAGTTACCAAATTGATAAGGGAATTTCAAATTTCAAATTTCCACTCATTCGGCTTTACGCGTACTTCATTGTTTATTTTACACCAAGATTATGTGTGGAATCACTATTCATTTGCTTATGTCATAATTTACACTCCCTTTTCTGTGGATATAATTTTGATACACATAATCACTCCATTGATAAATTCTCAAGTCGTCGATATGAACTTCATAAGAGTAATTTTAACTCAATCTCCATTTATTGAGTAAAACATCCAAATCATTGGTGTTGTTTTTACAATAATATGTGTGAATGTCCTCTGATTGATTTATACTGAATATCCAATCATATTGATTGTATTTATATTTTTCACACATAATTATTTCATCGATTTATCCTTAACCTAAGGATACGGTCTTTATAAGAGACTTAATCTCAATTTACATCCCATTGAGACTTCTTTGTAGTTATACACCAAAAAACTATTATGTGGTGTATATAATGTACTTTGACATAGTATATCATGAATCCCTTTATTCTCATTATATTACAAAGTTTTTATTACCTCAATTATTTGTATTCAAGTGTCTATATTTTGGTTAGAAACTCTAACTAAAATATCATTTTTAAATGTTTTAAAGACTTATTCTTCTAAATCTTTCTCATTAATGACCATGTTTTAAAAATGGTTTTAAGGATTTACTTATATGGACATTAAAGTTTTAAAATTAAAACTAATTTTAAAAGTTTCAAAGTGGTATGGGACACTTTGATTCAAAAATATTTTTTTAAATGGATTCTTGAAAAATAGTTTGACTTTTATATGATTTCAAGAAAAGGGGGGATATTCCTATCTAATAGTTTTGATGATTATTTTCATCTATGTAAATATCCTTCATCATTCTCGATTGAGGTTAATCTGATACAATAATATCTTTCATATTGTATCGAATGAGTTATATTTGACTGTGGATGTTCTATTTTTATACCATTCATGGTTTGTGGAAAAAGTATTGACATTTCGTATGCTAGTTTTAATACGAATGTTTATGTTATTTTTCCAACTTTCTATATAAGGAATGCATTAGACTTAGTAAGTGACAGGTGGAGCCCGCTATATCTCCTCGATGCATCGGTAGGTATCATGAGACAAACTAGTGTCTTGGCACGAGGCCTTAATAAAATCTTATTTGTAGTCTTGGCACGAGGCCTTGGCTACGTGGTTATGATAGTCTGGCATTATGCATTCCATCATTATGAAAGTGGTTATTGATATTTCATGTGATTATTCGACTAGTATAATATCCATTTGAATAAGTAAATGGAATTATTTCATTTTATCTTTTCCATATTATGTTGAAGTTCAATTTTATAAGGCTTTTGTTTTAGTTATACATTACCTTATGTTTTTATGCTTATCTATGAAAGATTCTGCTATATTATTATCCTTACTGAGCATCTGAGCTCACCCCTTTCAATGTTTTATTTTTCCCTAGATTGTGAAGAAGTAATTCATGATTGACCTGGATGGATAGTATGAGGGGATATGAAGACAAGATGTTGTTTTAGTTTTTTTACCTTATGATGTAATGTAAGACTTATGAATATATCTAGAGTTTCCAAGACTACTAAACTAATAGGTCTTTCGAGACTTGGTCATTTGTGATCATGACAATGTTATTTAATAATTCACCGACTCTAAGTAACTGGGTTCGGGGTGTTACAGTTGGTATCAAAGGAATTTTAGTACCAACCTTCGAAGCTAGATTTAGATAAACTCTAATTAGATCACATATCCCTAAGATAGAATTTGAGGATTATTATAGAAGAACATACTAGAATTTTGGTATTATATATATTTTGGGAGTTTTCCGAGAAATACATCCATGTCTGGATACGAGCAGGTAGAGGTGGCTCTAGCACAGATGTACCTAGGGGTAAAACCCGAAAACACTACTTTGAGCTAGACTCGAACGGGAACCGGTGCACGACAACGGACTTTGCTGCACTCTTGGTTACGACACTCCCGGGGGATATGCTTTGGTAAATTCACAAGATTAGTATGAACCATTATAAAGGGAATACAAAAATGCCCCTAAGAATATATGTCAGGAAATAGATAGTGGATAACCAAGATTTTAACATAGGGTACCCCAAGTCAGGATATATTGTTCAATTACAAGATTATCCTATTATGTCTAATTTTTTTACATTCTTATTATATAAGTATTCAAAAACCCTAATTGTATTTAATTTTTTTTAGTTAAAACATGGAGGGATAAATATCACAAACAACTCTTCACTCTCTTCCTGAAGAACTACTTACAATTATTATCCAGAAGTCATGCACAGATGATGTTGAAACTTTTTCAAATGTCCAAGTTACATGAAAACAACTTTATGAGACATCCAATGCCTCTAGCATTTCACGATTAATTCAAGGATCAAGTACCGACTATGGGATAATATTGTGATCTCAACTTTCTTACCACGCTAAGCATGGGAAGTACCATCGGGGTCTTTTCAAATTCTTCACTTTATCTCAAAATTACGATGCACTAAATTATTTTCTAGATGCTGCAGAAGAGGGACACCTCCGAGCAGCCTATATGTATCAAATTATATATTTATGTCTTTTGGGACATATGGAAACTGATTTACCAAAGCCTTATTTTGAAATATTTGAAGATGAATTAGTAATAATTTTTCTAAATAAACATGTTAAAGACGATATATCCAAATTATATATAATAAAAACCTATTTTTTTATAATTCATTGATGCTTCCATCAATATAATCCAAGATGGATAAGGAGTTTTTGGGTAAAGGAATTGGATGATTTTGAAAAATTCCTGAGGTACCATTGTGACACAAGAACACATTCTACCAAATGGAAATTCTGCCTAGTCTCTATAGAGTTCATCATGTGTTCCACATATCACTAGTGAAAAAATACATGCCTGACCCAATGCATGTACTCACCTATGAAAAATTAGAACTGTAACCCGATCTATCTTATTGTGAAGATCCTATAAGAATTATTCATACCAAAGATCAAGTGTTGAGAAACCGGTTGAATCATCTGGTAAAAGTTCTATGGAGAAATCATAAGATGGAAGAGGTAATGTGGGAACCCGAGGAACATATGACGAAGAACCTATGTGGAAATAAATGGATGGTGAAATGTTTAAAAGTGTTAGTTCTCTTTATTGATGGGATTACTTTGGAATAATTTTCTCTTGTATGTGTAACCCTGCAATTTATCATGTGAAAATGATATTTGAGGAAGAATTATCTTTTCTCTTACGGATATAGTTATAAATAACCATTTGGTCTTACATGATCATTGAGTTTGAGGAAATTACAAGTTATTATATTTTGGGATGAAAATATAGGGTATGAGATAAAATTTTTGGTTAAATTATGTTATGGTTATTTTGAGGAATTTATCTCATTTTTTTAATATTATAAAATATAGTTTTCGAAAAAGGACAAAAAATAGACCGTGTGACAACTCGTCGCGTTGAACAAAGTTGTGGGAATCGAACCCACAACCAAAGTGCGATTGGGATTTATCGCCTACCACTGGACTATGTGAATTCCCTAGTTAGTGTGACTAATTATTTTTAGTTTAATGATTTTATTAATCAATAATAAGTGTATTTGGGATCTTATGTCTTATCAAATGAATACCCTTAGTATAAGAAAATGATTTGGTGATTAAGTGATGAATGTTATTTTAGAAGATGTTCACTTTTTTGGGAACACTATATGCCCAAGGAAAATATAATTCTATGGGATTTCATTTGAGGAGTAATGGTGGATTTTTATCTATGCTTTTACTATTTATTTATATTAATTTGGGGTATTTATGGAAATGATTAACCTATAATGGAGAATATGTGATTAGGTTAATCACTTTTAAGTATGTGACTTTAAGAGTAATTGATGTCATTTGGAGATACCATTTAACATGGAAGATTACATAATCAAATTCTTATAAGTTTTGAGTTTCAATATTATTTTGGATTTTATTAAAGGATTTTAATGACAATTCTTTATTTAATTCTATTTATTTGACTTTGGGGTATTGTTGGTTTAATTTTAGAAATTAAGATTAGTGTTTCTTTCTCTAATGAAATAACCTTTTGGGGGATCAACAGATCTTATACTAACAGTTTTGGTTTTTCTCTAAAGACAAGGTAAATATATAGTTTATTCTTCATGGATCAGGTGATTATATAATAATTTTATTTTAGCACTTCTAGTGTGACCAAGTCTTCTAGAATACTCATATTTTAAAATGATTTAGTAGTAGAAATTTATTAAAGAATGAAAATTTACTTAAAAATTAAGTATATCTCTTTATGTTCTTAGTCAATCTTAGAAATTAATTCCTCATCTTTATGTAATGTAACTTTAAAAAAATAAATAAATAAAAATGTTGTCCGTTTACTTTTCCTACTAGGAAACTAATGACCGTTTGTCCCATCACAAGTTTGTGGTTTTCTTGTTGTTAAATTTCTCCTTATCATGTTTTCTATCCCTCTCCATCAGAACTTGACACTTAGTTTATCATCCATATCCATATTTTTCTACAAGGAATCATATTATAGTTTATCTAGGGTGACCTTTGTACTTCTCTTCCTTTCTTCTAAAGTGATAGTTTTATTGACACTCTTTTCGATGAGGGACTTTCCATTATATTCCCTAGACCAATTTTAAAAATTTCGATGACGCAATTTATTGAAGGAGGGTAGAATGTAACACCCCTAGCTTCCACGGTACGCTTCTCGCTGAATAATACAGTAGCGTGTGTTGTACGCAACTTCATGTTCTAACACACACCACAACTAATAAAACTAGCCATTATGAATAGTAATACCCAATTTTTGAAATTTAATAAATTTTACCTTTCAAAATGGACTTCATTTTTGGATTTGGAATATCGAAATTATCCTAGGGTGAAATTTTGGTATTTTTCGAATAACTTTCATATTTTGATGAATAGTGAAAATTACTAAATTTTATATTAAAAACAACTTTTTTAATCGAAATAATTAATAGTGATAAATTATGAATTTGAGTGGTTTTAAAGTATATTTAGAATATATTTTTACCATTTAGTACAAATTTGGTCATTGGACTTGATTTCACATTTAAACCGGACATAAACAATTGTCTATATTTTGATAGTTATTATCTCTTAAAAACACGCTTTTTGTTTTGACAGGGGGAATTAATTTTAAAATAATTTATGCCACTTATGTGTTTTGAATTTGGAAAAATTTACTCCATATTTGGAATCAATATGTCAAAATTGTGTCAATAGGTAACTCTTATTTTTAGACATTTTGAATAATTACTTCGGAAAATATTTTATTTACCATGGTTAAAGGGTAAATCTGGTAAATAAGGGTAAAAAATAATATTATAATAATATTAATTTACCCTAAAATGTGTCCTAAACTTATTGGTTGATACATTTCCGACCGTGGGCATCTTTGGGTCGATTTTGGGACCCCATGGATCCACTTATAAGTGATAAGGACACTTTATATTAAATAAGTTAAAATAAATACAAAAATGACATAAGTATATATCTTTTAGAAAAACAATTTTTACATAGGGTTATATATGTTGTATTTTAGACTATAAATATTCATTATAAATCTAAAAATATTTCATACATAATGGTATTTTATTTATAATTTTTAGACATATAATAATTAAATTTATTTATGACACAATAATGATGGAGTATTTTTCTTATTAATGAACGAATCAAATAATTGATTTTATAAATATCAAAATAAATGTAATTTGAATCTTTTTATGAATTGCACTAATTTTATAGGTTAATATGAAATATTAGGACTGGTTATATGAATTTGGTTCGAAGTAATAATGTTGTTGTGAATTTATCAAAAACAAAATACCCAATAGTGTCAAAATTGACATAAAAGAGTTTTTAAAACAAATATTATATAATTAATTGATATTCAATTCCTAAAAACCTAATTTTCATCCAAGAGACTTATATCATGATAGTTTTATCATTAATGGACCACTTGGGGGTCTCTTTGATGTATAAAGTAAGATTATTAACTATATAATATAAAAATACAAGTGACATGGTGAATGTCAAACTAATTAACTAAGAGTTAAAACTAAAAGATAAGGTTAATATAATGACCAAAACCTGTATAAAACCTATTGGATGAATTTTTTTCGACCTATAACCACCTTAACATTTAAAAAATCCACTTCGTAGCAATTATAACCTGAATATGAATTTATTATAAAATAATATTTCTAGTTTTTTCTAAAGTGCCCCTCACCCCTCTTATAAAAGGGCACTCCCCCTTCTCACTAATTCACACATTCAAAGCCTTTTTACTCTGCCAAACCCTTCCCAAATATTCCCTAAACTTCTCTCACTTTATCCTAGAGGCATTATTTTGATCAGAAAGCCAGCCTATGGATCCCTTTTGATCAAATCAAAAGGAATTACCTGAAGAAGAGGTAATGATTTCACCACCCTCTTTCAAGTTCCTTTCTTATTCCACTTATACTTTCTTTGTTATTTCCATTATAAAATAATAAATCCTGTATATTATATATAATATGATGTTATTATAAATATGGTACAACCATATTTAGTATTCTATCCATCCTTTTAATGACATGTCACCATACGTGCGTACGTACGGCCTACCGTCTCCACGTCGTGGTGTAATTGTTATTCAATATATTATTATTTTTATGGGTATAATAATGATGTTTAATTCATGTAAATAATAAATATAACATGATAATTATTATTTATATATGGTATACCATCCAATTATATATTATTTTAATATCAAAATAATGATATTGTCGCTCGTGCGTACGTACGGATTACCGCCTCCACGAACGCGATGAGATTCATTCCTCATCATATCCATTCAAGACTAAATTTAATTTGATGAATAAAAATAATTTTTAGAGACATTATATCATTCTGGATATGAATAATATATATCCCATCCATAACAAATACCGCTCGCATAACAAATAATATAATGGAAAACGAATCTGTTAACACCCGAAACGATGATAATACTAAGATATTATTAACAAATAAATGTTAAAAGATCATATATGATATCATATTAATGTAAATGATTCTTTTATAATTCAATAACAATTATTTCACCATTATACAGTAGGTTAATCTACCTTCGACCAAGGAAAAATTACAAAGTAAGGGGTTTCTTATCTCACTTTTAATTCTGTGAGATTTCCATTGTTCACCACTTATTTATTGCATGTGGTGTGTGTACTAACCATGATTGTATTCATTGTGTAATATAATTTAATTCATGGATATTTACATCATCATTTTATGATCCTACTTTCATGGTTGTATGTTTCATATGTTACGAAATTGGTAAGGGGTTTCTTATCTCACTTTTAATTCTGTGAGATTTCTATTGTTCACCACTTATTTATTGCATGTGGTGTGTGTACTGCCCATGATTGTATTCAATGTGTAATATACTTTAATTTATGGATATTTACATCATCGTTGTATTATACATCTTTCATGTGTGTATGTTTCATATGTTACCAAATTGATAAGGGAATTTGAAATTTCAAATTTCCACTCATTCAGCTTTATGCGTACTTCATTGGTTATTTTACACCAAGATTATGTGTGGAATAACTATTCATTTTCTTATGTCATAATTTCCACTCCCATTTCTGTGGATATAATTTTGATACACATAATCACTCCATTGATAAATTCTCAAGTCGTCTATATGAACTTGATAAGAGTAATTTTTACTCAATCTCCATTTATTGAGTTAAACATCCAATTCATTGGTGTTGTTTTTACAATAATATGTGTGAATGTCCTCTGATTGATTTACACTGAATATCCAATCATATTGAGTGTATTTATATTTTTCACACATAATTATGTCATTGATTTATCCTTAACCTAAGAATATGATCTTTATAAGAGACTTAATCTCTATTTACATCCCATTGAGACTTCTTTGTTGTTATACACCAAATCACTTTTATGTGGTGTATATAATGTACTTTGACATAGTATATCATGAATCCCTTTATTCTCATGATATTACAAAGTTTTGATTAACTCAATTATTTGTATTCAAGTGTCTATATTTTGGTTATAAACTCTAACTAAAATATCATTTTTAAATGTTTTAAAGACTTATTCTTCTAAATCTTTCTCATTAATGCCCATGTTTTAAAAATGGTTTTAAGGATTTACTTAAATGGACATTAAAGTTTTAAAATTAAAGCTCCTTTTAAAAGTTTCAAAGTGGTATGGGACACTTTGATTCAAAAATATATTTTTAAATGGCTTCTTGACAAATAGTGTGACTTTTAAATGATTTCCAGAAAGAGGGGGATATTTCTATCTAATAGTTTTGATGATTATTTTAATCTATGTCAATATCCTTAATCATTCTCGATTGAGGTTAATCTGATACAATAAAATATTCCATATTGTATCGAATGAGTTATATTTGACTGTGGATGTGCTATTTTTATACCATTAATGGTTTGTGGATAAAGTATTGACATTTCATATGCTAGTTTTAATATGAATGTATATGTTATGTTTCAAACTTTTCATATGAGGAATGCATTGGACTTAGTAAGTGACGGGTGGAGCCCGCTATAGCTCCTCGATGCATCGGTATGTCTCATGAGACAAACTAGTGTCTTGGCACGAGGCCTTGAAAAAATCTTATTTGTAGTCTTGGCACGAGGCCTTGGCTACGTGGTTATGATAGTCTGGAATTATGCATTCCTTCATTATGAAAGTGGTTATTGATATTGCATGTGATTATTCAACTATTAGAATATCCATGTGAATAAGTAAATGAAATTATTTCATTTTTTCTTTTCCATATTATGCTGAAGTTCAAGTTTAAAAGGCTTTTGTTTTAGTTATACATTGCCTTAAGTGTGTATGCTTATCTATGAAAGCATCTGCTATATTGTTATCCTTACTGAGCATCTGAGCTCACCCCTTTCAATGTTTTATTTTTCCCATGATTGTGAAGAAGTAATTTAGGATTGATCTGCAAGGATAGTATGAGGGGATATGAAGACAAGATCTTGTTGTATTTTTTTTACCTTATGATGTAATGTAATAATTATGAATATATCTAGTGTTTCCAAGACTACTAAACTAATCGGTCTTTCGAGACTTGGTCCTTTGTGATCATGCCAATGTTATGTAATAATTCACCGACTCTAGGTAACTAGGGTAGGGGAGTTATATAATTTCAGGTTCGTCAATATCATGTTCTTCTGAACTATACTTACCTTTATTAATATCATTTTCAAAATCAGTTTTAGGGGTTTCAAGTCTCATTTTTTCAAACGAGTCAATAACTTCATCAGTTTGATCTTTCTCTTTAATAAAAGGGTCGGTTTCATCAAACTTCACATGAATTGATTCTTCAACAATCTTGGACTTTTTATTAAACACTCTATATGATTTATAGGTAGCAGAATATCCCAGAAATATTCCATCATCAGTATTTAGATCGAACTTATCATGATTGTCCTTAATGTTCAAGTTATAAACCATACATCCAAAAACTTTAAAGTATTTTTCTTTAGATTTTCTATTGTTCAAAATTTCATAGGGTGTCCATTTGAAAATTGGCCTTATTAAAACTCTATTCATGATATATCAGGCTATGCTTATATCTTCTACCCAAAAATAGGTTGGAAGACTGTATTTATTTAGCATAGTCCTTACCATTTCTTGAATAGTTATATTTCTCCTTTCAATAATTCCATTTTGTTAAGGTGTTTTTGCTGTAGAGAATGTGGGTTCAATAACCATATTTGAGGAAAAAGAATTAAATTATTGATTCTAAAATTCTCCATCGTGATCATTTCTCAGTGAAATTATTTTAAAACCTTTTTTGATTTTGAACAATTTTTCAAAAACTTTCAAAAACAATGAAAACTTCACTTTTGTGTTTTAGAAAATATACCGAAGTAAATCTAAAATAATAATCAAATAAGACATAGACATATAATTTACCAAACAATTATTCTACTCTTGATGGTCAAAAAAATCCATATGTATAAGTTATAATGGTTTATATGTATCATTTTTGTTAGTAGATTTGAAAGAAGATTTGTGTTTTTTTTCAATTATGCATTCATCACAAAATATTTCACTATCAAACTTTAGACTAGGAAAATCAGAAACTAACAATTTCTTATATAATTTATTTAAAGAATATATATTACAGTGACCAAGTATTTTATGCCAAGTCCATGACACATTTTTCTTAGAAGTTAAACAATTCACTTTTTGTTTACATAGGGAATTTAAATCCAAAGTATAAACATTATCAGTTCTAGGTTCTATAAATTTAAGAAACTTATCTTTAAAGACAGAGCATAAATTGTTTAAAAAATCAACATAAAATCCATTATCACAAAGTTGATAAATACTTATCAGATTGTGTTTTACCCCTTGCATATATAGTACTTTTATGATTGAGACAGTCTTTGGATCTCCAACATTTCCAACTGAAATTATTTTTCCTTTGGAATTGCCACCAAAAGGTACAAGACCTCCATCTATTTGAGTCAATATGTGAATGATTGATGGACCTCCACTCATATTCTCGGAACAACCATTTTCTATATACCATATAGCAGTTCTTACCTTTGTCTTGTTACCTAAAAAAACAATTAAAAAAATGTTTGTTTTGGAACCCACACTTACTTGTATCCTGGAGTGTTAGCCAGCAGTGATCTGGGAATCCCTATTTTCTTTATTTTCAATAATTTATATCACTTACATCATACAAAGTTTTAGAAACAAAAGATATTTTTGTTGATTCAATATGGTTTCCTTATGAATTTTCCACTCCTTTATGTTTTGAAAATCACAAACACTCTATCTTAAGGAAAATTTCAATTTTCCATAAGTTTCATCTTGATAAGGAAAATTTTCCTTCCCCAAGGAAATTTATCCTTACCTTGTTTTCATTATTCATATTTTTTGTCTCTCTAAATCTAACTCTTTTTATTCCAATGTTCAAAATTTGGTTTCACATCTAAAACCTCGAAATTCTATAAATACTTTGATATAGAGTATTCTATTTTTTAGGATCCGAATTCTCTGAAATTCAGAATCTGAAATCTCTAAAATTTAGAATCAAAATTCTCTAAAATTCAGAATCCAAATTCACTGAAATTCAGAATCTAAATTCTCTGAAATTCAAAATCTAAATTCTCTGAAATTCAAAATATGAATTCTCTGAAATTCAGAATATGAATTCTCTGAAATTTAGAATCTGAATTCTCTGAAATTCAGAATCCAAATTCTCTAAAATTACGAATCCAGATTTCTCTAAAATTCAGAATCTGAATTCTCTGAAATTTAGAATCTAAATTCTCAAAATTCAGAATCTAAATTCCTTAGAATTCAGGTTCTGAATTCCTCATAATTCAGACTCTGAATTTCTCAAAATTTAGACTCCAAATTCAATAGAATTCTGATTCCGAATTCCTTGAAAAACAGAATTAGTATATCCTTAAAACATAGACTCTGAAGGTTTACTCTTTTACACTCTAAATTCTATTTTTACTTAGAATCTGAAAAATGAATTTGGTTGAGCAACCATATTTTTTACTTACTCTTGTTTGAGTTATAAAATTATGTCGTTCATTCTATTACCAACTAACCCTTTTTTGAGTGAAACATGTACAATTCCCTCCAAAATTCAAGGAAAAATATAATTGTTGGGGGAGGGGGAGGATCATTAGAGATGTGCCTATAAATAGAAGCTCGTTTGAACGAGCTCAATACTGTTCTATGCCTCTATAGATTACATGATACTAAAGTGATTTATAGAGAGAGACTCTCATGATTTGTGTGTACTGAACATCTTGTTCAGAATTACTTCGTGCAACTCTAAATGTTGATGAGTACATTCAAGGGCTTCTGAGGATAGGAAGACAGAGGTGTCGACTACCTTGTAGTTCGAGGGATTGCGGGGATAGCAATACAGACTCTGATATTCCTATCGAGGGCTTACCCTGGTGTGGGTAAGACATACTTTCTTGAAAGTATAAATCAAGGGACCTTTATCCAAGGTTGTTGGATACCCTACTCTTTGGGTTAAAAGATTTCATACTTGTTACTTGTTTTGTTTCAAGATTGTTTTCCACTACATTTTGATTGATAAGGAAATTATAACTATCTTATAATTTCTTTTACATGTATACTCTGATTAGTAAGATTCTATATGCTTTATGGTAGAATCTTTGTCCTTGTAAACTTTTCTTAAGTTTTATTTCTAGAACTATATTTCTAGAATCAATCAAGTTTGTAGAACTAAGAGGTCTTGTGAATTTACCTTGTTTAACATTGTTAAACAATAGAAGGTTGTATATCAAATTTAAAGGTTCCAAAAAAAAATTTAAAGTATACAATTCACCACACCACCTCTTGTATATTGAGCATCAACATCATTATTTCAATCTAACAATTGGTATCAGAGAAGGTCTCTGAAATACTTGTATTCACATATAAGTTTTCTTTCTCATGTTTTCATTGTTCTATATTTTCCTTGCTTAGGATAATTTTATCCTTGTTTACAACCTTTTATTATTAACAAGTTTGTGTGGAAAGACATTTTCTTTGAGATGGAAGGAATGAATGTTGGTTCAATTGAAAATATTAATCCTACTAGACCACCTATATTTGATGGGAAGGATTATGAATATTGGAGAGATTGTATGAAGACTTTTTTCATTAATACAGGAGTGGACAAATTTGTTGTGGTTACTAGAGATTACAAGATTCCTAAAAAAGAAGTCATAACTTTTACTAATCAAGAAAAGTCAGAATATCAACTAAAATATAAGGTACGTAATAATTTATTGTGTTCCATGGCCAGGAATATATATATCCATATTTCTTCTTGTGAAGCTGCAAATTGTATTTAGAATAAATTGGAGGTTACACACTTTAGAACTTCCAAAGTTATTGAAACTAGATAAGCTATGATTAGAGCTGAGTATCATGGTTTTTTCTTTCCTTATGGAGAACTTATATGTAAGGTACAACAGAGATTCATGACTATAGTGAACAGCTTAAAATCCATGGGTGAGAAAGGTTTGGATGATGAGGTACTTGTAGACAAGATTATATACATAATTTCTAGTGAGTGGGAATCTAAGAGGACAGTTATAGATTAGAATAGAAAAGTCTCACAGATTACTCTTGATGGGCTGTTTGGAACCCTTCTTCAACATAAAATAAGAATGAAGAGAGATGCTGACAATATTAAGAAGAATAATGGGAATGGAAGTGTTTATTTTACAACTACTTAAAATCATATGAAATCCAAGACTCCTGAGAGAGTTACAAGATATAAATCTAAGAAGGTTACTATTTTATCTAAATTAAGTGAAAGTGAAAATTCTGAGAATACACTAGCTAATCTTTCTCAAAGGATGAACAAGATATTTGGTAAGAAAGTCTTTCAGAATAGATATAAGAAGAAGGAAATAAATGATAAGAAAGACTCTGAAGTTACTTGTTATGAATGCAAAAGAGCAGGGCATATAAGGCTATATTTTCCTATGCTTAAGAGAAAAGATAGAAAATAAAATCATTTAGAGAGGAATAGAAAGAAATAATACAAGGATAAAGCTAAGAAATTTTTTAAATCCAATGACACATGGAGTGCCAGTGGTGGTGACTCTTCTGAATAATCCTCAGAGTAAAAATATTCTAGATAGAAGAATCTGGGTTTACTTTCCAAGTTACCTATTGAAAATCATTGTTTAATGGATAAGGTACATAATACTAGATTTATAACCAATGTATCATTGAATGCTAATTATAGTGATAGTAAATATTATGAATACTCAAATTAATATTCTTTTTCTGATGAAGATAATACTTTACCTACCTATGACGAAGTTTCTAGGTTTTCTAAGCTCCTTGAGAATGAAAATTCTAAAGTCATGAAATGTCTTGATAAGTAAAATTCTTGGATTTCTATTCTTACGAACAAAGTATCAGATCTTTCTAAAGATCTTGATAAGAAAACCCTTAATTTTGAAAGTATTTCAAAAACCCTTTGGAAAGTTAATTCTGAGAAGGATAAACTTTATAAGGACCTAGAAAAAGTAATTTCTAATAAAAATGTTTTTGAGACTAACTCTAGGGCTAAAACTAATGTTTTTAAGGATAAGAGCTTAGTTATTAGACTAAATTAAAAAATATTTTTCTTGAGGAAATGTTTGTCAAATTTTACCTTAGGTAAGGAAAATTTTGTTAAGATGTATTCCCAAATTTGACCTCTAAGGAATAATTCTGGTTTTGGTTTTACTATTTCAAAACTGATTTTTAGTAACAATTATTTTCTTCCTCAAAGTGCTCCATTATGAACTAAGTGTCAGTTTGTTGGGAATTGGGCAAAAATTGTTCCTTAAAAAAACTTAGTCTTTAGGTTTTCATAAAGATTATTTTTCTAAGAAAATGTGGATTCCTAAAATTTTTCTTTCTGAAGTTTCCGGATCCAAGAAAGTTTGGATTCCGAAAGTCTAACATTCTTATTTTCAAGAAATTATTGATAGTACCAACAGAAATACAAGGTACATGGATAGTGGATGTTCCCAGTATATGACTTGTAACAAAAACTTCTTTGAAAAGATTATCAAGACAAAATGATGAAAAGTAACTTTCGTAGATAATGTTAAGGGAGAAATTATTGTTATAGGTAACATTGTTCTTCTTCGAAAAACATTGATTTCAAATGTTTTATTTGTAAAGGGTCTTAAGAACAGCCTCATTATCATAAGTTAATTATGTGATGAAGATTACCTTGTGAATTTTAGGAATGATAAGTGTTTGGTACACAATTCCAAGTAAGATTTTATTCTTTCTGCCAATAGGCAAGAAAATGTTTACACATTAAACATAGAAGACCTTAAAATCCAAGATCTACCTTGTCTTAATATAATGGAATATCATTCCCGGTTGTGTCATAGAATGTTAGAACACTATAACCTTACGAACCTATGCAAACTCTATAATAAAAGACTAGTTAAGGATCTATCAGAGCTTAGATTTTATTCTTCAAAAGTTTTTGATCCTTTTTAATATGGAAAGAAACATAAATCAAGTTTTTAATCAGTCAGTGAAGTCCCAACTACTGATGCATTACAGTTAGTTCATATGGATCATTTTGGTCCAACACAAACTGGAATCATTGGAGGAAAATATTATGTATTTGTTTTAGTATATGATTACACTATATTTACGTGGGTCTATTTTCTAGCAAAGAAATCTGAAGCTTTTTCTTATTTCAAAACTTTTAGAGCCCAAGTTAAAAATGATAAAAACATTCCTTTGATAACTATTCATAGTGATCATGGTGGTTAATTTCAAAATTTTGATTTTAAAACTTTTTTAGTAGAAAATACATTACTCATAACTTCTCAGAACCAAGAACCCCTCAACAAAATGGTGTTATTGAAAAAAGAAATAGAATTCTTCAAGAGATAACAAGAACCATATTGAGTGAATATTTAGTACACAAACATTTTTGGGCTGAAGTTGTAAGTACTTCTTTCTATACTATAAATCATGTTTTGATTAGACCTTTTCTTAATAAAACTCTTTATGAGTTATGGAATGGTAGAAAACCTAGACTTTCCTAATTAAAGTTTTTTGGTTGTAAGGTATTCATTCTAAATACTAAAGATAATCTGCACAAATTCGCACCAAAATATGATTAAGGAATTTTCTTATGCTACTCCACAACTTCTAAGGCTTATAGAGTTTTCAATAAAAACACTTGTAATGTAAAATAAACAGTACTTATCAAATTTGATGAAACTGGTCCTTTTGATTTTAAACAACCTCAACCTACATCTTCGAATGTGTTTTAAAAAACTGATTATCAACCCTTGTTAGAAGATCCTTCTGATAAGGAAATTGTTCCAAAAGGTATTTCTGAAACATTTGCCCAAGAATATATCCTACCCTACGTTGATGAACAGGTTTTACAAAACCCAAATCAGCTGTTTCTTAAGAATCATCCCAGTGATAGTATCATTGGTGATGTAACTCAACCTGTAAGGACTAAAAGTTCCTTAAGAAATGAAGTAGAACATATAGCATTCCATTCCCAATTAGAACCAAAAAGCAATGATGAATATTTAGTTGATGATGATTGGATAAAAGCTATAAAATATGAGCTAAATGAATTCGAAAGGAATAAAGTCTAGACCTTGGTTGAAAGACCTAAGGAAGCTTATGTTATTGGAGTAAAATGGGTCTTCAGAAATAAGTGTGATGAAAATGGAATCATAGTAAGAAATAAATCTAGATTGGTTGCTAAAGTCTATAAACAACAAGATGGATAGACTATGAATAAACCTATGCTACAGTAGCAAGACTTGAATCTATTCGTATTCTACTTTCCTTTGCAGTATTCTTCAATTTCAAACTATTTCAAATGGATGTTAAATGTGCTTTACTTAATGGTTTTGTTCAAGAGAATTTTTTTTGAACAACCTTCTATTTTTTAAGATACAAAACATCCCGAACATGTTTTCAAACTTACCAAATCTTTTTATGGACTCAAACAATCCCCTAGAGAATGGTATAATAGGATTATAGGATTTCCACTTCAAAATAATTATGTTAAGGGAAATGTTGATCCAATCCTTTTTATAAAAAAAAGATAAGAAAAATTATTTAATTGTTCAAATTTATGTTGATGACATTATATTTGGTTCAACTCAGCAATCTTTAACTGATTCCTTTGTGGATATAATGAAATTTGAGTTCAAAATGAGTATGATGGGTGAGTTAACATTTTTCCTTGGTTTTCAAATTTCTAAAAAACCAGAAGGAATCTATATATCCCAACAAAATTATATTAAAGACCTTCTTAAAAAGTATGGATATGATAACACTAAGAGTATGATTACTCGCATTGGTACCTCAAATTCACTTGATCTTGATGAAGGTGGGAAACCAGTAGATCAATCCTCTTTCAGAGGTAGGATAGGAAATCTGTCTTACTTGATAGCTAGTCATCCAGAATTAATGTTTTTAGTATGCTTATATGCTAGATATCAATCCAATCCTAAGTAATCTCATTTAATGGTAGTGAAAAGGATTTTTTTCTACTTAAAGGGAAACATGGACTTAGGACTCTTTTATACTTTTGGGAATGGTTTTGTTTTAAAAGGTTGTTCGGATGCTGACATTGGTGGATGTAGAATGGATAGGAAAAGTACATATGGAACTTGTCATTTCTTAGGAGATTCATTAGTTTCTTGTTCATGACAAAAGAAACACTCATTAGCACTTTCCACTACTGAAGTTGAATATGTAGCAGCTGGAAGTGTTTGTGCTCAAGTGTTGTGGATGAAACACACACTCACAGATTATGGTATGAGTTTTACCAAAACAAAATTATTGTGTGATAATACTAGTTCCATTTCCTTAAGTAAAAAATATGCACATCACTCTCGTGAAAAACACATAGACATTAGGCATCACTTTCTTAGGGATCACACAAAAAAAAGGAGATATCATTCTTCAATTTATCAGAACTCTAGATCAACCTACTGATATTTTCACAAAATATTTACCATATGATAGATTTGAATACATTAAACAGAAGTTAAGAATGATAACCATAAGGTAATCTTCCATATTAACTTCCTGTTTAAACCTATCTCTTTATAGTAAGAAACTCCTTTTCATAGGGGGGTACTTTTTCTTGTTGTCTAAAATTTTTCGTAGTCTAAAATTTTCATATTCTAAAATATTTTGCAGTCTAAAATTTTTCGTAGTCTAAAATTTTTTGAAGTCTAAAATTTTTTTCATAGTAAAAAATATTTTGTAGTTTTGAATTGTCATAATCAAAATTTTTTTGTAGTCAAAAAATTTTTGTAGTCAAATTGTTTTTTCATAGTCAAAAAATATTTGGAGTCAAAAAAATTTTCGTATTCAAATAAATTTTGTAGTCAAAATTTTTGTAATCAAAAACATTCATAGTCACAATTTTTGTAGTATAAAGTTTTTCTGTAATCAAATATCAGAATCTAATGTTTTATAAGAAAAATTTTTATCATTACGAATATTTTCCCTAAGCAATCTGAAAGGTATGATTTCCTTCCCTATTTTTCGTAATCAACCTTTTTACTTGCTAGTATTTTATTCTATTTTAAGAAAAAAAATCATATTAATTTTAATTTTTCATAAATATGATTGGTTTTTCTACAAACCTCAAAAGATCGGATTGGAAAAAATTTCCTTCTATGGCTATATTTTCAACCGTCAGATCTGGTTAAGAAATGTTCTACTGTTGGATTAATCAGGAAATCTGAACCGTCATCTCAACACCTATATAAAGGAACCCAGATATCTTAACCCACATTAAAACTCAACCCTTCACGTGATGAAGCTCTTCCCCTCTTACGTAATCTTGTTCCAGATCTTCGAGGTTTCCTTAGTTCCAAATGTCTGTTGAAGCTTCGTCTCAAAAATAATTTTCATCTATAAAGGAAATCTTTGAATGAAAGATTTACAGAGAAAGTTTAGTTCATATGAATTTCTATGATAAGTATGATTCCATTATATTTAAGAATATAAAGATGAATGGGTGGTAGAGCGTTATCGTATCAAAACTGAAAGCACAGGATCTGGTGTATCCAGAGTTTCTGGTTGAATTCTACGAGACAGTAAGCTTTTTCAATAAAGAGGGAAGAGATAAATTTTCATTCAAAAGATATGGAAAGATGTATTCCCTTTCTTATAACATGGTATAAAATATGATAAGAATTCCTTATGAGGGAGAAGCTTTATTTTTCTCTCATAAGCCACCTGATGAAATAGGATCCTTTGACCAGAAAAAGGCTTTAGCTTGTCTTAGTCTTGAAGAAGTGAAGAATCTGAAAATTATTCATCTCTCTAAAAATATTTGGATTCTTCAGCTATGGGTTCAAGGTTTTATAATTCCGAGAAAAGGGGACAAGGATACCCTGAAGAAAAGCAATATGTATTTTCTAGATTTCCTAGTGAATCTAAGAAAGATAAACCTTGTTAAGAATATCTTCCTTACGATTAAGAACATAAAGAATGGAAATATGAAGGCTTAGATTATTATGTATCTAGACATACTTTCAAAAATCATTATTCTTTGTCTTCATTCATTCAAGATCCCCTGCATTTCTAAGCTGAAGAATTTTAAGGTGATGCTTTTGAGTGATGATACTCTGAGGAGGATGAATATTGGATTTAATAGTCAATCCGAAGAATTTTATGATTAGTCGGAGGCATAAATTGAAGATTTTTCAAAGAAATTGGAAGTTTCCGAAACTTTTAAGAAGGGAGGAAGAAATAAGAAGGTGAAGGAACCCAAAGAGAAGGAAAAAACCCCAGTGGCTAAGGAAACTTAATCCGCACCACCAAATCCAAAGAAGAAAAAAAGCATATCCTGATGAAGTTGTGGCTAAGTGGAGAAAATATAGAAAGAACAGGAAGGAAGGGGAACCTAAGTTTGGCCTCCACCCTACTGAGGAAAAATCATTGAAGGAAATGACTAATGAGAATCTAGAAATGGATGAAAAAGAAAAGAACCAAAGGAAGAAATTTTATGAAGCTGAGATATTGCAATCCCTTCTGAAGGCTGCTGAGAAAGCCTTTGAGAATATTCCGGTACCAAGATAATTTTTGTTCGAACCATTACCAGAGACTTCGAGAAAGAATTTTGTAATTATAGAAAAACATCAAGAAGAAATAGTTGAAGAATAATAAGTAGAAGAAGAAGAAGAAGACAGTAGTGGTGACTCCGAAGATGTTTTAAAGAAGGTGGAGGAATATCATGAGAAGGAAAGATATTCTAAGAAATTATCATTCTGAACCTCTCAAGCTGAATTGTCAGAGCTTTCTACTCCTGGGAAGGATGAAAATAAGGGTGAAGATGAAGTAAATAAACTAACTAGGGAAGAATGTATCAATAAATATTTCATTAACCCAGAGTATGTTGAGGGAGGAGGAGAGAAGGAATAAATTGATGAAAACAAAATTGTTCAGTTGTCTGATAGTGAACATTAATCTCCTGATAAAGAAGATGTCATTCTGAAGGTTGATAGGGTAAAATAGGTTTTATTTGATACACCTAGCAAGGTTGTGGTAAAAAAGAAATAATTTGGTGGTTCATCGAAGAGGAAGGCTATTGAAATAGAAAAAGAACCCTCACCAACCAAAGTCTCGAATTCAGAATTGTCCTCTCTCAGACATGAATTTGTATTTCAATATTTGAAAAAGCGTATTGGGACTATTCCAATATTCCCCAGTATAGACTCGAGATTCTAGATGCTTTAGCATTCACTAAATCAAAAATCAGATTCAGTATCCATGGTGATGGATAAGTGTGTCAAACTCGAGGTAGACTTCAAGACTTTTCTTATTAACTATGAAGCTCATAAAAGATCATGAAAAAAATGAAAAGATGGTAAAGGAACATAGTTGAAGAGATGATAATCCTTGATGAATTCCTATAATGTTTCAATGATGCTTTTGACACTGAATATGTGAAGATCAAGGATCTCACTAATAGTTTTGAGGAAAAGCTAACTCTGGAATAGACTTCCTAGAAGCAAGAAGTGAAAGATCTGAATGGGAAATTGAATTCAGTTTCCCAGAGTTGTAAGAGATAAATGGATCTCATAATTGAGATAGAAGCGAAGCTTGTTAAGTAGGAAGAAGTATTGAAGGGTCAGGTAGAATCTCTTAAGGCTCAGAAATAAAAAATCAAAGCCTTAGAGAAGAAAATAGAAGATCAGGATCAGCTTCTCAAACATGCAGAGGAGCATCACAAAGAACTTAAGATTCTAAAAACCATAGTGAAGAAGAAGATTCCAAAGGATAAGGAACAATAATTTAATTCTAAATCTGATCTTTTTTTGTATTTCTTTGTTATACAAAATCATTCAATCCTAATGAAATTCTTCTTGCTCTTCATATTTTTTGGCTGTTTAGTACTAATATTTTAGGTAACAAAATTTCCTTTCCATTCCCTGTATTTATTTTTGAAAATCACAAAGGGGGATAATGGAATGTCAAAAAAGAATACATAGAAAAGAAGAAATTTTCCTAAGGGGGAGTTCATCTAAGGGGGGGCTTTCATCATGAAATTTTTCGTATGCAAGAAAATTAAAAATCTCATTCATAAAATTTAGAATATGATCCTTAGGGTTTTCAAGGCCTAAGGGGGAGTTAGTATTATTCACTTTGATCCATAAGTAAAGTGAGATATGTTTTATTTATAAGCCCATAAAATTTCTAAGTCCTTATTTTATTTTTTGTAAGGATGTTTGTGCTTTCCAAAAAGGGGGATATTGGTGAGTCAATAGGGTTTCCTTATGACTTTTCCATTCCTTTATGTTTTGAAAATCACAAACACTCTATCTTAAGGTAAATTTAATTTTCCATAAGTTTCATCTTGATAAGGAAAATTTTCCTTCCCCAAGGAAATTTATCCTTACCTTGTTTTCATTGTTCATATTTTTAGTCTCTCTAAATATAGATATTTTTATTCCTAAGTGTAAAATTCAGTTTCAAATCTAAAACCTCATAATTCTATAAATAATTAGATATAGAGTATTCTATTTTCAAGATCCTAATTCTATAAATTTAAGAATCCGAATTCTCTGAAATTCAGAATCCAAATTATCTGAAATTTAGAATTTGAATTCTCTGAAATTCAGAATCTAAATTTTCTGAAATTCAGAATCTCAATTCTCTAAAATTTAGATTCCGAATTCTCTAAATTTCAGAATCCGAATTCTCTGAAATTTTGAATCCGAATTCTCTGAAATTCAGAATCTGAATTCTCTAAAATTTAGATTCTGAAATTCTCTGAAATTCAGAATCTGAATTCTATGAAATTCAGAATCTGAATTCTCAAAATTCAGACTCTTAATTCCTTAGAATTTAGGTCCCAAATTCCTCCGAATTTAGACCCCGAATTCCTTGAAAACAGAATCTATATATCCTTGTAACATAGACTCTGAAGTTTTACTCATTTAGACTTTGAATTATATTTTTCCTTAGACTCCAAAAAATGAATTTGGTTAAGCAACCATATTTTTTACTTAATCTTGTTTTAGTTATAAAATTATGTCGTGCATTATGTTACTAACTAATTGTTGTTTGAGTGAAATATGTACAGGTCCCTCCAAAATTCGAGGAAAAATATGACTGTTGGAGGAGGGAGCAGACCTTTGGAGATGTGCATATAAATAGAAGATCATTTGAACTAGCTCACTATTGTTCTATGAATTTAGAGATTACATACTACTGAAGTGATTTCTAGAGAGAGACTCTCATGTTTTGTGTGTACTGAACATCTTTTTCAGAATTACTTCATGTTACTCCGAATGTTTCTAAGTACATTTGAGGGCTTCTGAGGATAGGAAGACAGAGGTTCCTACTACCTTGAAGTTCCAGGGCTTATGGGGATAGAAAGACAGACTCCGATATTCCTATTGAGGGCTTACCCTGGTGTGGGTAAGACAGACTTTCTTGAAAGTATAAATCAAGGGACCTTTATCCAAGGTTGTTGGATACCCTACTCTTTGGGTTAAAAGATTTCATACTTGTTACTTGTTTTGTTTCAAGTTTGTTTTCCACTGTATTTTGATTGATAAGGAAATTATAACTATCTTATAATTTCTTTTATTTGTATACTCTGATTATTAAGATTCTATACACTTTAAGGAAGAATCTTTGTCCTTATAAACTTTTCTTAAGTTTAATTTCTGAAACCACATTTTTGGAATCAATCAAGTTTTTAGAACTAAGAGGCCTTGTGAATTTACCTTGTTTAACATTGTTAAACAATATAAGGTTGTGTATCAACTTTAAAGGATCCAAAGGAATTTTTAAAGTATAAAATTCACCACCCCCCCCCCTCACTCTTGTATATTGAGCATCTACATCATTATTTTGATCCTACACTTTTAATACCAATAATTTAAGGATTTTTTAAATTACACTTATTAGTGATGTGACCTTTTATTCCACAAAAGTAACATATAGTATTTTTCAAATTGGGAACAAAATAATTTTTAATATAATTCTGATTTATCTCTGTTTCTTCTTACTCAAAATATTTCTCTTTTAATGATTTTTTTCCAAAAATATCATTTAAAATATTTTCTCCTTTAGTGAAAACAAGAGCTGTACTGATATAAGTCTCTACTTAATCCTGTAGATCTTTAACCCATTTTTCATGATCAGTACAATTTGATGTAATTGATTTGAATTTTTCAATCAACTCTTGATGTTATTTTAGCAAGGTATCTCTTTCACCTAAAATATCATTAAGAAAGTTTTTCAAATATATGTGATTCTTTAATAAAGAATCATATTTTTATTCTAACATATAGTAGTAGGAAGACAATTTATCATTTGAAAAATTAGTAGTATCAGAATTAGAGGAGTAATAATTTTGTACCTTTTCCTCTTTATTCATAAAGCACATGTCGGTTTTTAGATTTGTTTTCTCACTTTTTGAATTGTATTTTGAATAGATTTTGGAGTCTTCTTATACACTCCAAGTATATTTCATTTCTCTTTTTTCCTTCGTGTTCGTAATCAATATTATTTTGATATCTCTTTTCTGGTATTTTCTTTTCATCTTTTAGTTGAGGAAAATCATTTTTAATATGACCTAATTTCTTAAATTCATAACATCAAACTTATCTTGGTTATTTCTTGTCTCTCTTAAAGGATTTTTTGAAACCTATTTTATTCTTGTAGAATTTAATGAATCTTTTGGCTAGTTGAGCTAGTTCTATTTCAGAATTTGAGGAATCTGAATTTTTCTCTTCTTTGACTTCTTTCTTTGATCTTCTACTATGATTTTGATATTTTACTTTTAGAGTGGTATTTTCCTTCTTTACTATAATTTTATGATCTTCACCTTTGTCTTACATCTCATCTTCATACATCATTAGTGTCCTAATTAATTCTTTCAGTATCAGATCCTTGAAAGGTGACGATTGGAGAATAGTAGTAAATATGGAATTCCATTTAAAGAGTAGTACACTCAGTACTTATAAATCTTGATCCGATTTTTTGATGGGCTCTCCTAAGGCTGTAATATTTTTGACAATTTATATAATCCTTCCATTATTCTAACTTATGCTTTCTCCATCAGACTTTTTAAAGGTGTCAAATTTTATTTTTGTTGTATCATACCTCATTTATCTCAAATTATCCATTCCTTAATAGGTAAATGTTATAGTTTTCCATATCTCATACGTAGTTGTACATTGTGATACATGATTGAATTCATCTAGTCCAAGACCACAAATAAGAGCATTCATTGCTTTAGACTTGATATCATACTCAGATTCTGTTTCAGAAGTCCAATTTTTTGGTTTCTCATGAATCTAATAAGGAGTAATGATTTTTTTAGTATACTTTCAATCCAAGATTTTTCAGATAGATAATCATTCTTGATTTCTAGCATCCATAATTTTCACCATTAAAATATGGATATCATACCGTAGACATTACTTCTCTCAGATCATCTATTTCCATCTTTGTATAGACCTTATACTTTTATCTTGCTATAGCTTTATCCAAAGAAATTATCCTATGATACCAATTATTAGGTCATAATAATACAAAGTAACACAAGAGGGGGTGAATCGTGTATTTTCAAAATTCTTCAACAATTCCAGCTTTTGACACCCACTATGATTTATACAGATAAGTAGTGTTTTATTCTGTATGAAAATGACCATTGGATAAAACATAAATAAAGAAAACATATTTTTATAGTAGTTCAGGAAACAAAGACCCCTTAGTCCACTCTACTAATCACTCCTTCTGATAGCTTAGTGATTTCACTATAATGGTCCTCTTATCACAAGACCACGAATTCACAATTGAGTGTAGGAAGTTGAAACCTTTATAAACAAGACTAATAACAAATCATTCTGGTTTTATAACAGAGAACCGGTTATCTACATCTTAGATTGAGAAGCTGATACTCCACTATAACTGAGTCTGAGCAGTTGAAACTCCAATAAATCAAAAGAGTTAGATTTGTTAATCCGGGTTGTTCTTTATAGTCGCAGCAACAAAAACTTAACCTTCTTCTTTATAAATGAATGTATTTAAGAAGGTATAGTTCCGATGCAATCCCAGTTGTAAATGGTCTTTAATAATAATAGCAACAAATAGCAGTAGTAATATTACAACAGTATAAGATATAACATTTATGTATCCAAAGTGTAGTTTCTTTTACAAATTATATTTTTCATCACAACAATACATATGAGAAGATATTCACCAAAAAGTAATATAATATAAAAATATTAAACTTTAATATCCTATATTTTGAAATGATACGTTGGTAAAATATATAGAGAATAATGTTTGATTCGATATTCTAGATCCAAGAAAATAGAATGATTGATCATGGAAATTAAAATTCTAATTGGCTAGGGCAGCCATAATTTACCTTAAGAATAGGATTGATTTTCTCTGATGAACACAGTTCTTTGAAAAAATCATAATGATCCTCGAATCGGTCTTTAATTATGACTCAGTCATTGTAGTAATCTCAAATTGAAAATGTGGATTAAAAAATTCACCATCGAAAACATAACATAGGGTTGAACTATGTCGTGTAGGGTTCCTTTTCATAGTGTAGGGTTCATTTGTGTATCATAGGATTCCTTTGTGTAGTGTAAGGTTCCTTTACCAAGGTATGGTTTCTTAACTATACTTTCATCTTTAGATAACGTAGGGAATATATAAGGACCTGACCCCAGTTGCCCATAGCCAGTGCCTTATTTTATTTCATTGGTATATAAACAATGAATATGCATCCTGAAGTGCTGATTAGTTTAGTATCTTTGGAAATAAGATACATAAATAAGTTCAACATTACAAGTTGAAATGACAAACAATTTTGAAACTCCTTTGACAACATTCATAACTCCTAGGATATTTTTTAATGTAATTCATAATATACATCTTCATGTCCTGGTAAAATGAAACATAATAAAGGGGTGAGGTTAAATTCTTAGTAAGATTTAGAAACATAGAGGAATATATCACAAACATAAACATTAGGCATGGTGAATAACTAAAAAACACATGCCTTTAAAAATGAACTTGAACACATTACGACAGGAATAAGAGTTGAATAAAAAATTCCAAAATAAAGCATAATCATGGGTATTATACTAGTTTAATAACCTCATGAACTTCCAACTAATGGTTTCATAATGAGGTAATGAATAATTCTGTACATCATAACCGTATATTCAAGGCTTCATGCCAAGACCACAAATAATCATTTTGTCAAGGCCTAGTTCCAAGACTGTAGTTTGTCTCATGAGACCTATAGATGAATCGAGGGGATATAGGGGGCTCAAATACCACTTAATAAGTCCAATTTATTCCTTATATGAGTGTGTATAAACATAAACATGATATACATTCATATTGAAACCAATAACATTCCCTGAACATTAAGCATAAACACTAACCATTCTGAGTAAATTGGTGAATGGTTTTAAGATAGTAAATCCACATTAAAACTAATCATAAATCATTAAATTAAATATGGTAGATGATATAATAAAATATTAATCCCAATAATACAAAATAATCAATAAGAGTATTGAAACAGATGAATATACACTTATAAAATCATCAAGTAATTCTTGAGATAAATACTCTTTTACTTTCAAAAGAAGAGTTATTTTAGAAAATACTATATAAAACCAAAAGTGAAGTAAGATAATATTTTCATAATAAAATTACTTTTTTAGAAATATAATTTTTACTAAAAACATATTATATAGTTCCCTTAAAAATAGGTAAGAATTTGAGAAATTCCCTTGAATCTGGCTTGTATTTCAGGAATAATTTTTGAAAGACCCTTTTAAAACATATATCTCCCCATAAATGAATGTAGGATTTTAGTTGGTTCATATATATATAACATTATAACAGAATATATTAGGAGTACATATGAATAAATAATAATTTAATTTAGGTAAGTAGACAATAAGAGTAACCCTAATGAAAATGGAGGTTTGGGTAGAAAACTCTTACCTTCAGTCTGAAGGTGTTCCTCAGTTGATCTTAATGACCTGAATAATCAAATTTAGGTTCATAAATGAATGATTCCAGAACCATCTATACATTTAATTGATTTATTATAACCTTGTTTAGGTTTATTCATGGCCTTTTTATGGGTTAAGAGATTCAATTTCATTGTTTGGGAGTGTTTTCTTCCTTGTTTTTGATGGTCGGTTTACTTATATTCATGTACGGATAAACATGTAGAAAGAGAATCGTTGTCCAGAATAGAAGTTATATGTTATTATTTAACAACCATAATATTACATGGTTATAAAAAAATTATGGTTATTGGGAGATAAAATGAATCATTATATAAAACTTTAAGGATAATTGTTTGGGGTAATTGGTAGTTCTTGATCAGAACGAAATAATTTTGATTTATAAATTAATATCATTTTTAAAAAAGGATTCCAGAACCTTAAAAAAGTAATAATAGATATATTATAGTCTTTTTCAACCATAAAAATGGTTTCATGACCGGAGTTTAAGATGGTAATAGAAATTTAAAACTCGTCGTCCTTTAATGTGATAAATTAATACATCTCGGATGGTGTTTTCATTTCTAGTATAAAAGAAGGGGAAGGAGATATGATGAAGAATTATTCCTTTATCATAAAAAAATTATATTAAATGTAAGTTATAGTATTCATCACAACATTTGGATGAAAGGAGGTTAGGAAATAAAAAGAAAAGAAAGGAACTTGAAATAAAAGAAATGAAAAGTGGAATTTACCTCTTAAAGATATGTTCCTTGAGAGCCTCTTTAGGGGAAAGGTTTTGGTCTTTTTATAATACCAAGAGCTGATAGACATTGAGGAGGATCTTGGGGGGATATTTGAGAAGAATTTATACAAGGAACAAGTCTTGAGAGGAGTGAAGTGAAGAGGGAGTGAGGGGGGGTTATAGTGGAGGAGAGGGGTGATTTTTTAATATCTTATTCATTATTTTATTATTTCTCTCAAGACAACCAATAGTATTGATTCATGTGAAAAAATAGTAATAAGTGAATTTGAGTTTGAACCAAGTGCGCCTACATCATCCATGATGCTATGAACAGTGAATTTAACTGATAATGTATATATACAGTAAATTACCATATTTTACTATTCATAAAAAATTTGAGTATTATAGAAAAAACCCAAAAATTAACCCTAACAATTTTTCAACGTGTAGAATTAAAAAATTAAATTCATTTTTTGAAGATAATTTTCTAAATATTATTAATTTTAATTTTTAAATAAAATCATAATTTAATATAAACATAACAATTTTAAAACTACAATTTGTTTTATAACACCTTGAAAAATTAATCAAGATCTGATTATCTTATAACCTTAATAAAATAAAGTAATAATTTGATTTCCTATTCATAAGGGTCATATTACTATTCATAATCATATGTTACTATTCACCAAAAATTAAGTTTGTCTTATTAGGCTCTAAATATCTTACTGAACGCAACCGTGTATGTCAGTTTTTCAAAATGCAAATCAAAGAGGTGGAAATTTTATGTTTACTGGCTTGGTTATAAAAAAGTGGTTTTTTGTGGTGACTCAGTGCTTAATGCAATTATTTATAAATCCTTAGGGTGTTACATTCTCCCCTCCTTACAAAAATTTCATCCTCGACATTACCATAATGTTACCTCACAAAAATATTTGGGTAGATCTTCATCATAAGCTCCTCAGGCTCCCATATTGTCTCTTCGATTTTATGATTTTTCAAATTATATTTACCAATAAAGTCACCTGATTCCTCAACACTTGTTCTTTAGTGTCCAAAATCTTGATAGGAACTTCATAGTAAGATAGTTCATGTTACAATTCTATAACTTCAGAAGTGAGGACATGTGTTGGGTCTGGCATGTACTTTCTCAGCAATGAGACATGGAATATATTGTGTACTTTATACAAGCTAGGATACATAGAAAAATCATATGCAAAAACTAAAATTCTCTCCAAAATTTAGAAAGGGCCTATGTACCTAGGTCTCAATTTCCCTTTCATCCCAAATCTTATAACACCATTCCATGGAGATACTTTTAATAAAACATGATCTCCCACATGAAATTCCAAATCCTTCCTTCAATTATCAACATAGATTTTTTTTCTTCTTTAAGATACTTTGATATGGCGTTGAATATTCTTTACATTTTCTATTTTTTCCTCCACAAGATCCAGACCCACAAGATTCCTTTCACTGAATTCATTCCAACATGTTGGTGTACGAAATCTCTTTCCATGTAATGTTTCATATGGTTCCATTTGAATGCTTGAATGGAAATTCTTATTGTAGGAAAACTCCAAAAAAGGTAAAAATTGATCCCATATACCTTTAAAATCAAGTTAGCATGATCTCAATATGTCTTTAAAAGTTTGGATTGTCCTTTCTGATTTATTGTCAGTTTGAGGGTGATTAGAATTACTCAATCAAAGCTCAGTATCCAGGGATTTCTGAAGACTTTTTCCAGAATTTCGATGTATATCATGGATCACAGTCAGACACAATTGAGAGAGGTTCTCCATGAAGTCTCACAACATCATTGATATAGAGTCGTGCAAGATGCTCTAATGGAAAATCCTCCCTTATAGTGGGGAAATGTGCAGATTTTGCAAGTTGATCCACAATTAACCATATTGCATCATTCTTTCTTGGAGTTTTGGGTAATCCAGTGACAAAATCTATGGTGATGTCATCGTATTTCCATGTAGGAATAGGTATAGGTTTCCTAACTCCTATTGGATATTTTCATTCGTCCTTCACTTATTAGCAGACTAAACATCTTGATACATATTCAGCAATTCCCCACTTCATGTTGTCCCACCAGAAATGTTCCTTCATATCTCTATTCATTTTAGTGCTACCAGGGTGTATAGAGAAATTAGAGCTATGGTCATCATCCAATAACTCCCTTTTTATCTCGGGTATAGAGGAAACACATAGCCTCTTCCCAAATTTCATAATTCCATCTTCACATACAAAGTTATCCAACTTCCCAACTTCCACAGAATTAATTTTCTTTTGAATTTTATCATTATCAGGATGAGAGATTTTAATCCTTTATAACAAATATGGCTGGTAAACCAATTGAAAATGTAATTATGTTTTATCTTCTTTGATAATTCCTATGTCCATCCTTATTAGATCCATGAATACAATATCCCTTTCAATCCTCATTTTTTTTTAAACTCCATGATCCTTCATGTTCAATGCATCAGCTGCCTTATTTTCCTTTCCTGGGTGGTAGTGTATGGAACAATCATAATCCTTGAGTAGTATGAGTCATCACCTTTTCCTCATGTTGAGTTATTTCTGTGAGAAGATATACTTCAGACTCTTTTGATCCGTATATATCTCTCATATTTCAATATAGAGATAGTGTCTCCATATTTTTAAAGCAAAGATCACAGCAGCTAACTCAATATCATGAGTATGATAGTTTTGTTCATGAATTTTTAGCTTCCTTGATTTATAAGAAATAACTTTATCATTCTACATAAGGAAACAACCAATTCCTTTCTTTGATGCATAACTATATATCAAAAACCCATCATTCCCCGATGGTAGATTTAGGATCAGAGAATTCACTAATCACCTATTAAATTCTTCAAAATAGTCCTCACATTAATTTTTCCATATAAACTTAACCCATTTATGTGTAATCTTGGTCATTGGGTTGGAAAAACAGGTGAAGTTATGAATGAAACACTGATAATAACCTACTAAACCAATAAAACTATGTACCATAGTTATGTTCATTAGAGTATGTCATTATTGAACAACCTTTATCTTTATAGGATCAATAGATATTCCATCCTTAGAGACAATGTTTCTAAGAAATGAAACTTATTGAAGCCCAAATTCATACTTTATAAACTTCCCATATAATTCACTTATTCTAAGAGTCTTCATAATAGTGTGCAAGTTATTTTCAAGATCTCCATAGATTTTGGAGTATACCAATATATCATCAATAAATACTACCACAAAGTCATCAAGATATTCCTTGAAATCCCTATTCATTAAATCCATGAAGACATGGGGTGTATTAGTTACTCCAAAAGGCATTAATGTAAAATCATAATACCCATACCTGGTTCAAAATTCTATCATTGGAATGTCTTCCTTCCTTACTGACAACTGAAGATATCCATATTGAAGGTCAATCTTCAAAAAATATTTGGCTCCATGAAGTTGATCAAATAAATAATCAATGTAAGGTAGGGGATATTTGTTCTTTATTATTATGGCATTGATCTCCCTATATTCAATTCACAACCTCATAGATCCATCATTCTTCTTAATAAAAAGGACAGGGGATCCCCATGGAGAAACACAAGGGTGAATAAATCTGTTATCACTCAATTCCTCTAGTTGTTTCTTCAATTATACTAATTCCACAGTGTCTATTCTATAAGGGGTCTTTTATATGGGCCTTGAATCTGGAATTAAGCCAAAGTAAAACTTAATATTCTACTCTAGAGATCCAGGTAAATCCTCTGCAAAGACATCAACATTTTATTTCACAATAGGTATGTACTTTATTTGAACATTCTTTTCCTAGACCTTAGTTATTTAATTCCCTTACTCCCCAATAATTGAATTTAGTGGAGCTACTGGTGGTGGATCTAGATGACAATCAGATGGTGATGTTTCTTCCCTAAAGATAATGGATTCCACATTGACCTAAAAATTGTAACTTCTTCTTACAATAAAATTTTCGCATCATGGTTCAAAATCCAATCCATGCCAAGGATTATATAAAATTCAAACATGGGTATGATAATAAAATCAGTAGATAAAGCATTTTTATATTCCATAATTGGGACTATTTGACACAAATTTCATGCAATGATACTTCCCTTAAGAGTTTTGACTAACAACTCCCTTATCAAATCAAATTGAAAATATCTAATTTTCTTGGAAAACTGAGAAGATATAAAATAATGTGATGATCCAGAATCAAATAAATCATTTGTTATTTTTGAGGAAATGATTAAAGTACCTACCACCACATCATTAGGAACTTCAACCACTGTAGTTGTGACCACATAATCTTGATCTTGCTCCATTTTCCTTCTTTGGGGAACATTTCCTTAACACCTATGAAAATCATTTGCATAATGTCTCCTCTCCCTGCAATTGTATCATTGAACATTGCTAGCTTCTTTCTTCCCCTTACAATCATGAGATAGGTGGAATTTTTCTCCACACTTGTAACAAAAACCCATAACCTTTATGAAAGTACAAGGGTGTCTCTTCCCACAATTGTCACATGGTGGAAGGTAAACTCTTCCCTTCTTCAACATTTCCTTATTTACTTTTCCAGAGTTTTCAACTACCCTCTTCTTCTCTTTATTTCCCTTAAATCATAATACTTAGAGAATTCATTTTCCATCTTGATATAACATGATACTATATATTCATATGATGAGAAACTTTGGGATACTAGATCCCTTCAGAGGAATAGTTTTAAACCATCAAATAATCGATCAATATTTCTCCTTGGATTATGTATGTAGTCTGCAGAATGTCTTTCTATCCTTGTGAAGTTAGCTTTATACTTTTCAACATTTTCATCCCCTTTTTGCCTCAGATTTAGTAACTACCTTTCCATATCTGCTTTCTGTTTATGAGGGAAGTATTTTTCTAAGAATATTTCCTTAAAATCCCTGCATTCCATTTCATCTATTTATTCATCCTCCTTTGTGTTTTGGATTAAATACCACCACTGATCTGCATCTCCTAATAGTCGAAAAACTTCCATGAAAACCTTCTCTCTTTCGTTACATCCCAACGTGAGAAATATCTTATCAAATGAACTTATCCACTGTTACTACGAATGGTTTTGTAGTCCCATTAAATGATGGAGGTTGTTGTCGCATAAAGAAATATAACATAGCTCTCCCACATTGTGGATCCGGATGCTCCGTACAGGTAAGGTCATTATTCATAACCTAATTCAGCTATCTCGGTATGGTTATAAGTTTCTCAGCACTAGTCACAGCACCAAATACAATATAATTATCTTGAATCGAAGGGAAATACTTATATGGTACATGCGCATTCATGAATTTTCTATTCCTTCCACTAGGTTCCATTTATAAATAATGGAATACATTAGATTATGTTATGAGTCATAATTTATAATCTCGACATAGAAAAATACTTAGCATAAATTGAAATTCTATACAAGGCTAATCTCATAATCATAAACATGGTTTCTTTGAGGAATATTTTACATCTAAATCCTTCATAATGGCTTTTAAATAAAATGTGACTTATCCTAAGCATATCCCCCAAGAGTGTCAAACTAGGTGCACAGTAAGGCCCATTTTCGTGTACCAGAATACCCTGGGTGAAGCCCAAAACTCCTTGTTGGAGTTTTCACTCCTAGGTACATCTGTGTCATAACCATGTCCACGTCCAATATCCAGACATGGATGTATTTTCTAGAAAGATCCAAATAATATATTCATAACCAAAAATTCCAGGATTTTCTTGTATGCTTGTCCTCAAAGACTATCTTAGGGTTTTTTCCCTAATCTACATTTTCTAAATCTAGTTTCCATGTTTTCTACTAAACTTCCTTTGATACCAACTGTAAGGACCTGACCCCATTTTCCTGGAGTCGGTCCATTATTTTATTTTATTTGAATATAAATAAGGAATATGAATCCTTAAGTACTGAGTAGTTTATTATATTTGGAAACAATATACATATATAAGTTCAATATTACAACTTTAAATGGAAAACAATGTAAAACTCCTTTGAAAACATCCATAAATCCAAGATTATTTCTGTATGTCATTCATAATATACCAATTAATGTCCTAGGAAAATTAAACATAAGAAAAGGGTGAGCTCAAATGATCCGTAAGGGTAAGCAATACTGTGGAAGATATCATAAACATAAATATTAGTCATAGCGAATAACTAAAAAACACATTCCTTTAAAATGAATTTGAACACATTATGGCGGGAATAAGAGATGAATAAAAAATTCCATAATAAATCATAATCATGGGTACTCTACAAGTTTAATAACCTTATGAACTTTAAATTACTAGTTTCATAATGAGGGAATGCATAATGTCGGACATCATAACCATACCATCAAGGCCTCGTGCCAAGACCATAAATAATCATTTTGTCAAGGTCTTGTTCCAAAACCGTAGTATGTATCATGAGACCTACTAATGCATAAAGGGGATAGAGAGGGACCCACCCTTCACTTACTTAGTCCAATTAATTATTCATATGAACGAGGATAAACATAAATAACATATACATTCATATTGAAGCAAATAACGTTCCCTGAACATTAAGAATAAACACTAACCATTTGGAGTAAATTGGTGAATGTTTTTAAGATAGCACATCCACAGTCAAACTAATCATTAAACATTAAATTAAATAAGTTAGATGAAATCATAAAATATTAATCCCAATAACACATAATAATCAATAAGAGTTTTGAAATAGATGAAGATGCTCTTTGAAAATCATCGAGTAATTCTTGAGATAAATACTCTTTTACTTTGAAAAGAAGAGTTATTTTGGAAAATTATCTGTATAAAACCAGAAGTAAAGTAAGATAGTATTTTAGTAATAAAATTAGTGTTTTTATAAATATAATCTTTTATAAAAATAGATTATAGAGTGTCTTTTAAAATAGGTAATAATTTGAGAAATTCCTTGAATCTGGCTAGTATTTCAGGAAAAACTTTTGAAAGACCCTTTAAAACATATAACGCGCCATAAATGAAATTAGGATTATGGTTGGTTGAAATATATATAAAATTATCATAGAATATATGGGGATTAAAGATTAATAAATAATAATTTAATTGAGGTATGTATACAATAAGAGTAACCCAAATGAAAATGGAGGTTCGGGTAGAAAACCCTTACATTAAGTCTGAAGGTGTTCCTCACTTGATCTTAATAACCTGAATAATCAAATTTAGGTTCATAAAAGAATTATTAAAGAACCTCATATACATTTAATTGATTTAATATAACCTTATTTAGGTTCATTCATGGCCTTTTATGGGTTAATAGATTCAATTTCATTGTTTGGGAGTGTTTTCATCCTAGGTTTTCATAATTGGTTTACTTATATTCATGTATGGATAAACATGTAGAATGAGAATGGTTGTCAAGAATTGAAGATGTATGTTATTAGTTAACAACCAGAATAATACTAGTTTATAAAATTAATTTGCTTATTGGGAGTGAAAAATAATCATTATATAAACTTTAATGATAATTTTTTGGGTTAATTGGTGGTTTTTGATCACAACAAACTCATTTTGATTTATAAATTAATATCATGTGTAAAAAATGATTAGAGAAACATAAATAAGTTATAATACATATATTATAGTTTGTTTCAACCATAAAAATATTTTCACGATCATAATTGAATATGGTAATTGAAATTGAAAACCCATCATCCTTGAATGTGATAAATTAACACATCTCAGATGGCATTTTCATTTCTAGTATAAAAGAAGAGGAAAGAAGATATGATGATGAATTATTTCTTTATCATAACAAAATTATAGTAAATGTAAGTTATTTGAGTCATCACAACATTTTTATGAAATGATTTTAGGAAAGAAAAAGAAAATAAAGGAACTTGAAATAAAAGAAATGAAAAGAGGAATTTACCTCTTGGAGTTATCTTCCTTGAGAGCCTCTTTAGGGGAGAGGTTTTGATCTTTTTATGAGACCAAGGGATGCCAAAAATGGGGGAGGATCTTGGGAGGATATTTGAGAATAATTTAGATAAGGCACAAGGCTTTAGAGGAGTGAAGTGAAGAGGGAGTGAGGGGGGTTTATAGTGGAGGAGAGGGGTGATTTTTCAATATCTTATTCATTATGTTATTATTTCCCGCAAGACAACCAATAGTGTTGATTCGTGTGACCCATAATAGTAATAAGTGCATGTGAGTTCAAACCAAGTGTTCTTACATCATCCATGATGCTAGGAATAGTGAATTTAACTGATAATGTATATATACAGAAAATTGCCATATTTTACTATTCATCAAAAATTCGAGTATTTCAGAAAAATCTCAAAAATTCACCATAACCATTTTTCGACGTGTAGAATTAAAAAATGAACTCCTTTTTTGGAAAATAATTTTATAAATATAATTAATTTAATTTTTAAATAAAATCATAATTTATTCGAAAAATAAAAAAATTTAAACTATAATTCATTTTACATCACCTTAAAAAATTAATCAAGGTCTCATTATCTTATAATCGTAAGACAATAAAATAATAATATGACTTAATATTTATATGGGTATTTTAATATTCACCAAAAAATAAGTTTGTCTTATTAGAATCTTAATATCTTACTAAACACAACTCTGTATGTCAGTTTTTCGAAATTCAAATCATAGAGGTGGAAAAATTATGTTTACTACTTATGTTATAATAAAGTGGTGTTTTGTGAAGACTTGGCGTTTCATGCATTTATTTATAAATCCTTGGGGTGTTACAGAACAAAAGTATCATATGGATGAAAATCCATACAATCACCTTTTTATAATAAAATTCTAAACTTAGCATTTATTAACCATACATTCACTTTCTTGAATGTAAGGTATGAACAGTAATTCCAGACTCCAATGTAGGGTTTCTAATCCATATGCTTGACAATTATTCAGATGTAAGGATGCCGATCCAAATTAAAACTTTTTAGAATAGATTAGGTTTGATACCAAACACAATCGTTAACTTTTCAGCATAACCTATTCATAATAAACCATACGCTCATTCGCTGAATTTAGGGCTTAAAATAGTGTTTCCAGAATGATTCCCGTAATTCTAAATTCCTTTAACCAAGATATAAATTCCTGCAAACTCACTTAAGAATACTTAATTATGAAAAAAAACAAGGGTATTTTTGAGAATAAAAATAATCATATATTATAAATTATTTTTGATTCAATACATGCCCAAAAATATACACCACACAAAATAAATGAGTGGTGAATTATAATATGTCTCCCAGAAATGAAAGAGATACTAGAAATCCCAAACCATAAGTCTCAACTTCCTTCATACATATTAATGAATCCTATATAATAAATATAAATTTATTATACATATAATACAGAACCATAATTATATATAAGATACCATATATTATTTACTTATGACCTTTTATTATCTGTTTACTAACAATTCCATATTAAAGTCATGTTTTGGGTAATAATGCTTTATTTTTCATGCATGTTTTGATTTATTATATTTTTTTGTTTTATTACATTGATCATGGTTCCATAATATCAATAATTATAAAAATGATATAAATATCAGATATAATCATTATATATGTATTTATATTAATCCATAAAAGTTAGATATAGATAATGAAATGCACTATTCCTAGAGACGGTGGGTCGTATGTACGCATGAACGTTGCTTCCATTTTATCGATGGATTGAAAGAAATAAATTTAAAAAACATATTACCAATAAAAAATAATTTTTATATCATACATATCACATATTTTCTTTAAAACCATACTTATTACCTTCCATGTAAGACATGAATGAATCACATCGCTTCGTGAGGCGGTGGTTCGCCGTTCACACGAGCGATGTTATCGTATTCTCACAAAATGGAAAGTAAAAAAACTTATATATGATATAATTAGTCCATATCTATAATTATGTTATAAATTTAATATATATAACTTATATCCATCATAATACCTAACCGTGAGAGGTGGTAATAGAAAAATGAATGACATCGGTTCACGAGGCGATAGTCCATCATACACACGAATGAAGATTCTGTAACCCATTTGATGGAAGTGGAAATGGTTTATGGTTATTATATTAAAATAATAACAAATACTTATATAGTATATAAACATTTTATTATATTATAAGTGTTAATACAGAATTAAATGGGGAAAAATAAGAAAGAAAAACAATAATCTTAGTGAAGACAATTACCTTTGCTTAGAAGTACCTCCGTTGGATCTCTTATTAAAGACCCAAGTGTTGGACTTTTGGGAGGACCATAATCTCAAAAAAAAGGATGTAGATATTGGGGAGGGATTTTTTCAGGGGTTTTTGTAACTATATAGATTGATAGGTGTGAATAAGTGGAGATTGGTGGTGGCCTTTTACAACTAGGGGAAAGGAACCCACTTAGAAACTACTTGGAAATTTCCCAAAAGAATCAAAAATAAGAAGTCCATTAAAAATAAAAAATCATCCAAATGTCCATATATTCAAAATTATGAAATATAATATTTAAATATTTCCATCCAATAGTAATTTTACAAGTGTTATATTTATTTTAACCCTTATCTTCTTATTTTAACTCCTAGTAAACCCATTTTTACCTTAACCACGGTAATTAATTTTTACTATTTTCACTATTTATATTTGTAAAAATTTAATTTGAGAATATAATATGATTTAAATTATTATTATTCCAAATATGGAATAAATTTTTCCAAATTCAGTCCACAGAATCAGAAAAATTTAATTTGAAATTAATCCTGTAAGCGTAACGAGAAAGCGGGTTTTCAAAGAGAAAATAATCAAAAGTTTAAAAAGTTTTTATATAAAAATTCAATATGAAAATTTTTCCAATGAAAAAAAAATTATTAATAGATATATAATTTAAATAATATTAATTTAAAACTAATTTAACATATTATTTAACTTTATAAATAATTTGAACGAAAATAAAGTTTTCAATTAAAATTCGGTATTTTTAACTATTCATAACAAAAATTAATCTTCTTAGAAAATTCTAAAAAAATCAGTATATAATAATTTTTAAATGATTATTTTAAAAATTAATTTTATTTTTTCAAATAAATTTTCTAAAAGTGTCAAAATATAGTTTTAAAGAATTCTTCTAAAAGCGACAAAACTTATTTTTAGAAAATATTGTTTTAAGCGTAAAATAGGATTTATTCTTATATCTTACCAAGAAAAAAAATAAGATGAATTTTAAAAAATTTATTAAATATATAATATTTAAATTTCATTAAAATCATTCACTAAAATTTATTTTTTTAATTTATTTAGTTGAAACATGTTTTTGTGCATAAACATAGATTTTAAAAAAAAAATTCCTTTATTTTCAAATGGATTTTATTTTAATTTATAATTAATTGGTATTCAAAGAAATAATTTTATATAAATTTTTAAACCATATTGTTTAATAATTCATTTTATCCTAGTCATACCAACCATTCTAATGGTTAGTTGATATCTATCATATTTTTTTAAAGGTAATGCCCTGGTCAACGACCAAGACAGAATTTATTAAAGACAAGCAATAAAATTAAAAAAGTCTGAAAGAGGGGATTTTATTACAATATTTAGCAAGGAGAGGGAGGAGATCATCCGGAAACTCATCAGACCACGTAATGGGCAGGCTGATCCCCTTGTTGGCAGGACCATCTGCCACCATATTAGCTTCACGTTAGGAATGGGTGGCAATATATCTGATTTTCAGAAGCGAGTTCAGGCAGATCTTCCAACTCATAGTAAGGGGCCAGTAGAGGTGAATGTCCCCATTCCAAATTGCGTGAACAATGGTGGTGGAGTCACTTTCAATCCAAATTTTTTTCCATCCTTTATACTTAACAAAGCGGATGGCATGGATGAGAGCCAACATCTTAGCTACATGGGAGGAGGTGACCCCACAGCATCCATAGAAACAACCAAGTCAGTGTCCTTTGTAGTCTCTGAGGATTTCTTCACAACCCGCAGGGCCTGGATTTCCATTGGAAGCTCCATCTACATTGATATTGAACCATCCGGGTAGCGAGGCTTGCCAGAATACCTCAAGAAATCGTTTTGGGTGAGAAAAAATGCCTTCAATCTTCAGACGTCATGGGATCATGAAATCACTGATCGAGTTGTCACAATTAGCTTTATGGATTGAGGCAGCATCGTTAATGGCAATCAGAATTCTCGTATGACCTACAATGAGATTGGGCGAGTGATTATTGTCAATAATGGAATTTCTATTATACCAGATAATGTGTAGAAGCTCCTCCGCATCATATAGGAAGAGGTTTTTGACTTATTATAAGAAGTCAAACTTCAAACAGTGCTTTAGCTGGAAGAGAATATTGTCAGAAGAAGGCCACCTGTAATAAAAGATGTCAGCAATAAAATTCCACATAGAAAAATCCATAGTATAGGATAAAAATAGATGGTTTATATCCTCTCGGTGTTGATGAGAGAGAGGGAATTTAGAACAGAGATGAATTCCAAAAGATTGGAGACAAGTCTCAGTAGGGATATGATTGTGCACCAAGTGCCAAATATGATTAAGCCTAGAAGTTTTAATCTAAGGTTATTTAAAAAACATTAACCAAGAAAATTCAGATTCCAAGTCCGAGAAATAATGATTGTAAAAAAATTAGTCTAGAATACCATTGTGAGCCGGTTCCCAACCAAGAAAGTCATCATAATTGGAGAATGGGTGACCATAAACCACATGCATGATAGAGTCTGATAGTTCCAAGGTTCTGGATTGCATCACTTCTTTTATAGTGCAGTTAATGCTATCTGGGGAAGTATTAGGAGGAAGCATGGAGATAAGAGGGGAGCCAGTCCAGTTATCCAGCCAAAAGATAATGGTGGAGTCTAGGCTAACCAACCATCTAGAGTTATTCCTGATGTGGACAAATAAGTTTCTTATGGAGGGCCAAAGAGAAGATTGGATATAGTTTAGATTCCCATTTTTTAACCTCATAAGAAATTTATTTCTAATGAAATCAAGGGAGTCAGATGTATTATTGATTAGTCTCCAAGTGAGCTTAGCTTGGAGGGCCTCATTGAACAATTTGAGATTTTTAGTATCAAGGCCACCCTTCTCAAGAGGGGTGCAGCAGGTCGATCCGAGAATGGTAACAAGTTTCTACTCAATGATGCTACCAGTCCAAAAAAAACATTTGATATGCGTATTGATTCTCTGGAGAAGACCAATAGGTCGTTTTTAGATCATGAGGGAATAAACCAATTCGGAGATAATGATGGATTTCACAAGTCAAATCCTACCAACCATGGACAGGGATTTCCCTCTCCAGGCAGTAAGTTGGTTAATCACCTGATCAAAAACAACATTAAAATAAATAGCTTTAGGCCTACCCAAAAAATGGGGACTCCCAGTTAAGTGAAAGGAACATAACCTTCCTTGGTGCCAAGATTTTCTATAATGTGACATTTCTGAGAGAGGGGGAAGAATTTTCCAAAGAAAATAAAGGATTTATTCCAACTGATGGATTGACCTGAAACCACTTCATAGTGGGATAATGATTTTTTAAGTTTAAGTACATTCCATTTACTTCCATTGAGTAAATAGATTATGTCATCGGCATGAAGATGATGGGTCAGGATAGCTAGATTCCTAGATGCTGAGATGGGTTTATGTTTACCTTGATGAACAAGATAGGAGAGAAATATACTAAGGTAGTCTTCTGAAATAGTAAAGAGAATGGAAGAGAGAGTATCACCTTGACTAACTCCTTTAGTGCATTTAAAATATCCCTTGGGAGAGCCATTAAAAAGGATTGAGATTGAGGAAGAGTTGAAGAGAGAGTGAATCCTACTAATGAAGATATCATTAATGCCAAAATCTTTGATAACTTTGAAAATGAAAGACCAGTCAATAGTATCAAAAGCCTTCCTAACATCAAATTTAATGGAAATTTTTCTTCCTCATGAGACTTTGTTTAGAGATTTGGTGCATTCTGAAGCAAGGAAAATGCAGTCTTGAATGGATCTACCTTTGATGAAACCAAATTGATTCCAGGAAATAATTTATTTATATAGAGAAGAAAGTCTATTAGCAAGAAGCTTGGTAATGATTTTATAAATAGAGTTGATTAGATCAATGGGTCTAAAAATATGGATTTCAGAGGCATTGGTCACCTTTGGAATTAAGGTGAGGAATTGGGCGTTTAGACCATAAGGAAAGGATCCAGTCTTAAAAAAATATTTAACAAGTTTGGAGACATCAGTGTGGAAAACCTCACAGTGATGTTGAAAAAAACCATTATTGAAGCCATCAGGACCATGAGCATTGTCAGTATTCAAACTGATGATCATGGCTTTGAGTTGATATCTATCATATTAAATAATAATATTTTAATAGCATGTTAGGTTTCGTTAAAACAAGACATTACACGTAACACAATATACAATCAGTGTTGTGAATAATGAAAGATAAATTAAATTTTGTAAGTAATGAAATCTAAACATGGTGTTTCATGTAACAAAAAATATAAAATATATTAAATTTATTTGAAAAAATAATAATAATTTCCAAAATACTAGTGTGTTACATTCTACCCCCCTTATAATGAATTTATCCATTTAAATTCATCACTTTTGTACCAAAAAACTAAGGATACTTATGTCTCATTATATCCTCAAGTTCCTATATAGATTTCTCAAGCTAGTGGTTTCACCACAAAACATTAACTGGGTGAGTGGTATTATTTTATATAACTTTATCTATATTATCTAGAATCTCAACTGGTTAGTTTTCCCTTAATTCTTCTATGGAGAAATTTGTAGAAAGACCTTATCACCATCATTAAATTCTAGGTAGCATAGATTATTATCATCATAACATTTCTACCAAATTTTTTTCCCTTATGTGTTTCTGAATAGCTCTAACCTTCTCTTCCATCTCATAATATTTCTCAAATCCAAATAGATTTATTTCTGCAACTTCATTCTAGTATGTTGGAGTTCTTCACTTCTTTCCATAAAGATCTTAATAAGGAGTCATATAAATTCTCAAGTGAAATATATTGTAATAAGAAGACTCAACTTGAGGAAGGTGTTGATCCCAACCACCTTTTAAATCCATAGAAAAATATCTTAGCACATCCTCTAGGGTTTGAATTGTTCTCTCTAAAGGACCATATTTCTAAGGATGATATGTAGTGATGAAACTCAAATATTTATCAATAGCTTGTTGAATACTTTTCCAAAACATCAAGATGAACTTTATGTCTAAATCATATACAATTGAATATGGTTCCACATGAAACCTTACCACATCCTTAATGTATATTCTATAAATTAGATATAAATATAAGTCTTATATAATAGCAAAAAAACATGATAACTTCATAATATGGTCAACTAAAACCCATAATTACCTCAACGATAAAGATAAGATAAAACCTAAAGGTTACTAGTGCCTTTAATCATATGCCCAGAAGGTGTAAAGTCAATCCTACTAAAATAAATTTTTCAATAAAACATATACAAAACCAAAGTGATGTATTGCAATAAATGTCTCCTAAAATATCCTTAATATTGATAAAGTTATATCACATAAAGCCTAAAAGGGGTGTAAATGATTTTGAACTTATCATCAACCTTAAACTCATAAACCCATAATGGTATCCTCAACTCTTAAGTTAATCTTACCTAGATACATATATGCTTCCAAATATAAATAGTTCCTTTGATGTTTGTATGATTATTATAACCAAAATACCATTGATAAAATACTTCTAAAATATAATTATTGAATCTAAATACATAAATACTTCAATCCTTTCACTTAAATTATTGTTATGGAATAGGTACATCCTTGGTATATAATTTAATTCTTAGGTCATTGAATTGACTTGGAGAATTCCCAAGTTCCCAACACATACGAAATTGAACTCCATGAAAAATTTTCACTATATAACCTTATTTTCCTCATAGATAACATCTTCCCCTCCATTTGAGACATTTCTCTGGGTTCTTTTTCCCACCTTCTTGATATGTAGGAAGATTAATCTTATTTACTCTATGTTTATTACCACATTAACTTTAATAAAAGTACATATTCTTATTATTTGATGAGTTAAAAATCTCACCTAAGTTCATGTTGTTAATAATGTATCATAATAGATTATTAGGAATAATAATAATATATTTCTCTCTAGTCATCAATGATCATCGTCTATTTAAATCCTTCGTGATGGTTTGTAAAGAGCTTGTGAATTTACAAAGCATATCCCTTGGGAGTGTCAGACCAGGTGATGATTGTGTCCAGCTCAATGAACCCTTTTCATAGTTATTACCCCTAGGTACATCTTTTTTAGAGCCACGCCCACTTTTAGTATCTATAAAGGGATGTAATTTTTTAGAAACCACTTGTTATATCCTTTACCAAAATTCCAGTACATTTTCCTATATTTGTACTCATCCTAAAACTTATCCTTAGATATATCCCTAGAAATATACTTATAAATATCCCAAGGAATATCACTAAAGTTTTCTCATCCTAGTTTACAAATATTAACTAAACCTATTCTATGATACCAAATATAGTGACCCAAGATTTTCATATATAGATATTATATCTTTTTAGAGGAATTTTCAATAGATTACACAAACACACATTTGAGGACCATAATAGTTTAGTATCTTTAGATACTAGGTACACAATCTTCTACTTTGGTGAAATATCTTCAATATACCCCAAAAAGATAATCTCGTTTAGTAATCTTTACAAATATACCCTACTTAAACCCTTTATTCATAACCTAGGGAAAGGAAACATAAGAAAGGGTGATCTCATCTACTCAGTAATGGTAAACAAGTGAGATGCATAACCATAACATGAACATAAGGGTATGATAACATGTGAATAACATTTTAAAACCATAACCTTCATATCAAAGATCATAATGTTGATTTATGGCATAAAATATTGGTAGTTTATAAGACATTAATCATAAGGGAATCAAATAACATGAAACATTTGACCATAAAATTGGCATTAGACATGGATTTTTGGCATACACATAATATTATAACATTGTGAACATGTATAAATACAGACAGACCCACTTATTAAATTAATGACATTAAATTAGGCCCTCACATAAACATATGTACATACAACCAGATCCACACATAACACTATATATGTGAACAAAAGGTCTATGCATAACACTATGAACATGTAATTAGGTTCATGAATAACATTTTGAACATGTAATTAGGTTCACGCATAACATTTTAATCATGTAATCATGTTCAAACATAATATATTTACTCATGAGATGTCCATATTTACTCAATGTACTAAATGGAGATACAGGTCCCACAAATCTCATAATGAAAATCATATGTATGTATCCATAAGATAAGAAAACATTCATCATCTAATAACACAAGAAATGAAATGGTTTTCATAAACATTTCTTCATATAATAACTTGTGTAAACGAGAGAGTTTTTATAATCATTTCATTATTTCATCATATCATAACCCATGGAAAAAGAATCTAGTTTCATAAGAATTTTATCATGGTATAACCCATGGAAGAGAAAAATGTTTTATAAATATATTTTAATCATAAACATAAACTATTAAGAGAAAAAATAAGAATTTTATACATGGATCATATCCCTAATAAATCAAAAGTTACATTAAAGGATGTCATCTTATATAGAAAACTATTTTGAATGATAAATCACTTGAAATGTTTTTTGAGGAAAATAACATTTCTTTAAAAATAAATTTTTAAAAGTAAAACATTTTGAAAATAATTTTATTTTAAAATAAACTTTAAAATTATAAATTAATATTTTAAAATTATTTAAAACATTTATTGAGGAAAATATATTTTCCACTTTGAAAAACACTTTTTAAAATATATAACATTTTCAAAATCCTTTTCACTTTGAAATAATTTATTTAAAATATATAAAAAATAAAATATTAAGGGAAAAAATTATTTAAAAATAAATTTTAAAAATTATAAGGGAATCATGAAATAATTTATTGGTCATGAAAGTGATAAATAATATTCATGTCGTTCATGTCAAAAACAAATATTATTTTCATATTTTTGTTAAAATCCAAATGTGAATTGCTTGTAAAATCACATAAATATTACTTTTAAAACATTTAATAAAAATTCAAGAATGAATAAAAAAATTATTTAATAAAGCATTTTAATAAAGTTAAAAACATTTTTAGAAAACATGTTTTTGCCGAAGAGAGAAATAAAGATGTTTTTTCTAAAAAAAATATGTTTCAATTATTTTAAGAAAAAAGAGTTTAACAAGGTAATATCACTTTAAAATATAATTTATAACCATATTAGAATAAAATTAATGATAATTAGTTATATTTATATCATAATAATTTAACAATGAAGACTTAATCATAAGCAATCCTGATAAATGATGATATTGTAACATAAAACCTTTACCACTTTGGTAGCATTTAAAACATAATACCCATGAAAGAGAGATCATAAAATTGATATGTAATCCCAATAATTTTCAATATAATAATAATAAAATAAATTTTTGGAAATTATATGTACCACATCAAAGAAATGTGTGGTGAATATGGCTTGTGTCTCATAGAAAATAAAGGTGAGACATAAATCTCTTACCACTTTAGTAACATTTTGAATTGTAATCCCCAATAAATAATAACATCAAATAAAAATTTAAATATCATTAAAATAATTGTATTGATGATATAACATGTAAAATGGTAAGTATATACATCACACAAAAGAAATGAGAGGCAAATTTTCTTTTGTCTCCCAGAAATAAAAGAGATACTATAAATCTATTACCTTAAGTCGAGACTTCCTTCATGCACATTAAAACATCTTGTATAATAAATATAATTTTATTATAAATATAATAAATAACTATAATAGTATATATCACACCATATATTATTTTCTTATGGCCTTTTATTACCCGTTTATTAACAACTCCATATTAACTTCGTGTTTCGAGCAATAACTGCTTTGTTTTTCATGCATGTTTTGATTTGTAATATTTTTGGTTTTATTAATTTGGTAATGGTTTCATAATATCTAGAATTATAACCCCAATAAAAATATATTATATATTAATTATATATGTGTTTATATTAATCCATAAAAATTAAATATAGAAAATGAAATGCACCGTTCGTGAATACGGTAGGTCGTATGTATGCATGAATGTTGTTTCCATATTCTCAAAGGATTAAAATAAAGAAAGATAAATAATATATTAAAAATTAATAATCATTTATATCTATATTATAACACATATTTTCATTAAAAATATCTTTATTACCTACCATGTAAAGTTTGAATAAATCACATCACTTCGTGAGGCGGTAGTCCACCGTACAAACGAGCGATGTTGTCGTATTCCCACAAAATAAAATGTAAAAATGTTACATAATATATAATGAATAATGAGGTATAATTATGTTATAAATATAATATATATACTTAATATTCATCATAATACCCAACTATGGTAGGTGGTAATAGAAAAATAAATTACATCGGTTCGCGAGGCGATAGTCCGCTATACACCTAAATAATGATTTTGTAACTCATTTAGTGAAAGTGTAAATGGTTGTGGGTTATTATATTAACATAATAACATATAATTATACAGTATATAATAGTTTTATTATATTATAACTATTAATTAATAATTAAATGTGGAAAAATGAGAAAGAAAAAGAAGGATCTATGTTAATACAATTACATTCACTTAGAAGCACCTCCTTCGGATCTCTTATTAAGGACCCTAGTGTTGGTCTTTTGGGAGGACCAGTTGCTCTAGAACATGTGTAAGGATGTTGGGTAGGAATTGTTTTAGGGTTTTTTCCAAAATATATTGATTTATATGTGTGAATAACTGGAGGTTAGTTATGGCCTTTTATAAGTGTGGGAAAGGAACCCACTTGGAAACTACTTGAAAATTTCCCAAAATAATCCAAAATATAAAGGTAATTCTAAAGAAAAAAGCTTACAAATTTCTATATATTCTAAATTTGGAAGGATAATATATACATATATCCATAAAATATGAATTTTATAAGTTTTATATTCATTTTAACTCTTATCTTCTTAGTTTAACCCTAGGTAAACTCATTTTTACATTAACAATGGTAATTAATTTTTATATTTTTCACTATTCATTTTGGTAAAAAAATAATTTGGCCTTATTAGATAATATAAATTATAATGATCTAAAATATGGAATAATTTTTTATAAATTCAATTCACAGAACTATAAAAATTTAACTTAAAATTAATCCTGTATATGTGAAGAGAAAACAGGTTTTCAAATAAAAAATTTTAAAAGTTTACAAAGTTTTTATATAAAAATTAAATATAAAAATGATTCAAATGAACTAAATTGAATTAATAGATTTATAAATAATATTAATTTAAAACCAATTTAATATATAATTTAACTTTTTAAATAATTTGAACAAAAAGGAATTTTTCAATTAAAATTTAGTATTTTCACTATTCGTCAAAAAAATTATCTTCTCAAGAAATTATCAAGAATTCACCATAAAATAATTTTAATAAGAATATTTAAAAAAATTATTTTATTTTATAAAATAAATTTTCTAAAAGTGTCAAAAATAAGTTTTAAAATATTTTTTCAAAAGGTGAAAAAAAACTTTTTAGAAAAATACATTTTTTAAACATAAAATTGGATTGATTATTATGTATTTTATAGAAAAAAAATTAGATGAATTTTAAAATTTTTATTGAATATATAATATATAAATTTCATTAAAATCATTCAAAAAATTTATTTGTTTAATTTATTGAAGTAGAGCGTGTTTATGTGCATAAAATATATTTTTTTCATAAAAATATTTCCTTTGTTTTTAAATTGTTTTTACATTAATTTATAATAAGTTTTTCATAAAAGAGATCATTTTATATACATGTTTATACCATGTATTTTCATAATTCAGTTTATCTTATTCATACACACCATTATAATTTCTAGGTGATAACTATCATATTAAATAATAATATTTTAATAGTATTTCATATTTTGTTTCAACTCGGTGTTGTGTGTAACACAAGCTATAGTCAATTTTTCATGTAATACAAGCTAAAATTAGTGTTTCATATAATTAAATCTAAACATTGTGTTTTTTGTAAAGAAAAATATCAAAAAGATTTAATTTATTTGAAAAAATAATAATTCACAAAATATCAAGGTGTTATAGTTTTTGTGATAATAGTGGTGGAATGGGGTTTTGATTGTAATGATTATGGTGGAATGGTATATTAGATATGATGATGGAGGTGGAATTGGGTGTCAATTATGATGATGATGTTGTCATGATATTGTATACATGAATTTATGCTTAATGGTGTGTAACATCGAGGCATCCAAGATGAGTTCAAAGCTGGGATTTCTCATCGATACTTATTTCTAGATTGATGCTCATGTTATATACAATGGTTGACTATTATTTATATTACTTATTTCCAAATATAGGATTTAGATTAATTTTATTAACTATGAGTGCATATTTTATTTGGTAGATTAGGCTAATTCCTATAGTACCCATATTTTAGACAAATTATAACTGAAATTATAAAATAATAGGGTTGGTTCTTGATGCTTATATGGTGATAACATACTTGAGAATACGAGAAAAGAATAAACAGTTTCATCATTACTTATCTTAGAAGATTAAAATTTTATTTTCAGAATAAAAATTAAGAAATAATAATTAATGTCCAATTAATTGATTAATATTGAACTTGATGCTTGTTTTCTTGATTGATATCTTGAATTGTGTAGTGGCAGTTGGGTATCCTATGTGACGATAGCAACAAATTAGCCTAAGGATAGGTAATTTACCTTAGTATGGTTGTAATATATATTTACTTTGTATGTTTTTTATTTCATCTTCACCCCCACCCATTTCAGAATCGAAATAAAAAACATGATGTTCTGGGGGTATTTCCCCTAACACATAGGTTTGTGAGGATACAGATGGATGACTACCCCTCCCTCTCTCTCTATCCTCGGATATTGTATAACATGTGGTTATTCACAGGGTTTATTTCCCAAAAATGTGTGATATATGTTGTGATGGCTTGAGTTTTTCATGTATACTTGTATCTAGTCATGGTGGATCTAACTTCCAATGGGTTTACATGCATGGTTTGTGATAGATTAAGGTATAATGCATGTACAAGGGTTTTGTATTATATAGTAATGATGGTGAGATAGATATGTTGATTGATGCTAGAATAAGATATTGTGCCCCACATAGGATAAGGGTAGGTAGGGTCGAGGCCTAACTCACATCATAGATAACATGATTTGTAGATGGGATGGGAGAATATGATGTGTGATGTTGGGGTATGAGAGTAGTAAACCAGTGGGGATTTAGTTATGGGGTACCCATTTATATATATATATATATATATATTATCAATATTTTATTTAAAATTGTTTATGTTATTTGGTGAGTGATCCCTCTTAATGATGGTAAAATAATATCAAATATATTTAGGTGACTAGTTAGTTTCATTTTTTTACTCATTGTGCTTTTGAATTCTTCTTTCACATTTTTTATGAGAGGTTTTAGGGATGATCCTATCGAGTATACATTTTATGATCACCTTATATATATGTAAACTATTTTTCAGGTCATCATAATATGATTGGTGATCAAATAATAAATTACTAGTCTGAGGATTTGTTCATAAATAATTGGAGCTTTGTGGTCACTACCAAGGATTTATCTATTTGTTATTTTTTTCAATTGTTCTATTTGTATCATGATTTATATTACATCACATTATGTATTGGGTTTTCATATTTAGTTAATATGAGAAATATTTTTTTGGTGGTTATCTTATATTATCTATTATATATCAACTATTTATGAAGGAAATTCCTCACATGAGTATGTTTATATACCCTTAGTGTTAGTCACTAACCTATATCTTATTGGAGGTGATCTTTTTGGGTTATTATTTATATTCCTTCATGGTCAACCCAGGAGGGTTTCCTTTGGAGGGAGGATGTCATGATAGAGTGGTAAAAAAGGTGATAGTTAGGAGATGGGATGGAGTTTATATTAAGGCATTAGTGAGGATGCAAGGGTTGTTAGGGAAAAAATTAGCTAGGATTTGTATGTACTATAAACAAGGGATACTGGTTAGGACATGTTGTTTTGGGTTCCCCTTTGATCCAATGCAGGGACCTTCATGTTTTCTAGACATTCTAAGTGAATTGATGCTGCTTATGGAGTAGATACCTAGGAAGGGATCATGTATCATGATTTTATGTGCTTGTGTTTGAACTGGGTAGACAATAGGAAATATGTTAAAATGAATTGAAATAATTAGACTAAAATAATTGGTTTCCTAGTTTAGGAGTCCCTAATGTGTTTTCTTTTGTAAGAGTGGATCCATCTCAACATCCCCATCAGGTTCATGTGAAATACATTCAACAAGATGTGTTATAAAATCTATGTAAGAGTGTATGATGATAATGAAAATTATTGAAGAAGGATACTCTGAGAGTTCCAATTCCAAAGTCTGAGTAATCTATTTTATATAATGGGATAGATGTTTTTTTATAGGATGTGATGATAGCCTTTTATTTGAACCATGCTTGGAGAAAGCATCAGGTTTTATCGGTCGGTCGGAATGGCCCGAAGTCCTTCATTTTTTATTATTTTTTGATAATCTACCTTTCAAGGGATGAGGTGGGACCCTTACAAGGCCTGAAGGCTCAGAGATAATTAAATGACCCATAGGTCTTAGAGGAAATATTCTATGACATTGTTCTTGTCATTATTTAACTCTCTCCTTGGGCTTAGTGATGTGAATATATGGTCTAGGGGAGGGGTTTATATCATTATATTTATCCTATACTCTTATCTCAGGCCTAGTGTCACAAATATTTGGTCCTAGGGGAAGGGTTTCTTGTATGTATTCCTTGGTTTTAATCAATATAATCTTCACTTAGTCTATGTGATATGGGCCTTGATTCAGTGAAACAGAATATCATATGTCTACCATTAATTTAGTTTTTTCCTAGTATTATATTAATCTTTCACTATGTTGTAAATTATATTCTTGTATGTTGTGGGTTTTGCATGTGATTGTGTTTATTATGTGGTTATATCCTTGTGTTCTTACATCTCTAGAAGGGATTTATCTTTTCTTAGTATTGTGTGATATGACCTCAAGCATATGTAAAGTGGGGAAACTTCACCCATCATGACAAATTATTTTTTTTTGATGTTTTTTAAAACCATTAGGGAAAGTTAGTGTGGGACAAAGAAAAAAATATCATGGTGTAGTGGATGGGTTCCTTTGATTTGTATACTTTCAATAATTCTGTTTTTGTTAATATTTGTGCATTTTTTTGTTGAGGAATATTAGGTGATGCTAATTTAAAAATCCTAAAAGAATTTAAGTGAACCTATTGTAAATGGTAAATGGAACATTAAATATTTTATAGTTTTTATATGAGTGTGTTCCTAGTAAATGTAGATTTTTAACAAAATTATAAAACTTTAAAGTTGGGTAGTGGAACGTTCTAACCTTGTATTTTATTTATGATTTATTTCATATATTAAATTATTTTCTATATTATTTTTTTTGTATTAATCTTAAATTGGTAATGTGTGTAGTAAATAAATGTTAGTGGTATAAAAATAATGTTATAAAAGTGTGTAGCTTTTCTATATATTTGATTTATCATGAAACAATTGTTAAATATTAAATAATAGATATCATTATTAGAGTGTTTAAAATTTCTCACAATTGGTTTAACATGAATCATGTTATGTTTTAGTTATAGTTTTGGGTGGATTTTTTATTTTTATGAACCATGGAAAATAAAATTATTTACTATATTGGAAAAATAAGTCTTTTTACTTGTGATAAAATGCTTTTAAATATTTAACCTGATAAAAGATTCTTTAAAATTTACTCTAACCATGTTGTCTTTAGATAAATTTACTTCTTGATTTTTGATGGTTTTTTTAATAATGTTCAGTGAGACACACTTGAAAAAAATGATTTTTTGGTAACATTTGTTCTTAAAATAATTTCAATCTTCCATAAAACTTACTCTTATTTTGAAAATATATTTTTAAAATTTGTTGAGAATGTTTTCATAACGAATATTTTGATAAAAAAATTATTATGGAGAAGTATGAAAAAGGTTTTTCATTTAAGGGTTCTCATTTAAATGTTTTCTAACCTTATTAAATTTTAAATACAAGAAACTTAGTGAAAGTTTTAATTAGCATGCTTTTGAATTTGATATGTTTTAATTTGAAATTTTTTGATACATGACTAACAAGTAAACAATAATTTTGAAAGAATGTTAATGTATTGAACTCCTAAACTTGTCGCACTTAAATAATTGTGGTAAGTATCATATATAATATTATTAATAAATTATTTTGAAAGCATTAAAATCTACTTTGTTCATGATATATTGAGAATGATAAGTTCTGAATATTATGAATTAAATTTTTAATCATGATAAATGATGCTAAAATATGTATAGATTTTAATTTTTATTTAATTTTTTGATATAGTAATGATTTATCCCATATAAAGCTCTACATTTCATGTTTAAATTGAAGTAAAGATATTGTTTTTTAAGGTTTTTTCTTCTATAATTTTGTTTGTTTATGCATTTCTTGATGGATTTATTTAGGATATCTATGTGTAATTTGATGTGATTTTGTGATCTTACATGGGAATGAGAGTCAAACATACATGATCAATATTCCAAGTTTTATAATGATTGATTTTTTTAGGATGAATTATTTGCTATCATGTTGTTATAATAGATTGATTATCCCACTTGATGTAGTGTTTTACTAATTTCCATGTACCTATTTGATAGATATATCCCCCAAGATATTTTTTTAAGACTCTTTTAAAGATTTTTTGGGGTTATTCACTTTGTTCATCAAGTGTGGTTGATGTGTTCTAAATATAGTGAAATGCTTGAGAGGTTTATAATGGGGTGGGTGATTTATTCCCCATACTTTTCCTCTCCTTACCAATTTTTTTTTAATTCTTGAGGGAAAGAATTTATTGAGAGGTATCTAAAGTAAAGGTTTAGAATATTCCTAAGACATCATTTTTCATTCTTGGATACCAGGTAGTTTAGAAGAGTTTTCATGTTTTAATAAGTGGTTTAGAAATTGTTTTTCTATTATATAGGTAATTTTAATGTTTTAAAAGTTTATTTATAAAAAAAATTGGATGTTTTTAAAGTGATTCTAATATTTTGAAAGTTTTTTTCATTTTTGAAGTAATAATAATCTATTTTATTAATTAATTATAAATTAATTTAATTATAAAATTAATATTTTCAATAAAATATTTAACCTTATACGCGATTTTGAAGTTATGTAAAGGTAATTATGGCCACATGTAAGGTATAGCCACTGATTTTATGTATTGTGTAAAGGTACCTCCCTAGTTTCATAAAGGTACCATCAACATCCTAAGTCGTGCATAAGGGTATCTCTATTCTCATGTAAGGGTAGCCTAGTTTTAAAATAGGTTATTTAAGGGTCCTTTTAAGTTTCTAAAACTTACATAAGGGTACTTCCTATCTCATGTAGGTCAGACTGATTTTTTTTGTGTTATGTAAGGATAATTGTGACTTCCTTATTATTATGTAAGGGCCCATCTAGTTTTCCAATACCCATGTAAGGGAAACTAGACACGTGAGGGAAAAAACATTTTACCCTTACACAGTGTATACCCTATACATAAGGGTAATGTTATAAATTTAGAAAATTTGTATTTTCCCTATATTATGTATCATTATCATCAATTTCCATTTTTAATGGTTTTAATTATGAAAAATCAAGGATTTAACTATCCGTTGACCCATTTCCATTAAATCAAATTTTTAATAAGATCTAAATGTTTAGAAAATAAGTTCCAAAATTAAAACATAATTAAATAGAAGTAAATAGTAATAATTTATGAGATATATAAAAGGATATGTTCTCTTATAAAACCAAAGAATCTATATCCCTAATTAGAGTTTCATTATTCATTTGGATCTGGGTGATTTAATTGTTTCTTCGTGATTAAAGATTATTCTAAAATTTATTTATGTTTTCTTCTATGAATCTTAGGTTACACGAAATATATACACTCTCTTCTCTGTTTTGATACTACAGCTTGTGAAGCTTTCAAGATGTAGTGGATGTGATACTTCTCCTCTATTTTATGTGAGAATGTGAATCAATCATGATTTATATTTTTTAAAAGATATTGTATTAAACATTATCTGATAAAAATTTGAAAAATAATCACATGATGGAAGATTATTTGATAATATGGAAATTCTAAAGGATAAAGATGAAAAATCATGCAGTAAAATTTTGATAATTAAATAATATTATATCATGAATTTAAATAGGTAGGTCTTATGTCATAGTTATATTTATTCCTTCTGGAATAAATTATTACAGTGAATTAATTTCATTCTCTCAATTATTTGGATTTGGAAGGATATTAATAAACATATTTGTCTTAAGAATCAATAAATACACATTTTATAGTTTTAATATTAATATAATTGATAATAATTTCAACATGGAATTTAAATATTCCTCATACTATTTTTTATTATGCTAAAAACATATAATCCTAGGAATTTTCATAAAGAGAGAAATTATCATCCGATGCAATATTATTATTTTCCCAATGAGGGAATTTAAAGTAATTTATTAAGGAAAGATGTTGAATGTTATTTTATATATGGTAATTAAAGTATTTAAATTTATTTGTTACCAAATGTTGTTGTATTGATCTACATAAGAAATTATTTGAGATAATTAATTGGATAATCCCATGATTAGTGAAAATATTATGTAATATATAGAAAAGGAATGTTAGAATGATTTAAAAATTCTTTTCAAATTCTTATAATTAGATAATTTCAATAGTAAAATTATTGTGTGATTTAGAATGAAAGTTATTTTAAAGAAATAAAATTATTATCATGTGAAGTTTAAGTAATGTTTTATTATATAGAAATTGTATGTTGTTATATTTTATTTTTTGAGATTATCTAATGTTATAGAATAATGATAATTATTATAGAGATTATTCATGAAAGATAAAAGAATAATTTCATGATTAAATGATAAACTACATGATATGTTTATAATGATAATTATTTATATATTTTTGGAAAGATTATATTTACAATGTGGTTTAACACATGATAATGATGTTTTATATTTCATGATGTGGAAATTAATTAAATGGCTTAATGTGTGATCGCATGTAATTTATGACCAAATATGTTTTATGTTGCCTCTTGATATTGACTAGATAGTGGGATATCTAATTGATTGTTTTATGGTTGTTTTTTAGCATGTTTAAATGCTTGAAACTAATAAAAAAATAAATCCAGATGGTATTATTAATTAAATTAAATAGGCCTGAGAAGAATAATTTCTGCTCCCCATGGAATTTTCCAAACATGGATATAATTATTAAAGCATGTTATGTTGATTGTAGCTACTTCTAGCTACTAATATAGGTTTATTAATTCAGAAAACCTATGCATATTAAACCAGTTAATTCAATATGGAATTAAATTAGATTTCTATTAAATATGAATTGATTAATGCTGAGTGATCCCATTCCTGATTGTATAAGGCTTGAATACCTTGATGTCATAGCCATAGATCCTTTAAAATTATGTTTTAAATAATACATTTAATATTTATTTATTCCCTAGGGATTTAGATCCTTGATATTATTGACTGATAACCTAATACAGTTTTTGTGATGATGGTGGTGGAATGGGGCCTCAGTTATGATGATGATGGTATCATGGGGTGTCATTTATCATGATAATGGTGGAATTGAGTGTTGGATATGAAGATGATGTTGAAATGAGATGTTAAATGTGAATTTATGATTAATGGTGTGGGACATTGGGGTGGTTAGGATGAGTTCAAAGTGGAGCTTTCTCATTGATGATTACTTATATATTAATGATTACTTGTTTGGAAATGGATGATTGTTTTTTATATAACCAGATTCCAATTGTAGGATGCATCTTGATGTTATACAATATGATTGAATCTTTTAAGTGGTATCCTAGGATGAGTCCTATAGTAACAAAAAAAATTGAAATGATAATTGAAATTATAAAAGAATGGGGTTTGTTCTTAATGATTACTTGGTGATGACATACTTGAAAATACAAGAAAAGAATAAATAGTTCCATCAACTGTTGTCTTAGAAGTTTAAAATTTTAATCTTGGAATTAAAATAAATTAATCTTAATTAATGGATAATGAATTAACTAATATTGAACTTGATACTTTATTTCTTTTTTATTATCTAGAACTTAATTGTGGTAGTCGGGTGTCATGTGTGATGATAGTGATAGATGAGTCTAAGTATAGGTAGTTTCCCTTACTATGGTTTTGATCTATATCTACTTTATAGGTTTTTTTACTTCATACACATACCTACTATTCTAGATGTGAAATTGACACCCTGAGGTTCTGGGGATGTTTTCCCCAATTTCGAGGTTGGCGAGGATATGAATGTCTAACTAACCCCTCTCCCTCAATCTTTCTTTAGTTGTAGTATCATGTGAGGGTATATACAGGGGTGATTCCCCATACATGTATTTTGTGGGTTATGATGGTTTTAGGGTATTTATAATATATGTATCTGGTTGTGGTGGCATCGGCTTCCCATGGGCATACGTGCATGGGTTGTGAAGGATTAAGGTATAATTTATGTACATGGGTTGTAGTGGATTCCAGACATACAATTTGTTATGTGTTGGCTAGTTATGATGATGAGATGGATATGTAGACAAATTCCAATATGAGATGTTGAGTCCTACATGAGACTGATGTATGTAGGGGTGAGGCCCAACTCACATCAGGGGTGACTTGATTTAGATATGGTAAGGGAGCTCATGACGTGTGATATCAGGGAATGAGAGAAAAAAACTAGTGAGTAAGTGGTTATGGGGTACCCATTTATATATATATATTATAAATATTGTGTTTATACTTCCATATATTATTTTTCAAATAAGTCATGGTGAGGGTGGGAAAATAATAGTAAACATTTTTAGTTGATGGGTTAGTTTAATTTTTTTACTCATTAGGATTTAGTATGCTTATTTTACATTTTCATGAGAGGTTTCAGGGAGGATACTACCTAGTATACATGTTATGATCAACCTATGTATGTATAAACTATTTTTTAAATCAGTAAGAGCTGGTTGGTGATCAAGGTAGACATTACTAGTTTAAGGAGTTGTTTAGGAGCTGTTAAAGCTTTATGGTCACTAGAAAGTATTTATCTCTTTGTATTTTTTTTCTTTGAAGTTGTTCCAGTTGTATCCAATTATGTATGACATCACATTTTGTATCTATTTTCTTCTTTATTTATTATTACTAGGAGTTTTTTAGTGGTTTATCTCATCTTATCTCTTACATCTCAAATATTTAAGAGGGTAATGCCTCCAATGTGTCTTTTTATATACCCTCAATTCTAGTCTCCAACTTGTGGCCTATTGGTGGTGGTATTTGAGGGTCATTATCTCTCTTCCTTATTTATCAGTCTAGGTGGGGTATCTTTAGACGGAGGGGGTCATAACATGTAAAATTTATGACATAGTTACCTAAATAGGTGAAGTTTTTGAAGAACAAAGGAAAATCATAATCAAATTCATATTCTTAAACTATTTCAACAAATAAAGAGTCCACACTCAAAAATAAGGTTATCCACACTCCAAAATAGTGCTTGAAAATATGGATAGACTAGTTGGAAATGGATTAGAATATAGAGAAAACTAAAATTAATTAATTAACTAAACATGCTAAAGTGAAGAAGACTATTAAAACTAATAAGAAATATGGAGAAAAAAATCAATCCATGCTTCCCAAGAATATTCTGATTTTTAAAATAAAGGATGAAGTGAGGATAGAGAGTTCTCAACATTTTAGAGCTAGAATGAATGGTGTTTGGGGTTCATATCTAACTCTCATACCTTTTATAACATTAAAGAGTCGATGGAGACTCACCTTATAACCAAACTATTTTTTTAAACTTAAGATACTATGAATTGAAGGTGAATCTAAAATACGAGTAGTGTATGTTGTGATATCTATCCAACCTGTAGAATAATCCATCATGTAATACTTTTATTGGTATAAAGTTATCTCCTTATAACACATCCCTTGAAATATATCAATTTGAATCACATGAAAACTAATATCATATATTATTGGAGATGGGTTCTAAAGAAAAATAACTATGGTAAAGAAATATTAGAGATCATCCATTGAGAGGGATCTAAAGAAGATAAATCTACCAGATATCAATCACTTTGTGATAAATATAGAATTTTTGATACCCTTTACAAAAGTTAAATATGAGGTATGATAATTATTTTTCCTATTTATTTTGATTAATAATAAATATTAAAATAATATGGAAGTGATTATTAAGATGAATATGGTTTTAATATACTTGAACATGAATTTTTTTATGTTTATTTTTAATTTGAGTGTTGGTCTTCGAAACTTCTTAAAAATAATCTTGTATAGACCTTAAGAATTTTAGTTTGATTTGGTGTCACATTGAGGTGAAAATAAAGACACCTTTGTTATCCAAATTGACCACTCTTGTTTTCTACATTGAGTTAGACCATATATACTTAGATATTATTAATTAATTTCACAATGATAAGAAAATTTTGGTTCTATCTTTATCTAAAATTGAATTAACTGACTCTATCAATAAAGGGGAGAATAATTAAAATATATTAACAAGAGGAAAAATATGCTTTACTTAAGGAATTTGAAGATATAATAATACCTTATTTACAAATATGGTATCAATGAGTGGGAGAAATATTTTCCATTTGAATTTATTATCAATAAATGGGAGAATAAATACTAATAATTATTATTGAAATGAATTTATATGAAGTAGGTCAAGGTATTGGAAATACAATGAGATGGGGATATTGAAATTACTTAATGTTTGTATTGGTTTAAAGGTTTGTGTTAATTATATTTTTTTCAAAAATAATTTAATTTTGTTAATGAAATTTTAATAAGTAATTTGGGTGATTGAGAAAGAATCCACCCAAAGGATATGAAGATGTTTCCCATGGTTTTGGGTATAAAATAATAAAGTTTTATTGTCCTTGAAAATATGGCTAGATAGATTCATAATAGTTTCTTAAAAATCATAAAAATGATGAGTTAATACACAAGTGAAATAATAGTGCTAATAAATTTATACTATATAAAATATTTTGTAGAATCTTTAGGTGAATATAGTTGATGTTTTGAATAAACCATATTGGTTTCATAAAGCATGAAGTGTACCCAAATCAGTGAATCGATGACCTTGGTTGTGGGTTGTAGAAGTTGAAATGAATACATAATTATTATGGTGGTGAATAGAATTGAAATGATCTACTTGAGTATTTAGATGCTGCAAAATAACTTTGAAAGTAGCTAATGGGGTATGGTATTATTTTGATAATTCCTATAATTATTTGAATATGTTCTAAGTTGATTTCAATAGTTTGATAAGGCCCATAGTTTCTTTTAATAAGCTCAAAATTAATTTGAATAATTATATATTTTGTATTTTAAGTAAAAAAATGATTACATTTAGAATTCATAAGATAATAAAAATATTTTTATGGTTTTTTTGGTGATTTTTTAAGAATTTTACATTAATGTAAAACATTAAAAAAATTCATAAAACATCATGTTATCTTTTAAGACTTTGATGAAGTTTATAAGATATTTAACTGATCTAATAATAATTTATCTATGTTTAATACTTTTCAATTTTCATAAATCTGGTAAATGGATAAGTTATATCCTATGCACATATGACTTTATGTGAGAATGAGTAATACTTTTAGTAGATTTGTTAGACTTTTCAATTTTTTAAATTTTTCAAAGGTGTGCATAAATAAGGACTTATTAAGACTTTGTAAGTCATATTAAAATTAGATTATATCTTCGAAAATGGATTAGTCATAAAAATTTAAGAGTTTTATGAAAGAGATTACACTAAAATCAAAATACAATACCTATTTTAAAAAAATTCTAAATATTTTAGAAATACCATAATTGAATATTTTGAAAAAGAAAATGATATCAAATGTTACTAAAGTTGTGATTCAAGTTCTAAAATATTAAGATTCTTTTTTAAACTATGGGTCAAGATGTGATTTGAGAACGATTAAGGGAGAATAAATTAGATGATCATTGTTCTATTAATATGATATTTTCAAATATATTTATTTGAAAATCAATATTAGTGATCAATAATTGAAAATTTTGTGGAAACAATTTTTTATGATTCCCAAGATGATCTTATTTGATTAAAAATCACAAATGGATTTTGATTCAACATATTTGATTGAGAAAAGGGGTATTCAATATAAGATAAAGAAGATCTGGCAGTGATGAATTTTGTGATGGAATTACATGTTGGTTCCAGAAATTGTACAGAACTATATGCTCTAAGGAGCTGGTCCATACTATAATATGATTTTTTGTATGAAATTAATAAATCTATCTAAATATTATTTATTTTTGTATATAGTGTAAATTTTTTAATAATAATGCTCTCGAGATGGATATAAGAGTTAAATAGAAGACTTATTCATTTGAGAAAAAATGTGAAGTGAAAAAAGAATAAGGGTATTACTGGTATTTTAGTGGATAAAATGGTTGAGGAAAAAAGGAATATACCTTGATTGCGGGGACACACACACATGAAAAATTGAGTAAAATAGGAGTTTATCATGGCACAAAAAAATTGAATGGATTTTCTATATTAATATATATATAAAATATAATCATGATCTCTAAGAAAATAAATATTCTGATAAGAAAGAGATAGAGTTTTCTTAAAAAAATTCCCAAAGAATAGAAACTGAGATCTCTTTATGAGGAATAATAATAACAACATTCTAAAGTAGGAAGAAGAAACCTTTGGGGATCAAAGAAGAAGAATAAATAATAAAAAGAATAATAATAATAAGAAGAACAATCATATATAATAATAATAATAATAATAATAATAATAATAAAGGGTTGTGTATACAAGTTCATGTGATACTTATTATCACATAAGTGATAAAGAGAAGAAAAAAATAACTGTGAAATGTAGGTATATATAATTTTATATATAATATTCATTAGATTTCAAAGCAATTGTATTTTTAGTTAAGTGATACTAGTAATAATATTCTTAACTATATCTGAAAACCATGTTGAAAGTAAAGAAAAAATTTCTTGTAGTTGTTCTTGAATATCCAAAGTTAGTCAAATACTCTGTGTTGAGGAAGAAAATTTGAATGGTACATCAGTAACATCTTAAGAATATTTAATATCTAATTCAATATTTTAGAAGTAAATTTTAATTCTAGTCATGTGATGCAGTATAAGGACCTCTTCACTTATCTAATATAATGATGACTCTACTGTGTGATATGGTAAACGTGGTTTTAGGATGATCTATAGACAACCCACAAAAATTTATTATAATATTTTTAGTGTAAAATATTGAAATCAAATGACACCGATCACAGAGAGGTGTAGGTTTCCCAGTAGGGTTCTAACATTGTAAAAACATTGTGTATTTCCCTTTATTTATATTAAAGATTACATACTATTTGTGAGATTGAGTAAACGAAAAATCCATTATTTATCTTAATCATAAATAGAGGTTCAAATATAAATGGGGTAAAAAGTCTGTAAGTTTTAGTTGTAATTTGGTAAAATGTTTTCAATACCTAACCATACCCCACCCCCACTCAAGTTTTGGCATAAATCATGTGGTCATAACAGTTTTGACAAATTGGTTGATTCAATTATGTGGTTGAGATTTTGATACATGGTAGGGGTTATGCATGGTAGAAAGAGAGACCAGGGTTGATTTCCATCATATTCACTATAACCTATTGTGATTGATATGCTTGATGATATTTTGAGGTGTGGTTGGTATATGATTTATGGTGGTGTACATGTGATGATAAGAATGATATGGTTGTGATATATGGTATGGTTGTGATATAGGATCTTGTGTTTTAATATATTAATGTGGAAGTTATTAGGATCACTAAGATGTTTTTCATTGGGGCATGAGAATGATAAACCAATGGGTAAGTGGTTTGGAGCTACTAACCTCCAATATTCATTCATTATTATGTTATTATAATTAGATGATATATTTGGTGAGTGAACCATGGTAATGTTGGGAATTATTTGACCTTATAAATACTTATTGTCTATTCTATTTAATCACTGAAGTATTACTATTCCTCTTCCTCATTTTCACAAGTGAACTTGGGGAAGATCCTACTGAGTATACATGCATTCCCATAACAATATATATAAATGTATTTTAGAGGTTTTTATGAGGGTTTTGGAGATTGATGTGAAAATTACTAGCTCAAATCTAGTAGATGTTGTTGGAGTTTCTTCTTAGGATTTCATTTTGGTGTTTTATTTTGGAAGCTTTTATTTGTGTGACATTTTCATGAATTAATTATGGTATATTGGTTTAAATTTTATATTATGTTATTGATTTGGGGGTCTTTATTATTTTCATAGGATTCATGAGGGTAATGCCTCCAATATTTTGGATTACACCTTCTGTTATGGTTTCTAACCTAGTTTCTATTGGAGGTGAGCCACAAGGGCCACTCATATCTTTACTTCAAGCCTGTGAGGGGTTTCTAGAGGCATTGGGTCACGAAAAAACTAACCATGAATTCGCCTATATCCATCACATCTTAAAATTAATGATGAGCGTGAATTTTTATCATTATAAATGCCAAACTATGTGTTTCATAGAAAATATCATTTGAACCATTGAATTTACTAAACACTGAATCATTTGTAAAATATCATTCCTAATGGTCATAAACTATCTATAAAATTTAAACAAACTTTAAAAAGGTTCCCAATATTTTTTTAAAAATATATTATTCCCTATTAAGTTTAATTTTGAAAATGTAGGGTGATCTAGTTATAAAAAACATGACCAAAAAGGATCCAAGAGAGAATAAGGTTGAGAGAAGTAGCTTTTGAGAAAAGGATATATGTTTTCACAACTCGAGTTATGGGAGTCCATAAGTAGAGGGGGTGTGCAAGTCTAGAGTTTCATGCAAGGGAAATAATTATGCAATCCATCCATTTTCATAAGCCTATAGCCTATAAATACTACTCATCTCTCCACTTCAAGGTTCCATTGGTTTAGACCTTAGTATTTCAAATTTTGTATCTCTCGGATCATGTAACTCCTAATTACACACTTCGTACAACCCAAAACAAACTCCATGGACTCTTTTAAGTGATAAACTTATATTAATTACCAATATAAAAGTACCTTAAAGTATTTTATTATGCTTGATATGTTCTCATAAACTTTTATCCATGAAGAACAGACCTCATAAAAAGGTATAGACCTCATGCATTTCATATTTTTAAAAATAACCTTCTTATGTGAAAAATATACCCTAGCATTCCAATTGATTCTCTCCATTTACAAAACACACATTATTAAAAGTTAAGGTTATGTGGGACCTATACCCTCTTTAACCATCCTACTTTATGAAAACTTGATACACAATACCAATATCATGGACTCTCACCCCCAAAACATTTTCAATGAGCATGGTTTGGGAATCATCTATGAAAGTTTATCTCAATAATAATATAGTCAGTGTCCATAATCATTTCCCTCAAGTAGGAACTGAACAAGATTTGTGTAATCCCCACATATATCCTTGTTACTCCCAAGAAGCACTCAGGTATATTAACAAATAAGCACCACTCCTTAACTATATGTTTTCCCCTTCACAACACAAGTGTCCTTGCAGCATGATGTTAAAATGAATGAACCAATCATTTTATATGAATTTAAACTATGAAACTCAAACTGCATCATGTTTAATTATTTTTTCCTATATGATACATAGTATAACTCTTTGAGTATTAATCTTGGTTCCCAAATAACCTTATCATCCCATATCCATTTTTAGATATGGTAAAACTCAAACCCTCCTAAAAAACTAATCCTTTAAAAGTTTCCTCATTGAAAATCAGGTTGTGAAGATACCCATCAAACTCTAAAATATGAATTCACTCATATGAAATGTGTAATTGGGTTTATCCTCATTGTATTTTTTCTTGTTCGCACCCTTATGTGAAGATCGTATGTGGAGAAATGTTCTATTTTGTGATGATCATAAAATAACTCTTTCCATATATGAGAAGGATAATATGTCCTATGTGATGGTCATAAGATTCACCCCATTTTCTGATGAATCAGAAACCCATCCTTTTATAGATGAATAGAATGGTAAATATGTTAAAAATTAATTTAAATAATTATCCTAAAATAATTGATGTCACAGGTTAGGAATCCCTAATGTTTGTTCTTTTGTAAGAGTGGATCCAACTCAACATCCCCATCAGTTTCATGTGAAATACATTCAATAATATGTGTTAGAAAATATCTATAATATTGTAGGATGATGATGAAAATGCTACAAGAAGGATACTCTGAGAGATAAGACTACAGAGTCAGGGGGATCTATTTGAGATCATGGGATAGATGTTTAGTTGGAGGATGTAGTGATAGCCTTTGATTTGAATCATGCTCAGAGGAAGTGCTGGATTTCATTGATTATGATGGTGTTGTGTAGTAAAACTTAATGGTGGTGGTTCTTGTTCCATGGGATTTGTAATAAGTTTTTTGTTTTGTTGGGGAAGTTTTGAGATCAGTTTTAGGCCGATTTTTTTTCTCCAACTTTAAATTCACATTTTTAGATGGTGATGTTTTCCCTTCACATGGGATTTCTAAGTTCTTCTCATGATGTGTTATGAGACCTTTAAATTTAATTTTTAATACTAATACCCTTTGATTGTAATCTTATTGAAGTGAATGGATATTTTTTTAGTCATTCATTTTCCTGAATGGCCCGAAGGCCTTATTTTTTATACAATCAGAATGAGTATAGGGAAAATATCTTGTTCACTCTCTTGAAACTCGCCAATTAAATCCCTGAATTGGGATTCATTATACCACTTCATCCTTTAGTTTATAACATACACCTATTTCCTTTAGATATGGTAAGTATATATAATTCGTTATACTAGGTATTGAAATTGAGATATGTTCTAGGGAAAGGGTTTCTCTGAAATTGTTCATGTCATTCTTTAACAATCTCCTCATGTTTAATAAGGTGAATATATGGTCAAGGGGGTTCTATCATTATATGTATCCTATACTCTTATCTTAGGACTAATGTGATAGATATTTGGTCAGAGGAAGGGGTTCTTGTAAGTATTCCTTAGTTTTAATCAATATACTCTTCACTTAGTACATATGATATGGGCCCTGGTTCGGTGAAATAGAATATCATATATATTCCATTAATTTATTTATTTTTTTATCATATTATATTAATCTTTCTCTATGTTGTAAATTATATTATTTTATTTTTTGGGTTTTGAATGTGATTTTTTTGTATGATGTTTTTCAAGCCTTGTGTGCTTACATCTCTAGAAGTGATTTCTCTTTTATTGTTATTGTGTGATATGGCCTCAAGAATATGTAAATAGTGGATAGGTCACTAATCATGATGCATTATTTTTTATGTTTTTTAAGACCATTAAGACAAGTTATTATTGGAAAGTGGACAATATCATGGTATCGTGGATGGGTTCCTTTGATTTTCATGCTTTCAAAAACTCCTTTTTTGTTAATATTTGTGCTTGTGTTGGTTTAGGAATATTAAATGATGCTAATTTGAAACTATTGAAAGCAATTAAGGGAACCTGTTCTAAATGGTATGTGTAACATTAAATCTTTTATAGTTTTTATATGAGTGTGTTACTAGTAAATGAATTTTTTTCAAAAACATATAAAATTTTAAATTTGGGTAGTGGAATGTCCTAACCTTATGTTTTATTTATGATTCATTTCATATATTGAATTATGTTATATAATTTTTAATTTATTTTTATTAATATTAACTTGGTAAAGTGTGTAGTAAATCCATGTTAGTTGCATAAAAATAATTTTATCAAAGCGTGTATCTTTTCTATATATGTGATTTATCATGAAAAACATTTTAAATATGAAATTGTATATATCATTCTTATGGTGTTTTAAATTTCTCTCAATTATCAATAATTTTAACATGAAGTATGTTAAGTTTTAATTATAGTGGTGGGTGGATTTTTTATTTCTATAAAGTGTGGAAAAGAAAAAAAATTTACTATACTGGAAAAATAAGTTTGTTTTACTTGTTATAAAATATTTTGAATTATTTAACTTGATAAATACTTATTTAAAATTTACTATAATCATGTTTTATTTAGATAAATTTCCTTCATAATTTGTGATAATTTGTTTAATAATGTTCAATGATACCCACTTGAAAAAAATTGGTAACATGTTTTCTTAAAAAACAATTTCAATATTCCATAAAACATACTATTATTTTGAAAATATTTTTTCAAAATTTGTTATAAGTGTTTTCACAAAGAATATTTTGATAAAACTATTCTTAGAGAAAAGGATTAAAAGGTTTTTTATTTAAAGATTCTCATTTAAATATTTTCTAACCTGATGAAATTTTAAATACAAGAAACATAGTGAAAGTTTTTATCATCACGCTTATGAATTTGACATGTTTTAATTTGAAATGTTGTGATATATAACTAACAAGTAAGAAATAATTTGGAAATCATGTTTATATATTTAACTCCATAACCTTTAAGACTTGATGAATTATTGTAAGTGGAATTTCTAATATTATTAATAAATTATTATGAAAGCATGCTAATCTACTTTGTTCATGATATATTGAGAATAATAAGTTTTAAATATTATGAATTACATTTTCAAGAATGATAAATAAGGATAAAACATGTATATATTTTTATTTTGATTGAATTACTAAGTAAAGTTATTGAAGTGCTAGATATTGTAATGTTTTATCCCATATAAATCATTATGCTTCATGTTTAAATTGAAGTAAAGAGATAGTTTTTTAAGGTGTTTCCTTCTGTAGTTTTATTCATTTGTGCATTTCTTGATGTTTTTTAAGGATATCTATGTAGCCTTTGATGTGATTTTTTTATCTTACTTGGGAATGATAGTCATAGATACATGCTCAATATTCCAAGTTTTATAATGATTGATTTTTTTGGGATTAATTATTTGATATCATGTTGTTATAATAGAATGATTATACCCCTTGATGTAATGTTTTATCAATTTCCATGTACCTATTGTATAGGTATCTCCACCAAGATATTGTTTTGATAATTTTTTAAATATTTTGTGTGGTTATGCACTTTGTTCATTTAGTGTGTTTGATGTGTTCTAAATATAGTGAAATACTTGAGGTGTATCATGGGGTGGTTGATTTATTCCCCATCCTTTTCCTCTCCTTCCTAGTTATTTTTAATTCTTGAGGGAAGGAATTCATTAAGAGGTATCTAAAGTAAAGGTTTAGAATATTCCTAAGCCTTTATTTTTTATTCTAGGGTGTTAGGTAGTTCATATGAGTTTTTCAAGTTTTAATAAGTGGTTTAGAAATTATTTTTCTATTATGGAAGTAATTTTAATGTTTTAAAAGTTTTTTTGGAAAAAAATATTGGATGTTTTAAAAGTGATTATAATATTTTTAAAGTTTTTATGATTTTACAAGTAATAATAAACTCGTTTCTTAATTATTTATAAATTAAGTTAATTATTAAATTATAATTTTCAAAAAATATATATACCCTTATGCATGATTTTGATGTTGCGTAAAGGTAAGCCATGCCTCATGTGGGGTTTAGCCACTAACTATATTTATTTCATAAATATACCTCCCTAGTTTCATAAAGGTACCATCGAAATACTGAGTCTCATGTAATGGTATCTTAATTCTCATGTAAGGGTATCCTAGTTTTAAAATAGGCTATGTAAGTGTCCTTCTAAGTTTCAAAAACTCTTATAAGGGTCCTTCCTATCTCATGTAATGGTAAAAACAATTTTTTTTGTGTAATGTAAGGATAATTGTGACTTTATTATGCTTATGTAAGGGCCCATACAGTTTTCCAATACCCATATAAGGGAAACTATCCACATAAAGGTAAAACCATGTTACCCTTACACAGGGTATACCCCATACATAAGGGTAACCTTTTAAATTTTGAAAATCTAGTTTTCCCTCAATTATGCATCATTATCATTTGTTTCCATTTTTAATGGTTTTAATTTTGAAAAATCAAGGAGTTAACTATAATTTTACCCATCTTTGTTAAATAAAATTTTTAAGAATATTTAAATGTTTGGAAAATAAGTTCCAAAATTAAAACTGAATTAAATGAAAGTTACCTATAATAATTTATGAGATATCTAAAAGGCTATGTTATTTTATAAATCCAGTAAATCCTTATCCCTTATTGGAGTTTCATTTTTCATTTGGCTCTGGGTGATTTAAATATTGCTTCATGATCAAAGATTCTTGTGAAATTAGTTTAGTTTTTCTTCAATAAATCTTAGGTTTCATGCAATATACACTCTCTCTCATCAATTTTGATACTACAGCATGTGAAGCTTCTAAGAGGTAGGGGATCTGATACTTATCCTTTATTTTATGTAAGAATTTGAATCGATCATGCTTTATATTATTTTTTAAATGTATTATATTAACCATAATTAGATAAAAATATGAAAAAATAATCACATGATGAAAGAATATTTTATAATCTAGAAATTCCAAAAGATGAAGATGAAAATGCATGTAGTGAAGTTTTGATAATGAAATATTATTATATCATGAATTTAAATAGTTGTGTCTTATGTCATAGATGTATTTTTACCTTCTATAATAAATGATTTCACTAAATTAATTCCATTCTCTCAATTATTTGTATTTATCAGGCTCTTAATAAACATGGTTTTCTTAAGAATCTAGAAATTGACATTTTATTTTTTTAATATTAATATAATTGATGATAATTTCAACATGGAATTTAAATATTCGTCATATTATTTTTTTTATTATTCTAAACACTTATAATCCTAATAATTTTCATATAGAGATAAATAAGCATCTGGTGTAATATTATTATTTTCCTAATAAGAGAATTTAAATTAATTTTTTAAGGAAGTGTATTGAATATTATTTCATATGTGGTAATTAAAGTATTGGAATGGATTTTTTACCACATGTTGTAGTATTAAAATACATAATAAATTATTTGAGAGATTGAATTGGATAATTACATGCTTAGTTAAAATATTATGTAATAATATTAAAATGGAATGTTAGAATAATTTATAAATTATTTTATAATTCATATAATTTGATAATTGAAATTGAAAAATTATTGTGTGTTTCAGAATTCATGTTATTTTAAAAGAAAGAAAATTATTATCATGTGAAGTTCAAGTAATGTTTTATAATATGGAAATTTTATGTTTTCATATTTTATTTTTTGAGATTATAGAATGTTATAGAATAATGATAATTATTATAGAGATTATTTATGAGAGATAAAAGAATAATTGAATGCTAAAATAATAAACTACTTGATATATTTATAATGATAATTATTTCTATAATTTTGGAAAAATTATATTTAAAATGGGGTTTAACACATGATAATGGTATTTGATATTTCATGATGAAAAAATTAATTAAATTGTTGAATATGTGATTGCATGTACTTTATGACCAAATATATTTTATGTTTCCTCTTGATATTTACTAGATATGAGATATCTACTTGACTATTTTTTTGTTATTTTTTAGCATGGTTAAATGCTTGAAACTGATAAAAAACATAATTCCAGATAATATTATTAATTAAATTAAAGAGGCATGAGAATAATAATTACATCCCACCTTGTAATTTTCCAAACATGAAAATAATTCTTGAAGCATTTTTTTATTGTACCTACTTCTAGCTACTAATATAGGTTTATTAATTCAGAAAACCTATGAATAATAATCCAGTTAATTCAAGATAAAATTAAAATGGTTTTTTTAAGATGAATTGATTAGGGCTGAGTGATCCCATTCTTGATTGTATAAGTCTTGAATAAATTAATTTTATAGCCAAAGTTTCCTTTAAAATTATGCTTTAAACAATAAATTTATTAATTATTTATTCCATATGGATTTATATCATCTATTTTATTGACTAATAACCAAATAAAATTTATATAATAATGGTGGTGAAATAGGGTCTCAGTTATGATGATGATGGTAGCATGGGGTGTTAGTTATAATGATAATGGTGGCATAGAGTTTTGGATATGAAGATTATGTTGACATGAACATTGAACTTCGAGTATTTCCATTTCCTTATAGATTCTAATTTCTTATGAATTCCTACATCAACTATTTGATCATCCTTTAAACTCTCCATAAGATATTATTGAGAAATAATTTTTGAAAGGATTGATGATGTTCTTTTCTTTATCATTCTCGTGTCCATCCTTTTAAAATATAAGAAGAGCATGTCCTTCTCAATTCTCATTAATGATAGAATTATTGGATCCTTTTTACTTATAAAATCTGCCACTTTATTCACTTTCCCATGATAGTAGTGAATTTATATGTCATATTCCTTAATCAACTCTAACCATATTCATTGGTACATATTCATCTCTTTCTGGGTGAATATATACTTGAGACTTTTTTATCCATATATATTTCACACTTCTCCCTAAAGATATAATGCCTCCATATTTTCAAAGTGAATAACACTACATCAAACTCTAGATCATGTGTTGGGTAGTTCTGTTCATGAAATTTCAACTTCCTTGAAGCATTGGCTATGACTTTTCCATTCTGTAATAACACACATCCCAAGCCCTTCTTTGAATCATCTCTAATCACCATGAAAAGATCTCTACTTGTGGGTAGTGTGAGAACCGGTGTACTGATAAGCCTAATTTTCATCACCTTGAATATCTCTTCATATTAATCATTCCAAGAAAACATTACCCCCTTCTGAGTTATCTAGGTTAGAGGGTTTGATAATCATTATAAATTTCTCAAAAATCAACAATAATACCTAGATAACCCAAGAAAACTACAGATTTCTATCATAGATGTTGGCATTGACCGTCCTTCAATTTCTTCTATTTTTGAAGGGTCCAAAAATATCCCATTTTTTATGAGGATATTCCCCAAGAATGAGACTTCCTTAAAACAGAACTCACATTTTCTATACTTTTCATAAATCTTCTCATTTCCCAAGGTATTTGGCAAAATGATCAAATGCTCCTCATGATCCTACTTGGTTTTAGAGAATATTATAATATCATCTATAAATACTACCACAAATTTTCAAGGTGTTACCTAAAGACTCTATTAATCATGTCCATTAATATTTCTAAAGCATTAGTGAGTCTAAATGGAATTACTATGAACTCATAGGGCCTGTAACTTGTACAAAAAGAATCCTTGGGGATATACTCCTCCTTATCCCTAACATGGTAATATACCTACCACAGATCCTCCTTGGAGAAGTATTTTTCTCCTTGTAGATGATCGAACAAGTCATCAATACATGGTATAGGATACTTGTTCTTTATTGTGATCTAGTTGAGCTCACTATAATCAATTCAAAATCACATTGATCCATCCTTATTCTTAACAAAGAGGATCAGTGCATCCCATAGTGAATCACTTGGATGTATGAACCCTTTATCTAGATTCACTTATAGTTATTTATTCAGCTCCTCAAGTTCCACAAAATCCATTCTATATAGAAACTTGGATAATTTAAATTCTCTTAGGTATAAGATCAATTGAAAATTCAACCTCTTGTATATGAGGAAGGCCATACAATTCCATGAGAAACACATCAGTGTATTTTCTCACAATAGGCATGTCTTTGAGGATGTTTTTTCCTTAGACTCAATCATTTGAGAAATATATGCTTGCTCATAGGGAAATAATATCCACACTTCAGATTTTAGTGAAAAATAGCATTCATCCTTTTCCTTTCACTTGTATAGAATTTGGGGTCGATTCGCAATATGGAGAGTGACTTCCTTATCCCAAGAAATTTATATTGCCTCTATATAGGGAGAGTTAATCCATACCCAAAATTACATAAAATTCCACCAAAGGTAGTATGATAAGGTTCACTAGGAATTTCAAACCACTAATTTTGATAGGGGAGGAGTTATATACTTGGGATGCAATAGTTTACCCATTTTTTGTTTTTGTTGACAGCTCTACTTCCATGATTTTTTGTGGTTTTTTTAATATTTTTACTAAACTTTTGTGATATGAATGAATGTTTAGAACTGGAATCAAAAATTATGTTCAATATTATTGAATGAATAACTAATATACCTATCACCACTTCTTTGTCAGGATTGACCTTAGTGGTTGTGATGGAAAAATATCACCCTTACTTCCTTAGAGGTTTTTGGTTATCTATGAAAACCCTTGGCTTGGGGCATTGGTTTGAAAAGTTCCATGGTTCATTTTAGTTAAAGAAATAAAAAATTAATTGAGGTTTGACTATAGAATTACATTCCTCTTTCACATTAGTGTATCTTTCATGTCATCAATATCTATCCAAGATCCCTTCCTTCCCACACCTAAAACATTTCCACACCCCCCTTAGGCAATTTCTAGGGTTCTTCTTTCTGCACCTTTGAAAAGTGGGATGTTGAAATTTCTTAGCACCATTAGATTTCTCGATCGGACCACTAAAATTAAACTCAATTTTCCACTTCTTATCCTTATGATACCCTTGAGATTCTTCGATATCCATTTCAAATTTTAGGGCATATCAGAAAATTTCATCATAGCTATCAAATTCACAAATCATCAAGGATTTTCCTAGACTAGGTTTTATCCCACTAAATAATTGTTCGACCATACATTTTTGGGTAACGACAAAGTCAGAGGTGTATCATGAAATTATTGTGAATTTTTCCTCATACTTCCTGATAGATTCATCGTCTATTTTCTTGAGGTTAAGTAATTCCCTTTCCATTTTAAGTTGGAGAGTATTAGGAAAATATATATCAAAAAACATTTTTCAGAATTCTTTCTACCCCATCGCTTTAATCTCTTCCTCAGGATTTGTATTATTTATCAATTTCCACCACTAATTAGTTTCTCCCTCCATATGATAAAAATCCAATAGAACCTTATCTTGTTAGGAACATTGAAGGATGGATAATATATTCTCAATGGAGTTTATCCATTGTTCCATGATTGAGGGATTGGATAACCCATTGAAAGTCAGAGGCCTTTGTCACATAAAGGACTCAATCTCATCTTTTTCTCTCTTATGGGGATTTGGATTCTCCTCCTAATCTATGTTTCTATTCATAATCTGAGTCAACTGAGATAGTATCATTTTGAAGTTTGTGATTCCTTCTCCCATCAGGTTGGGCATCTAATTGGGGTAGTCATCATATTTCCCTTCACATTGATTGTTTACCTGGTTCCTTCTATTTCCGACCATTCTCTAGAATAAAAGGAAAATTAGGGATGGGTTTTTTTTAAACTATTAAACGCATAAAGGGTGAATCTAATGACATTAAATGGATGACTTATAAATTATGTGTATTTTCTTAACTTATGAATTTATAGGCTTCAATATATATTATCCATGGTCTATTTCCTAACATATACTCTTCTAGTAATTTTTTTGTTCTCTTAATAATGATTCGTAATGAGATTATTAATTTTCCAAATCATGTCCCATGGGAATGTCAAACTAGGTGTGTATTAAGGACCATTGTTGTGTTCTAGGTTACACCAAGTTAGGCCCATCACACCTTACTAGAGTTATTACCCCTAGGTATATCTGTGATAGAACTACATCCACTTTTAGAATCCAGATAGGGATTTATTTTCTTGATAAACCAATTACTCTATACCTAAAAAAATTAGGGATGATTTATTATATGTAGTCTTATTCATAAGGCTTTCTCTATAGTTTTATAATCCTAATACTATTAATAACTAAACGTTTCCTCTAATAACAACTATAACAACCTTACTCCTTATATCACATTAATAAAAGATTTATTACATATATTACACTTAATATAACCCAAAATATCAATAAGTCTAGTGTATTTGGTAATTAGGTACATTACATAACAACATAAAATAGGAATTACATCATCTTTATTGAAAACTTCCTTAACAAGGTCATAATATTCTATAGATTTTAAAACTAAATTGGATAAATTGGGGACATACATAACAAATGGGTGAGCTATAAATCCCGGTAAGGGAATAAAAATGGCATAAGGAAAAACATGTTAGAATATAAGAATATAAAAAGGGAATTAAAGGAACATGAGTAATAAGGTCTGATATAGCATGATAATAATAACATGGGAAATGTAGAAACAACTTAAAACACTACATCATAAACATAGGTTAAGGATAACTGCCAATACATCATGATGGAAAAAGTAAAATAAGGGAATCAGGTTCACACCCTTCACAAACATGTAATCTCATGAGACTAAACATTTCCCAATTCATTGGAGCGCTATATAACTTTGAGCACACATGCCACTTTCATTTCATTATCATGTTTAACTGTGCCACATAGATCATATAACATGGATTCATTCATCGTCATATTTTATTCCACAATCAAGGAGTGTGAAAAAAATGTGTGTAAGTCCTAATTCATAGAGGTATAAGTGTATAATGGTGAACATCCTTGATAGGAAATGGGTGAGGTTTTCACTACACAATTATTTTGTCATGGAAAATCGTGGTGAAATTTTGGCAGCATAACAATGTCACTGAAAAATTCAGAAAATGGGTTTATGAGATAGAAAGTGGTATCTAATAATTTTTACATCAAGTAGAATGTAATAGAGACATGTAAATACATATCCCAACATAAGGAATTTTAAATAGAGGGCATAAGATAATAAGAAAACTTGAATAAAGAAGAGAAGGTGAGTATCCCTTACTTGAGTGTGTGACTCCAAATTCTTAAGAGGATATTATTGAGAGCTTGGGGGTTCCTTGGGATAACTCTATATAGAGGAGGGAATTGTAAGTAAATTATAAAAGTATTTTGAGTGAAGTGAAATGGAATCTTAGGTGGTTTTATATAGGAAATGAGCGGTGATTTCTTTATTATTTCTCAAACTTAGGTTTTGAACTCTATATAATAAAATAACAAAAAACACAAAATTTCTCATGGTTTTTTAGATGGTTTCTTCAAAATGGGATATGTTTTAATTATTTTATAATTCCAAGGTCCTAACTTAATAAAATAATACCCCTTATTTTGTTTAGGTGAGTCATACTCTTAAAGAAATGATTATAAACCCTTAAATATATTAATGGTTTTGGAGGATTCATAATGGCTTTATAGAATTAATCAAATAAAAATAAAATATAATTATTTTAAAAAATAAAATATATATTCTATTTTTTATACCTTTTATAGTATTTATAACATCACTTTTGGGTCATTATGATGTCATAATATACAAAGTATATTTATAGGGTATTTAATTTTTACCCAAAAATTTGAATGTCTGAGAAAATTATAAAAAATCACCATTGGATAATTTTGACTTTAAGATTCCAAAAATAATATTAATTTTATATAAATAATTTTCTAAATATGTGAATTATCACATTTAAAATAAAATTAATATTTATTAAGAAATGTTGGGTTTTTTTGACAATAACAGTTTTCGAACCATTATAAAAATTACACTTGACTTCATAAAAAAATTATATACTAATTTATATTTAATAAACATTATTTAATAATAATATTTTATTAAAATATTATTTATTTAAAAAATCCATTAGTTCATCAAAATAAGTTCCATAATTGAATTCGAATATTACCCAAAAATACTATTTTTGTTTTATTATATCAAAATAATAATTATTTATAAAGTAACAATGATAGGATTAAAATATATACATTGTTATATAAAAAATAATTTATATAATCATATCAGTAGGATATTAATACATATCCCTTTAATAAACCCATAAATTCCCTAATAGTAAGGTGTGAGATAGTGCTACTTTCATGGGGTGGTTTGGTATACATGGTTTGTGCCATGATCTTGATGAGCATGAACTTCTCCCATAAATGTTTTTGCTCAAGCTTAAGTTGTTGAATCTCGTCTTTGGATTAGTAAAGGGAAAATCTCAAAGATTTTATATCCCTTTTAAGATCCAATAAATGGGATTCATAGGGTAGGATCCTACTGGTTGAAACCATCACTTCCTTTATTTGTGTTAATTGGATTTTTTAAAATACTATATTTATACTAACCATGTTATCACTATTAAATGTCTATATTATCAATGGTAATGATACTTTAACAGTATTTTTGGATCCCAAATAAGATCATGTGTTTTCTATAACCATATTACATTATAATACATTTAATTAAAATCACAAGGGAAATTTTATTTATAATCATTTCGGTCATTACACGCTTATTACCTCATGTGGCCAATATGGGATACCTTAGGAGACTCTACTAATTTTTCGTGTATCATGAGCATATATTTCCACATTTGATAAGCATGGTATGTCTTTAGTGACAATCATAGGTTTCCTTGTGTGAGAGGCACAGGTGTCCTCGTTTGATGATTAGGGGATGCCCTAGGTGGTGAGCCTAGGTTCCCTTAGGTAATGAAACTATTATGCCATATACAAGGATAATATTATTCTCTCATAGTCCATATTGAATAAGATAAGAAGATTCCATAGATTCTTGAAAGTTACTAACAAAACTCTTCTATCCAATCGAATTTTCTATCCTTGTTTGGGTATAAATTAATGTAATTAACTAATTTCCACATTAAGAAGGCATTGGGGATGGGATTGACAATAATTTATTAAATCTAAATGGAGAAAAATACTAATTAATGATATTTATATAGATAATGGTGTTAATATCCCACCATCCCAATCTGATTAAGGTTTTTTCACCAGCACTCTAGTGATGAATCGACCACCTAAATTTGGAAAGTGGAAGTGTGGGGCCCTGATCACGACCATTCATGGTGATGTTTGAAAATATTAGTCATAGGGTAAATCATAGAAAAAATTATACTCTAATTTAAACCCTTTTTCTTCAGTAGTGAGAAGATGATTAACATCAGGTATCTCAAAAATCACTATCATTGGAAATGTACTAATAGTTGGCTTCAAATTCTCTAGTATAATTAAAACCATTGGACATACCATGATAAGTTCCCCAACCACTAGTATTGTGACCCAATACTTTTACACATATTAGTATTTTATTTTTAATCATAAATATCTTATAAGTTCGTTGCAATGATTGTGAGGCCTAGTATATTTAGAAGACTAGGTTCATATTACATCAAATGGAAACTAAAACATTACTTATTTCATTCTCCATAATGATATATTAAATCTATTTTATATCCTAAAACTATATAGGATAATCTGGGGAATACATAAAATAAATGGGTGAGCTAAAAATATTAGTAATAGAATACAAATAATAAAGAAAAATAACATGTGAGTCAAAGGTATAATATGATATCATGAAAGAGAAGTATCATGAGTAATCACATGGGAGAATAACATAAGGAATATGGTATCATAAGATCATGGTAACATAGTAAATTTGGAAGAAACATATAACAATACATAAACATGAGTCAGGTCTAACTTCCTAGACAATACCAAATGGTGGAAAAATTCCCAAAATGGATTAGGTTTACTCCCTAATCCCATAAATGATGTCTCGTGAGACTAAAATATTATCCACTTCATTAGAATTATATATGGGTGTATCCATAAAAACTTTTCCTGATTTGCGTGTTCCATATAAATAAATTCATTCATAAGTCATAACATAATAATTTACCATAGAAGTAAATTTGGTTTCATAATCATTCCTCGCATCATAATCAGAGGAAATTTCATAATGAAGGAATTTGATAAATAAACATAAGGAATGTATTAACCTATAAAATTAAGGGATTATAATAGAGGTTTATATGTGAAAGGCATATATATATAATTTATAATAATTCTATAACTTTAAATATATAGATAAAGTGAGTTAGAGTGAGAATGGTCATAACCCAAATGAAAGGGTGGTTTAGAGAGGCCCCATACCTCAAGCCTGGTTGATCATATGAATTATATATATTATTGAATAATAAAAATATTTTAATTATTTAATTTCTTAAAAACCCTTTTTTAAGTTTATTATTCCTTTTATTTTATTCATTACCATGATATATTTAATTACTTAATCATTTAGGTTCATATTAGACATTTCGACAATGTTCGGCTCATATATCTGAAATCACCTTGGAATATTGAATAAGGTCAAATATATTATTATTTAATCATAAAAAAAATAATTATCATGAAATAATTATCATTTTTATATATAAAATTTTAAAAATAAACATGGGTTATGGTTACAGAAAATTAACTACTTTAGAGTCATGGAGATGGTGGGTCGTACGTACTCATGTTTAACATTTCCATTTTTCATTGATTTTAATGGAAATGAGGTTAGTATTATTTTTTCATTATATAATTTTAATTATATATTAAATATTATATTATTTATTTAAATACACTTACATATATTATCCATGTTAAGAGGTAAAAAATGAATCGCATCGCTTCGTGAGGCAGTAGCACACTGTACACACAAACGACGTCATTTTTAAATGGATGGTAATGTAAGAAAGTATATGATATATTAATTTTAAATAATTATTAATATTTCATGAATATCATATAAAAAAGTTAAATCTACCATCATGAATAGTTATGAGATGGATGATGAAAAACAAATTACATCGGATTGAGAGGCGTTAGTCCATTGTACACACAAATGACTGTTTCATTTCCGATTTGATGGAAGAGGAGATTGATTTAGGTTATTAAACTAGAATAATAATAAAAAATATATAATTATTTTATTATATTATAATTATTTTGTAATATTTTATGTTGGTGGAAGAATAAATATAACAAAGATGCTCGGTTAAGAACGATACCTCTTCTTCAGACTGCCTCTTCAGGATTATACCTAAATCCTTCCTAGATTGGATTTATGATAAAAAAAAGGATTTTAATACATGGTTAAGGAAGTAAAAAAATTTATTTTTTCAGTTATTGGAATAAACACAAGGATTTTTAAGTATAAATAGTATTGAAGAGGGGTGCCCTTTTTAAGTGGGGGAGAGGAAACACTTGAAATTTTTGAAAAGAATTAATTATAATCACATTTTTCACTACTAAAAGGATTAAAAATGGATCATTATCAAACCTTAGATGATATAAGGTCTAAATATTTCTATAAAATTGGATTTATACTAGTTTATGGGTCATTTTAACCTTTATATTTATTAATTTAACTCACTCATAAACTCGTTTTAGCCTTAACTGCGGTAATTATTGTTTACTATATTTACAATTAATTATGAAAAAATAATAATTTAAACTTATTATATAATATTAATTATTATTATTATAAATATTTAATCCATTTTACCAAATAAAATTCACATAAGTGATAAAATTTAATTTAAAATTAAACCCACAATTGCGATGAAAAAACGGTTTTCCAAAGAAAATGTTTTGATATGTATAAAACGTTTTTATATAAAAAATAAATATAAAATTTATTATAATTACCTAAATTGGATTAATAATAACATAATTGAACTAATTTTACTATTAAAACATTTTAAAAAAATATATAAATTTTAAATGATTTAAAAGAAAAGAAATTTTTTAATAAAAACTAGTATTTTTCACTATTTATTAAAATTTAAACTTTTTAGATAATCCCAATAATTCATACTAAGATATTTTTTAAAAAAAAATCAAGAATATAAGTTTATTTTTTCAAATAAATATTCTAAAAGTGGAAATAATTTATTATGTGTTCATAAAAATCAATGAAAATCATTTTTTTAGAAAAATGTATTTTCAAAGACTATAAAGTCTCTAACAACATTTAAGTAGTTATTTATCAATATATTTTCTTTATCCTTCATACATAATTTTTTAAATGTGGTTATTTATATTCATACCACCAAATTTAATGTTTATGTAATAATGGTCTTGTGTAAATTATAATATTAATTGTGTATTGAGGTTCGTTAAAATTTGGTGTTGTGTGTCACATATGCTATTGCACATATCTTTATTTAAAAAAAATGGGGTGTTACATTATTCCCCAATTTTATGATTTTAACCATTGAAATTTCTTATTTTTGATAAAGGTGAAAATAAGTGAGTGTGATTCTAGTTCATTGTTGTACCGCCCTGAAATTCTAAAATAAGAACATTCTGTTTGATAGCGTGTATGACACGCAACACCAAGAGTGAGAGGGAATATAATATACCGATAAATTAAAATATAATTACTATTTTAAATAAATTCAATATATTATATATTCTAATTAATTCAAAATTGAGTTAGCTTGTGTTTCACGTAATAAATACTTTCTTCGATAGCTTGCGTTACATGCAAGACCGAGTTTTACCAGGCAGCAATATATTATTAAAATATTATTATAATAAGATAAAACCTAGTAGTTAAATTAGAAGTTATGAATATTATTAACTAAATTATGAAAACATATCCTTTATAAATATATAAAATTAATTCATATGTTACCATTTAATTAGAAACAAATATAAAAACAAATTGTATATAAAGAAAATGTTTTCATGCTCACAAAGGTGTTTTATCCTAATAAATTAAATTAATTAATATTATTTAATTATATTAATTAAATATATATTTTTTATATTCAATAAAATATTTTTTATAATAATCCAATTGATTTTATAGGAATAAGATGAGAAAAAACCCAATTTTACCCATAAAACCCTATATTTTTATAAAGGCACTTTTACCGCCTTTTAATAGAGAAAATATTTTAAATCTTATTTTTGGAGATTTATATATTTTATATGTCAAAATAAACTTTATTTTCTAAATATTAACATCCAAATTATCTTAGGTATAATTTTTGGTATTTTTCTGTGAGGTTTAATTTTTTTAATGAATAGTGAAAATACTAAATTATAATTCAAAAAGGATTTTTCATCTAATTTATTTATAAGGTTATATTATATTTTTTATTGGTTTTAAAGTTTATTTAGATCAATTTTATATATATTAATCTAATTTATATCATTTTAATCAATTTCAATTTGAAATTGGATATAAAAACTTAGAAAACCTTTAAATGTTTTTACTTTAAAAATATGCATTGTCGTCCCATCTGTGGGATTAATTTTAAATTAATTTCTACCAATTATGTGATTTTAATTTCACAAAATGGATTCCAGACTTTTAATAATAATAATTTATAATTTATAATAATATCAACTTAGTTTTTTACCAAAAATATTAGTGAAGGTAATTAAAATTAATTGTAGTGATTAAGAGAAAAAATAGATTAACAAAGGACTAAACCTTAAACTTAAGAGCCAAAATGAACTAAAAACGTTTCCAAAAGTAATTATCTATACATATTTATACACTAACCTATATTTTACTAAATTTTATTCATTATTGTATCTACTTTACATGGAAAAAATGTGGGTGGAATTCCCTTTTCAAATATTTACAAGAATGTCACTTCTCCTCCACTATAAAAAGGCACTCAACCCTCTAACTTATTCACACCTCTAAATACATTTGGATCACCTAAAATCATTCCAAGAAATCTCTCAAAATCCCTCTACTCAACCTATAATCCTAACCTTGGTCTTAAATCAGACCAAGTAAGTATTGTTTATATAAACCAAAAGAAATTATCCAAAAATGAGGTAATATTATTCAACTGACACTTTAATTTGATTTCCTTATCCAACCCCAAAAATCTTCTTATTTCATTATTATATAATAAAATAATTATCATAAATATACTTAGATTTTTTTTTATTCTAATTTTTTTACCTACACTTAACACACTTCCATCTAATGGTTAATGAACGTACCATTCGTCTATATGGTGGACTACCGCCTCGCGAAACGATGATTGTTCATTCTTGCTTTACCACCTCTCGTGGTAAGAATTTTGATAGAAATTTTGTTTATATATGATATATATGATATTTATAATTTATTTATTCTTCTATAATTTTTATATAAAACATACCTTTATGCTTTCCATTTTATGGGAATACGATAACATCGTTTGTGGAAGTATGGATTGCCGCCTACTCAAAGCTATGTGATTCATTCATGATATAAATAGAATTTATGAAGGATGGTTTTAATAAAATCATATGAAATATATGATATAAATATTATAATGTAATTAAAATATACATTTATATCATTTAATTTTCATTATTTTAAATATGATAAGGAAATGAAAGTAGCGTTCATGCGTACATACAACTTACTGTCACCATGAACGGTGCATTTCATTATAATATTATGTATGTAATCACTTTTTACTATATATTATTGAATTAAAAATTAATTTATTTTGATTTAAATTTTACAAACATAATATATTCATTGATTTATTCTCACATCAATGTTATGGTCTTTTCAAGGGTTTACTTCACAATCTCATTTTATTCAGAATTTTTTACACTTGAATTCCCATTAAAGGAAATTATTGGATAATTATTTAAAAAATACTTTAATTTTATTTTCCTCTGGTTATTAATGACCTTTTCTAAGTAATAGAATCATTTCCCACTCTTTGGTACTCAAAAGTTTTTATAAATTTTTTTTCATAGAACCCAACTTTATTTCTCTCTTTAGTAAGAGAACCTATTTTCTTCTAAAACACCGGGTTTTCTAAAAAGGATTTCATAAAAAAAATTAACCTTTCCAAAATTATTTTTTACCCTTTTTTTCTTTTACAAACTTTTTCAAAGGAAACTTCTTTTATTTTTTCCTACAAGGCACTTTCCTAAACTTTTTACCTTACAAAAAGAATATTCTTTTTATCTTCTACGACATGTATGGATTTACCTGTCATCATTTCCTTGAAGCTTCCTTTCAAAGTTTAAAAGGATACTCTTTAAAGAAAATGTTTTCAAATTTTATTTTCAAATAAATGGATTATAAAAATGTTTATCAAAATAAAAACATTATTTTCCTCAATAATGTTTTTAAAGGATATTTTTATAGTATTTCCATTCAGAAACAACAGCAACCCTTTATTTTTACTCCACTTGTAATATTTTGTATTGATACCATCCTTATTCTTCTTATAGTTGGTTTTTGATTTATTTGGTCATGGGTGGTATTGAAATTCACTACATTGATTCCTTTTTATAGTCCCCTTGAAATATTCAATTTCCACTGATCATTGAACATTAAGTTTCCCCTAAATATCCATATCATTTATCATGGATATGGTTATTAACTAAATTTTATACCATTTTTACATATGGTGTGTACTTTACAATAATTTGATTAAGTGGGGAAATATTGATAAATCTATATCTTTTACTCAATATGGATATTTTATAAGGCACATTGTTCATGAATTAAATCGATTATTCGATATATGATGAATGCTTTGGACAAGTGCAACACGGGTGGGGCCTAGTTATAGATATCCCCTCAATGCATTGGTAGTCTCGTGAGACGAAATCAATTGGATAGCCTAAGATAATGGGTTTCTACCTAGTTTGTTATAAAGTGTCTTATGAAAGGTCTTGGAAATAAAGGTGTCATGTACCTAGGAAACATGGAGTCCAATAATTAATCATTTCCTTTATTTTGATTTTGTTATTATGGTCGATGATGTCTTCATTATGAAAATATCTATGGATGCATTTTATTCTAAACTTATTGATTAAATGGAATGTTTTTCAGTTATTTACCTTTCTATATTGATTATTCCTTATCCATTTATTTTTAATGGAATTTTTTTCAGGCATTTACCTTTCTATATTGTTTATTCATTTACTTAATAGTTTATTGGTTACATGGAATTTTTTTGAAGTAATTTAACTTTCCATAATTATTATACTCATTGATTGAGTATTTCTTTCTATATACTTAATCCTTACTGAGAATTTGGTCTCACCCTTATTTTGTTTCCTTTTCCCAGGAATCCTTGAAGTGTACTATGAAACATATGAAAGGATACTCTATCTGGAATAAAGCTTTTATCCATAAAAAATTAGTTTCTAATTTTTGACTCATGTATGTATCTATTTTAACAATACTATTAAACTTTTTTTCCCATTTGGATGTGATTTACTTGTATCTCATGCCAATATAATGTTAGTAAACACCAGCTCTAGTCTTTTTGGGTTCAGGTCACTATAGTTGGTATTATATTAGGTTTAGTAGAAACATTTGTAACTATATTTAGGAATACATAGATTATATAACATAAGACTAAGATAGAATTTTATGATGAGTATATAATATCATCCTAGTGTTTCAATTAGATGAAGATTATGTGGTTTTCCTAGTAATAAATGAATGTTTGGATACTAAAAGTGGATGTGGTTCCAGTATAGATGTACTTAGGGGTAACAACTCTGAAAAGGTGCATCTAGCCTGACTCAAACGTAACCAATTACATGAAAATGGGCCTTAATGTGCACCTGGTTTGACACTCTCAGGTGATATGCTTAGGATAATTCACATTTTCTTTATAAACCATTATGAAGGATTTGAATAGATAATGAAAAATAAATTATCTAGGTTAAACCTTATATAGAGGATTGACTTTTGTTGAAATAAATTGGTTGAAGTATTTATTGGGATTTCATAATTAAATTATAGAAGTATTTTTACCAATAGTATTTTGGTTATAAGAATCATCAAACATCTAAGGATTTTTTAAAATTTTAGAAGTACATAAGTCTTCATTAACTTAAGAGTGATGGATACCATCATGGGATTTTTAGATTATGATTGACCATAATTACTAAGTATTAAACATATTTTTAGGTTTTATGTGATGCGATTATACCAAGATTAAGTGTATTTTGGAAGAAATTTAGGGCAATACAACTCATTAGTTTAGTGGAAAATCAATTTGAGGAATAATTATCTTACATTTTAGAGACATGAGTTTAAATGTATTGATAACCATTATTGTTATTATGATTAGTAATGACATTATTATAATAGTCAAATAAGATTATTATACTTTTAAAAAAATAGTTTGTAATGAAAGCCTTATTTAAAAGGCTATCTAGTGATTAACCTTATTTCAAGGATGTCCATAATATTTTGGAAATTATATTAATATGGTTTTAGAAAAATAAAAATTGTATGTCGAGTGACAAGGCATCAAGCCCGGAAAGTCCATAGGACTTCAACCCATGACTAAAGGACAATAAGGGTTTAATGCCAACCACTAGCTTACACAATGTCCAGGTTAATATATCATTGTTTTTAGATAAACAATTTGATGAATAAATATTAATGATGAAATAGTAGTATCACTTTTTAGGCTTATAGATTAATGTATTAACCATATTAGTTTTGGAAAATAGTTAGAGACAAAATAAAAAACTTTTTTATATATATTATGATCCGAAAAAGTAAATTTTATCAATTCATAAATAAAAAATTCATTTTATGATATCCATTTCATGGAATAAGGGATGAATAAGAATTTTATCAAAGAAAAACCAAAAGATGGAATTGTTCATATGAAACTAAAACCTATCAAGTAAGTATATTTCCTTATATTCTTGGTCAATAAAATAATTCGTCAACATTAGAAAAAGTATCTTAAATTAAATGTTATCCTAATACCTTAATTTTTGTTGAGTCGATGGTCTTTTAAATCATCTTTGATTTATAACTTTAAGTCTGTCAACTTTCCATTTATCACTCAATTATTTGTGATAGATGACCTCAATCACTCCCTATAAATATGTATATTTTTCCTCCATGTATGTATCTCTACTTTCCACTAATATTCTCCTACTTAGAGACCTAGTTATATGTTAGTCCACATGACCATTGTACTTCTCATTCTCTCTTTTCTAGAGAATTTTTTATGAAACCTTCTCATGATGTGGGATTAAATGATAATAAATATTAGTAAATCTATTATCAAGTTTAAGTTTAAATTGTGAGGACGCAATTTAATTTAGGTGGGTATAATGTAACGCCCCAAAATTCTAAAATAAGAATATTGTATTCGATAGCGTGTATGACACGAAACACCAAGCACGTAAGGGAATATAATATCTCGAGACTTTATAATATAATTACTATTTTATATAAATTCAATCTACAATGTAGCTTGTAATGGACATAATACTAAGTTAGCTTGCGTTAAACGCAACAAAAACTTTCTTCGATAGCTTTCATTACACGCAAGACCGAGTTTTACCAAGAAACAATATATTATTAAAATATTATTATAATAATAAATAAAATATCTATAAAATTAGAGATTATGAATAGTATTAACTAACTAATAAAAACATATATTTTATAAATATATATAATGAATTCAGAGGTTACCAATTAATTATAAATAAATATAAAAACCAATTGAATATAAAGTAAATGTTTTTATGCTCATAAAGGTGTTTTATCATAATAAATTAAATTAATTACTATTAGTGAATGAATTTAATGAAATATATATTTTATATACTTGATAAAATATTTTTTATATTAATCCAATTTATTTTATAGTTATAATATGATAACAAACCCAATTTTTCACATAAAAACCTATATTTTTATAAAGGCACTTTTAACACCTTAAAATGGAGAACCTATTTTAAATGAAATTCTTAGAGTTTTTATATATTTTATATGTCAAAATAAACATAATTTTTGAAATCTTAACATAAAAATTATCTTAGGGTGATGTTTTGGTATTTTCCGTGATTTTTCATTTTTTGATGAATATTGAAAAAAACTAAATTTTAATTCAAAACTGCTTTTTCATCTAATTTTTTTATAAGGGTAAATTATATTTTTGATTGATTTTAAAGTTTATTTATAAAAATTTTACATATATTAATCCAATTTATATCATTTGAATAAATTTCATTTTAAAATTTTATATAAAAACATACCAAACTTTTGTACATTTTTACTTTAAAAACCTGCACTATTGTCTCGTCTGTGGGATTAATTTTAAATTAATTTCTGACAATTAGGTGATTTAAATTTGGAAAAAAGTATTCCATATTTTTAATAATAATAATTGATAATCTATAATAATTTCAACTTATTTTTTTAACAAAAAAATTAGTGAAAGTAATTAAAATTAATTACAGTGATTAAGAGAAACAATAGTTTAATAAAGGACTAAACATAAAACTTAAGGGCCAGAATGACCTATAAACTTTGTAAAAAATAATTTTATATCCATATTTCTACCCTTTCCTCCATTTTCTCAGAAACTATTCATTATTTGAGTCACTTGACATGGGAAAAACATGGGTAGAATTCACTTTTCAAAAATTTACAAGAATACCACTCCTACTCCACTATAAACAGGAACTCAAAACTCCCACTTATTACCACCTACAAATCCATTTGTCCTGCCCGAAATATACCCTAATAATCTACCAACATACCTCCAATAAACCTATAAGTCTCACCGTGGGTAGAAATACAACCAAGGATTATTAACCAAAAAGAGTTACCCAAAATGAGGTAACATTCTTCATTAATCAATTTGTTTTTATTTCCTTAGCCACCCCCAAAAATATTCTTATTCAATTATTATATAATAACCTAATTATAATAAATATAATAATATTTTATATCATAAGGTTTATACCTACACATACACACACTTTTATCAAATGGGTAACAAACTTATCATTCGTGTGTACGACAGACTATTGCCTCACGAAATGATGATTATTCATTCTTCTGTTACCAACTCTCATGGTGGGAATTATGAAATACATGATATTTATATATGATATATTTTATATTTATAATGTTTTTATACTTCTTTAATTTTAATATAACATGTAACTTTATGCTTTGAATTTTTGGGGAATACGATAACATCGGTTGTGGAAGTGTGAACTACCGCCTCCTCAAAGCGGTGTGATTCGTTCATGCTATACATAGAATGTATGAAGTATGGTTTTAATAAAATAATTTAAAATATATGATAAAAATATTATACTATAATTAATATATATATATATATATATATCATTTACTTTTCATTCTTTTAAATATGATAAGGAAATGAATGTAGTGTTTATGCGTACATACGGCTTACCATCTCCATGAACGGTGCATTTTATTTTCTATCTCCAAATATTATGTATTATTATAAATAAATATATAATAAATATATATGATATTTAAATAATTTTTTAAATTATTTATATGATTAAATAATTCTCTAATTAATAGGAAAAACAAGTAACAAGTCAAAACATACTCAAAAAAACTGGGCAATTAACACCTGAAATAATGAAAATAATGAAAGATTGTAAACAAATGGATAATAATATATTATAAGAAGATAATATATATAATTATAAATATGATTATTTTTATTTTATAAGTTAATAACATGATTAAAACTATTATATATTATGTGAGAGGATGTTCACTCAAAAGGAAATACAAGGAAAGGGATTTTCATCTCACTTTTTACATTTATGAAATAAATTTCATATTCACCATTTACTTATTTTGTGTGGCATATATGTTGACCATTTTAATATATTATATCATGGATTATTTTATCTTCATGTTATTTTGAGTTTCAATTTGAATTATTTATTCTAAGGGTATTTTAATTAAAAGTTACCAAGTACTAAAGAATTTCATAACCCGGTTCCTTTTCATCGGGTTAAATTACTTCCTAGTTGTAATTAATATTCTAAGATTATGTATGAAATCACTTTTTAATATATATTATTTTATTTAAACTTGTTTTATGTGGATTTAAATTTGACACACATAATCTATTCATTTATTTATTCTCACATCAATGTTATGGTCTTTTCAAGGGTTTACTTCACAGTATCATTTTGTTCAGGATTATTTAAAATTTAATTTCCATTAAAGGAAATTATTGGATCATTGTTTAATAAATACATTAATTTTATTTTCCTCTAGTTATTAATGTCCTTTCCCAAGTATATTACCATTTTTCACTCTTTGGTACTCAAAATGTTTTAGAAAATGTTTTTAAGAAAACCCTACTTTATTTATCTCTTTATTTAAAGAACCTGTTTTATTTTTAAAAATCCTTTTTTATAAAAAATGTTTTCAATTTTTTTTTTAACATTTCCAAAAAAAATTACCCTTTTTTTCGTTTACAAACATTTTCAAAGGAACCTTATTTTTTATTTTACAAAAAGACACTTAACCTTTTTACCTTGAAAAAGGAATGTTCTTTTTACCTTATACAGCATGGACATATTTACCCCTTATCATTTCTTCAAACCTTCATTTGATAGTTTAAAATTATACTCTTTAAAGAAAATGTTTTCAAAAGTGATTTTCAAGGAAAATTATTTTAAAAAAACAAAATGAAAAGGATATTTTCTTAAATAATATTTTTAAAAGATATTTCTATAGTATTCACATTCATCAATGAAAAAAACCCTTTATTTTTACTCCACTTAGAATATGTTGTATTGATACCATACTTATACTTCCTCTAGATGGTTTTTGATTTATTTTACCAAGGATAGTATTGACATTCACCACCTTGATTCCTTTTTATAGTCCCCTTGGAATATTTAATTTCAAGTTATCATTGAATGTTAAGTTTCCCATAAATATACATATCATTTATCATGGATATGATTATTTCCTAAATCATAAACCATTTTTAAATATGGTGTGTACTTTACAGTTATTTGATTAATTGGGGAAATATTGATAAATTTTTATCTTTTACTTAGTATGAATATTTGATAAATCACATTTTTCGTGAATTAAATTGATTACTCGATATATGAGGAATGCTTTGGAAATGTACAACATAGGTGGTTCCCAATTATAGATAGTCTCTGGATGCATTGGTAGTCTCATGATATGAAATCAGTTGGATAGCCTAAGCTAATGGGTTTTTACCTAGTATGTTATAAATCCTCTTATAAAAGGTCTTGATGATAAAGGTACCATGTACCTAGGAAAAATTGAATCCAATAATAAAGAATTTACTTCATTTTGATTCAGTTATTATGATCCATGATATTTTCACTATGAGAAAATCTATGGATTCATTTTATTCTCAATTTATTGATTAAATGGTATGGTTTTCAGTTATATTCCATTCCTTATTTATTAGCCCTGGTATATTTATTTTAAATGGCATGTGCTTTCATTTATTTACCTTTCTATATTTTTTATTCATTTCCTTTACAATGTATTGATTACATGACATGTGTGTTCAGTTATTTACCTTTCCATAATGATTATAATAATAAAATGATTATACTTATTTCTTTCACTATACTTAACCCTTTCTGAGTATTTGATCTCACCCTTATTTTGTTTCATTTCCCCATAACTCCCTAAAGTGTAGTAAGAAATATATTCAAGTATATGAGAGATGGAATAAAGTTATTATCCTTGAAAAAAAATATGTTGTAATTTTTTACTTGTTTATGTATATAGTTTACCAATACTACTAAATTGTTCAGTCCTTTAAGACATTATTTACCTGTATCTCATGATAATATAATGGTAGTATACATCAGCTCTAGGTTTTCTAGGGTCAGGTCACTACAATTTATTCCTCTGGTTCTTGGGTTGCCTCTTCATATTTATGGTTCTTCCATAACACTTTGACCTGGTTTTTCATATTATTGTGTATAACTTTATCTCTATGGTCCATGATCCTCACTAGTCGATCCTCATAAAAGAGATCATTTTCCAAATATACCACCTCTAAATTCATTACATGTGAGGGATTTGGTATGTACTTTCTCAAGATGGATACATGGAATATGTTGTGTACTTAAGAAAGGTTTTGTGGGAGTGCTAGTTGATAAGACACAACTCCAATGTGATGGAGAATTATTAAGGGGTTGAGGTACCTAGGGCTTAGATTTCCCTTATTCCAAAATCTCATGACTCTTCCCTATGGATATATTTAGAGAAACACTATATCCCTAAACTCAAACTCCATGTCTCATCAATGATTGTTAGTATATCTCTTTTGTCAACTATGAGCAATCTTGATGTGAAGTTGAATGGTCTTGACCTATTATAGCATTTTATCAACCATTTTGGGTCCCAAAAACTTTCATTCCCCAACTTAATCCCAACATTAAGATGTTCTACATATATTCCCATAAAGGGCTCTATAACAATCCTTTTGTATGCTTGAGTGGAAGAAATTATTGTAAAAGAACTCAACCAGAGGTAGATGTTGATCTCATCCTCCTTTGAAGTCTATCGAACATGCTATCAACTTTTCTTCCAACATTTGACTATTACTCTCAAATTTTCTATAATTTTGGGTGTGATAATATTTACTAAAGTTCAACTCAGTATTTAGAGAATGTTTGAGGTTCTTTCAAAACATTGAGGTAAATATCAGATCTCAGTTAGTTATAATGAATATTGGTGTTCAATTTATCCTCATCAACTCTCTAATATATATCTTTGCAGGTTGATCGATTGATAAGTCCTCTTGAATTGTAATGAATTGAACAGTCTTTATAAGATGATCCACCACCAAACACATGGAATTGTTTCCTATTGATGTCTTTATAAGACCAATGAAAAATTCCATGGTGATGCTTTCCCATTTACATGTAGGTATGGGTAATGTTTACCTTATCCCCTTAGACTTTTTCCTTTTAACATTTACCTTTTGACATACCATATACTTTGATGTATATTCCATTATCTCCTTTTTCATACATTCACATCAATAGTTCTCTTGGAGATCATGGTACATCTTTTTGCTCCATGGGTGGATATGGAAGGTCGAGCTTTGTGTATCATTAAATAGTTCTTTCTTTATCTCGAGGTTTAATGGTATACATATTCAGGACCCAAATCATACAACTCCTTCAACAATTTTGAACTCTAAGGATTTCCCTTTTCTTATAGCTTCCACATTCTTCTGAATTCCTGCATCATATCATTGAGCATCATTTAACTTCTACAAAAGGGATGGTAAAGTAATAATTTGAGAAAGGAATGATGATTCTTCTTCCTTCATGATTCCCATGTCTATCATTTTCAATTATTAGAATATTGGATACTTCTCAATCCTCATCATTGATAAAATTGTAGGATCCTTTCTACTTAGAGTATATTTCACTTTGTTATCATTCATATGATGGTAATGGATTGAGAAATAATATCCCTTGATCAGATCTATTAATCTTTGTTGGTTTATATTAATCTCCTTCTATATGAATATATATTTTAGACTCTTATGATTCGTATATATTTCACACTTCTCCTCATAGATATAATGTCTCCATATTTTCAATGAAAATATCACTACAGCCAACTCTTGATCATGTGTGGGGTAGTTTTTCTCATGAACATTCAAATTAATTGTGGAATAGGCTATAACTTTATCATTTTGTATTAGTGAAAATCCTAGGACCTTATTTGAAGTATCACTGTATACCATGAAAATTTTCCCACTTGAGGGCAGTGTGAGGATTGGTGTAGTGATAAGAATATTATTCAACTCCTTAAAGATATATTCGCATTCATTGGTCCAAAAAACTTTAATCCATTCATTGTTATCTTTATTATTAGGTTTTATAATCTCTATAAGTTTCTTACAAATAGTCTGTAATACCCAGCTAGTCCAAGGAAACTATGGATCTATATTAAAGATTCTAATCTAGGTCGGTCCTCAATTGCCTTTTTCTTAGAAGGGTCCATAGATATCTCTTTTTGAGTGATAATATAACCCAATAATGATACTTCATTCATCTAGAAATCACATTTAATATACTTTGTATATATATTATCCTTTATAAAAGTATTAAAATTAGTATTCAAATGCTCTTTATTCTCCTCTTTTCTTTTAAAGTAAATTAGAATATCATCTATAATGATGACCAAAAAAAATTCAAGGTAATATCCAAAGACTCTATTCATTATGTCCATAAATATTTTTAGATCATTAGTGATTATAAAAGGAATAATTATAAACTCGTTGTTTTTGTACCTTGTTTCAAAGGTGGTTTTGGGAATATCTTCCATCTTCACCCTTAATTAGTGGTATCCTGACTGAATCTCCACCTTAGAGAAGTATTGATCCTCATGTAGTTAATCAAAAAAGTAATCTATCCATGGTAGGGGATACTTGTTCTTTATCATGATTTTTTTGAGTTCAGAATAATCAATACAGAATCACATTGATCCATACTTATTCTTGATAAAGAGGATCGGTGCACCCCACGGTGAAGCACTCGGGTTCCATATTCTCTTGTAATTTCTTCTTCAGTTCTTCCAAATTAAAGGTGGTCATTCTATAAGGAGTCTTTAATATGGGAAAATATCTAGGTATAATTCTAATTGATAACTCAACCTCTCGGTCAGTAGGAAGACCGGGCAACTCTTTGGGTAATACATTTGTATAATACCTCACATTAGGAACATCTTCAAGAATAATTCTCATTTGTCTTGATAATTTGAGCTAGATATTCTTTCTCATAAGGAAATAATATCCATAATTTAATAGAATATTCCAAGGTAAATTCATTATCCTCCTTACACTTGTATAAAATAGGAGTATGCCTTAGGACGTGGGGAGTGATCTCTCTCTCTCGATAGTTGGTGATTTATTTATATAAGGATAGTTAATCCATACCCAAAATAACACCAAAATCTACTAAAGTAAGAAAATGTAATGTCCCGGATGTTTTCATGTATTATTGTTAAATATTATTTGGAATTAATTTGATATTAGGCTTTGAGACGTCATGTGATTCTGAGGCCCAGGGTTCCCATAATAAATGTTTGAAATAAATTAAACATTAAATAGCATGCACGAGCAGTTTTCTTGAAAAAGTGGAATAACTTTTAAATGGATTCCCAAATCAGAAATATGAGGGAACTCTTCCATTCAAATCAAAAACTTTACCTTAGGCGAGGCCTAACACCAGACGGCGCAGGCCGACTGTGAAAGTTAGTTTTTGGACATTTAATATAATAAAATAAATTTAATATTATTTTTTCATTGTGCTAATGCAACAACCTAAGATTTTAAATAAGCTGTTATGTAGAATTTATAGGGTTATCCACATAACCTTGGAATTATATGGAGAGTTGGAGAGGAAACCCTTGGAGAAACCTCTCAATGACAAATGGCGACGAATCAAGTGATCATGAATCGTTGAGCCTATGGATTTGGAGGATCTCATCGATGACGGAAGCGCAATAGTTCTTCATCAACAATCAATCCAAAATTGAGCTAGGGGTGTGATTTCATTCTTTATTTATCATTCTTTGATTTAATGATGAACGTGGATCAACCCAAAAATAGGTTGACCCACAGTTCATTCGTTCTTTCGAGATGGATGATTATGGGTTTTATTCGGGGATTTGATTTTTGTTTTGATTTACATTCTTAATTGTTCTAATGGGAGAAGATCAAGGTGTAACAAACAACGGCTGAGGTTAGTTCCTTAGGTTGTTCCTCTGTGATTTCTTCCCCCTTTATTTATGTGTGTTCTTCATTCTTCGTAGGGTTATGAATGAAGGATCATTGTGTATCCATTTCTAGGCACAATTATCTGAAATCATAGATCAGAAATCATGATGACCTAGCAGAGGTGCGATAGGGATGGCGACGAATGGATCGATTGTAGTTAGGGAGATATCATTCTTTGAGCGTTCTTTATGTGAATGATCGGAATTAGTTTTCCAAGTCGATTGAAGCCCTGAAACATACCAAATCAATGTTGTAAGGACTATACAGCCCTGGATCTTCATTTTCGAGGAGAACCAATCATCAGATCAAACACTAGAAGATCAACCAAAGAGCTATAGGGAGAACAACGATTCAGGAAAATCCCGATGAACACGGCATGTATCTCAGAATACACGGTGTGTGGGACCGGTCTAGTGGTAGCTAGGGTTTTGGGTGACAGTGAGGTGTAACTCTGTGTGCATCTCGGAGGATACACGGACATGGGGTAGAGTACACAGCATGTAATCCACCACACATCCAGAACCCAACTAGATACATGGGATACCTCGTGTACTGGTACATGGGTTGGTGAAGACATGTTAAAGTTTTCTACTGGTACAAGGCTAGCATACACGAAGCAGACATCAGATAGTTGGACATGACGTGTGAGACCAACTACACTCTGTGTATAACTATTCATACATGAGATTTGTTTCTGACACGGGTCATTGTACATAGGAAGTACCCACAGTTAAGGGACATAGTGTGTGATACTTCTACACGTTGTGTAATCTTTTCTACATGGCTTTATTTCCTTGTTCATTGTATCTTGTACATGTATCATTTGGGTTGGATCCCCCTTTCTAGTTCCCCTGAAGGTCGATGGGTATCATTTCCTATACACAAGAGTATGAATCCCTTCAGTAGGACTTTCTAGATAGAGTTGGGAGTCCCCTCCGAGAGGCCTGGAGTGGGATACTCTATCCATTATTGTTTCCTAGGTAGAGTCAGGTTATCGATGAGACCAATACTACTAGACATCGGTCGTCTACTTAGTAGTTGATTCCAGATGATTCATGGTGTATTCCAGGGACCTGGAAGTGATCTTCATCCATGTATCATTATCTTCCTCACTCATGGAGTTCGTTCTCCGAGAGTGAGTGTATCGTATTCTCTCTTCAAATCTATCAGCGTATCTCTCTCATGGAAGTTCCTGATGAATGGTACTTCTCAGACGGACATCATTAGGGCTATCAGACTCAGGAGTGAGTTCTCTCAGATGTGTGCTTCATGGAATCTTTAGACTAAATCTCTAACATGGGTATGCGGATGTTGTGACTTACCTCTAGACTACAAGTCAGGGTTACAAGTATATCTAGATATGTTCTTGTTATATGTCTTGTAGAGCTGATTGTACCTTTACTTTGTGTATTTTCAGTGGTTTTTGGGGTGTCCTATAGAGTATTTTTATACTCACACATGCACAGGCTTTGCCCACACGTTTTGTGTCTTTTATAGATGAGAAACCTATTTTTGAGTCTAGGGTGGACCAGGACCGGAGAGAGATTTGTAAGTTTCGGGAAGGCTGAGGTGTTCCTACATCTTTGATCATCATTCCTAGTACCTATCTTGTTTTCTTAAAATTTGGACTTTATATTTGGCATACTATTTCTTTTTTTTGGGCTTTTATTCTGTCCCTGTTTACTTTTCTTCACTTTACATTCTGTTGTACTCTGTTGGTTGGGATTATTAGGATGCTTGCATTTTTTTCCCTTTATAGTTTTTACATTTCATCTTTTGTTGGATTGGAGATGTGTGTGTGTGTGTGCACAAGTACTTAGTCAATCCCTCCCATGTTAGTTACATTCCTACTCAGTGCTAGTCACCCTCCCCGGGCCTATTAGAGGCGGGCTTGGGGAGTCACGGCACAAGCCCCACTAGGATAGGTCATGATAGAGTGGTATTAGAGTTGGTTGGTTCTACCTTAGGACTAGGAGTCTGTGAGATTTGTTTGGGGGAATAGTGTTAAGTTTTTTGAATTTAGCTTTCAGACCAGGGACTCTATTGTTGGTGTGGGTGGTCAGCGTATCCATACACCAGGACACTGATAACCTACTTTTTGACTCGGTGCATGAGAACACTAGTTACAAGGAAACCAAAAAATGGTACATGCATCATTTAGGAATGGGTTGTGGTTTCCATGTATTTCTTGAGATATATCTCCATATATACCATTTAGGATGCCTCTCCGATGTATAACAGCTAGGATTCAGTAGCTCGATCACGAGGATGACCCCCTCAGTGTTGAGGCTTTGCTATAGAGGTCAGTTCCCGAGGCGTTACCTCCAGGTGTTTCACCAGCTATACCACACTAGTAGAGAAGCATGTGGTACCTGCAGTACCAACAGATGAGGATATCAGGATGATAACACTCCATGAGTTTCATATACAGAGACCCCTCAGGTTCCGAAGAGATCCTGAACCTCATGTTGCTGAGAACTTTCTTGAGGCAGTGACTAGAGTTTTCCTTCTAGTTTGGACACCAGCGGACCAGATAGTGATCCTGACAGCGAGCCTTCTTCAGGGTTTGGTAGGGAAATAGTGGAGTTTGACCACACAGACTAACAATGAGTTGACTATTTTGTGTATGGAGTTTGAGAGTCTCTTTAGAGAGGAGTTCTCTCTAGTTATGCTAATATAAGTATATATACAGGAGCTTCTTCAGCTCCGGTAGGGTAGTATGATGGTGGTTGACTATTCATCAAGGTTCACCAACCTCTTCAGGTACTTGATTGACATGGTCAAGGATTAGTAATTCAGGGATCAGACTATTGAGCGCGGTCTACATTAGGACATATGATCTAACATCGTACCTCTTTGTATTCCGACTTATGCTTGAGTGCTCGAGTGAGCTTTGGTGGTCGAGATCTTCTTGGATAAGTAGAGATAGCCAGTGACAGTCAGCAGTAAGCAAGAAGGTACAAAGACCTTGGCAGTTGGGATCCAATGTTAGAAATAGGGATCGGGATGTGGGAGATGTCACAGGAGGTCTCAGGATAGGGGATATGTGGTCCAGGTCTCTTAGGCTAGATCCAGTCATACTAGGGAGATGTGATGTTACACATGTGATGGTAGAGGACATCTCGGTAGATATCTTCCAACCCATCAAGATGCTGATAGGAAAGTGGTGTATGGACCACTGAGGCAGAGGTAATGAGTGGAATAGGAAGCTTATCTAAGCAACAGACGTGGTAGTGGAGCAGGGAGAACTGTAATAGGTGATAGGTGTTTTGACATACTACCACCAATACTCCCAGGATTTCCACGCCAGGCTCAGGGAGCTAGATGACATGGGTGGGGGAAGCTACATGTAGTCGAGGCGTATAACCTAGGGACTCTAGGGATAATCTAAGTTACAATCTATGTCTTTTATACCTTATCTTACTTACTTATAGACACAGGATCCAGTCATTCTTTCCTCACTGTATATCTTGTTCGAGACCTTGAGATTCTGGTGGAACCTTTGACTCAAGCCTTATGCTTGGAGACACCTATGAGAGGAGACTAGATGATCACACACCTTTTTTGACAGTGTGATATTACTCTTGGAGGTGATAGTTTTAGTTGGAACCTTTTGGTGGTAGCGTCGAGGACCTACGACGACATTCTCGGTATGGATTGGTTATCTTCGGTCCATGCCCATGTTGACTATCTTCGAAGAAGGGTGCGATGTGTCTGTGGTGATAGGATGAGGTTTTCCTTTATTTCTAAAAAGGAAACCCAGGCATCATATGATGGGCTCATGCATAAGAGGGTGTATCTGATCACTCATTAATTGGATATCCTTACCCATGGAGCAGTAGATGTTGTGAGCTTCCAGTTCCCAGCAGTAGTGGCGGAGTACGAGGACGTCTTCCCAGAAGATGTTCCAAGATTAACTCCCTACTGGGAGATCAACTTTTTCATAAATTTACACCCTAGGAAAGAATTGATATCAACACCAACATATTATATGGCTACCAAAAAGCTCTGAGAACTGAGGGTGTAGTTAGAGTATTTAAAGAGGAAGGGTTTCGTGAGACCCAGTGTTTCACCCTAGGTAGCCCCAATTTTGTTTTCAAAAAAGGAAGATAGGAGCTTGAGGTTGTTAATGGATTACCGGGGTGTGAACCAAGTGACAGTAAAGAACAGGTATCCACTACTGAGGATTTATGACCTCTTCAATCAATTGATAGGGGCACGATGGTTCTCAAAGGTTGACCTTCAGTCAGTCTATCACTAACTATGAGTATGGGATGAGGATATACTGAAGATGGATTTCAGATTCTGCTACAGTCATTATGATTACATGGGGATGCCCTTTGGTGTGACGAACACCCCATTATTGTTCATGGGACTCATAATCCAGATCATCCATCCATACTTAGACCGGTTTGTAGTGGTCTTCATCGATGACATCCTTGTATTCTCGGCATCCAAGGAGGAGTACACGAGGCACCTACAGATGGTTCTGGTTGTACTTCGAGAGCACCATATTTATGGGAAGCACTCGAAGTGCCATTTCTAGATTTAGGAGGTCCACTTTCTGTGATATGTTATCACAACAGATGGAGTAGCGGTGAACCTGTCCAAGGTGGAAGTAGTTTTAGCATGGGAGCCACTTAGGAATGTGATGGAGGTGTGAAGTTTCCTTGTGATGGAAGGCTATTACCAGAGATTCATAATTTATTTCTCCTGGATATCACCACTGATGATAACTTTGACTCAAAAGGGGTAGCCTTTTGTATGGACGAAGAAGTGCCAATAGGATTTTTAGTAGTTGAGGCATAGTTTGAAATGTGCCCCGATCTTGAGATTGTCGGAGGAGGGAGTCGAGCATGTAGTATTATGTGATACATAAAGGACTATACTTGGTTGTGTCTTGATTCATAGGAAAGTAGTGATTGTCTATTATTCATGCCACTTGAGTCCACATGAGTAGAACTACGCGAACCATGATCTTGAGTTGGCAACAGTAGTCTTCGCATTGAAGATGTTGTGAAACTACCATATGGGAAAGCAATTTTTCATCTACTCTGATCACAAGAGTCTCAAGTATATATTCTCTTAGAAGGATATAAACCTAAAATAGAAGTGATCTCTAGAATTCCTCCAAGATTATGACTTCAAGATTGTCTATATTTCTAGGAATGGAAACGTGGTGACGAATGCTCTCAATAGGAGATCTAGTACTCAACTACTGAATGAGGTGTCAGAGCAGTTGGCCTCGTTACAATTATCCTTCGTGGATGGAGATGATGCATCTTACCTCCAGTCAATGGTTTTCACCCCTACACTCTTATAGTGAGTCAGGGAGCCATAGATTGGGGATGTCGACTACGAGACTTTACATGCTCATATGTCAACAAGGCATGCTCTTGATGGATATTCACAAGGTGGGGAGCATGTCGTCCTTTTTAGGGGACACACAGTTGTACCAGCGGTGTTTTGGGAGGAGGTTCTGAGGGAGTTTCATACATCCCATTTTTTGGTATACCCTAGTGTGGAAAATATGTACCAGGACCTCCAATGTCAGTTTTTTTGGATAGGGATAAATAAGGCAGTGGAAGAGTTCATTTCTCGATGCCTTACGTGCCAGCAGCTGAAGGGTGAGCACCATGTTCTAACAGGATTAGCTCACCCCCTAGAGGTGCCAGAATGGAAGTGGGATATAATGTCGATGGACTTCGTGATTGGTTTACCACTTATGTCCATGGGAAATGATGCTATCTGGGTGATTGTTGACTGAATCACTAAGTTGTCCCACTTTATAGATATTTAAGAGCAGAGTTTAGTAGAGAGCTTGGGATTCCTCTATATGTAGGATATAGTGCAGCATTACGGAGTCCCATTGATTATTGTTTCAGATAAAAATTCTTGTTTCACATATCGATTGTGGTAGGGATCGTAGGAGGCTTTTGGTACCCAATTACACCTGAGCATAGTGTTTTATCCCCAGATAGATGGCCAGATAGAGAGGGAAATTTAGGTTCTGGAGGACATGCTACAAGCATGCATGTTGGAATTTGGACATAGTTGGGAGGATCGCCTACCACTAGTGGAGTTTGTGTAAAACAACAATTACCACTCTATCATTGGTATGTCACTAGTCGAGGCTCTATACGGGTGAAATTTTTGGTCACCACTTTGCTGGACTAACCCAAGAGATTCAGCACTCATGGGACTGGAATTGATGTGAACTACTGCTGAGAAGGTTCAGGTCATCCATGAGCAGATCAAGACTACACAGATCTAGTAGAGGTCTTATGTTGACAGATGGCAGAGACCTTTGGAGTTTGAGGAAGGATACCATGTCTTCATTCGAGTCTCACCTCGATAGGGGTTTAGAGATTTTTCCAAGGCAGCAAGTTATCTCTGAGGTTCATCATCCCTTTTTAGATACTGTGTAGAGTTAGTGAGGTGGAATACTACCTAGCTCTACTGCCATAGTTACACGAGGTACATGATGTCTTCCATGTGTCGTAGTTGAGGAGGTATGTGCATGATTTGTCGCACGTCATCGATTGGGGCCAGTTGGACATCGATGATGGAGCGACTTTTGCAGAGTACCCAATAGAGATCGAGGATCGTTGGGAGAGGATCCTTTATGGGTGATTGATTCCCCTAGTGTGTGTTATGTGGCAGCATGAGAATCTCTAAAAGATAACATAGGATATGGAGGCTCAGATTCATGTGCAGTACACACATCTCTTTGTATAGCCTTTTGTTTTGGATTTTCAGGGTCGTAAATCCCTAAGGTGGGGAGAATGTAATATACTGTATTTTTTCATTTATTTTTTCAAATATTATATGGAATTAATTCAAGACCGGTATTTGAGACGGCATGTGATTCTGAGACCTAGGGTACCTGGAATAAATGTTTGAAATGAATTAAACTTTAAATAGCACATGCGAGCAGTTTTCCTAAAAAAGTGGAATAACTTTTAAATGGGTTCCTAGATCTGTAATATAAGGGCACTGTTGCATTAATAGCAGTGAATTTACCTTAGGCGAGGCCTAACATCAGCAGGCGTGGGCTGGCTATGAAAGTTAGTTTTTGGATGTCTGAGGAAATAAAATAAATTTAACATTTATTTTATTTTCCCATTAATCTAATCCAACAATCTAAGCTTTTAAATAAGATATTAATAATAATTTATAGGTTCGGACTCATAGACATATAATTCTATAGAGTGTTGGAGACGAGACCCTTGAAGAAACCTATGGATGATGAACGATGATGAATCAAGTGATCATGAATCACTGAACCAATGGAGTTGGAGGATCTCATCGACAGAGGCAGTGAAATCGTTTTTCATCAATGATCGATCCAAACTTGAGGTAGGGTGTGTGATTTCATTCATTCTTTCTCCTTCTTTGATTTAACAATGAACGTGGATCAACCAACGAATAGGTTGACATGTGGTTCGTTCATTCTTAAGGGATGGGTGATTGCAGGTTTGATTCAGGGAGTTGATTTTGTTTTGATTTAGTTTCTTGATCTTTCTAATGGGAGTAGATCAAGTCTATAACAAACAATGGTCGAGACTCATTCCTCGGATTGTTCCTCTGTGATTTATTCCCCCCTTTATTCTCGAGTGTTCTTCATTCTTCATCGGGTTATGAACGAAGGATCGTTGTGCATTCATTCTGTGGCGCAATGACCTAAAATCGTAGACTAGACATTGTGATGACCTAGAGTAGGTGCGATGTATATGGAGATGGATGGATCAATGTAGTCTAGGAGATATCTTTCTTCAAGCATTCTTCGTTTAGATGATTGGACTTGGTTTTTGAAGCTGATCAAAGGCCCAAAACTTACCAAATCGATGTTTCAAGGATGAGATAACCCTGTATATTCATTTTCGAGGTGAACTGATCATTAGATTAAATATCGGAAGATCAAATAAATCATTGGAGGAAGAAAATAAATTTTGGAAAATCCCGATGAACATGGTGTGTGGGACTAGTCCAGCGGTGGCTAGGGTTTCGGGTGATAGAGAGGTGGAACACAACATATGACAGCTATCACATAGCGTGTGGGGTCGTACCTAGAACTTGGCGTGTATCTCATAGGATACACAGATACGGGGTGGAGTACACAACATGTACTCCACCACATGGCCAAACCCTGACCAGATACATGGGCTACCTTGTGTACTAGTACATGGGTAGGAAATCACAGGTTGAAGTCGTGTACAAGCACATGGACAGCGTACACAGAAAGGATCCTAGATAGTTGGACATGACATTTAATCCCCTCTAAACACCATGTATACCATTTCCTACATGACATATTTTTCTGACATGGGTCATTTTGCATGGGCAGTACCTGAGGTCAAGGGACATGGCGTGTGATACTTATACATGTCATCTACTCTTTTTTACATGGATTTATCTCCTTGTACATCATATCTTGGACAAGTCTCTTTTGGGTTGGTGCCCCCTTTCTCATTCCCCTGAAGGTAAATGGGTATCATTTTTCATCCCTAGGAGTATAACCCCCTTCAGTAGGACTTTCTGGATAGTTTCAGGAGTCCCCTCTGAGAGGCCCAGAGCAGGATCATGTATCCATTCTTGTGCCCTAGGTAGAGTCAGTTTATCAATGTGATCAATACTACTAGATGTCGGTACTATACATAATAAGTTAATTCATATGAGTCGTGTTATACATCATAGCCCTGGAAGTGATCCTCATATGTGTATCGTGATATTCCCCACTCATGGAGTTGGTTCTCCCAGAGCAAGTGTATTGTATTCTCTCTTCAGATCTATTAGTGTATCTCTCTCATAGTGGTTTCTGACGAACGGTACTTCTCAGATGGATGACGTTGGGGCTATCAGACTCATGAGTGAGTTCTCCAGCATGAGTGCTTTGTAGAATCTTAAGATTGAATCCCTATCATGGGTATGCGGTCATTGTGACTTACCTCTAGACTACGGGTATGGATTTTTAGTATATCTGGATATGTTCTTGTTATATGTACTATAGACATATACTGTGTAGAACTGATTATTCCTTTACTTTTTGTATTACCGGTGGTTTTCAGGGTATCCTAATGAGTATTGTTATACTCACCCCTACACGGGCTTTACAATCACGTGTCATGTTTTGTGCCGACAAGCAACCTTTTGATGGAGTCCAGGGTGGACCAGGACCAGACAGAGATTTGTAAGTTTCAGACAGACCGAGGTGTTCCTATGGCTTCAAGTAGAATCCCCAGTACCTATCTTGTTTTCTTACTGGTTAGACTTTGTAGTTGGCAGGCTCTTTCTTTTTGTTGGGCTTGTATTCTGGCCCAGTTTACTTTTTTACACTTTACATTCCATTGTACTATGTTGGTTGGGTTTAGTAGTATGCATGAATTTTTGTTCCTTGGTAGTTTTTATATTTCATCATTTGTGGGCTTGGAGATGTGGGGGGTACTTAGGCAATGCCTCCCATGTCAGTAACATGGATACTCAGTGCTGGTCACCAACTCTTGGCCAATTGGAGGCAGGCTCATGGAGTCACAGCATGGTCCCCATTGAGATGGGTTGTGATAGAAAAGATTTGATATAAGATTTAGTCCATAAACATTGAACTGTGATGATTTATATACTTGGGATGCAACCATTGATCCATTTTTTATTATCACAGATAGCTCAACCCCTGTGTTTTGATGTGGTGATATAATAGTTGTACTAAAATTACAAGATATGGAAGAATAGATAGAACCATAATCAAATAGTATGTTCATTATTCTTGAATAAATAACTAGTGTACCTGTCACCATATCATTGTTAGGATCCTCCTCGGACGTCGTGATAGCATATTCTCTTCCTTTCTCTTTAATCATGGGATATTTTTTTCATTAATTATCTCTCATAACCCTGGGCTTAGGTAATTGTCTTAAATAATTGTCATGTTACCAAGAGTTGAAACATTGCACCATAGGCTGAGTGTTGATACGAACCGTTTTTTCTTCCTTCACATTAGTGGGTATCTTCATTTCCCTCCAACACTGGTTAGCATGATGCCCCTCCTTTCCACATTTTATTCATCTCCTAGTTCCTAACAGAAAGTTTCCAGGATGCTTCTTCCCTCACTTTTGACAAGTGGGATATTGGGTTTTCTTTCCTCCATATGATTTATCTATTGATACCCCTGAAGAAAACTCCATTTTACATTTTTTTTATCTCCAGTCCCATGAGACCACTAAGAGTCGCAAATCTCCATCTCAACATTGAGGGGACAACATAAAATCTCTTTATAACTATCAAAGTCTTATATCACCAAATATTTTCACAGACGTGGATTTAATCCACTAAAGAAGCAGTCCACTATACTTCCAGTGTTGATGAAAAATACAAATACATATTGTGAAAGCCTTGTGAATTTTTCCTCATACTCCCTGATAGACTCATCTTCATTTGGTTTCAGATAAGGAAATACCTATCCATTGTAATATGGAGAGTTTAGGGAAAATATTTATTGAAAAAAATTGAGGTCTTCTCAGTCCATGGAATCAATATCCTCTTTGGAATTTGTGTTCTTAATTAGTGCCTACCACTGATCGGCTTCTCCCTCAATGTGATGAACAACCAGCATAACTTTCCTTTTCTCTGATCATTGGAGGATCAAGAATATATTCTCAATGGGGTTAATTCATTACTTTGTGATGAGGAGATCATAATATCCACTAAAGGTATGAGGCCTTTTCTCATAAAATACTTGATTGTAACTTGATATTTATCAAGAAGAGTAAGGTGTTCCACATGATTCATGTTATTATTCATATCTTGAGCTAGTTGAGACAATAATTCCATGAAGTTATCATCTCCCACTCTTATAAGATTAGGAAAATCATTGGGGAAGTTATCAAATTCCCTATCATGTTAGTTGTTGGAACAATTTCTCTTATTTCATATCATTAACTAAAAGAAGAAAAATAAGATAATAATGCAATATCTAATAAATATACAAAGGGGAATGTTATAAATTTGGGGGGAATAACTTATAAATGATAATTATACCCAAAATTATGTGTATCTAGGTTTCAATATAGGTTATCCATAGTAATTTTCCAATTAGGTTTTCTAACCTAATAATTTTTTCAATTCCTTTATAATGATTTGTAAAGAGTTTGTGAATTTCTAAAACACATTCCTCGGGAGTGTCAAACCAAGTCTGTAGAAAAGCTCATTATCATGAACCATGTCATGTTTGATTCAAACTCAATGTTTCCTTTTTAGATTTATTACCTCAAGGTACAACTGTGTTAGACTCACATCCACTTGTAGCATCTAGATAGAGATGTAATTTTATGGAACTCACTTGCTCTATACTTCACCAAAATTCCAAGATATATTTTTATACTTATAATTACCCTTATACTTATCCAAAGGGTTCTCGCAAAATTATTCTAATCGTGATCCCCAAAAATAACTAGACCATTCTTTGATACCAACTATAGTGACCCAAGCCTTTTTCACATATTAGTACATGATTTTTAAAAATAAGTACATCCCAAATGTTGGGAGGCATGGTGTCTTTATAAGACTAGTTTTATATTACATCAAAAGGAAACTAAAACATGACATCCTTATTTCATTCCCCATATAATAAGCTCCTAAATCCATTTGAGCTCCTAAAACTACATAAGATAATCTGGGTCATACATAAAAGAAATATGTGAGATAAAAATCCTAGTAAGTTAATAAACATGATAAGGAAACATAACATGTGATTCAAAGGTAAAACGTGATATCATAAAAGAGAAGGATCATGAGTAATCACATGGGAGCATAACATAAGGAACATGGTATCATAAGATCATGGTAACATAGTAAATGTGGTAGAAACATATAATAGGACATAAATACCATTCAAGGCTAACTACCTAGATAATATCACATGGTGCACAAAGTTCCATAATGGATTAGGTTTACTCCTTAATCACATACATGACGCCTCGTGAGACTAAAACATTACTCAATGTATTAGAGTGTTATTTGGGAATACTCATCATAACATGTTCATGATCTATGTGTTCCATATAAATGAAGTCAATCATAAGTCATAAGATAATAATTACTCATGGAATGAAAATTGGTTGCATAATCTTACCTCATATTACAATAAAAAGAAAATTCATAGTGTTGGCATTTGAGAAATAAACATAAGGCATGTATTACCTCTTCAATGTAAGGGAGAATAAGCTAGGTATATATGTGAGAGGCATATATTAAGAATTTAGAAGCATTCCATAACTTTATATAGAGATATAAAGTTAGTTAGAGAGAGAATGGTCATAACCCAAAGGAAAGGGTGGTTTAGAGAGATCTCTTGCCTCGAGCCCGATTCATCACGTGCATTATTTACCTTCTTCTCCGAATGGACCAAAGGCCTTATTTTTTATTTTATTATAGATAATCCCCCTTTTAAGGGTTGAAGGGGAACCCGTACATGACCCGTAGGCCCAAGGCACCAGGTCCGACATGACCCGCAATGCATGACCTGAAGGCCCATAGGTATACCATGCCCAATACATGACCCGTAGGCCCAACCCACATGAACTGCCCCTACCCAACGTCTTGCATCATTGATCTCCTTAGCTCCCCACCTTTCATTGCAAATTGGCTAGCATTTCCTCGTACAAAGCTCCACGGTGCCTGGTCCCGATGGCGGCTGCCATACCCTCTCATTCTTCCAATCCGGTTAGCTCTACATCTAGTGGTTGCTACTCCTATTGCTCCGATCCTCTATTGGGGTTTGTTTTTTGCTCCATGGTCTATGTGACCCAAAGGCCTTGTGGCCCGAAGGCATTTGATGACCCGAAGGCCCTAGAGACCCATAGGCCCAAACCAGTGGCCCGAAGGCCCAAATCGGGTGAATAGTTCTGGCTGCTACAGTACCGAATAGTAACTGCTACAGTGACTACTACAGTACCCCGAAAATTCTCCTCCACCCGGTTTTGAAACCGGGTCTCTTGGATACCAAGTAGGAGCCCTTACCACTTGGGTACAGGCTCATTGGCATTATTTACCTTCTTGAATAATAAACTAATGTTAATTATTTACTTTATTAAAAACCTTTTTCCATTTTATTATTTATTTCATTTCATTCATTTCTATGTTATATTCAATTACATAATCATTTAGGTTCATGTGTGGATGTTTTGACGGTGTTCAGCTCATATGTCCAAAATCACCTTGGAAAGTTGACTAAGGTTAAAGAGATTATTATTTCATCATCTCCAGAATAATAATCATGACATAATTATCATTGGTATACATAAAATCTATTTTAAAAATAACCATAAGACGTGGTTTTGAAAATTGAACTATGTTACAATCATGGAGAGGGTAAGTTATATGTAAGCATGTAATTCTAGCCCGAAATCCCAACCAGCCTGGCGTGAAAGCTTGAGCAGCCCAGCCCGGCCTAGTAAAGCCTAAGTCTGGTTGGACTGGGGTCAGGCTAATGGTTCGTTGGGCTGGACATGGGCCTATGAAGGCAGGCCCACGGGTCAGGTCGGACCGACCTGAAAAAGACCAGCATGTGGGCCCCTATGAAGCTCGGCCCTTAAAAACTCACCCGCTTTAAAAAAATAATGAGAAATTATCGATAGGGAGACTCGAACTCCCTACCACGTGTTTCCAAGGCTTCGCTTGGACCAACTGGTCCAGGCGGTGTGTCTGGTTTAAAATTATCATACTATATATATATCAATATATATATATATATATATATTGATATATATATATATATAATTATATATCAATGATTTAACATAATATATATATATATATATAATAACTCGTAATATATTAACAAAAAAACTCTCACCCACTAATGTTCGTGCACGCTCCCTCCCACCTTATTTTTTTGAATTATGTTGCAACTTGCATATATTATATATATTATATATACATATATAGATCTATTTAGAAAAAATATTAACTCGACCACTGGTGTGAACCCCTAAATAATTTTATTTTATAACTTGAACATATTATATATATATTCACATGTATAAATCAATTTAGAAAAAATAACACACTCACGCACTATTGCGCACGCACCCCTCATTTATTTTTTTACAACTTACATATTATATATAAAAAAATTAAAAAAATTAAAAACATTTAAAATAAAAAATGTAAGATAATATATATATATATATATAATAACTCATTATATATTAACAAAAAAACACACTCATCCACTGATGTTTGTGCACCCCCCTCCCACATTATTTTTTTTATGTATGTTTCAACATGTATATATTATATATACATCTATAAATCAATTTAGAGAAAAAAACTAACTCACCCACTCTTGCGCACCCCACATTAATTTTTTTTACAACTTGCACATTATATATATATATATATATATATATATTCACATATATAAATCTATTTAAAAAAAATTAACACTCACTCCCTATTGCGCACCACCAACTCCGTGTAATTTTTTTATAACTTGCACATATTATATATATATGTATATATATATATATATATATATATCAACTTATATAAATCTAGTTTAAAAAAATAAATCATTAAAAAAAGGTTTTAATGTTTAAAAAAGTTTAAAAAATATTTTAAAATAAATGTTTAATATAAACTTTTAAAAAATAATATTGATAAAAAGATGATTAAAAAACATCTACAAAAACATCAATCTATTTAGAAAAAATAACACGCACCCATTGTTGTGCACCCCCAACCCCTCATTAATTTTTTTTATGACTTTCACATTATATATATATATATATATTAACATATATTAATCCATTTAAAAAAAATAAAACATCAAATAAATGTTTAAAAATGGTTTTAAAATAATTATTTGATATAAACTTTTAAAAATTAATGTTTATAAAAAATTATTTACAAAAACATAAATCTATTTAGAAAAAAAATAACACACCCACCTACTATTTCACACCACCAACCCCTCATCAAATATATTTAAAAACGTTTCGGTTCTAAAATGTAAATGTTGATAAAGAAAAAAATAAATGTTTTTAAACAAAATGTTAAATGTTTAAAAAATATTTTAAATGAAATTCTATAAAAACATTTAAAAATGTTTAAAAATAGATGTTAGAAAATAGGTTAAATACATTCTTAAAAACTCTTAACAAACATTTTAAATAACTGGTATTCTATACACATACACCTAGGTGGTAACCTCTGTGTAACGCCTCATAAATTTCATGAATTTTTTTTATTTATATGGAATTATTTTGAGACCGAAAAATCCGACGGCACGTGATTCTGATGCCCGGAGTTCCTAGAATGATCCGTCAAAAAAATGTTAAGCTTTAAATAGCATGCATGAGAAGTTTTCCTAAAAAAGTGGGATAACTCTTAAACGGGTGCTCGGATCAGTACTCTGAGGGCACTATTGCGTTCATGATGGTGGGTTTACCCTAGATGCGGCTTAAATTTAGTCGGCACATACCCCCAGTTAGAAAACCCAAAAATAGCATAACTTTAAATAAAATTATTAAATAAAATTATTTTATTTTTAAAATGCTTATAACTCACAAACGGTGACTTGGATTAGAAATATGATACCACTGCTGAACTCGTGAGTGTATGTTTTCCTTAGGAATATACTAACATTGGCCAACACGGGCTACCAGTGGAAGTTAGTTTTTGGCTGTAAATAAAATAATTAAGTAACAATTATTTTATTGTAAAATCCTTAACATATAAACAAAAACTTGGATTGAAAATCCGAAAGTACCGTTGAGCTCGTGAGGTCGTGTTCCCCTTAGGCGAAGCCTAACCTCGACCGATGCGAATCAAGGGTGATTGTTAATAAGTTTTTTAACTTTTTTAAGGTATGTTCAGTAAACGTGCGGGTGGAAAATTTTATCTTTTGAACTGGTGCTCGAATTAAAAATTTGAGGGAACTGTTGAATCCGCAGCACCGGTATTCAATTAAGGGTTTTTTAACTTCGACCTACAAGTGTTAGAGGAAAATTTTAATTTTTGGATTTTAAAAAAAAATAACTTTTGGTTATTTTATTTTTTCTTTGTGCAACTATTGGACAAACTTTATTGGGACCGCAGTGCAATGACAAAACCATTTAATGGCTTGACTCATATTTTTCAGTAACCACACTGTTGGGAGATTTTAATGAACATATAACCACACCGTTGAGATAATTAAAGAGGTTCATTAATTATACTCATTAATTATGTGGTTCGTTGATCCTTTTCTCCCCTCTATTTATATGAAGCTCGAGTATGGGTTTTTGGACTCAATAGAAGAACCTCTGACAAAGTGTCGTGATGACTTCCACCAACCTAGAATGAAGCTTCGAGCGATGGACGTTAGAGGAATCGACGGGCGACGGCAAGCGTCGACGAACATCTTCAGACGTGGACACTTCTTCCTCGTCAGCAACGGCTTCCAATAAACTCAATGTGGGGGTTATATGTGTGATTCCTCCCCTTTTTACCATGTTCTTGAATATTATGAAGAACATGGGTCAATCATCCAACAGATTGACTCGTGTTTCGCCCTTTAATGTGGGAGATTAATGTGGGGTTTCATTATGAGAGTTTTTATAATCTAATAATTCTTCCCATGTTATAATACTAATGCGGAGGGTGCGGGAAGAACAATAATAACTTCTTCACTTGTATTGACTGCTTCACTTTTCGGTAGACTTTATAAAAAAATCGCATGTTCACATTTAAAATGGAACACACCAGTTCTATTAAATCCCATCTTGATTAATTTAACAAAGTAATGTTAGAGAATTCCAACATTAATGTAATTGTTGATGATGTGGATCAAACAATTATCCTTTTAATTTCTCTTGATCAAAATCAAAACACTTTAGTTGAAACCATGATGTATGATAGAGACTCACTAACCCTTGAAGCGGTTAAGTCACCCCTTCTTTCTAAATAACTTCACTCCAAACCTAAAATAAAAGGTGAGGTAATGAGCTTATTCAGTAGGGGTAATCCTCAAACAAAAGGTAAAAAGAAACATTTCACTAATGATAATGACAAGAACAATAAGCACCTTAAACCTAAATCTGACTATAGGGAAAGAAAAGTTGCTTGTTTCAATTGTGGAAAACCAGGACATACTAAGATCAAATATAGGAAACTCAAATGTGAGTTATAATCTAAACAACCCATTGATCAGTCCCTTCTAGTTGACTCAAGATATGAAACTGTTGAGTTTTTAAATGTCTCCATCCATACACTCAATCAAGAGTGGGTCCTTGACTTAGGTTTTTCCTTTCACATGTGTCCCTTTGGAGAGTCATTTCTAGAATTGGTTGAAAGGGTGGAAGGATATGTCCTCTTAGGCAATAATAATAGGTGAAAGGTTGAGGGAAGAGGTTATGTTTCGATAGAACTAGATGATCATTCCATCACCACTTTACTTGATGTAGGGTGGGTTCCCAACCTTCGTAGAAATTAAATCTTCTTAGGGGTCCTAGATCAAAAAGGGTTTACCGTTAGATCTGAAACATGTTGTCTTAAGATCTCTAAAGGATATAGAACCATCATAAAGGGATCTCTTACCAATGGGTTGTATGTCTTGAATATAAAGACTCATTCATGGAAATTGGGTAGCACATACAACACCAACACTGACAACACTATGCTATGACATAAGAGATTAGGACATGTTAGCTCCAAGCATCTAGAAGAACTCAACAAGAAAGAGCTGTTGAGTGACATCACACCTAATAATCTTCCATTTTGTGAATATTGCGTGATGGGTGAAGCTAAGAGGGCCACCTTCAACATGTCCTATTTTAAAGCTACAACCCCCTTGAATACATCCATTCATATCTATGGGGCCTAGCAAGGGCCACCTCTCATAGCGGAGGTTCCTATTTTGTCACCTTTATAGACGAATTCTCCAAAAAAGTTTGGATTTAAATCCTTAAAAATAAATTTGATGTTTACCAAACCTTAAAAACATGGAAAACATTAGTTGAAAAACAAACTGGAAAGAAAATCAAAACCATGAGAACTGATAATGGGTTGTAGTACCTATCCACTAAATTCATTAAATTGTGTGAATCTGAATGTATTAAAAGGAATAGTACTATTAGGAAAACCCCTCAAGAGAATGTCCTTGTAGAGAGAATGAACAGAACTATTTTAGAGAGAGTCTGGAGCATGCTTACATGCTCGGGTCTCCCTAAATATTTCTGTAAAGAGGAAGACAACACTGTTGTTTAGATTATTAATAGGTGTCCCTCATCTACAAATCAATTCAAAACACCTGAAGAATTGTGGAATGATAATCCTACTTCCTATACCTACTTGAGAGTCTTTGGTTGTACAACTTATGATCACATTAAAACTAATAAAATGTAACCAAGAGCACTTAAATGCATATTTTTTGTTTATCCTGAGGGTGTTAAGGGGTATAAACTATGGGTTGAAAAACCAAGTTACAAAAAATTCATTATAAGTAGGGATTTTGTCTTCCATGAATCCTATTATCCCAAAACCAAGGCTTCCACATCTAGTAGTAGTGATCCAGACCTTGAAAAGGCTGATGGAGATGAGCCCTTGGATCACTTTGAGGCTAATGTTCAGCCCACTCCACCTACTTCCCAGCCCACTGATGTGGATGGTTTTGAGTTTAGTTCTGGTTCATATTCTAAATCTGAACCTTATTCCAATAATAAGGATTACTAATTGACCTGAGACAGAGAAAGGAGAGTCCCAAGACCTCCTTCTCGGTTCAGCCAGTATTATATTGCTTCATATGCTTTTCATGTGGCTCGTGATCTTATAGATGACAATCCTCAAACCTATAGGCAAACCTTGAATGACAAAGACTCAAAGCATTGGATCTTTTCCATGAATGAAGAGATTTGATCTTTAAGAAAAAGCCACACATGGACCATTGTCAACAAACCACCTAATGGTAAGTTAATTGGGTCCAGGTGGATTTATAAAAGAATATAAGACACCACCAAGAGAAAAAATCTATATATATACTAAAGTCGGATTTCCTCCAAATAACATGTCTGTTTCCGATGCTTTCACCGGGGCGCGCGCATCCGTCTATGAGGACGCGCAGCTATTGCCCCACATTCTCGCTTTCCAAAGGAAGGCGGCATTCATTCCTTGTTCAGGTACATCTTCTCCTTGATCGAAACAGGATGATGGGATGTCGGTTCTTCCTTCTGTGGATTCCTCCTCGGAAGTCATCACCTAGTCCGGGTCTCCCTCATAGATTTAATACGTTGTTCGTGAATCTCATTCCTGGTGCCATATATTCATGGACACCGGTTAATTACACTAATTCCGTAAAGACATTCCATGGGGTCTTGACAAGGTAGCAACCTTCGGTCGGAGTAGACGGAAACATTAGGCATGTTGAGGCATCTCTAGGTGCGTGGACATTGGGGGACCTGTAATCTTCCTTATAAGAGGGCATCTCAAGGGTGAAAAACCTGAGGCATCCCACGTCAAATGCGGGGAATCATATGCCATATGCATTTACCTAAGGTTTTCCTCAGCTTCCCATGTTTAACACAGGGTATGCAGCATGTTTAACGTCTTGGAAAGACGGTTACGCCAAAGGCATTCCATCCAAGGTTTTCCTCAGGCATCTCATGTTTATCACAAGGTAGGCCGTGAGTTTAACGTCTTTTGGAGACGAAATAAGGGTGATCAGAACATCCCATAGAGACGGATCGGTGGTGGTGTGCCCCGTAGAGGGGAGATGTCACACCGTAATGGCTGATCTGAACACCACTGAGGGCGGATCAGGGGAAGTGCACCCCCGGATGGAGTACACCATGGATTACCATTGGTTGGGATTGAACCTCTTGGAGGTTTCCTACGTACCCTGTGTAGAGGACAGGGATCAAAACCCACGTAGTTCGAAGGGTTGATGAATCGGGGTGTACACAGAGGACAACGACACAGAGGTATGCTGGGGATTACATGTGGAAAGAGGCCCATGCACCACTAGGAGCAGCGATGAGGTGGATGGCATGATCCCACCGGGATGTGGCGGCCTGGGTGAGAATCAGGATGGGTGATGGATGGATGAATGAAGTGGAAGGGGAATGAAATGGGACCATCGCAGGGGCGACATTGAAGTTGGGCTTGAGCCTTGAAGAGGCTTCCTACGTATCCCGGTGGCAGGGAATCAAAGTCTGCGTAGTTCGGGATGGTGCCGGTGAACCGACGTGAAGGTGGAACTTGGTGTGATGGATGTTGTCAGTAAACCAACGTAAAGGTGGACCTTGGTCCGATGCGTCAGTGAACCGACATGAAGGTGGACCTTGGTTCGATGGGCATTGTCAGCGAACCGACGTGAAGGTGGACCTTGGTCCGATGGGCATCGTCAGTGAACCGACGTGAAGGTGGACCTTGGTCCGATGGGTTTTTTCAGCAAACCGACGTGAAGGAGGTCGGAACGACCGGGTGATGGGATTGAACCTTATGGAGGCTTCCTACGTACCATGTCTTGACATGGATCGAAGACCACGTAGTTCAAAGGGGTTTCGTCGGTGAACCGATGTGAAGGTGAACCCGGGGGTCCACTTGTGGGGGTTGTGGGCGAACCGACATGAAGAAGGGACCTTGGTCCTATGGGAGATGGGCTTGAACCTGGTGAGGCTTCCTACGTACCATGCCTTGACATGGATCAAAGTCCTCGTAGTTCAGGTTGGTCAAAACGGCTTTCCGTCGGACTGGAATGCAGTTTAACGTCATGCGGGGTGAGGATAAACTCGACGTGAATAAATGATGGGTGGGCTTGAACCTCAGGGAGGCTTCCTACGTACCATGCCTTGACATGGATCAAAGACCTCGTAGTTCAAATGATGGAAGTCGTCAGCGAACCAACGTGAAGGTGGACCTTGGTCCAATGAGGGATGGGCTTGAACCTCGGGGAGGCTTCCTACATACCATGCCTTGACATGGATCAAAGACCTCGTAGTTCAAATGGTTTCATCGGTGAACCAACGTGAAAGTAGACCCATGGGTCCACTAGTGGTGGGCTTGAACCTCTTTAAGGCTTCCTACGTACCATGCCTTGACATGGATCAAAGTCCTCGTAGTTCGGGTGGTCGCAGCGGCTTGCCATCGGACTGAAATGCAGTTTAACGTCATGTTGGACGCAAGTGGAACTTGACGTGAAATGGATGACGGGTGGGCTTGAACCTCGTGGAGGCTTCCTACGTACCATGCCTTGAAGTGGATCAAAGACCTCGTAGTTTAAATGGGTGTGCAGTTTAATGTCATGCTGGATGGGGGAATACAGTTTAACTTCATGCTGGATGAGGGTATACAGTTTAACGTCATGATGGACGAGGGTATACAGTTTAATGTCATGCTGTACAAGGGTATAAAGTTTAACTCCATGTTGTATGAGGGTATTTCCATGGCCGAAGCTTACTCTAAGCCCACATGCGTTATGCTCGGTGTGAGAAACAAGAGGCAGAAAGGACCTGACGATCACGTCGCGAAGGGTGCGTCTGTGAGTAGCGATGAGGGGCTTATGCATTAGGCGGCCCATGGTGCTAGGACTTACTCCAGGATGGAGGCCCAAAGTAAAGAATGACGATGATTTTGGGCTTGAGCCATGAAGAGGCTTCCTACGTATCCCTGTGGTAGGGAATCAAAGTCCACGTAGTTCTTCTGATGACGGCTTTCCGCCGATTGTGGGTTTCAACGGCTTACCGCTAGAATGGGTCATAACAGCTTACCGCTAGATGAGGTCGCAACGGCTTACCACTGGATGAGGATGTCAATGGATTTCCACTACATGGGGTTGCAACAGCTTACCGTTGGATGAGGATGTCAACGGCTTACCGCTGAATAGGATCACAACGGCTTACCGCTGGATGAGGATGTCAACAGCTTACCGCTGGATAGGATCACAATGGCTTACCGCTGAATAGGATCACAATGGCTTACCGCTGGATGAGGATGTCAACGGCTTACCGCTGAATAGGATCACAACGGCTTACCGCTGGATAGGGTGTCAACAGATTACCGCTGCATAGGGATATCAACGGCTTACCGCTGAAAAGGAGTGACAATAGTGGATGGGGCTTACGCAGAGATGTTACCCGGATGTCGTAATGGAGTGGAAACGGTGAATGGGGCTTACCCTAGGAAGCTGCCCGGGTGCCGGAATGGAGCGGCAACGGTGAATGGGGCTTACGCTAGGAAGTTGCCCAGGTGCCGCTTTGGAGCGGCAATGGTGAATGGGGCTTACGCTAGGAAGCTGCCCGGGTGCCGCTATGGAGCGGAAATGGTGAATGGGGCTTATGCTAGGAAGATTCCCGGACATCGCTATGGAGCGGCAATGGTGAATGGGGATTATGAAAGGAGATGCCTGGATGCCGCTATGGAGCGGAAATGGTGAATGGGGATTATGCAAGGAGCTGCACGGATGCCGCTATGGAGCGGCAATGGTGAATGGGGCTTATGCAAGAAGCTGCCCGGATGCTGCTAAGGAACGACAACGGTGAATGGGGATTATGCAAGGAGTTTCCCGGATGCTGCTATGGAGCGGCAATGGTGAATGGGGATTATGTAAGGAGCTTCCCGAATGCCGCTATGGAGCGGCAACGGTGAATGGGGCTTATGCAAGGAGCTGCCTGGATGCCGCTATGGAGCGGCAATGGTGAATGGGGCTTATGCAAGGAGCTGCCCGGGTGCCGCTATGGAGCGGCAATGGTGAATGGGGCTTATGCTAGGAAGCTGCCCGGGTGCTGCTTTGGAGCGGAAATGGTGAATGGTGCTTACACTAGGAAGCTGCCCGTAATGTATTCCTCATGTCTGGCTATGAGGTCATCCCAACCCATTGGTGAATTGAGGCCTTCACCTATGCACTGGTGCACAAGTGGGATAATGCCAAGGTGCGTTGGAATCAGGCCACTGTAATCATGGCATTAGGCGTCTTATGCTTGGAGCACAAGGCATCTCTTATTTGGAACAAGAGGCATCCAAAGATTGGCACATAGGGTGTACTATAGTTTAGAGTCTTGTAGAGAGGACTATTGGAATCTCATGCTTGGAGCATAAGGAATATCTCGTATAGGGCAAGAGGCATCCCATGTGTGGTACATAGGGAGAATACTTCAGTTTAGAGTCATGTAGGTAGGACTGTTGTCATCTCATTCTAGGAGCATAAGGCATCTCTTGCTTGGAGCAAGGGGCATCCTATCATTTTTTAGATAGGGAGAATACTACAGTTTAGAGTCATGTAGGTAGGACTATTGGCATCTCATGCTAGGAGCATAAGGCATCTCTCGTATAGGGCAAGAGGCATCCTATGTTTGGCACATAAGGATTACTATAGTTTATAGTCATGTAGAAAGGACTGTTAGGCAGAAGGTGCCTAGAAATGGTTGGTGTTGGGAATTACGTAAGGGAGGCCCTTTCTGGTTCAACCTGGCATAGGAGCCAAGTGATTGGGTTTGGAGGAGTTGCCTGAGGAATGATTCGACTCAAGGTACTCGGGGAATTGATGATGAGAACCTCAACTCACGACATAGGAAACAAACCAAGAGCAATACATCAACTAAAGGTGTTTCATGGTGTGTGGAGGAGTGTATCAAATCATGGTATTCCATAGGTCGAAGGTGGGAGCGCAATGGAAAATCCCGGCATCCCGGCCCAAAAAGTTCGCGGTGCGACTCTCCATTTTTCATGGGGGTCTGTGACGGTTGCGAAGGGACCGGCCCGGAGGGTTGGGACCGCAGCCCGGCACTGACCCCGAGCGGGGGTGCGGGGGTGCAGGCCCCGTGGTATAGACCAGTGGGCAGGAAGGTAGGATCCTCGCAAAGGATAGGTCTTCACGAAGTAGCTTCGCGGAGCATGGCCTCTCGAAGCAATGGTCTCTTGCGGAGCAATGGGGTCTCGCGGAGCTTGGTCTCTTGGATTAGCATCGCGGAGCATGGGCTCGCAGAGCATGGACTCACGGAGCCTCGGCTCGCGGAGTAGCAACGCGAAGGAAGATGATTGCGGAGCATGGCCTCGCGGATCCTCGGCTCACAGAGCAGCAACGCGAAGGAAGCTGCTCGCGGAGCATGCCCTCACAGAGCCGCAATTCGGAGCTCCGCTCGGCCGCCCAAGGGGCGAAGTGGTCGTGGTCTTTCGTCCGGAGAAGGGGGTGATCTGGGTATTTATAGGCAAGGGGCACCGCGAAGCAAAGCTCGCTCAGCGCGAAGATGGAGCTTGCTCCATGGAATGTCGCGAACGTCAAAGCACTTTGTGGAGCCATCCCACCTCCTTTGCTTCACAGTGGGTTTGCGAACGTCAAATTTGTTTGTGGAGCATCCCGCCTCTTGGGCTTTGCGGCGGGCTCGCGAACGTCAGGGCGTTCGCGGAGCGTCACCGCCTCCTCTGCTTCGCGGCGGGTCTTCACGGTGCATCGCGAATGTCAGATGGGTTCGCGGAGCCTCTTGCCGCATTACTTCGCGGCGGCGCTCCGCGATCACGGAGGGGGCTTCACGAATGGGCTTCGAAAACAAGATTTCCATCCCAACTTCAAATTTCCATAACTTTTAATTTGTAGCTCTGTTCGGGCCCTGCGACCTACCAAATCGAAGCTTGAAAAATGTACTACGATCTGGGTTCGTGTATGGAATCATTTGGAAAATTTTGGGAATGCATTTTCTGGGGTCAACAATGTCAACTCCACAACATTCCACGTCTCTAAAACACGTCTCTTCATGAAAATCACCGCCATTCACCACGCCTCCCCCCCTCGACATTTCATTCCTGCGACCTAGGGTTTCAGTTCTCCTACTATCCAAATTCCCCAATCTCGCTTCTCTGGTACCGCCTCTGGCACTCTATCTCCATACACCGCCCTTTGGCTACCTATCCTTCGCACTCCTAGATCCTCGTCACCGTCTCTACCTTCTCCCCGTCTCTGGCATTCATTGTCTCATGCTTTCCCTCTTCGCCTACTCCCCGTCTTCGCCTGTTCTCAATCTCTGCCTTCTCCCCATCTCCGCGTGCTCCCCACATCCTCTACCTCTGTATTTTCCATGCCTGATAACCCACTTGCCTCCCCCTCTGTGACTCTGCCTCTACCTCCACAATTTTTTCACATTTTTGATTCTTGATTTTTCTGTTCCATTCCAGAAGCTTTCTAGGAATCTATATATTCCCTCTTCCTCTATCATATCTGGAATTGACTCTAATATTGAATTTCATCTCCATTTTTAGATTTTTTGTAGGGATTTATGAATTACACCCACTTCGATGAGTGATTAACATACATCTAAGAACTATCAAGATGAGATATTTTAGCACCTTTATCAGCTTATCTCATGTAAATATATCTATTTCTTCCATGATATTCTTTATAATGTTGGGATGATTTTTTAATGTATTTCAATCTCCAAAGGTTTGATTTTATCACTCAAGATTCTGATATTGAAGTAGATTATTAGAATACTTTCATCCTTGTCTTCCAAAACATTTCATCCAGGCCTTTGAATACGTTCGGGTCTTCAAAACATATATCTGTGTCAATATCTTACTTTCAACCTATAAATCTGGTATTAATTAGTAATCCTTGCCTTTATCTTTTGAATATTATAAGTAGTTTTCAATTTCTTTTCGAACATATCATAGAGCCAAAATTTCCCTAATTACCATACAATGTTAATTCAATTTTTATACTCTTTTTTATGACCTAAATCAGTATGTATGTGCCTCTTCCATTTTTCTTTGTAGTGATGGATAAGATGAAGCATATTCATTTCAATTGAGAATGCTTTGGGGGTGAAAAAAATGATCTGATACCATACTAACTATCATTAAATCTTGATGACTTCTATGAAGTGGGTAGTCTCCATTTTAACGTTACTGTATATTATACATACATGTGTTAGGCCAAAGGGTTTTATTTTGGAGTTGATGTAGATGTAATGTCAAATGAAGTATTTTTCGTGGGCACCGCCAGATAATTATGGGTTCATGCAGATGGAATGTCAAATGAGGTATTTTGATAGCCTGAGGGTGATTCACTTGGACAAGAAACAACAATTGAACTCCTCATCGAATCATATTTCAATGAAATAAAACTTTATTTGGAATCTTGTGGAGGATGGGATACTGGAGAAACAAAAAGTAGAAGGTAATAAAATTATGGTAGTTATTATAAATGTTAGAGCACAAGAAATATTGATGTTTTATTAGTATTAATTTGGGATTGGATAACCTAAAAGTCATAGGTTATTAGAATCCTCCAAAAATAGAATGAAGTTAACTTATTTCAACGGGTTTTCCATCATAGTTTTTTAGTTTTCTATATGTCTTTCATATCCACTACACACCTTCTAGTTTACCCAGCTTTCATTTCAACAGTTTTATGTACATGCAACATAAAAATATTATACAGTGTACAAGTTTAGATACATCAATCACTTTTTAGAGCATGTATAAACTATATCACTATTTGCAAACCAGCCACCCATATTCATTGGTTTTACAGATTACTGACCAAAGAAACATATTTCTATATTCTATATCACAATTTAGCACTTGACCATGCATAAAATGATTTAATCATATAATTTCACTTTGCATCAACATTTGTTCCCATTCATCCTCCATTTTTCTCTACTTGTACTCACTGCTTCTTAGATTTTTCTCTCTATTAGGTGATGTGTTTTAGAATTTGTGATCAGTACATTGTTTCTGCATTATGTTTCCTCCAACATAATTATTCATCTTCTATATTACATGTTTTTTGTACATCAAATATGATCAATCCCATGATTGTGGCATTATTAATGAGTAAACTCTGGACTATCTTTAGGAAGCAACATTGATGTATTTATTGTTTACTATTTTCAGATGATCACGTGTAGTTATATTATAGGCTATATTTGGGTTTTGATTTTTTTTCGGTTTCTCTATAATTCAGTTCATGAGATGGGGGTTCATACTGGGAAGAGTTGGTGAGAGGTCTTAACATTCCACTGGATAATATTATCTCTCCCTCCCTCCTTTCCACATAATCTAAAGCATCCACTATCCATGCATGGATATATATTTATTTGGTTTAATTTAATGGTTTAAAATAACAGAAAATACAAAAGATCTCTGTAGGAAGGGATGATATAGGTTCAGCAGGTTAGTAGTTCTTTCTCTGTTTTAAATCATTTATCACATTATCTCCTTTAATTTTTAGCATAGTAACTATATTTATATAACACTTGATGATTGTTGTGAAGTGCATGTGAAACCAGGATATATCAATTACTACTGCCATTTTATATCAACATTTGTTTATTGAAGTCTTCATGTGAAATATATTGCAACAAATCCACTTGCAGACCAAGTCTTCCATCTTGGGTGTAATGACCACGCCCAGACATGAAGAAATGTCGAAAAATTTGGTCCACGAAGCTACTACACAACAAATTTTATCTACTAGGGATTCTATTCCACTTCAATGGAGACCAATGGAGTGTCGGTGTGGAATAATTTGGGTTGGGATCAAGACTTTTCATGCAAGGTTCTCAGTTGATCGTCAAGGTGATGTTAGACCCTTCACCTCTATTTACTTCAGCCTCACACAGCCTGCTTATACAACTCTTTTATTTCGTTCTTTTTAGTTACATGAAATTCATTCTAAATTTAAATATTATGATGATCATAATTTTAATTATCCATTTGAATTTGTTTTCATTTATGTAATTGATTTTTCCATCATGAATTCACAATATAAATCTATATTCTGTATTAATTCAATTAAATATTTACTATGTTTATGATTTCTCAACAATTTCCCTAACTTCTATTCCATTATTAAGTGTAATAATTTCAATACTTTTCCAAACACATGCTTTTTAAATTACATATTAACTTCTAAGCCTACATGCATGGAATAAGAAGGAAGTGATGTTAGAGGTAGATGTTCTGTTTCGCAGATGAAAATGTTTGTTTACATGTAGTGGAATAATTGAATTTGACCACTTGAATGATTATTTTTGGTTTTGTTCATTATGTTTGTATCTGAAAGATGTTTGGATTTATTTTATAATATGATTTTTTAAGCAAACCAATTTCAGTTGTGTGTGGTTATAAAAAAGGTTATCTATTTTCATTTTCCAAAAATACATTATAAAATGCAATATATTATATAAGTGCGAAAAAATTTTTTGAAATTGAAGATAGAAATGATAGGTTTTTAGATTTTTTTCATGTTTATAAGGAAATGAGAATCCAATAAAAGTTAAATCATGTGTACAGTCTTAACATTTCTATTAATGGTGCATTGTTTTTCTTTAAATGTTGAAAAATTGATTTTTGGCGCCCTTGAGTGCAAAATCTTAGTTTTTCTTTGTATTTTTGTCTAATGTTATGGGAAACAGTTTAATATTATTTAATGTAGATTTCATGATAAAGTGGGTATTCTAATTACGGTGGTGCATCGAGCATGCGTAGGCAAGGGGAAAGGAGTGGCAGGGGAATAATTCATCTTACAAGGTCTATTATGGTATTTAATACTTGGCTGATATCAATTGTCTATTATATAGACCTTCAATGCCTTTATCCCATTCAGTTGGTGTGTTTTATCAAATAAAGTATCATCCCTCTTTTTTTTATTTAAATGAATTTCCTATTTTTTTGACATGTTTTTTTAAAGAATATATGTGCAAACTTATTGCGTTCTATTGGTCCATGCCTTGTTCTTGTGTATTCAACATCTAAACCCTATTTTTTCACATGATTAGATGCCTTGAAACTGTTACTACAATGAAATCTGGATTCTTTGTTGGCTAGTTAATTAGGGTTCCATTTTGAGAAAACTTATCAAAAAATGCTTATTTCACTTTTCATTTATGATAAGTGATTCCATACAAATGTTTTTGGATTTCTAATTGAATTTGTGTTTTTTTACCATTTATTTAAATGGTTTTCTTTTGGAGATGGTGCACATGAATATGGGAGATGGGTTGTGGTGTCCGATTGGTCGGGAGTGGGCAGTCGGAAGCAGTGGCCACTAGTATGCAGTATGGTAGCGCACCGAAACCACATCTTCTCCAACAACTAGAGGTTGACGATTCTTCTGGATTTTAGTAACCTAATGATAATAATTACAATAATAATGCAGTCACTCCACTCCCTTCAGTGTAATTATATTAAATAATAATAGTAATAATTATAATGATGATAAAGTTCATACATTTTATATATTGTCGTAATGATTGTTAAAATCATTGTCATCTATTATCATGTTTAATATTTCACTGTAAAAAAATTGTTTTCGTCAGTGTTACTTAAAATATAGGTTTAGTTGTGGTATTTATTTTAAATAAATTTTTTCTTTTAATTTTATTTAAGTTATTAGTTACTTTTACTTCGATTTAAGGTGACTTGGCTTGTATGAAATCTTATTTGGTCATTATTTTGATTATTATTCTCAATATTTTGTGTCAGTTATATGTATTATGTTATTTCTATAAGATAATATGTTTTTAAATCTAATGATTTATTCCAAGTATTTTCATTTACATTTGTATGTCCTCACCTAAAACATTATTTATCATTATTATCAAAATTTCAAATGTCAATTTCAATGTTCTTTTCATTCATTTAATTGAAATATCTATGCTGAAAATAATTATTTATTTCTTATAGATTTTTCTACATATTTTCAAATGTATTTATTAAAAATGTTATCTACTATCATAATTATGTTCCTATATTTTGTACAATTGCATTTCATTAATAAGTATCACTATTTTGTGATTTCAATATATTAAATATTCATGTTCATTAATAACTTTAAAATATTGCATTGTTTTCTTAAAAATAATCATTGAACCATATTGCCTCATGAACGCATACACAAAGAATTTTGTTATATCACTGTGCCAATGCACGGGTGATTACTAGTTAAGTAAAAATAAAGGTTAATTGCTGAGGGTTTCCTTCAAAGAGAAGTTATTGATTATTCTAAATTTTTTCCCATACTGTCAAGCATTCTTCTATTAGGCCTTTGCTTTCTTTTTCTACCTATAGTGATATGCACATTAGGAATTTGGTGTTAAAACTGCCTTCTTATATAGAGATTTAAATGAGAAGATCTAAATGAAACCTCTTGATGGTTACTCTAAGGAATTCAAATTAAATTTAGTATGCCTATTAAATAAATCATTGTATGGTTTAAAGAAAGTATATAGATAATTGTATTGATTCCTTTATGTTAGATAAAAAATTTACTTGGATCCAATATGATTCATGTTTCTATTTTAAATCAACTCAAAATTTCATGATTAATTTAATACTTTATGTTGATGACATGATTATCATTTCTAAAAATATGAGTTTAATCACTGCTATAAAATCTCAAATTTAAAGACAAGTTTGAAATTAAAGACTTAGGTGCCTCTAAGAAAATACTGGGTATTTAAATCATTAGAGATAGAATAAATAAGTTTCTTTATTTATCTCATCATGCTTACATTTTAAAGATTCTAAATAGATACATATTTGAATCTCTGAAACCTGTTAGTGTACCTCTTTTCCAACACTTTAAACTATCTTTGACACAATCACCCACTGTTGATGATGATATTCAATTTATCTCTAAAATCCATTATGCTAATATTGTTGGTAGCATTGTGTATTCTATGATTTTCACCAGACCTGATATTGCCTATGCAATCTGCACTTTAAGTAGATTTATGGATTCACTTGGGAATCCACATTGGCACGCCCTTCTTCTTCAATATCTATCATGTAGTTTGAAACTATCTTTTTATTATGGTAAAAATATTGATGCTTCTGAAATTATGGTTGGATATGTAGATGCTGACTATGTAGGTAATATTGAAACTAGAAAATCTTTGACTGGATATGCGTTCACTGCCCGTGGGGGCCCATCTCTTGGAAATGAAATATTAAATCTATGGTTTCCCTTTCTACCACCGAATTTGAGTGCATTTCCCTTACTGAGTTAGTGAAGGAAGCCTTATGGATTAAAGGTATGTCTTATGAACTTAATCCTTTTAATTCAGTTATAAATGTATATTCTGATAGTCAATCAACACTTCATTTTTCCTGAAATTTAGTTTTTCATGGTAAATCAAAACAAATAGATATTAGACTACACGTTATTAGAGATATTATAGAATCAGGAACTGTGTGTGTCAATAAGAAAAAAACTGATAAAAACTCATCTGATAGTTTGAATAAAGACACGGTATTATCTAAGTTAAAGTTTTGTTTAGATATGGTGAAGTTGGTTCCTATTTTATAAACATAAGTGAAAGAACATCGCCAATTTCAATTGAAAATGGTGGAGCTTTGTGAATTAAGTAATTCAATTTAATTTTCATATTGAAATTAGTCTTTATTTGTTCTGTCATTTTAGTTTATTTTCATACATTAAATGTTATTATCTGTTTACTTGCATTAATGATCATATTCTAGGGATATTCCTTTTATCTGGGCCTGATTTATGGTTTGTGAATTTGGCCAACCTGGTTATGGCCTGCTTCATTGTTTGGTTTCCGCCTTGGTAATTCGGGTATTATGTTGTCTTCATTTCATACTGTTGATTAGCCTTGCCGCCACTCTGCTCCCTTTTTCCCATCTTCCTCATTATTTGGTTATGCAGGTTAGCATTCAATTTTGGCTTGATCTCAGGGTTCCCTCTGGTTGGTATGTATGGTTACAGATTTATAGGGTTTGTAAGGGGGATTGATGACCCCCTACAGTTGGTAGATTCGATCAAATCTATAGTCATCCTTTGTTTTCTCTTCACTACTGAGTTTTGGTTCCTCACATTGGTTCTGGATACGTTTTCTAGTGGTTTCTTCATCCCCTTTTTAGGTTGAGATCGGTTGTGCCTTCCAACCTTCATGCATACGCTGGTGTGTGGTTCATGGTGGAGTTCTCGTCAGCATCCTTCCCCATGAAGACATGTGGCCAACCTCAAGATCTGAAGAAACCAGTCCAAACCTGGTGAGCACCTCTCTCAGAAAGCTTTATCAGAACAACAACAACATCTTTCTAGGATAATCAAGAGAACCGAATGACTAGACACTCGATTCTGGCATTGTAAGTTTCCTTTTTCATCTCATATCTTAGAATGCTAGTTTTGGATTCCTGAAGTTGTAATTCTTCCTATTTCATCGATTCATTCTATATTTTTGTAAGACATTCTATTTCTTTCGAGTGTTAGTAAAACATGTGTGATGGGTTTTTTTATTTCCATGCACGTAGGTACCAATGAGACTGAAGCATGTAAATCATGGCGTTCCTTGATCTTTTTTTTAATTTCTTGCATCGTGGTTCTTCTAGTTTTGTAATTGTCGTATTCTGCAGGCATTAAATTAATCAGTATTATTCTGGAACGGTGTTATGTTACTATCCATTACATGATTCCCCTTTACAATTTGTGTTGTGAAATAAGCTGAGTTTATTAATGAGGTTTTATAATATTATAAGGGTAGTGAAAAAAGGGCTTAGCGAAGAGAGACTACCAGTGACAACCGACATGTGAATTTAGAAAAACCATGTGACCAAAATTCTTTTTAAAGGTAGAGAATAACAGAATTTTGGGGAGTTAGATATTCATTATTGAAGATTGAAAAGGAGTGTATGGACCAGAGGCCTAACACAGTGTTTCAAAGTAAAACTATGGTGGAGTGAGAAATGGAGAAAGTAGCGATCTTGATAGAGAATCTCCCTTATTTCCTTCTCCATTGTATTTGTTTTATTTTGTTCATGATTTATTTCTTAAATATTTTTTTTTGTTGTGAACATGAGTACCTAATTTCATGTAGGGATTCGGGTGAAAATGAATTGAATCCTTTATGTTTCTTGCTCAATTTCTCATAGCATTTTCTTTTATTCAATTTCTTTATCTTTATTATCCTTGAGCACAAATTATACACTATTTATCAACTGTTGGGTGGAAATAATAGATTTCATAATCTCAAAGTCATTGACTAAATTACTTAGTTGGAAATAGTTGATGCTTCTCTTTTCCATGTGAGAATCATGCATTTCTCGAGCTCTTGGTCAACAAACCAGTCCTCTACTAAGGTGTCTGAACGTAATTGGGTATCAAAGGGACAATGAGTTATTTCAAACTCTATTTTTATAGTCATAAGTGAAATTTTAATTTATTTTGATGTAATAATATAAACCTTTGAAATTCAAAATTGTCCAACCTCTGTAGGTTTAAGATGAAGCGAAAACATCATTTAAAGGTATGAACAACTCATTTTTTAGTCTTAAAGCGTGTGTAATCAGTACTTTACAAGATCATGAGATAATATCCAATGAAAAAACCGTAGATTAATATATTACATTAATTTTGTTAGAATAGGGGGAGATGATATTTACATGTAATTTATAATTAATTTAGGAGAAAATATTTAATTACCTCAACTTGTAATTCCACTTTCATCGATGATCCAATGGAATAGAATTCATCGCACCATTGTTGAGTTGTAGGATTCAAGTTCAAAATCACTCTAGCGGTGATCCCTACATGCACCAAAATCTCCATCAATGTCATAGAAATGTCAGGTGCTATCAGGATTGATCATGATCTCTTGTGTTGTTCGTGGTTGATAGCAATAACATTCTTCATGAAGATTAAGAACCCTTGGTTTTCTCTCAATGGTTAGAGAGAGGAGGAAGAGAGAGCACACTATGGATTGAGCTAATCTCTCTTTATCTGTTGGGAACACCAAAAGTGAATTTACAAAGTGATATAACTAGATATAAGATATTTTTTATATCTAGTTTAGGGTTGAAAAATCACACACAAGACCCCGACCATATTTAATATTCCTAATTAACCTCATGCCCATTAATAATAATATTATTATTATTAATCACTTGACATGTTAACTGCATTAATCTTATAAATAAAAATAACTATTTCTAATTGGACCATTAAACTCAGTCCTCTTTCCTTCATCAATATTTATCGATACTCAAATAATGACTATTTAATCAAATAAAATCCACTCCATTATTATGTGATAAATATAATAAATATTATATTCCCCAAAATTTCAAACTATTATTATTATTATTATTTAACTCACTTTATTATTTCAAATAACTTATGGAGATCAACCAAACCCAAATAAATATTATTTATTCGAACTTGTTAAATTCAATACTATAATTTAAATGAGATTGAAGATACACTTAGTGTGTGACTCTCTAGGCCTCTTTATCGGTGGAATTAGACATAACCATATAAATTACAAAGTTAGAATCTAGAAACACACTAAGATATCCATAGAGAAAGAAGTTAACATCGCAACCATTCCAGTGTCATCAACCTATACGCTTGATGTCATTTTTTTAATTTTTTGAAAATGAACTCCCCCATCGAACACCATGTCCATGGATTTATTCAGGCAGTTCCATTCCCTTCAAAGGTCTTCAGATATTAACTTCTATCAAAATGAAAAATGGATAAATCCTTCTCACATTATCCATTAATGCAATATCACTCGTGACGCTCCCAACGTATCTTACTTCACTGTGGACATATGTTGTCATAATTTTCATCAACAAATCAATGTACATGAGTCATGATATCCATTAATTATAATATTAATTTCTAAATATCAATACACACATCCACAAACACAAACATCCAATAACACATGGAAATGTGGACTTCCTATTAGCAAACCTTTTCTTATAAGCTCCTATCTTGGAGATTACCGAGGACGGACACCATGAGAAGGAATCTCAATGTATTATAAGACTTATACCCCGGATAGCCTGTATTTTTTGTGTCCCATCAGTAAATATCACTCAACTATAAAATAAGGTTTAAGAATAATGTTGTGGTATTTCTAGGTTCTCATCATAGTAGGGAACTACTCTTACATTTCAACGCGAAAAATTTATAAATACATTATCACATACAAATATCATGTAGAATAATAATCAATATATGATAGGAAAACTTATTTAATAATAAAAACATTTAATCAAGTACTAAACAAGTTGGTTCTAGGTAACCAACTCTAAAAAATTCCCACTTTCACTGGAGCTAATTAATAACAACTTTCAATCCACTATCTCTCACATGTTACTCATGCTTCTACTGAGATAAAACCTTACGATAGAGTTAATATTTTCATTATTTTTCATGTGTGTTTCAATTATATAATACCTTCCAATTAATCAATTTGATGCTATTTACATTAATTTATTATTTTTGGTAAATTTTTTGGATTAATTTTAAAAATTGATTAATTTTGGAAAATTGGAAATTTTTTAGAGCTTCAGTTTTTTTACATAACTTTTACAATTTTGATCTAATTTAAGTGATTAATTTTTTTATTCTTCCTTTTTCATGGGATTATACTTTGTCTTATTGACCAAGATCCAATTAAAAACACAATGGCCCAGAAAAATCAATCAAGTAGAGAAATTTTGTTGGACAATATAATGGACCCCACATAAGTAATTGAGGCATATCTCAATCTAGAGACATTAAAATGAATTGATTCTAGATGTATTAGAAATATGACTCTAAGACTCATGTACACATTGAATTTCCTTGATAATTTAGGTCATTAAGGCATTCATTTAATGTGCTAAAGTGGAGGTAGTTGATGAGTCTCATTGGGCAGAAAAAGTCTGTTGACGCTCCTTTTCGTCACATTGTCTAAAAGAATGGAAAGGGAAATGACTTAGCACAAATTGATTCATCCTTTGAAGAAAATATCAAAAATTGACAAAGGAATGAATAAGAAGAACATTTCACAAGGGTCGCGCAAGTTCCCTTACTGTCGCACAAGTATACTTGTGCGCCGCCTAATGGTCGCACAAGTGACTTGCATGCCCTAAGTGATAATCGCCCGAGGTCTTCTCCAACCTATAAATACCCCCGGTGGGCCCCCCATTCTGGGAGGAATTTTTCCAGAATTCCGATACAGAGCTCTGAATTCCCAAGTCTCTTCTTCAAGTCTTCTGAACACTTATAAGGTAATTCTTTACCTAGAATGGAAGGTCTAAATAAGAGGAGTAAGGTCAAAGTGTTAGAATTCACTAACACTTGTGCGCCTAAAGTGTTTTACCATTAAGGGAAATGAACATACTTACTCACCTCCTTACCTACTCGTTAAAACTTGCGTGCCCCTCTTCTGGAAGTACCTCAGGATAATTCTAAAGGCTTTGGTCAAGGATTGCCCAAATATTACCCTACTGGTTAACAATTGTGAAAGTACCCATGTGCCGCACAGGTATACCTGCGCGACCAGGGACTTGCGCGCCCACGTAGTACCTGCGCGCCTGCCAGGACTTGCGTGCCCCTGTCTTTTTGGGTGCCTTTCCTACCCATTTCACCTCTATTATACCATTCCACCTCCCTTATTCAATATTCAGTCTTCAAGACACTCTTCAAATCCATTTATGGCATGATTTCTTGATTTGACTTCCTTATCTAAAAGAAACTCTATGGAACATCTCTCAAAACCTAGTGATTTACATATCTTTATGTGAATAAAATTAGATATTTCATTCATTAAACCTCATCCCTTAAGATGAGAGAACCCTATTCATGGGCCTCCTTTTTAGGAGTAAGTCCCAATCATAATTCCCATTAATTTTGGGCATCCTCCTTAGGATTAAGCCCCAATTCCTTCCTAATATGGGCATCCTTTTCAGGAGTAAGCCCCAAGTCCCCTAATCTAGGCATCCTTTTCAGGAGTAATCCCCAATCTTAAAATTACCAAATATGGGCATCCACCTTAGGAGTAATCCCCAACCATAATTCTCTTAACCTGGGCTTCCTTTTCAGGAGTAAGCCCCAGTCTCAAATATGGGCATCCTCCTCAGGAGTAAGCCCCAAGTCCCTTTAATTTTCAAATCCATTTAACCTAGGCCTCCTTTTCAGGAGTAATCCCCAGTCTTAATTTCTCTTAATCAGTCCTAATTTACTTTTGATCTGGGCTTCTTTCTCAGGAGTAAAACCCAATCATAAGTCCCCTCCTAACTTGGGCATATTCCTTAGGAGTAAGCCCCAAGATTAGAGTATCCAAATCTCTATAAAGCACATATACCTTTATGGACCCTATTCGTGGATTTCTTCCCTGAAGTAACTCTTAATATTCATTTATTCTGGGCAGTCATACATACCTAAGACCCATATCATTTCTCATGATTGCATCTTCCGTGGCACAATTGTCTGATTTTACCAATACCTCTTGTTTCTCACACCGAGCATGACTCACATGAGCTTAGAGTGTAAAAGTAATTATGAAATCATTCTTTGAGCCATAAATTGTGCATAAACATCATACTCCCTTTCTCGAACTACTTGGGTTCTGATTCCTTTTCTAAAACAAAGGATACGTAGGTAGCCCATCTGCGGGTACGATCCCAACTCTAAAATAATTCATGTCCTTCTGAATGAAAATAAACTTCAAGTGCCCCACTGAGTGGCTTTAAAACATGTATGGTCATCATAATGACCAAGAGACTTTTATGTATTGAAGGATACCATTGACTAAGAATCTCTAACAAATACAGATGATTCTCCATCGATGAAGAACCTCGAATACATATAAAAGATTCTCTGAATTTCTTACATATCAATCATTGATTGTCAGACTAAAGGAAAGCTCATTTTATACTTGGTAATGTAATAAGGATTCACGAACATAACATAAATCTATAAAGAGAGTCCCAGAGTAGACAATAATTCCCCTCAAAAAGGTGTGATGAGTCCGACCTCCCATCCTCTTGACCAATGAAAATTACTAAGCCTCATCAGTCCATAACTAATGAGCGCCTACCTTTGGAAAGTAGGTCCAAATGGATTTGGAATCATTGGATGTTTCCGGTTCTACGAACAAACCCGTTAGAAACTGATTGGAATGTTTGAACCTTCAATCAACGAGGTTATCCCCAATTTCAGAGGAAACAAAAAATGGTGAACCCAATGTGAATCCTTAACCAAGTTAAAATGATTCTTTTATTATTTGTTAGGCCCCTATTTAAAACTCAATGAGAGGTCCAACAAAACAATCATTGACATATGAGCTCATCCAAAAGATGTAGTGGCTGAATTTATCTTGATTACGTCTGTTATATCAAACAGGCACTCTTTTTAAATATTTTCTGCATGCTAAAAAATGGTTGCTCTCAAGTTCACACCTGTGAATACTGCTGCTGCAAATGCCACTGCTACTACTCCTGCTGGATCGTCTTCTGCTCTGAGGATGACATCACCTACTCAGCGTCTTCAACGCTGGGTATCAAATGCGCTAGTTAAGGAGTACCATCAAAATGGCACTATTAAAACTCTTGAGGCTGTTCGATGAGCCCTCCAAGTGAACAATTCACCCTGGTCATCCGGACAGCGACGACCAGTGATCAAGAAGCAGGCGGTGCTAACCACCGTCTCCAACCGTTTTGGGTCGTTATCCCCGTAATGCAATCACCATTCACTCCCATATTCTGAGGAGGTGAATGAGAAGTTCCCTTAGGGCCTTAATTCAAGGAGACAGGAGTCCTTCCCGAGGGATCCCATTAACAATCGCCGCCAGACTTGTGCGGCAGTGCGCCCTCAACTTGATGAGGGTACCGACTCCAGGAATTCGGCTCAGGTTCCTCGAACCCGAGCAGGCAAGACGAATCGCCAGAGGTGAAATCCAATTAACAGTGAGCAGGTTCTCATCTCTGCCATCTCTGGAGAATTCCACCAACCTAACTTGGTGGAAAGCAACGAGCGGTCACATACACCCGTCCGTTTTAATTTCGATGTCCAGCAGACTCGTCTGGCAGCATTACGCCAATCCCGCCAGGCAATTCCGGCGGAGTACTATAGGCAGGAACATACACCTGTTTATACATCACCAGCTAGTTATAAGGCTCGTCTAAATACATATTATGGAGCTCATCAACCATGTTCGGCGAAGTGCAATCAGCAGGCACATACACCTGCTAATACTGATCAAGCCTTCCAACAGTCTCGCTTGGTAGCATTCAGAGAAGTCAGTCGGAAAGCTCCGGCGAAAAACAAGAGGTAGACTCAACTCTATGCCCCTACACTTGAGTACTGTCAGGATTCACTGACAGGAAAAGGAGGACAAGAGCAGGCACACACACCTACTCCAAGTGCATAATGGACGTATATCCCCGTTCTGGCAGTTGAAGTCGCCAAGAATATTCTATCAATGGTGAAAGAGCATAAGAAAATCCCTGCTCATATTCTGGATGCTTGCTAGGATATTATAACAGCTTCAGTGGCATCTCAAGGAAAGACACATAAATCTATCCCTACCAGTGGAGTGAAACATCAACAGTTCACTCCGTAACAGACATACACATCTGTTCCAGTCCAAGAGGGTTGTGGGGAATACTCCCCCATATCATATGGACAACCAAGTCAGGCACATACACCTAATTTGAGTGAAGATCATCAGCCTAACCTGGCCATCTCTCCTGATCAGGCACATACACCTGCTCAGAGCAGCCAATTTTGTCAACAAGTGGTTTCCAAGGTGAGTAAGAAGGAATCTAAGAAGAAGACCCGCCCATCACAGTTAAGAGATCAAGATCCAATCTATAACAAGGCCTTGCTTGATGCTGGAGTTCTTGAAGCCCACAGACAGTTATCTGTTGGAATCCAAGATTATACTCCCTCATTCCCCAATAGTGGGAACATTAATTGTAAAGGTCTTCAACAGATACTTCCTCATGAAGTCTTGCTTCATAACAGTTCGGTCGATCTTGAAGTTTCATCTTTAGATGAGAGCCATAGGAACCCTCTGTGTGGTCAGAAGACCAAGGAGTAAGAGATCTCATATTTTGCTGTAACCCACCATGGTGGTCCTCCCCATGATGATGAATTTCGCTGTGAAAGTCCTCTCCGTAGTAGTGATGCACATTTCCCGATGCTCTATTGGACAATGTAGTGCCGAGAAAGCCCTATTATCTTGAGGCACTTGAAAATGTGAAACCAGTCTTGTCTGATTCTTCATCACTAGTAGGTTAAATACTTTCTCAATCAGAAGATAGCCCAGGGTGTAGGTCATTCTCCGAACCACCCCTAAGTCATGCATCTTCTAGTTTGATCAGTGATTTCTCTACCAATCTTGTTGAATCCGATGAAGCAACAAGGAAGCACTGGCTCTGGTCAAATCAAGTAGAAGAATCTTCATTGAATGATAAAGAGGAAATGCTAAACATGAGAAAACAACTGGTGAAAGGTGAAGTGCCAGTCATGTTTTGGCCTCTGGTTGACTCTCAGTATGACATTCCAGAGATGTTGACGGAAGATGGAATTCATGATATACGTCTCAACATATGGAAAACTCTTTTTAATTTGAAAAAGAAAGTATTATATTATGATGAATATGAAAATCATGTTAAGATAATAGAAGGGTTACAACATCAGATTGATTTGGCATCTCTATCAGTCTCTCGATATCCGAAGGATGAAAAGCAATAGAGAGCCCTTCAGCATTCATGCCTTAGCGCACTAAGAATATTACGCCAGTTAATTGCCAATGCCCCATCTAGTATTCATGTTGGAGGATGGGGTGTTCATGGATCACTACATTTCAATGTGCTCTCCAGTCAGCAAAGCCCACTGAAAATGGTCTCATGCATTGTTATTGCCCATGGCCGGCCACAGTCAATGGGTTTTGTTTGTAAACAAAAGCTTTCCCAAGAACATGCCTCAACTAGCTCTTCTCAAAATCAAGAATACAGAGAACAAGTTGTTGAATTACTCCTGAATCATGCAAACAAGAATACTGAACATGCCTCTCGTATGGAGTAAGCACATCATCAAGTGATAGAAGTGTCGGAAATCATCCAATGGTCTTTCGAGCCGGGTGATAAAAGTGGATGTCGATTGATGCATCCAACTAATTTCCAGACTAAGGACTACAAGATCAGGAGAGCTTTTAAGAAAGTCTCAAACATAGCATGCCAAGAGCCACCCCAACTTGCCAGACTGGGGAATCTTTTAACTCAACTCTCGGAATCAACAAATAAGATTTGAGGAGTTGATCAAAGGCAGCAGGAATAGCCCCAGTCCACCGAACTGGGGACTTTTTCAAATCATCAATCCCCTCCTCAAAGAAAGTCGGTCTTTTATCAATTGGTGAAGAAGGATCAAGAGGAACGAAGAGACAAATTATCAGGAGATTCTCTCCAAATTATGGTTCTCCAAGAAGTTCTTGAGGGATCAAACCAACAAAAGGCAATGTCTCGTCATGAGCATGGCAGAAGAAAATATCACAGAAATGTTGATAGAAGGTATGCAATGAATTATGAATCAATTAATGTCATCAATGTCGTTGTTTCTGATCCACCAGATGAGGCTCACTCAGAGGGATCAGATGAAGAGGTTCCTATTCAAGGAGTTGTACGCACATACACAAATGAAGAAGGTGTGTGTACACGAAATCAAAGGTTTACCCAAAATCTGGGTGTTCCTTCAAATAACCCACTTCCCCCTCTCTAAAAGGGATCAAACAAGGGGAAGGGAAAGAATCAGGTTACATATCCTTCCTCTGGAGAAGGCCAATCGCTCTCACTAGAGCAAAGATTTGCACAAAAAGAGGAAGAAATGAAATAATTGAGGAGGTTGAACGCAGAACTACTTCAAGGTGGTCTTCCTCTTAAGCATTCTGGAGTCAGTCAACCAAGGGAGTTTTTTTCAGCTACTGAGATGGATCAATAATATCCTCCTTTATCAGTACACCCTCACAGGTCTAATCCTACGGGTCAAGTGCAACAACAATTGTCAGTGCTGCCATCAGTTGCAGTACCAGCTGCCATACCTGTCCAAACTCCAGTCATTGCACCTGCCCAAGTCCAAGTTCAACTGGATGTTTCTAAAAATTTAATAACTACCATTGAGTCATTAACAGCTCAGCTAGAGACTATGGAAGGGAAGCATGTGTAGGTTCAACTAGAAAATAAATCTTACCCTGAATGGGTAGATTTAATCTCTCCCCCATCAAGTTTTGGGAACCCTGTATTCCCTATTTTCAATGGATCAGGTAATCGTGAACAACATTTGACACATTATGTGTCTTGTTGCGATCCTATTATGGGAACTCCAGAGCAACAAGAAGCAGTGAAACTTCGATTCTTCGTGTGAACCTTGCAAGGACCAGCCTTTGTCTGGTACACAAGCTTGAAATCCCGGTCAATTACCAGATGGGAAGACCTCCGTCAATAATTTCTTCTTCAATTCAGCTCAACTATGCCAAAGACAACAGTTTTAGATCATACAAACTGTAAGAAAAGGGAGAATGAAAGAGTCTCTGATTTCATTGCTCGCTGGAAGGGATTAACATATTCCCTGAGCTTAGCACTCCCTCAAGAGGAACTGATGCCAATCTGTTTGGAAAATTTGCGTGACGAATTACGCACGCCGCTTATCCCTGTGAAATACACAGGAGGGTTTCGAGACCTTACTTCAATCGCTCAACAGATTGAAGATTATCTTATACAGACTAAGGCTAAATCTCGTGTAATTCCATCAGCTCCAGGAAGTAGAATGGGTAAAGCAGAAACTGCTACAGTTATGCTTAAACAAGCACCTGTACCTTCTTCTACTTCAAAACCTTCATCTTCTCAAAGGGATCCACCTCCTGAGCGCCAACAAAATAGGTAGTTTTGTCAAGATAGTCAAAGATATCAAAGAAGAAAACAATTTTAGGATTTTAAAAACAAAGTTTACTCCTTCCGAAATGAACAAGTTCCTGGTTATTTCATTCCGGATATGGAAAATAATTTGGTTCAATTGCCAATGCCCAAGAGGACAAACAAGGAAGGAGATGAAGACCGTCCCAACTATATCCCTTTTCATCAAATATTGGGGAATCCCATCTAGGAGTGTTTTTTCTTCAAAGACCTTCTTCAAAAGATGGTTGACTCATGACAAGTCAAACGGAAAGGTTCTTCAGCTCAGGTAGCATGTGTTAATGCTACAGTTCCAGAGGAGGAAGGTGAATGGGAAGAAGTCAAAAGCAAAAATGCACAAAAATATGATGATTGGATGGTCAGAAAGAAGATTAACCAAACTCATGATATTTTGATAACACAATTGAAGAAACCAATTGTGCCTTATGCCATGAATGCCGCAGCAAAACCCTCTTCATCAGAGGAAAAATCCTCAAAGAAACGGCATAGTTCAAAGAAAGATGAACAATCAGAAGAAGATGAGTATGTGTCAAAGCCTAAGCTATCTTTGACTTTGGAAGATTTCATGACATCTACATCGAAGCCACGGGCACTGCCCCACCAAACGGTACAGCCTAAATTGTCTAGTCAAGCAATGTCTTCATCGAATGAAGAGTTAATCTTTGGTTCTGTTAATATGATTCAATTAACAGATCTATATGCCAATCGCAGTTTCGATTTTGATGAGCCTAAATTACCTGTATCAAACAGAGGAATCAGAGGAAGTTATAGAGGCTCATGATACAAGGAAAGACGTGGATATTTCAGAAGCCACTATTCCAATTCTACCCCTGCTAGAACTGTGTATGCAGTAGAAACTCATGGTAGAACCCTTTAGCGACCTCAGTAAGAACAGGCAAGTTCTTCCACCAATAGCAAATTTAGTCCTGGCATAGTTTTTTTGGAGGATCGGTTGGGGGTTCCACCTTCATCCTCTCAACAAGTAAATGGATCTAATCGGTCTAATCTTCCAAAACCAGGAATATTGACAACTCTTATCCCGATACAAGATGCATCAAATTCCAATGCATCAACTTCCAAGGCACCTGATAAACCACATGTTCCTGTTGGGAAATGAAGACATCTGGATCAAAAGTATGATGTATTGAAACACTTGGCCCATGTACTGGAAAATTTATCAATTCTAGATGCTTTGAATCTGTCAAAAGATCTTCAGGAGGAACTCATTGAGGCTTTGTTAAGTCCTCAAGAGTTTTAAACTGAAATTACTGTAGTTGAAGTCTACCATGTAGAGAATAATCCTACAGAATGTCATGCAGTAATATCTTTTACTAATGAAGATGAAGATGATGTTGTGCATGGGCATATTAGACCTTTGTACTTATCTGGAAAGGTCAATGGTAGAGAAATCTGAAGAGCTTTCATTGATAATGGTTCAGGAGTCAACCTCATGCCCATTCGTACACTTCATCGATTGGGCCTAATGGAATCTGATTTATCTCCTTCTACTATGATGTTACAAGGATATGATAAAAATGAACAAGAACCACTGGGCGAGATTACACTCAGAACTCAGTTTGGAGATCTTGTATCCAATTCAGATTTCATGGTTGTTGATCAAGACTCATCCTTCAACATCTTTCTTGGAAGACCCTAGCTACATCAACATGCGGTTATCCCTTCATCATACCATCAATGTCTCAATTATTGTTTCGATGGTCAAGTTGGTACATTGTATGGTGATAAGGCCCCATTCAATACATGTGAGTCTCAATACATTGAGTCGGAATTCTATAACATGAAGGGAAAGGAGGAATCCACAACAAAGGAGATTACCAAAGTTAATGCTCCATATGGTTTGGAAAAGATTCCAGTAAATCCATTTGCGCATGTGAGTATAGATTATGTGTTGCCTATCAGTCAAATTGACAAGATAAATTTAAATCCAAATACTCTTATGGAAAGATCCATAATGTTAATTATGGAAATTGAGCGAGACAACATGGGAGAAATTAATGATCCACCAGGAAATGATGAAAGCTCAAATGGAGATGTCTTCATTTCATCTGCTGAAATCCAACAAGTCTATACTTCTCCAATCAGGCCAGTGGAAGTTATAGCAACGTCAAAGGTGAACAATGATGTTGATTTTCAATCCATCATCTCCTCTTTATTACCCAATGAGGACCCTCCATCATCAATCGGGTCGGAAATGGAAGCCTCTTCTTCAAGATGTTCAAATTTAACATCTCTTCTGATTATGAAAATTTTGCTTCATCATCTACTATGCAAGTATAAATGGAAGAAATAACACATGTTGAAGAAGAAGAGGAAGATCTCAGAGATGCTCTTCCATCATTTGAAGAGGGTATCTCTACCACTGTGGATGAACTCGGAGAAATAAATTTTGGTACAAAAGAATATCCACGCCCCACTTTAATCAGTGCAGCCATGACTCTTGAAGAACAAGAGATGTATATTTCATTTTTAAAGAAAAATAGAGACATATTTGCTTGGAACTATACAGAAATGCTGGGGCTTGATCCTGATGTTTCTACTAATCATTTGGGTTTAACAGAATCACATCGAGGATTTAAGCAAGCTGTGAGAAGAACACACACGACTTATACTTCCAAAATTAAAGATGAAGTGGATAAGCTTATCAAAGCTAACTTCTTCAGAGAAGTTCAATATTCCAAGTGGTTGGCTAATATTTTCCTTGTGAAGAAGAAGAATAGACAAATTAGAGTTTGCATCGATTTCAGAGATTTTAATCGGCATTGTCCTAAGGATGATTTTCTAATTCCAATTACAGAACTCTTAATTGATGAAACAGCTGGCTATGAAGCACCTTCCTTCATGGATGGATATTCTGGATATAATCAAATCTGAATGGCTCCAGAATATGAGGAATCTACAGCTTTCATAGCCCCTCAGGGTGTGTTTTCCTATCGGGTAATTCCCTTTGTCTTAAAAAATGCAGGCGCAACATATTAGCATGCCATGCATCGTATCTTCAAACCCTTTTTAGGGAAGTTTGTCGAATTTTATGTGGATGATTTGGTGGTTAAGTCCAAACAATGTTCTAATCACTTGGAAGATTTGGAATTCATATTCCGCAAGCTTCGACAACATAATTTGAAGATGAACCCCTTAAAATGTGCTTTTGGGGTAACCTCAGGAAAATTTCTCGGCTTTTTTGTATGCCATCATGGTATCGAAGTTGATCCTTATAATACCAAGTCAATACTTGGTATGTTACCTCCTCAAAATTTGAAATAATTGAGAGGGATTCAAGGACACTTAGCCTATATTCGGCATTTCATCGCCAATTTGGCAGGCAAAAGTTTACCTTTCACCAAATTGATGAAGAAGGGAGTCACTTACTAGTGGACTGAAGAATGTCAAGAGGCATTCTATATTCTCAAGAAATACCTCTTGAGTCCACCGGTACTTATGCCAACTGTTGAAGGAAGACCACTTATTCTTTATGTGACAGCTCTAGAGTGATCATTGGGTGCCTTTCTTGCTTAGAAGAATGATGCTGGGAATGAAAACATCCTCTACTATCTCAGTCGGACTATGCTTGAAGCAGAATCCCAGTATTCAAATATTGAGAACTGCTACCTGGCATTAATCTTTGCAGTTCAGTAGTTGAGACACTACCTGCAACATCACGAGGTCTAATTGGTATCTTGCAATAACCCACTCAAATTCATCCTTAGTCGTCCAATGCTTATAGGACATATGGCAAGGTGGGCAGTTATTTTTCATCAATTTGATATTCAATATGTGTCTCAAAAGGCAATAAAGGGCCAAGCTCTGGCTGATTTCCTGGCTGAACACCCTTTAGTGGAAGATACATCTTCAGATATTGAACTCCCTGATGAGGAAGTCTTCTCTATTCAGGATTTTCCTCAGACATGGGAAATGTACTTTGATGGCGCTTTCAGAAGTCTGATAGAGAGGAAAATGGAAAATCCTAATTTCAACAATGTTGGTTTAGGAATTGTGCTCATTTCTCCAGAAAAGTTAGTGTTACCTTATTCCTTCTTATTGTGGGAAGTTGGTACCAATAATGAAGCAGAATACAAAGCTCTCATCGCAGGCTTGGAGTTGGCGCTTCAAGCACAAGTGAATCACTTAAAGGTGAAAGGTGATTCAGACCTAGTAATCAAAAAAGTCAATGAGGATCGTGCCATCAGAAAATAAGAACTAATCCCTTTGTATGATTACGTCAGATACTTAATGGAGGAATTACCTTCGGAATCGACATTTTCTTATGTCCCAAGATCACAAAATTCTCAAGCTGATGCAATGGCTAATATAGACACAGCTCTGGAAGATCCAAATCGGGACGAGACAACCATCATTATTGCCCACTGTCGTGCAATTTCACCTTATGTTCAAACCAGAAAAGAGGAGATCAATGAAATTAGTCCCATTCCTGAACCATATGGTCATACTATAGGATGGATGACACCTATCAGGTAATACCTTCAAAATGGAACACTTCCACCTGATAGAGCTGAGAAAGAACAAATCTGGCGATGTTTGGTCAATTTTACTCTTTATGATAGCCCATATCACCTAGAGAAAGTTCTCTACAATCGTGGTTTTGATGGAGTTCTCTTCAGATGCATTGATGGTGAAGAGACAATGGTTGTCATGAAAGAAGTACATGCAGGAGTCTGTGGTGCCCACCAGTCTGGACATAAACTGTCTGATCAGATTCAAAGGCTTGGATACTTTTGGCCTTCAATGATACAAGACTGTGTTGATTTCGCAAAGAAGTGTCATTCATGCCAATTACATGCCAACATCATTCATCAACCTCCAGAGTTGCTTCATACAGCTAAATACTCGTGGCCATTTGCCACATGGGGAATGGATGTGGTGGGACCTTACCCTTCAGCTACGGCCAAGCAGTTTAAGTATATTCTTACTGCTACTGATTTCTTTTCAAAATGGGCAGAGGAAATACCTCTCAAAGAAGTCAGTTCTAAATGCATTATTAGCTTCATCAAGTCTAAAATTATTACCAGATTTGGTATCCCTCATACCATATTGACATACAATGGCACCAACTTCTGTTCATCCAAGGTGAAGAAGTTGTATCAAGAATACAACATTAAATCCAATCATTCATCTCGGTATCATGCAGCAGCCAATGTCCAGATAGAAGCCTTCAACAAGACTCTGTCAAATATACTGTAGAAGATGGTGGATAAAGATAAGAATTCATGGCCTGATAAACTCTTTCATGCTTTATGGGCTTATCGGACCACCACCCGCACTGCAACGCGGTCAACTCCATATTCATTGGTATATAGAACGGAAGCAGTTTTACCCATTTAAATTCAATTACCTTCACTCAGAGTTTCCATTTTTGATCAATCATCTACAGATGAACAATCTCAAAAGTGATTGAATGAATTGGAATGGTTAGATGAGAAAATATTGTGCACTTTGCACCACATGGAAGTCTATCATAATCAAATTGCACGAGCTTTAAACAAAAAAGTTCATCTTCATTCATTCACTCGGGGAGAATTGGTATTAGTTCTCAGAACTCCAATGATACCAGGAAAGAAACCTCCCAAGCTTGAGCCAAAATGAGAAGGACCTTACTCAATACATAAGGTCTACTCCAATGGAGCTTATTCATTAATATCAATGGATGGAGAACTCATCACTACTCCAACCAATGCCAGATTTCTGAAGAAATATTTTGTATGAACACAAAATACAGCAATGGTCCATGCATATGACCCTAAACTATTTGCAAGTCCCTTATGTCCAACAAGATGTTAAACTGCATCATCCACAGTCCATGCATATGACTTTAAACTATTTGCATTTCTTTCGTCCAACATGACATTAAACTATAACGTCTTAGCTACATGACTCTAAACTATATAGAAGTCCCTTTCGTCCAACATGACATTAAACTGCATAACCAATGGTCCATGCATATGACCTTAAACTGTTCTCACTTTCATCCAACATGATGCTAAACTATATCATCCCTTTTTCGTCCAACATGATGTTAAATTATGAAAAAGTCCCTCATACGTCCAACATGACATTAAAATGTGTTCTCTTTTGTCCTTACTACATGACATTAAACTGCATAGTTCTTTTTGTCCAACATGACATTAAATTGTATTGTCCACATCGCCCTAACTACATGACGCTAAACTGTACAGAAAGTCCTTTAATACATCCTATATGACATTAAATTGTACATCGTCCCTGCTATATGACATTAAACTGTGCAGCACTAATAGTCCTAACTGCAAGACTTCAACACTGCATAGTCCCTTCATATGTCCTACATGACATTAAATTGTGCATCATTCGGGTTGTTTCTACCTCTTGTTTCTCACACCGAGTATGACTCATGTGAGCTTAGAGCAAACTTCAACCATAACACTCTCTCTAGGAAACTAACCATGTGTAAGTCCCAATACTATTTTTAGGTCGTTGTCCCCAAAAACAACTTGATCAATAATTCATTCTTTAATTGAACTACACGGACTTTTATCCTTGCCTTCTAGGATGGGTACATAGGCAACCTCATAAGGTTCAATCTCAAAACCAATCTTTTTACATCGGTTCACCTCCATCTTGTATGATGTTGATTTGTGAAACCGCCCCCAGAATCAATATCTTTACATTGGTTCACTTTCGTCCTTGCTATATGACGTTAAAATGTACAACATTTCTTCCTATATGACAATAAACTATAACATTCTTTGATACCCTCACTTGAGAGGGAATCATTATTTACATTGATTTTCAATCATGTTATATTCCCAAGACTATGTGCATACATGGAAATGCCCGAACCTTTTATCTTGGGTCAAACCATCATTGCACTAAATTCCCCTTTCACCCTTCACATGTATGAACCAAATTTGAACATAGGGTATTTATAGAACTACGTGGGCTTGATTCCCATCCTTATGGGATACGTAGGAACGTTCGAGTGTCCCTCGAATCTAGCCCTAAGTCTTTTGGGCCTAACCCCAAATTCCACTTTCAGTCCCTTGGCTGAAAAGTCCCCATGAAAGCACACACTGTGTATTTCTTATAATGGTCCGAGCTCTATGACCCTAAACTAAGATCACCAATCCTTTTGTCCCACACAATGTTAAACTATAGTTTAAGAACTAAATATGGCTTGATTCCCATCCTTATGGGATACGTAGTGAAGTACAACATTTCAATTCAGGACCCATCCACAACATGATTATGGTTAGCATTGATCTGTGTATCTCTGCATACATTGGACAATACACATCTTTATGTGTTATAATCCTAACCTTAAATATTTTTAGATCTTCATAAACCTTTTTCTTAACTTCTAATCACAAAAGGCCTAAATTTCTGAGAGTTCTTTTGCCTAACCATGCAGTACGTGCCCTTAGGCGGCCTTGCATAAACAGTCTACATAACGGATCTATCAGCCAAAAGATGCTTTTATTTGACTATGGAGTCAATGCCCTTAGGTGGACCTGCATAATTCAACCCCCTAACGGGTTTTTTAAATACTGTTAACTTCATTCTTGGGAAGAAAACCTCTTTTGTCCATATTTTTCTTAATGAAAATATGTAGGGATCTGCAAAAATAGCCATCCTTAACATACTTGTCCCATATCATTTTTCATGATCTGAAAGTATTCAAGTCTATGGTTTATATTCTCTTTCCCTATGTTTGGGTCAAACCTTCGACGGAGTTATATCCATCCAGTTCTTCGATAATCTTGTTTGGAAATATCTTCTCCATATTCAATTACCTCTTTCCATACAGCAAACTCTATAATTTGGAAATTTTGAATCTCCATAAACTTTCACTAGCTTTTTAGCACTAGAAAAGTAAATTTCTGAGAGTTCTTTTGCCTGACTATGCAGCATGTGCCCTTAGGTGGGCTTACATATGTAGTCTACATAATGGACCTGTCAGCCAAAAGATGCTATTTATTTGACTATGAAGCTAATGCCCTTAGGTGGCCCTGCATAATTCAACCCCCTAACAGGTTTATTAAATAATGGTAACTTCATTATTGTGAACTACTTATTCTAATGCCTTTTAGCTCTTTTTCATATCATTCCTCAGATTCAAATTTTCTTAAGTCATAGTTTACATATTTTCCATCATACATAAGTATGGTAATATGTTTTCAGATAAATTGTCAAAGAATCGAGTCAATTCTAATTCATTCGGTCAAAGCTATTTTGACCTTAAGCATTAGCCTCTCTATGTCAGACGTGTATGACTTTAAACTACCCACAAAAGAAAAGAGAACTCTGAATAAAAGTCAAGTTCCAGCTCACTAAACATACATTTTGTATGATTTAGGTAATATTGAGCAATTAAAAGATTCAAAGATCGTAGGGTTATTTATAATAATCCTAGTAAAAATCAAACTATGCTTACTAGGCCCATTGGCTTAGGTAAAATTTAAAGCAGGTAGCAGGAAAATACGTGCACAAGTGATTGAGGATGAAATAATTCTTTCCATTTGATGCACAATAATTAGAGGGACATCCACAAATTGGAGCCTCTTCTCTTTTTCAGGAAATTACAAAAGACTGTCAACATAAGTCTTCACTTGATGTACAACATCCCGAGCTTCATCAGTAGCTACTTGAAGCTCGTGCACTCAACCAGGTTCACTCTTCTCAGCTTGATGGAGTGCCTTCTTCTCATCTGCAATGGATTTCATACCATTCATTTGAGCTCCCTCCAATGAATTATTGAGCTGGTCAAGTTTCCTAGTAACAGAATCTAACTGTTGCTGGAGCTGCACCTGCTGGATGACTTTTTCTTTGAACTTATGCTTTAGATCCTTCATCTTAGCAGCATAATCAGCCTCATCTAGGGATACTGCAGCCTCAAATTTGCTGATATTGACTGACAGCTTCACCCTGGTCAGATCTTAATGGCACTTTTTCTCCTGCTCCCTTCTTAAGATGACTTGTTTCACCTCGGTATGGATCTCTTGGTATCCAAAACCGCCAAGTCCTAGCATGAAGAAATGGGATGACAACCGGGAAATCTTTGATGACAGCTCTTCAAGAGGCACTTTAGATATGATTCTCCATATGTTGTTCCATGCCTTGCGTTGTGAAAATCTTAGCGCCTTAAGCACCTCTGGGTCTGATTCGACATCATCATCACAGGGGGGCATGTAATCTGGGATTAATGCACTTAGGGAATTTCCATGTTCTACTCATTCCCCCCTGACCCTGGTATCTTCACCTTCTACTACTATTTGGGTAGAGGCTGAGACTTCACCTCTAGTTCTATCCATTGAAGTTGATAGCCCTGTTTGATCAATTAAAAGTATGGTTAGTTTCATAGAACAATGAAAATTGGTTGTCTTGCAAATTAATTACAGTTGCAAGAAAAATGTGTTAATCATTACCTAACAGTAGATTTGAAGCTTGAGAAGACTCCTCCCCATCTTTCCCAGTTTCAACAGGATCTTAAAGATGGGTCTTAGGAGGGTTTACTAGATTTATCTCCACTTGAGATAATGTCTCTACAATGGTAGGGTTGACATCAATGTCCACACCCTCTTCAGGCATTGGCAGTTCAACAGCTTCTATGGATGGAACTGCATATTATTTTCAGTCATGATTAGAAGTGTGAATTATAAGAAAATTTACTGGACGAAGGATAACACTCACGCCCAAGGTCTTATAAATCACATGATAACTTAGCATGATCATAAAATTCTTCTAAATACATGCCACGATTCATCATTTCATACAATGATATTTCAAAATCCTATTTAGTCTCACCAGTGGGAGAATTTGATATGTCCTCTTGGAGACCCTCATTCTGTGGCCCCTGACCCTGGACAGCTTCTTCAGGAAGGATGGAAGATTCAGTTATCACAGCCGCCAATGATTCTGGTGCAGGTTCTTCTCTACTTGTAGCAGCAGCAGGAGCAGTATTGGGAATAGATGTTGGCTCTTTTTCAGAAGCAGCCAAGTCAGCCTGAGTTTGTGTTTGTTCCACAGCACCCTCTGTAGTCCTTAAAGGAGGATCAGTCCTTTACCTCAGAGTGAAAATTGAAGAATCCCCTGCAATCCCAAGGAAAATGAGCAATCTTTTTCATTGTTTAAAATTCATGATTATCCGAAGGACTTACCACTACTGATAAAGCATTTAGCGGTGGACTTCCTCCTTCGTCGCCTTTTTCCTTTTGGTTTTTTGGGAGTGTTGGCAGTATCCCTTATTGGAACTTAAATTGGAGAATGGAAAGCCATGTACAACTCCTCATTCATGGCCTGCTAGCCTGGAGATATCTCACCTGGTTCGCGAGGAGATTCAGCAGCAGCCCCGATGGCAGTACCACTAGGGCTATACTGTGGCGAAGGAACCTCAGTAGTTCCTTTCTTTGCAAGCTGCAAGATGAAGAAAATAACTTCCTTAAGTAACAAATCTTCTACTAGAATCAAGTTGCAAATAAAATAAGGAAAGAAAACTTACATCTTCAGGAGCCACATAATCATGCCACTCCTCATCTCCAGAACCACCAGCCCCCTCAGTGGCGCCACGATCAATCATTTCCTTCACCCTCCTGGTGACAGGAATGGACTCATCAGTGGAATATATGAGCATTTCCAGCTCTCTGATGTAAGCCCACACTTCATTGGGTTTATCCTCGTATTGGATATTTGTAGAAGCCAGAATATTCCCTATTCCAAGGAGTTGTAGACCCTCGCACAAATCTAGCCAGGAGGTCTCAGTACCACAGTATAAACTCTGCCATGTCTGGATAGCCTATGGTCTTAGATATGAAGGCTGTGAGGAAGGCCCTACAATATTTGATTTCAATTACTTCCCAGCTCCTGCAACTACAGATAGAGAATAATAAAATAAGACTTATTGCTTTATAAAGTAGTAGTGATTAAATTACCACAATGTAGTAACTCACCAGGAGTTGATGGAGTAGGTCTCTTGATTCTAACCGGAGGATTATATCGGTCACGAGGATGCTTTTCCACTTGTTGTGCCTCATCATCCCCATCATGGGAATCCGGTGAATCAGTCCTAGAGGAGAAATCTGGCGAATCAGCTTCAGGTGGGGAAGCATCACCTTCATGAGGAAGAGTTTCTTTCTCTACAGTCCTCTTCCTTTTCCCCACCTGATAAACTGGGTGATTCAGCACCCCTTTAGGGTATGATGCTATCCAGTGCTTGGCATACCATGTAGTCAAGTTATTTGTTGCTTTTTCAACTGGTAGATCAAATACCGCCCTAATCTTCTCCCTTGAAGTCAGCAGCCACAGTTGCCGAGCAACCATAGGATGTTGCTCTAACCTGACATGTACTGGGGGAGATACAACAATCTGTTGTAGACACTTGAATTGAAATGCAAATCTATATGAATCATAGGCCTCACATATAACTTCTCCGTCAATCCTGGCAACTAGCACACCATCTCTTCAAGCTAGCATGTATTACCTCAAATCCAAGTGGGATGTTCCATCATCAAAAAACCTCCCGGTTTAATTCCTTAAACATGCTCAGCCTCACTTTCATGTCATAGGCATTAAGATCTAATGGAGCAACTCCAGAGAATTCTTGCACTGACGGCCTGAATGAACTTCCAGGAATTTGTAATCCATTTTGTACATTGTAAGTCCTTAAGTGAGTAGTGATCCATCCCCATAAAACTTGGAATGGTCCCACTATTCTTAAAGGATATTTACCCATGAATACATGAAGTAAATTCCTATGAATCTTTGCTAAAATGGGGGTAGCCAACCAAACCATTTTTCCCTCAGCCAACTTTGCCGCAATGACCAAGGTCCCTGGCCTGATGCCTCCCTTCGAATCCCTAACTGGAAAGATATAAACACTAAGCCACAAAGCCAAGAAGCCCGCCAGATGAGTCTTCTTCGGGATCCTTTTATTCACCTCATATCCTCCTTTCTCAAACTCTCCTTCTTCTAGAGTTGGCCAGAATGTGCCAGGAGCACCCCTCTTATTAGGTTTTGGGAAGGTGGTAGGACAGGTGGGCCTCTTATCCTTGGATTTCTTTTTCTTGGATCCTTTCTCCTTCAGCTCATTCTCCTTTGGCTCCTTTTCTTTCTTCTCAAGAAGAAATATATTCATCCACTCCTATGGATGAATATCCTTTCTAGAATGAGTTAAGGAGGTCTCTGAACTCTTGATCATGTGGAAGATTTTAAATAATTCTCGAGCTAAAGCAGGAGTCTTCTCTGAATCATTCCAAGTCACCTTGGGAGGAATGAATTCATCATACATATCTCCCAAAATTGGAGCCCCTGAGATCCTGTGAACATCCCATAGACTGATGCCTACTTCTCTATGAGTCATATGGAACGAATTGGTTTCTGGGCTCCAGGGGATAAGTATCTCCGGCATGAAGTTATCATTTCTATAAACATATGTTTTCCCAACCCATATAGCTTCGTATATCACCACTCCTTTTAGATCCTCGATAAACTCTGCACAGGTTTGTCGCACCCAGTATGCCCACATCCAAGTTGGCTTCACACCTCCCCCAGGACAGAAGTCCCAACTTTTATTCCAGCCTTTGGATTGATCTATCTGAGCATTTCGGAAGATTAATATATGACAATGTGGTTGTAGCTCAGGCTTATGAGGTTTCAGATCTGGCGTACAAGGGCTATGATGCATCATGTGGGCCTTCTCTACTATTCCAGCATTTATAATTCCTCCTCCACATGAGATATTTGCTGAAGAAAAGTTGGTATAATTCTAAACCAAGAAATTGGGAGATAGTTCTTTGCTTCTGGAATAGTGACTTCTTGTAGATGACCATAACCGTACAAAGTCAGATAAGTGCTTTGTGGGAAATCAAAGTGATATTTCTTCAGATACTTAGCCAAATCCGAAAGAGTGCTATCACAGACGGTATAATAATTGTGGCCAATGATATCCATCATATCATCAAGACATTTTCTTTCCAGTTCATCAGTCGTTCTGATTCTCTTGGGAGCCATTGAATCTGCACAAAGGTTGAATAAATTAACTCTTAAATGGGTTTATTTTTCATAAAATTTGTGAAGGAATTCAGAAAAAAAAATGGCAAAGGCATTAAGGCGCCCAAGTCTAAACTTGGCGCGCAAGTGTGGATGTGTCGTGAAAGTATAATGTGTCGCACAAGTATTTGGCGCGCAAGTATCACCGCGCAGGTCTAGATACCTTGACAGCAGCGCGACAACAAAGGAAAAGCAGAAAAGAGATCAACTTGCGCGGCGGAGATGACCTGCGCGGTGAGAGCTCAAAAATCCAAAGTTCGGTGCAATGCGTGACAAATAAGCGTATATATATAGGCCAGGCCAGCAACCTGCGCGCCTACAGCCAGTGCGCTCCAGCCCTGTGCGACTCTCACCTGCCCGATGATGGTTGCGCGGTGAACACCTGCATGCCTCTTTCCCTTTGGTTTTCTTCTTTTCCTCAGAGTCATATCCTTATTCTTTCAGATCCAACTTTGAGGGGGGACTTTTGTTGACACTTCTTTTCATCACATTTTCTAAAAGAATGGAAATGGAAATGACTTCGCACAAATTGATTCAACCTTTGAAGAAAATATCAAAAATTGACAAAGGAATGAATAAGAAAAACATTGCACAAGGGTCACGCAAGTTCCCTTACTATCACGCAAGTATACTTGCGCGCCGCCTAATGGTCGTGCAAGTGACTTTTGTGCCCTATGTGATAACCGCCCGGGGTCTTCTCGAGCCTATAAATACCCCCGGTGGGCCCCCATTCGGGGAGGAATTTTTCCAGAATTCATATATAGAGCTCTGAACGCCCAAGTCTCTTCTTCAAGTCTTCTGAACACTTCTAAGGTAATTATTTACCTAGAATGGAAGGTCTAAACAAGAGGAGTAAGGTCAAAGTGTTAGAATTCACTAACACTTGCGCGCCTAAAGTGTTTTACCCTTAAGGGAAATGAACATACTTGCGCGCCTCCTTACCTACTCATTAAAACTTGTGTTCCCCTCTTTTGGAAGTACCTCAGGATAATTCTAAAGGCATTGGTCAAGGATCACCCAAGTATTACCCTACTGGTTAACAATCGCGTAAGTACCCATGTGCCGCGCAGGTATACCAGCGCGACCAGGGACTTGCGCGCCTGCCAGGACTTGCGCACCCCAGTCTTTTTGGGTGTCTTTCCTGCCTATTTCACCTCTCTTATACCATTCCACCTCTCCTATTCAAGATTCAGTTTTCAAGACACTCTTCAAATCCATTTATGGTATAATTCCTTGATTTTAATTCCTTATCTGAAAGGAACTCTATGGAACATCTCTCAAAACCTAGTGATTTACAAACCTTTATGTCACTAAAATTAGATATTTCATTCATTCAACCTCATCCTTTAAGATGAGAGAACCCTATTCATGGGCCTCCTTTTCAGGAGTAAGTTCCAATCATAATTCCCATTAATTTTGGGCATCCTCCTTAGGAGTAAGCCCCAAGTCCTTCCTAATACGGGCATCCTTTTTAGGAGTAAGCCCCAAGTCACCTAATCTGGGCATCCTTTTTAGGAGTAAGCCCCAATCATAAAATTCCGAAATATGGTCATCCTCCATAGGAGTAAGCCCCAACCATAATTCTCTTAACCTGGGCTTCCTTTTCAAGAGTAATCCCCAATCTCAAATATGGGCATCCTCGTCAGGAGTAAGCCCCAAGTCCCTTTAATTTTCAAATCCCTTTAACCCGGACCTCCTTTTAAGGAGTAATCCCCAGTCCTAATTTCTCTTAACATGTCCTAATTTTCTTTTGATCTGGGATTCTTTCTCAAGAGTAAAATCCAATCATAAGTACCCTCCTAACTTAGGCATCTTCCTTAGGATTAATCCCCAAGATTATAGTATCTGAATCTCCATAAAGCACATATACCTTTATGGACCCTGTTCCTGGATTTCTTCCCTGAAGTAACTCTTAATCTTCATTTATTCTGGGTAGTCAAACATACATAAGACCCACATCATTTCTCATTATTGCATCTTTCGTGGCACAATTTTATGATTTTACCAATACCTCTTGTTTCTCACACCGAGCATGACTCACGTGAGCTTAGAGTGTAAATGTAATTATGAAATCTTTCTTTGAGCCATCAATTGTGCATAAACATCATACTCCCTTTCTCGAACTACGTTGGTTCTGATTCCTTTTTTAAAATAAAGGATATGTAGGTATCCCATCTGCGAGTATGATCCCAACTCTGAAATAATTCATGTCCTTATGAATGACAATAAACTTCAAGTGCCCCACTAAGTGGCTTTAAAACCAGTATGGTCATCATAATTACCAAGAGAATTTTATGTATTGAAGGATACCATTGACTAAGAATCTCTAACAAAAACAGATGATTCTCCATCGATAAAGAACCTCGAATACATATAAAAGGTTCTCTGAATTTTCTACATATCAATCATTGATTTTTAGACTAAATGAAAGCTCATTTTATACTTGGTAATGTAATAAGGATTCACGAACATAACTTAAATCTATAAAGAGAGTCCCAGAGTAGACAATAATTCCCCTCAAAAGGTGTGATGAGTCTGACCTCTCATCCTCTCGACCAATGAAAATTCCTAAGCCTCATCATTCCACAACTAATGAGCATATACCTTTGGAAAGTATGTCCAAATGGATATGGAATCATTGGAAGTTTCTGGTTCTACGAACAAACCTGTTAGAAACTGATTGGAATGTTTGAACATTCAATCAACGAGGTCATCCCCAATTCCAAAGGAAACAAAGTCTTATTTAGTAATCTAGGAATAACATTTTTGAAACTTTTCCAAATAAGCTGATATTTTGAGGGTGCATAAATAAGAGATAGATGAAATTTTTTTCTTTATATAACTTCATGAGATCCATTAATTAACTAAGCGAATTAAATTAAAAACTTCAATAGATAGAATATGGAGGGAAATATTCCACCCCTCAAACCTATAAATATGAGTTTCACTTCCATTAAAAGGGGTTTAAGATAGTGAAATATGGGTTGTGATGGAGGATTTTAATATTGAAGAGTTTTTTATTTTCTCTTTTCTCTTTTCTTAGATTTATAATTCTCTCTTCTCCCCTCTTCAACTCTATTACCCATCAAATAGAGGGGTAAATCTTTTGAGTGATCGGGGAATGAAGAGTTTTTCTTTTGTAATGTCGAAGTCTTGTATCTTAATGTAAAACTCAATTTTTATATTGAATGATTTATATTTTCAGTGGTGACTAATTATCTTAATGTGATCATGTTTTGGGTTTTGGTTTCATTCATTGTTTATATCTTTGGTTGAAGATCTTTTAACTCCCCCTGCCTAGTGCAGTTTGTCTTGATCGAGCATATTGTGTTAGGTGGTGAGTGTTTAGAGATCATTGTTACATGTATGGAATAAGTGAATTTTTTTTATATTTATAAGGAGAAAAAATTCACAATTTATACTTGGATTAGTCTTTTATAAATGTTTTATGAACATTCATGCACATTAGAGTGGTTTCTGTTGCTTACTTCAACTAAGGGTGATTGATAACTCAATCAAGGAGTATTTCATTTATAATTCAATAGAAAGAGGGGTGGATGATTTTTATGACAATAATTACATTTCAAAAGGTGATCCTATTCTGAAATCATCACTCTATTCATTAACTTGTGTCCAAAATTCATTTTAATTGCTTGATTTCTTTTCAAAATCTTACAATTTCAAAAAAAACCTTCACTTTCTCAAATTTCAAGTGACAAACATGATTGTTGCACACTCCTCTCTGAATAAAATCTAGGTTGACCACTTTAATACAATTTAACTTATGAAATATTTTTTTTGTCACCCCATGATAGGCACATGTCAAAACATGACAGCATTGTCGGGGAGGTGGTTCCAACATTTGTTTTCTTCTTTCTTTATTTTCTCTTCAAAATTGCATAACTATAACCTCAAAAATGATAATTTCCCCCTAGATCATTAAATTAAAATAACCTTGTTGAATAGACTTAGAAACCTTAATTTTAAATATGAATTTGAGAAAATTTCTCTTGTAGACTCGATTGAAACTTCAACTGTTCACTTAGAGCCTTTCATCATGGATGAAAATTATAACCAAACCCTTAGAGACCTCTGCACACCATAACTAATTAATCAAAATAATCAAATTTCTATACCAGTGTTACAAAATAATTTTGATATGAGACCGAAAATTATTCCATTGCATCCAAAATTTCATGGCTTGGAAGGAGAATAACCAAACAAACATATTAAAGAGTTCACATATGTCCTCTCTACTTTCAAACCCTGAGGAGAAGCTTAAGAGCATTTAAAGTGGGAGGTATTACCATTTTTATTAGAAGAAGATTACAAATAATGGTTGTATGAACTATAACCAGGAGATGTGTATGATTGGAATGACTTAGTGAGATGCTTCATGAAAAGACTCTTCCCCACCTACAAACGCACAACCATGAGGAAAGAAATATATGCCATCAAACATTAATATGGAGAAACCCTTTATGAGTACTAATAAAGGTTTAATAATATATATTCTGGCTTCCCACATCAAGAAATTGAGGTGAATCAATTTCTTGTCTTCTTTTACCAAGGATTACTAGAAAATGACAGAAACCTTCTGGATGCATCATATAGAGGTGCATTGATTGAAAAGTCACCAGAATAATCCAATGGCTTGATTGTGAAGATTTCCTAGAACTCACAATAGTTTAGTATAAGAGGTATTGGCACAAGAGGTATTCATGAGGTAATAACTTCTTATCCATCACCTTTATGGGAAACTAAGATTGATGATCTAACCAGTATGGTGAGATAGATGACCTTGAAACAAGTGGGTGACCAACAAGTACCAGCTAAGGTATGTGGTTTATGCTCGTCACCTGCTCATTTAACTAACCAATGTGGTGAAATATAGGGAATGAAAACTTGTGTGGAAGCCTTTTATCCGAGGTAGTTTGAACAAAATCAAGGATGGAGAAATCCTAACCAAGTTCAATATGGATTTAGAAATCAACAGAATCAAGCTAGACCCCCATACCAAATCTAGTTCCAAAACCCACCACTATTTCAAAAAAATAAATCATAAAACTATCCTTAATACCACTAACCACCCACATTACAAAGACCCTATGAGAGAACTTCCACCATCACAAAACCTTCTATGGAATAACTACAATCTAAGTTTGAGGTCTTAGAGGATAAAGTTGACAAGATGGAAAATATCGTGGGAAGTCTTATTGAAATCATGTCCAAAAACCCAAGAAAACTCCCTTCACAAATAGTTCCAAACCCAAAGGAGAATGTTACCATGATAACAAAAAGAATTGGAAAATAACTCTCACCACCATCAACCCATAAACCTGAAACAAGACCACCATAGTTGAGGGATAATGAAGATAGAAATTCTGAAAATTATATGAAAATTCACCAAGAATAATAAAGGAAGGAGGAGGAGGAGAAGGATAAGATGAGGAGTAAGAGACATGAAACATCATTGAAATTTTAAAAAAAAATGTGACGAAATAATTAACCCCACCATTTCCATCAAGGATGATTGAATCAAAGAGATTTCTGGAATAATCACTTCAAAAAAGAAATTTTGGACACCTTCTAGAAAGTGGAAATTAATACCCCCTTCGTGAAGCACTCAAACAAATTCAAAATTATGCTAAATTTTTAAAGGATCTTTGAACCAAGAAAATAAGACTTTAAGGTAATGAGAGGATAAAATTTTGAAGAAGTGTTTCAGCCCTTATCACACCACAATAAATAACTAAATGTCAATATCCAAGGATGTTTTCCATTCCATGCACCATTGGTACTTTAAATTTCTCTAATAATTTGTGTGATCTAGGTGATTCAATTAATGTATTGGTTCACTCACTATAAACTTCTTTGAATATGGTAGACTTGAATACCACAAGAGTGGTGGTCTAACTTTAAAATAGATCCATAGTCTTCCTAGTAGGATTTATGGAGGATGTCCTTGTGAAATTCAAAGATCTGTTATTCCCAGCTAACTTCTATATGCTGAATATGGAAGAATATAGGATCCTATCAAACTCACCAATCATTTTGGGGAGACCATTCTTGAAGACATCCAAAACTATAATCAATGTCCATGAAGGGACACTCACCATGGAGTTTGGAGATAACACTGTCCACTTCAATATTTTTGAATCCATGAGGCACCCATAATATGATCACTCACTCTTTTAAATCTCCTATGAAGTTGGTAATAATACAATTGAAGAATTAGGTATGTTCCATGAGTTCTTATCCTTAGGAAATAATTTCTCTACTAAAAATATCATTGAACATGTGGATGTCCAAATCAGTGGAGATTATTATTTATTGTGGGAAGAAGAGGTAAAATGTGATTTATTTGATGAGTTTTTAAAATGATGAGGAAGATTTTATGGTTTCTTATGTGCAGGAGGTCCAAAATTTGGAATTGGGTAATGTCAGTTTAACTTCATCCCTTGAGAATCCCCTAATCTGGAATTAAAACCACTCCCCACTGATTTGAAATATGTGCACCTTTGGGAGGGAGAGAAATTACCAGTGATAATTGTTAATAATCTATCTAAAACCCAAGAAAAATATTTAACTGATCTTTTGATAGATAATTTATAAGCAATAGGGTAGATCTTAGGTGATATCCCAAGAATAAACAAAAAAATATACTCACATATAATTCTTCTCGAGGGAGATTCCAAACCTATCAGACAACCCTAAAGGAGGATGAGTCCAACATTGATGAAGGTTGCAACGAAGGAGATCAAGAATCTCTTGGAAGATTAGATCATCTATTCCATTTCAGATTCATAATGGGTTAGCCCCATGCATATAGTTCAAAAAAAATTGGCCTCACCACTATGTGGAATGAAAAGAATAAATCAATCCTCGTGAGAATTCAGAATATCTAGAGAGTGAATTGATTTTAGGAAGTTGAATTAGGTAGCTCAGAAATATCATTTCCCCATCCCCTTTATTGACTAGATTTTATAGATTTTGGTAGGGATAACTCATTATTGCTTTTTGGATGGATTTTCAGGGTATTTTTAGGTACCTATTGCTCCATAGGATCAAGAGAAGGCAACCTTTACTTGTCCATTTGGTACTTTTGAATATAAAAGAATGCTATTTGGATTATTTAATGCTATAAGTAAATTTCATAGGTTCCCAGTAAGTATTTTTTCTGATCACATTGAAGATTTCTTGGAGTTTTTATTAGACTATTTCATAGTTTATGGAAAATCCTTTGACCATTGTTTGAAAAATATGGAAATTTTTTAAAAAAAATCATTGAAAAGAATATTGTTTTAAATTTTGAAAAGTGTAATTTCATGGTTTAGAGAGGAATTTTCCTTGGCCATGTCATTTAAACAAATGGAATTGAAGTAGATAAATCAAAAATTGAAGTGATAAATTCATTTCTTTACCCAACTTGTGTGAAACATGTTAGATCATTTTTAGGACATGAAGGATTCTACTGGAGGTTTATCAAAGATTTAAAAAATATTTCTCTCCATCTCTCTAGATTTCTTTTGAAAGATATTGATTTTTATTTCAATGGTTCATATAGGGAATACTTTTATGAGCTCAAGAGGAAATTTATTACACCACCAGTGATACAACCACCAAATTGGGAAGAACCATTTGAGCTACTTTATGATGCTTCCAACCAAGAAGTTGGAGAAATCTTTTCTCAGTGAATTGAGGGAATGCTACAAGTCATTTTATATGCCTTAAAAACCTTGGATTTGACTCAATTTAACTACACAACCACAACAAAAGTGTTTTTAGCAGTAGTTTTTTATTTAGAAAGATTTAAATCACATCTTTCTAAAACTAAAGTCACAATGTTTTCTAATCATGAAGCTCTTAGGTGCTTGATGAAGAAGGCTAAAGCTAAGTTGAGGCTAGTGATATGGATGTTACTGATAAAGGAGTTCAACGTAGATATCAAGGATAATAAGGTAGTTGATAACCAAGTGACTGATCATTTAAGTAGTCTGCCCAACACTACTGAAGCTAAAATTCCAGGCAAAGAACCACTGAATAATCACCTCCTAGGAGAGTAGTTTTACTTTATTTAAGGATAAGTTCCTTGGTATGCTGACATGGTCAATTATCTGGTGACATCTCAGGTCCCATCTCATTTCAATTCTCACCAAATTCAAAAACTGAAAGCTGAATCTAGAAATTACAATTGGGATGATCCATTTCTATAGAAGATTTTCAATGACCATGTGATAAGAAGATGTTTTCCTAATAGTGAAATTGGTCATGTCTTTGAGTTTTGACACACTTTAGCCTATGGATTCCACTTTGGACCTTAAAAGACAATAATTAAGGTTTTAAAATCTGGACTTTATTTCCCCACCATTTTTAAATACGGTTATAAATTTTTAAAAAGGTGTAAAAATGTCAGTTTTATGGAAATATTTCAAAGAGACAAGAAATTATCCAAAATAAACATAATTTTTGTGACATTTTTGAAGCATGGAGAATAGATGTCATGGGTCCTTTCCTAATTTCATTTGGAAATTCATATATCATTCTTGCAGTTGATTATTTTTCCAAATGGGTGGAACAAAAATCCACCATGACTGATAATGATAAATTTATTTGTGATTTTGTCAGGACTAACATATTTTGTAGGTTTTGGAGTTCCCAGAGCCATCATTATTGATCAGGGGATCACTTTTTCAATAGGATGATGAAGTTTTTGCTAAGGAATTATGGGGTGTATCATAAAGCACCAACTTCCTATCATCCATAGACCAACGGTTAAGTTGAAGTGTATAACAGGGAATTAGAAGGGAATATTTTAAAAATTATAGTATTTACAAAGAGAGAACAAGAGTGGATCATGAAAATATAATCCAATTGAAAGACTCCAATCTCAGAGAAAAAGTGTTTTTATTAAAATCAAGACTCAAGATGATGCTAGTTAAAATTAGTTCCAGATAGGAAGGTCCATTTATAGTTACTAATGTATATCCTTTCATCTTTGTGAGGATTGTGAAAGATGGAGAGAAAGATCCATTCACTGTTAATGGAAACAGGATGAAGAAATTCCATGGGACCATTCTATCAGATCCAATATAGGAGATCACACTCCTCTAACTTGTTTATCACTAAAATCCATTAGGTCGTACCTCTCCTTTGCACTTGCTTTCTTACTAAGATTAATTTTAAAATTTTATTACATGTTAAAATCTATTTGAATTCATTAAGGACACCGCATCCTTTAAGTGTGGGGGAGGGGACCTTTGTAGTTTAGGATTTTCATTTATTTGTTTTTCTGTTTGAAAAAAAAATGTGTGTTTTTCAAATTTTGTGTGTGTTGATTTTTCAATTTTTTTGTGTTTTTGAAACTTGTGAGCATAAATGATTATCATTTATATTTTTGAAACCCATGTCAATTAGTGAAATAATTTATTTTATGAAACTAAGCTTAAATTAATGCTAAAAATAATTTTTTTTCATTTTCAAATCTTTGGGAATTTCATGAACAGTACTCTAATACTTGTATCCCATGCCACATATCACTGTATTTATCTTTTAAATTACTTTCCTATGAGGCTTATGAACTATTTTTTCACGTTCTTATAATTCACCTCACTTATTGAGAGAACCAAACCATGATTTCTTTTACCAGAATATGATTTATTCCTTTCAAAACTTGAGGGTTTGAGGTACTTGTGTTTTAAATGATTGGGATATTTCTTTGGTTTTAAAACCCCCTTATCAAAAGAATCATTTTCATTATGGACTTCCTTGAAAATTTAATCCTTTTATCCCTTATAATCTATGATCAATCTATTAGTTTAGCCACATTACAAACCAATTTTCCCTATCCAACCTGTTCTTGAAGTGCAATTTCATGATCTAGTTGAACTTATGTGTGAGGGGAAGATGTCTTGTATTATGCTACCTCATTTGGTGATACTTTTTGTGGAAATCCAAATTCTTTAGAGATGTTTTTTCTACTAAAAACCCATTCTGTTGAAAGATGTTCCTTTTTTGGATCTTTTATGATAAGAGAATCTATGCCTTTTGGATCTTCTATGGAGAAATAAAGTTGTGCCTATCTGGAGCTTTCAAAAAAAATATGTTTGAGAAGATTGACATTTTTTCTGCTGAAATAATGAATGATGTGAAATTTCCTTGATTTTTTATGATAATAGAGCTGATTTTCTAGTAAAGGTGGTGAGGAGGAGACATACTTGTGTGAAAATTAGAATCATGTAATTTTTATTCAAAAATAGCCAAACCCTCCTCATTCTGCCTTAGAATTTTTCACATCTAAACCCTACCAATTGAAAACCATAGATAAAACTCGCAAATTACTCATGATAAACACATTTCCTTAACTTTCATTGGGTGGAGAAGTAGGAATTTATCAATCCCATGTTGTCTCTTGCATTTGTTTGGATGAGAAAATCCATATTGAAAATTGATAATTGTGAGATGAGAGAAAATGCATGTGAGGTAAGTGATTTGTGTTCATGGCAGGAAAAATGAAGTGTAAATATACTAAATCATATGAATGGAGGACTTGAAATAATGTTTTTTATGAGGCATTATATCTTTTGTTTTTGGGTATGGAACTGATGGATCTCATGGCTATATGTTTCGAATTTGATTTGATTTGATTTTGATGCGGACTTGTCCAGGAGTCCAAGTGCTAAGTGTGGAGGAATTGATAGAATTAACATTTTCATTATTTTTCTTGTATGTTTCAATGAATTAATCCCTTAAAATTAATCAATTTTAGGTTATTTTCATTAATTTAGTATTTTTGGTGAATTTTGGGCTTAATTTTGAAAATAGCTTAATTCTGGAAAATTAGCAGTTTTTTTGGAGATTATATTTTTTCAGGAAAAACATTTACCATTTGGATTCAATTTAATTGATTAATTTTTTTAGTTAGTGGTAATTTACTTTGTCTTTTGTACCCAGATCCAATTCAAAAAAAATTGGCCCATAAAAATCAATCACGTGGAGACATTTTGCTGGTCGATATAATGGAACCCACGTCAGTAATTGAGGCATATATCGGTCTAGAAACATTCAAATGAAGCGATTCAAGCTGAATTAGAAATATAACACTGATAATAATGTTCACAGTTAATTTCATGAATATTTTTTCTCAATAATACATCCATTTAATGCTCCAAAGTGGAGGTAGTTGAGAAGTCTCTTCATGTAGAAAAAGTCTTCTTCAGTAATTAGGGTATAAATTTTAAGAAACTTGTCAAAATAATATGAGATTTGGAAAGAGAGTTAAAATGAGATATAGAAACAAATTTTTTGAAGATGATGTCCTGATAATCTACCATTAATTATTCTAATTAAACTCAAAATTTTGGTGGACAAAATCTGGGGGGAAATTTTCAACCCCTCAAGCCTATAAATATGAGTGTTCACTTCCATTCAAAGGGGTTGAATAAGGTGAAATATGGACTATTATGGAGGATTATAATATTGAATAGTTTTTTATTTTATATTTTATCTTTTCTTAGTTTTATAATTCTCTCTTCTTCCCCCTTCAACTCTATTACCCTTCAAATGGATGGGTAATTCATTTGAGTGATCGGGAAAGGAGGACTTTTCATTTTGTAATGTCGGAGTCTTATGATTTAATATAAAACTCTCTTTTTTTATTGAATGATTTCTATTTTAAGTGATAAACAATTCTATTAACATGATTTTTTTTTCGGTTTTAGTTTCATTTATTTTTCATAATTTGGTTAAAGATCTTTAAACTCTCTTCACCTAGTGTAATTTGTCTCGATCGAGCAGACTGTGTTAGGTGGTGAGTGTCTAGAGATCATTTAAATGTGTGTGGAATAAGTGATTTTTTTAGATTTATAATGAGAAACTATTCCCAATATAGAATTTCCTTAGTTTTTTGGAAATGTTTTATGAACTTTCATGCGCATAGGAGTGGTTTCTATTGCTTCCTTCAACCAAGGATGATTGACAACTTGATCAAGGAGTATTTTATTTATCATTCAATATGAAGAGGGGGTGAATGATTTTTATGAAAATGATGAAATTTAAAAATGAGTTCCTACCCTGAACCCATCACTCTCTTCATCAACTTGTTTCCAAAATTCATTTTAATTTCATTCTTTATTTTCAAAATCAAACAATTTCAAAAAAAAACTCCACTTATTTCTCAAATTTCAATTGAAAAACATGATTGTTGTGAAATCCTCTCCAGATAAAACCTATGTTAACCAATTTAATAGATTTTAACTTAGGAAATATATTTTTTCACACCCCATGAAAGGCACATTCCACCTTTGTTAAGGTTTCCACTGTGTTTTTCTCTGTGGATACTCTACTCACTACAACTTCACCTCATTGAGAAAAATCCCTCATGAGATGAAACTTATGAAGTATGTGATTTTTTACCTTTTTTTTGACCTTGTATATTTGTAGAGATCCACCACTACATTGTTATCATAGTATACTTTGATAGGATACTTACTTCTATGTACTATATCATTCTCTTGGATAAATTTTTAAATCCAAACTGCTTCCTTGGTTGCATAGTAAGGCACAAAACACCCAGACTCTACTATAGAATCAACGACAACTAGCTTCATTGAACTCTTCCATCTCACAACTCCTCTATTGAGATAAAAAACATATCCAAACTATGACTTCAGATCACTATGATCTGTCTAAAATCTAACTTCTATATAACCCTAATTACTATCTCTTTATCTCCTCCATACACCAGGAACATATCCTTAGTTCACCTCAGATACTTAAGGAAAATATTAAAAGTAGTCAAGTATTGTTCACCTTTATCTGCTTGATATCCACCTGCCATTCTCAATGCATAGACAACATCAAGCCTTGGACACAACATGACATACATGATAGATCCTATCACTGAAGCATATGAGATCTTACTCATTATCTCTCTTTCCTCCTATGTTTGAGGGAAAATTTTCTTGCAAATATGTATACCATGTAACACTAGAACCAATCCTATTTTGGATTGTTCCATACTGAACGTCTTTAGTATCTGGTCAATATTTTTATATTGACTTAGTCTAAACAGCCTCTTGGATCTATCACGCATGATATTGATCCCTAGAATATAGGATACATCACCTAAGTCCTTTATGGATAATCACTTGCTCAACCATTCCTTAACCTCTTATAAGGATGGTATATCATTTCCAATTAGTAATATACCATCAATATACACTATTATTAAAACAACTGAACTCCCACTAAACTGCTTGTAAACACCCAGATCACATTTTTTTAATGAAACTAAATTATTTTATGGCTTCATCAAATAGAATATTACATGAACTACATGCTTTCTTTAATCTATAAATGGATCTATTTAACTTGAATACCTTTTTTGTATTTCATAGTGTCAAAAACCCTTCTAGTTGTGTCATATACACATTCTCTTAAAGGTTCCCATTATGAAATACATTTTGACATCCATTTACTAAATATCATAGTCACGGTAAGATGGTATTATTGGATATCAATATGAGTTATATTGATATTAGGATTTAAAGAATATGTTTTTTATGGATCTATTACAAGTGTGTGTGGGGGTGAATTTTAGTTTTAAAAACTTTAGTTTAAAGGAGTTTAAATGAAACAATTTCACAAAACTCTTTAAGTAAAATAATCAGATTCGTATTTGGCCCTCAGTCTGATTAATCAAAGTATTGTAATCAAGATCCATTTTTATATATCAGAGTTATATAATCATAATTAGAATCAATATGATTAAATCAGAGTGTGAAAAAATCCTAATCACTAAGGATTGAATTATATATAATTTTTTTATCATAATCAGTTTAGTACAGATAGAACAAATAATAAATAATGTTGAATATGATGTTTCAATTTCTTTTATATAAATGTTGTGGAATAGTTACTTATAAATAAATAAGAAATAAAATAGAAACTTAATGTAAGAATTACTTAAAACTATTATTAAAATAATTAACCACTTCTAACCTTAAGAGTAAAGTACCCAATAACCTAGGATAAAGGTATCCATTATTTTAAACTTACAAGAAAGTTTGTCTTTTCTTAGCAAGGAAAACCCTCAATATGAAGATAATCTTTTTCTTCCTAGTTATAGAATTCCTTTATTCAATGGATTGGATTCTCTGTCTCACTATCCCCATGATCCCTCAATCAAGATGATCAGATTGTCCATTTTCCTACCCCCATAATTCATTGATCGTAATCACAAAAAACATATGCACTAATCAATTACAAAATAATTCTTAAGTATATAACCTGAAAAGGTTTCCTTAAGAATAAAATACACAAAAAAACTAAAAAATACTAGGAACAAGATGTTCACACTTTTTAATATTTAGAGATATCACACAAGTGATAAATTTCAAAAGAATTAGCTAGCTCAGAAAATTTATAAAACTCTTCGAATGACTGGGTATTTATAGGCATCTTCCCAATAGTCATATTATTCTCCCAATGATCATATTTTCTCCAAGTTTTTCACAAGTAATTGGACACCTGTAACTTTCCAGCTCATGATGATATGGCATAACAGAATGTCTGACATCATTTTTTTACACCATTACAGTGTAAAAAGTATTCCATTATGACAGAAAAAAAATTTAAGTATTTAGATTATAAAAATAGTTAGTTTGATGGAATTATTTATGTTTTTCATTATGATAATATATAGGGTAGGTTCGACATTTATCAGTACAAGTATCATTACGATTGTTAATACTTTATCAGTACTAAATACAAGATAGAAAGTCTAATAATGGTTTTGATAAAGGCGAGTCTAATTGTTATCATACTCATAATCATTACAATAATTTTGATGAAAAATGTATTGTTTATATTCTTAATAATTGACAACTTATTCTAAGTATGGTAAAATGTAATGTTTTCTACAAAAAACATACTAAAACACTATGTACGCAAGAAAGTTAGCAATTATGTATTTAATAAAGATTTTGTAATTTCCAAAACAAAAGTAATGTAAAAGTAAGAAATAAAATTTCTGATTCAATAATCTCCCCCTTTTTGTAAAGCACAAGCCACAAGAAATAAATGAATAATAACATTGAAAAACTTACAATCCATGTTCTTTTAAATACTTTGTATTCAGAGTTAATTATTAAAACCTTAACTCCTCCTAAGTTTCCAACTCTTTTGAAGATGATGTAGAGTATGATGTTGAATATGATTAATTCCCCCTTAGGATAAAATAACCCCTAAGGATCATATTCTACCCCTTAAAGCAATAACTATCCTTTATCAAAAATCCTTATTTATAAAATATTTCTCTTTGAGATAACCCACCCTTTTTAAAAACATTCTTTCCAAGTAATAATACTTCTCCCTTAAAAGAATATTTCTCCCCCAAAAGAATATTTCTCCCCCTCTTTGATTTTCAAAAATAATGGGGAAAAGTCTTGAGTTTCTTGAAATGTTAGTGAGGGAAACAAAATATGAAACAATATGATGAACTAACTAATGGTGTATAAGAAAAATGAAAGAACATTCAACCAATCGAAATTGGAAAACATTTAGACAATAATCATATTTGGAAAAAAATGATATTTCATTCATGATACAATTTTTTTCAAAAAAAAGTACAAAAAGATTTAAAAATGAAAATTTTTAATCCTTTTTCATTAGAGACTTCACAACAGTTTTCATTTTCATGAACTCTTTTTGATTATCCTCTATTTTTGTTATTATTTTATCTTGAGACTAGACTTTTTTAGATAAATCTTGATTTTGGTTCCTTAATACAATTACTTCCTTATAAAGTTCCTTATTCTAACTCCTCAATACATTAACTTCCTCTCCATAGGCTTTGAGTCTGGTTATCTTCGACTGCATATATTGGATCTTTTCATTCACAACTTTTATTTATTTAGTCCAATTATCAATTAAACCTTTTAAGTCTTACAAAAAAAATCACTCTTTACTCTATATCTTTTTAAACTAATTATATGATTTAGAATACTCTTTAAACCACTTCTTCACATTTTCAAAATTTTCATCATATAAATTTATGACGACATCGACTTGATGTAACCATTTCACAACATTATTTCATTATTTCTTATGTGCTATAGAACTTTCCAATAACACCTTCAAATATTCCTCATTTCAAATAACTCTTTTAGTTAACACCTTCAATGATTCTGATTTCTGATCAATACTTTCATGAATCATTTCTCTTATGGATTCAAGAATTGGAAAATATGGAATATTGCCTTTGAGCCTCTAGAAATATTTAATGATGTAATCAAATACTTGAGTAGTTATCATATTCAATGAATCTGATTTATCTTTCTCAATTTTATGGAGTTTAGGACAACTAGTTCCAATTTTAGTTACCTTTTATTTTCCTTTATCAACTTTCTTAGAAACCTTTCACCAACATCCTTATTATGAGATAATTCAATTATCTCCATATCATATTTCTCATCCTCTGCCTTTTCTTCCTTGTATTTCATATATGAATATTGGGATTCTTCCTTTGATGAATAATTATTTTTAAAACTTTGAGATTTCTCTTTCTGATCTATTTTGGAAGGAAATTCCGATGAAGAATCCTCTAATGTTTTCAAAGAAAACTTATCGAATTGTGTTTCCTTCTCTCCAAAATTTTCACATTATTATTCATTATATTCCTCCTTATCTTCTTCATCCTCTTCATATTTTTTATTTTCTTCACCTTCTTCACAACTAGAAAATGGAGCTACTGCCATGGATCTATAGCCACGGTTCGGTGGCCTATAGCCACGATTTTCCAAACCGTGGAAATAGACCATGGCTATTGCCACGGTTTTGTGGCCTATGGCCACGGTTTTTAAAATCATGGCATTAGGAAAAAAATTTCATTGCCCTATAGCCATGGTTCTCCAAAACTGTGGCTATAGGGTTCCCGTGCTTTCGCAGGAAAAAAATTCCCGACAAAAAAATGGCAGGAAGCCCTATCGCCATGGTTTTGAGTCTATTACCATGATTTTAATTAATATATATAAATCATAATATATATATATACCCAAATTCTGGTGCAGTGTAGTGGTAAATGAGCTAGACTGCATAGTGGAGGTGCAGGGATCAAAACCCACTAGGGATATTTATAATTTTGGCTATTACCATGGTTAAAACTGTGGCTATAGGTCAATCACCACAGTTTTAAATTTGGAGGCATGTTGCCACAGTTTTCAAAACCATGGAAATAGGTAGCTATTTCCATGGTTAAAACCATGGAAATAGTTCGGGACCTACTACCACGGCGATAGCGGCCACGGTTGGCCAAAACCGTGGCCATCGCCTTTGGCCACAATTTTGGGGCCTATTATCACGGTTTTGAATCATGGAAATAGCTATTTTTTCCAGTTGTGTTTCTTCAACTCCATGAGATTCTTTGTCCTCATTTTCTTCATTTTCTTCTTCAACATGTGCTTCTATTTCTTTGTATTCAGTACCATCTTATTCATCATCTATTATTCTTTTATCAACTCTTGCAACCTCTTCATCCATTTCTTTAAAAAATCCTTTTGAAGATGTGCTTATATTCTTGAATCTTATTTAGAATGTGGTACCAACTTTGATGGATTTTCATGAACTTCTAGTACTAATTATTCATTAAGAAATTACTTTTTCATTTATCATCCACTGAAGGAACATTAGCATGAACAACAAAAATTTCTTTAAAAGATAATATGACATCTGGATTTGGTTGATTGGTGTGGGAAGACTGTAAAAAAAATCATTCCTAGAAGCTTTCTTAACATTCTTCAAAATATTTTCACAGAGTTGAGCACTAATTAAACTTTTGTTTGGCTTCTTCTTTTTTTATTCTTCCTTTAATGTATCGACAATATGTATCCTCAAGGACTTTTCCTCTATTAGATCAATTCCTATAATTAGATCTTTAGGTTTCCTATATGCCTTTTTCTTCATCCATTCATCCCTAATCTCATCAGGTACTTTCTTTTGTTTCATTTCTTTCTTAGGAGGGGGAGGCACAACTTTCCTTTTCTTCTTTTTCTCAACATGCTCAGCTTTCTTTGAAGGTTTTGCTTCTATAGAATCCCAAAAAAAAATCAACAAATATATTTGATTCTTCATTAAAACTAAATCTCATTCACTTCAATGTATCATCACCGATATATAAAATAATTATTAATTTAATACTTTATTTAATCGTAATCTCGTAAAACATCATGAATTCAGCTATCAGTTTTATTAAAAAATCTAGAAACATGATGATTTTTAACTCGAGGGCTCTGGAAATCATGTTTTTGATAGAAATAAATATGAATCTGATAAGATTTATCTTCCTCATATTCACTAAATAGTCAAAAATAAAAAAATTAAATACCTTAATTATATCTCGATATCCCTTCCCTGGAATAAGAAATCCTTGCATCTATAGTGAAACTACCTGATTATTCAGTGTTAGATGGAAATCTTTAAAAAATTTCACATAATGGTCAAAAAGAGAATCTTCTACTTTATTTTTATTAAAAGTACTAAGATCATTTGAAATATTTTGGGAAGAAAAAATATCATCCCCTTAGAAGGGTATTCCAATCATACTCACAACCTTTCTATAAGATAACTTGTATCTTTTATCATTCAAAACAAAAGATATTTTTTCAATATCTTCTTCCTTAAAAAATTTAATAGAAGCATAAAATCTTCTAATGAGATCAGTGTAGAAAAGATCATAACCATTATATAAATTTTCAACACAAATAGATTCCCACCCTTGAAACATAATAATATTTTTTAGAGTAGAGTTGTATTTATCATGAAATGATATTTCTGCTGACCTTTCTCTAAAGACAAACCAATTATTATAATCCTCATCAGAATCCATTTTATTGAGACTAATATTCAATCTAGTGAATTGGAAGTAAAGATATTTTAGATTGGGATACTGAAGAGTAACAACAACTTGGAACAGCAAGATGTGGCCAACCGATGCGGGACACGGGTGGGGGGGTCCCCTTTATATAGGCACTCAAATGATGATTCATCATCCACAACAAAACCAAAGGTTGAGATTCAAACTATTCTAATATAATGGTTGAAAATCATCTGAATAAATATTTGAAATATCTTTAAACTCTTGAGGTTTAAAAAAAATATCGTATTAGGGTTGAATACGATTAATTTTTTTTATTTCTTTTATAAAACTAAGAGTAACAAAAGTAATAAAAGAAATAATCATAATGACATAGTGAATACAATTTAAAATATACAAGAATAAATTTCTAAGTGGAAATTGTTAACGATATGATTACTTGTTCTTCTTGGTTTTTTTGTAAATATGATTTTTTTGATTATAAAACATTGAATACAGAAGTTTTCAACAAAATTATAAATATATCAATTTTTAGAGAAAAACTAATTATGATGTTTTTAAGAGAACTAATTGTAATAATTTTATTAAGAAAATTTATTATGATATTTTTTAAATTTCAAATTTTAATAACAAAATTTGCGTTCGGAAAATTTTATAATATTTTCTGAGTCTGAAATTCATTTTGAGAATTCCAAGTCTGAAAATTTTATAAAGAGACATAAGTTCAGAAAACCCATTACGATAATTTTTTTTAAAAAAAAATTTATAAAAGTATTTTTTAGAAAAAAACATATGTAATATACCTATGAAAATGAGTATTTTAATGTAAGGAGATGAGTAAAAAAATTAGATATAAAAGATAATTTTATGTTGATCATTCCTAACTTCTTTTTAATATATTCAAATCTACAAGACGGAAGAGGTTTGTGTAAAAATATCAACAATTTTTTCTTTTATTCTGATAAATTTTAAAAAGATATCTCCTTTGACAAAAAATTTTTGAAATTAAAGCTTTACCAATAAGAACAATATTACCTATATAGATAATCTCTCCTTGATCATTATCTTAGAAAGTGACTTTACCACCTTTCATCTTGATAATCTTTTCAAAAAATTATTTGTTACCAGTCATATGCCTAGAACCCACTATCAATGTAGAATGTATTTTTTTCTAGTACTATATTTTCTTTCCTAAAAACAAAAACATTATAATTTCAGTGCCCACACCTTCTTGGGTCCGATGGTGTTAAAAAAATTGGAATCCAAATTTTTTTAGAAAAATAAAATTTGTGGAAACATAGGGCTTAAACTTTATTTAGAGAATAATTATTTTTTCAATGACCTTTTCTTTAACATTTAGTATAAAAAGGATAATTTTTAGGAACAAAGTAATTGTTACTAAAAACTAGTTTTTTATAATTATAACACATTCCAAAAACCATTACCATGAGGTTGAATTTTTCAATATATTTTTTCAAAACTTTAATTTCTAGTTGTAAAGTTGGATAAAAGTTTTCTCAAACTTGAGATTTCAAATCTTAGTTTGACAACTAAATCTTTATCCTTAAAAGTATTAGTTTTAGAATTGAACTTATTAAAACTAGTTTATAAAGTAAATTTTCCAGAAATTACTTTTTCTAAATCTTTTGAAATAGTTTCTTTTTCATAATTAGCCTTATCAAGATCTTTAGAAAGATAATATATTTAATTTGTAAAAATATTTATTCTTGAATTAGACATATCAAGTTTTTGATAACTTTACAATTTTTGTTTTCTAAAACTTAGGAAAAACATGAGACTTCACCATAAGAAGGTAATGAATCATCTTTTAGTGAGGAGGATTCTTTATCAGATACTAAATAATTTTCATCAGGATAATTAGAATTAAGAGATATATTTTTAAGATTCTCAATAGTCTATACCTTTTCAATGAGACATTTGTTTAAACTGGGTATGTTTATAAAAAGACCCAAGTTACTATATCTAGAACTTTCATTATCAGATGTATTTTCACTTGAATCACCTCCACTGGAACTCTAAGTGTCATAATCCTTTAAAACTTTCTTTCCCTTGAATTTATAAAATCTTTTGTCATTCCTTTCTGAGTTATTATTTTTCTTATATTTTCTTATCTGCATTGGAAAATATATCCTGATATGTCCATATTTCTTGCACTCATAACAAATAACATTATCTTTCTTGTAACTTTTATCCTTATTACATTTTTTAATGATTTTGAAAATCCTTCTTTACAACAATTTTATTTATCCATCTATCAAGGTTTTCCAATTCATTTTCAAAATGATTTTGTTGGAATCCTCATGTATTAATCATTTTTTAATGATCACAAATCCTATTTAGTCTCTAAACCTTGTTAACTCTTTGTAATTTATCTCAAATCAAATGTAAAGTAGCTTAGTAAAAGCTATCCAAAGCTATTAAGTTTTATACACTAATTTTTAATACTATATACAATCTTGATTCACTTTATAATGATTTCTCTGACAATTGATTAAGTTTAATTCATTTCATAAATACTACTTATTTAGTATAAATATAGATATTTGCCTAAGACAAGAAAACATCGTGAACAAGTAGACACCGTGATAAGAAAACACTGTGAACAAGACACTGTGAATAAGACACCGTGAACAAGACACCATGAACAAGACACTGTGACAAGAAGAAATTGTGACCATGAGACACCGTGACCATGAGAAACCATGACTGATCCAGAAACCATGTGAAGGAGCCACCATTTCCCTGACATACTGTGACACAGTTTCCTAATATATTTTGCCATCTTTCAATTTAATCTCTAAAAGTCATATTTGAATATTTTAATGCACTGACATAATTAATGTTTCTTTGTAGACATATCATCATATAGTACGCGGTACGAGGTGCAGAATACATGCAACCTGTCAGCCCCAACATATGCACTCCAAGATAAAAGAGTAATGAAGCCCAGAAACAAAGTAGGAGATATACGCAAGAGCAGTTGCAGGATACTGAAAAAAATAAAATAAGCTGGTGGGAATGAGCACGACAACATAATACACTTAGAGAGTTGGCTCATGCAACTTGACTCTACTGAGGAACACATGAAGCATACTGGAATCCTGAGAACATCTCTGCACTGTAAAACACCAAGAAGAACACAAGCTGAATCTTTCTAATTTGTGATACTATTTTTTCCATACAAGGACTTGAGTTCTGCATCTACCTCATCTCAGAAGTCCAAAGCTGCAAAGACTAACTCTCAGAGCACTTCTAAACCTATCTCAATACTTATGCTCTATTGTGTATCATTTTATTCACTTTCAAGTAGAGTGTGTATCTGTATTACAACACACTCTTTCTCCTATATTAAACTAAAGCATACAAGATATCATTACTCAAACATTCTTTTACTCTTGTGTATACCCACAAATAAGTGTGGAAGAGGTCCCTGTGTAGCCTGGTTGTTTGTACCCACAAAAAACTGTAGAAGACGTCCCTGTGTGAACTGTACAGTCTTGGGTACTGTTGTTAACCCCGATCCAGGGTGTGGATCAAGTTTATTTATATAAAATACTTGGTGGAAGGTAATCACCAAGTGGAGTAGATTAGGTCTCATCTTGAGACTGAACCACTTGTTTCATATCTGATGTGCTGGTTATTTTAGTATTCTCTATTTTACTGCTTCACTGTATAATTCAGATATCACTAAATTCACATTGATAGTTACTCTTAGAAAGAAGTTATAATTGTCTTTCCTTAGTAGAATAGCTTCAAAAGTAATATTAATAATTGATATTAGGATTACTGGGAACTAATTAATCTTCTAAGAAGTTATTTAAACAGTCAAACCTTTATAACTGTATAACCTTGATTAACTGGGCTATATTTAATATTTTGGGGAAACATTTTAGAAATAATTTTTCATCAAAATTTTTTTATAGACACTCAATTCACCCCCCCCCCCCCCTGAGTAATCTACTTTGACCAACATTTGGTATCAAATGTTGTTTATTAAGTTTATTAAGACTTTGTTTAACCTTATTCAACTGTGATTGTGGTTGTACATTAAAGATCTGTAAATTTCTTTTAATTCTAAATTTCTAGCTCATTCAAAGTATTTATGTATTATGGATAATATATTGGAAGGTGCTTCAACCAACATACCACCGTTCTTTAATGGAACCAACTATGCTCAATGGAAAATTAAAATGAAAATTCACTTAGAGAGTGTGGGTTTTTAAATTTGGTCTTCCATTATAGATGAATATAAGATTCCTACTACTGCTAGAATCACATGGGATGAACTTATCAAAACTACCTAAAATAACAATTTCATAGATATGAATGCTTTATAATACTCTTTAGGAGATGAATAATTCAATAGAATTTCTGCTTGTAAAACTGCCCATGAAATTTGGGATACTCTGTCTGTCTCACATGAAGGAACATCTAGTGTAAAAGAAATGAGACTTAATACTTATATTATTAAACATGATAACATTAAAATGAAACCTAATGATCCTATCTCTAACATGTATCTTAGGTTCAATGAGATTGTCAACATAATGATTTCTCTTAGAAGAGAAGTCACTGCCAAGGAACAAATCATGAGAATTCTCAGATGTCTGTCTGATAGATGGAGATGAACCTCTATCTATATTAGAGAATCATGCGAAATCAGCAAGCTACCTGTAAAATAACTCATTGGGAAACTGATGATGTATGAAGAAGAACTGAAAGTCAACAAGGAAGAGGAGGATGAACCAAAGAGGAAATTTGTTACATTCAAGACCACCACCTATAAACACAAAGACAAAGGGAAATTGGAAGCTTCTGTAGAAAGTTCCAGTAGTGAACAATCATCACCTGATAGTGATGAGTAAATAGCTCAATTAGATAGAATATTCAAGAAATTTTACAAGAAGAATAATGTTCTCTGAAATCCTAACTTGAAGGGAAAATATGACTAGAAAGGAAATTGGAAGAAGGACTGGAAAAGAAGTGACAAGACTAATGAGATTGTCTGCTATGAATGTAAAAGAAAAGTGCATATCAAGGCTGACTATCCAAATCTCAAGTACAAAAAGAGATATGAGGAAAAGGACATGAAGTATAAAAAGGCCATGAAAGAAACCAATAGTGCTTATGAGGATAGTTCAAGTGACTCAGAAACATCACATGATGAAAAGGAAAACAAAGCCAATATGTTTTTTATGACAAACACATTTGAGGTAACACTGGACTCTCTCGTACATAATTTATACTATTCTAAAAATGAGAGTGACTTTGAAAATATGACTAATGGAGAAACTTTTGAATAATGTAACATGCTTGAAGAAACATGTAATGAACTAAAAGACAAATATAAATAATTGAAAAAACAGTATGCTCTTACTGTGACTGTTAAATATAAACTCACAACTGAAAAAGAGAAAAATGATCAACTACTCAAAGAGAACAAAGAATTAAAAATTTCTAATGAGCAATTGAAGAATGACCTTGAAAAGTTTACCAATGGGATGAATAACCTTACTCAACCACTATGAAAACAAATTTCCACTAAATACAACACTGCCATTGGCTATTGTTGATGCTCCTTTCTATCACAGAGTCCAATTAATGGCAAAGGGGAATACCTTAAGCACAAAGAGGGTCACCCTTTTAAGAACATCAAAAAAATTTATGAAGGCATGGACTAGGAGCCCATTTGGAGTGAGGCATGCAAGTTACTTGCACTCCATGCAAGTCACTTGCGCGCCACCTATGGGTCACGTAGCTTACTTGCACACCCTATTTGATTTTTCATCCAAGGTGCAAGGTGGCCTATAAATAGCCCCTGTGGGCCCCCCATTTCAAGATGGATTTTTCCAAAATTCAAAGTCAAGCTCTGGCCTCCCAAGTCTTTAACTCAACTCTTCTAAAAGCTTCTAAGGTAACTTTTTACCTAGAATGGAAGACTTGAAAAAGTAGGATAAGGCCTAAGTGTTTAGAATTCATCAACACCTGCGCGTCTAAGTATCCAGACCTCCTTAAAAATGGAAACACTTTCACGCTACCCTACCCTTTCAATGAAACTTGCACGCCCCCTTTTGGAAACATCTTAGGATAATACTAAAGGCTTGAGTTAAGTCTCGCCCAAGTATTACCCTATAGATTTTTCATTACCCAGGTGAACCCATGTCACACAAGTATACTTGTGTGGCCAAGACTTTTGCGCCAACTTCATTTGTGTGCCTCTCTCCCGTTCACCTCTCCTCTTCAATATATTATCCCTCGAACCCCTTTTCAAAGCCATTTATGGCATGATTCCTTTGTTTTATTCCTTATCTAAAAGAAATTTTGTGAGAATCTCTCCCAAAACTTTGTGACTTACAAGATTTATGTCACCACGGTTAGAGGTTTCCTCTATGTAACCTCATCCTTTAAGATGAGAATATCTTTTGATTTAGGGAATCCTCCTCAGAAGTAAGCCCCAAGTCCCCTTAACTTGGGCCTCCTTCTGAAGAGTAAGCCCTAGTCTTAAGTACCCTTAACCTGGCCCTCCTTCTCAAGAGTAATCCCCAGTCTTAAGTCCCCTTAACCTAGGCATCCTTCTCAGGAGTAAGCCCCAGTCTTAAGTCCCCTTAACCTGGGCCTCCTTCTTAGGAGTAAGCCCCAGTCTTAAGTCCCCTTAACCTGGGCCTCCTTCTCAGGAGTAAGCACCAGTCTTAAGTCCCCTTAACCTGGGCCTCCTTCTCAGGAGTAAGCCCCCGTCATAATTTCCTTTAACTTGGGCCTCCTTCTCAAGAGTAAGACCCCAAGTTATAAGTCCCCTTTAATTTGGGCATCCTCCTTAGGAGTAATCCCCGGATTAAAACTCCAAATTTCCATAAAGTACAAATACCTTAATGGACCCTGCTCCTGGGCTTCTTTCCTGAAGTAAGTCTTGGTCTTTATTTACTTGAGCAATCATATATACATAAGCCCCACATCATTTCTTATGACTACATCTTTTCATGGCACAATCATTAGGTTTACTGATACCTCTTGTTTCTCACACCGAGCATGACTCATGTGAGCTTAGAATGTAAAAGTAATCACGACATCTCTTTTTGATCCATTAACCATGAATAAGCCCCATATTTATTCACCTAAACTACATGTACTTTGATCTCTGCCTTAAAAGTAGAGTACGTAGGAAGCCTTTCTAAGGTTTAATCCCATATTTCATTAATTATTTTCCGTCCCATATGACGTTAAACTATATCCTTCTTATCGAACTACGTAGGTTCTGGTTCCTTTTTAACTAGGATACGTAGGTAGCCCATCTGTGGGTACGATCCCAACTTTGAAATAATCTGTGTCTTTATGAATGACAATAAACTTCAAGTGCCCCACTGAGTGGCTTTAAAACCAATATGGTCATCATAATGACCAAGAGATTTCTATATAATGTATTGAAGAATACCATTGACTAAGAAGCTCTAATAAATACAGATGATTCTTCATCGATTAAGAACCTAAAATACATATAAAATATTCTCTAAATCCCATACATATCAATCATTGATTTCAAAATCTAAAGGAAAACTCATTTTCGTGCTTGGTGAATTAATAAGGATTTGTGAAAATAACTTAAATCTATGAGAGTCCCGAAGTAGGCAATAATTCCCCCCAAAAAGGTGTGATGAGCCTCACCTCCCATCCTCTTGAACAATATAAATTCTTAAAGCCTCATTGGTCAATAACTAATGAGAAACTTCCTTTGGAAAGTAGGTCCAAATGGATATAGAATCATTGGGTGTTTCCAGTTCTAAAAATAAACCCATTAGAAACTGATTGGAAAGTTTGAACCTTAGACAAATAAGTTCATCCCCATTTCCAGATAAAACAAAAAATGGTGAACCCAAAGTGAATCATTAACCAATTTAAATGATGTTTTACTTATTTGTTAGGCCCTTATTAAACTCAATATGACGGCCAACAAAGAAATCAATAACATATGTGGTCATCCAAAAGATGTAGTTTGGACAAACTTATCTTGATTATGTCTGCTATATCAAACAGGAACTCTTTTACAAGATCTCTTTGCAACACAAAATGGCTTCTTTAAGGTTCACACCTGTGAATGCCTTGGCCGCTACTCCTGTTGGATCCCTGTCTGCTCTGAGGATGAAATCACCTACTCAGCATCTTCAACGATGGGTCTCAAATGCATTGGTGAGGGACTATCGTCAACACGGTACCATCCTGACTCTGGAGGCCACTCAACAAGCCCTCCAAGTTAACAACTCACCCTGGTTGTCCAGACAGCGACGACCAGTGGTTAGGAAGCAGGTGGTGCCAACCACCGTCTCCAACCATTTTGGGTCTTTATCCCCAGAATGCAACAACCAGACCCTCCTATATTATAGGTAGGTGGATCAACATGTCACTCAAGGCCTCAGTTCAATAAGATAGGAGTCCTTCCTGAGGACTCCCACCAATAATTGCTACCAGACTCGTACGGTAGTACACCCTCAACATAATGGGGGTATCGCCTCTAGGCATTCAGATCAGGTTCCTTAGACCTGAGCATGCAATATGAACTGTCAAAGGAAAAATTCGGCCAACAGGGAGTAGGTTCTTACCTTTTCCCCCTCTGTAGAAGTTCATCAACCTAACTTTATGGCAAACAACGAGCGGGTATATACACTCGTCCGTCCTAATTTCACTACCCAGCAAACTTGTCTGGCAGTAACACACCAATCCTTCTAGGAAATTCTAGCGGAGTACTATAGGCAGGCACATACACCTGTTCATAAATCATCAGCCAGTCAGCAGGCTCTTCTGACTGCATCCAAATAATCCCACCAACTAAATGTGGTGACCACCTGTAAACAGGCACATACACCTGCTTACACTCATCAATTCTGCCAGCAGTCTCATCTTCCAGTATTTAAGGAAGTTCATCAATCATATTCGGTGTAGAACAATCAGTGGGCACATACACCTGCAATTCATCAAGCTATCAAATAGTATCGTTTGGTAGCACCTGAAGATTTCAATTGGAAATCTCCAATGACAAATATGAGGCAGACACAACTTTCTTCCCCCACACATGAGTACTGTCAGAATTCACTGACAGAAAAAGGAGGACAAGAGTAAGAACACACACCTACTACAAACATGGAATGGACGTATATTCCCATTCTGGTAGCTGAAGTCACCAAGAACATTATGACAATAATGAAAGAGCATAAACAAATCCCTGCCCAGATTCTGGATACCTGTCAGAATATTATAATAACTTCAGCAACATCACAGGGAAAGAAACATAAATTTATCCCTATCAGTGGAGTGACTCATCTACATGTCACCCCGGACCAGATACAAACCTCTGTTTCAATCCAGGAGGGTCGTGGGGCATACTCCCCCATGTCATACGGATAATCAAGTCGGGCACATACACCCGAATTAAATGGAGATAATTAGCCTAACCTGACCATTTCTCCTGAACAAGAACATACACCTGCCCATAATAACCAATTTTTTCAACAAGTGGTTTCCAAAGTGAGTAAGAAGGTGTCCAAGAAAAAGAACCATCTGGCATAGTTAAAAAATCAAGTGTCAATCTGCAATAATGCCTTGCTCAATGCTAGAGTTCTTGAAGCCCTCAGACAATTATTTGTTGCAACTCAAGATTCTACTTTCTCATTTCCAAATTCCGGAAGTAACAACAATAATTCTGAAGGTCTTCATTAGACACTTCCTCATGAAGGCTTGATTCATGACAATTCGGTCAATCTTGAAGTATCTTCTTCAGATGAGAGCCATGATAACCCTCTACGTGGCCAGAAACCCACGGAGCAAAAGGTTTCATCATTTGATGTAAGCCACCATGGTGGCCCTCCCCATGATGATGAATTTAGCTGTGAAAGTCCTCTACGCAGTATTAATTTTCATTGCCTGTAAAATTATTTAATGGACAATGCAGTAATGAGAAATCCATCTTATCTTGAGGAACTTGCAAATGCGAATCCAGTCATATCTGATGCTTTACCGCTAACAGGTGAAATACTTTCTCAATCAGAAGATAGACCGGGGTGTAGTACATTCTCTGAACCACCCCTGGGTCATTCATCTTCTAATTTGACAAATAAATTCTCTACTAATCTTGTTGAATCTGATAAAGCAACAAATAAGCACCAGCTTTGGTCCAATCAGGTAGAAGAATCTTTATCAAATGACAAAGAGGAAGTGTTGAATATGAGAAAACAACTGGATAAAGGTGAAATACCAGTCATGTTTTGTCCTTTGGCTGACTCTCAGTATGATATTCCAAAAACATTGACCGAATATTGTATTCATGATATTTGTCTCAACATATGGAAAACTCTTTTTCACTTAAAAGAGAAAATATTACCTTATGATGAATATCAAAACCATTTTAAGGTAATATAAGGGTTGAAACACCAAATTGACTTGGAATCTCTCTCAGTTTCTCAACATCCAAAGGTTAAAAAGTAGCAGAGAACCCTTCAGCGTACATGCCTTGGCGCATTAAAAAGGTTGTGCCAGTTAATTACCAATGCCCTATCTAGTATTCATATCAAGTTATGGGGTGTTCATGGAGAATTGCATTTCACTATGCTCTCCAGTCAACAAAGCCCACCAAAAGTGGTCTCATGCAATGTTAAGTCCCATGGATGGCCACATCTAACTAGTTTTGTGTGTAATCAAAGGCTTTCTTAAGAATAGGCCTCAACTAATTTTCCCAACGTTAGGCATATAAAGAACAAGTTGTCTAATTACTCTTGCATCAAGCAAATGAGAATATCTAATAGGATTCTCATTTAGAGCATGCGCCTCATCAGGTAACAGAGGTGTTATAAATAATCCAACGGTCATCTGAGTCAGGTTATTTGAGTGGATGTAGGATGATGCTTCCGGCCAATTTCTGGACTAAAATCCTCAAAATTAGGAGAGATTTTAAGAAAATTTCAGATGTAGCAGCTCAAGTGCCACCTCATCTTTCCAGGATGGGGACTCTTTTAATTCAACCCTTGGAATCAACAGACAGGATTCGAGGAGTTGAGCAAGAAAAATAAGAATATCCCCAGTCCAGTGGACTGGGGACTTTTTCAAATTCTCAATCTCTTCCTCAGATAAAGTTAGTCTTCTCTCGATTAGGGAAGAATCCATAAGAGGAACTTAGAGCAGAATTATCAGGAAATTCCCTCCAAATTACGGTTCATCAAGAAGTTCCTGAGGGATCAACCAAACAAAAGGAAATGTCTCATAAAGGACATGGAAGAAGATAGTATCACAGAAATGCTGACAGAAGGGATGCAATGCGTTATGCATCGATAAATTTCATCAATGCCATTGTCACTAATCCCCCAGAACATGAGGCTCACTCAGAGGAATTAGATGAAGAAGTTCATGTTCAAGAGTCTGTACACACAGAAACAAATGAAGGAGGTGTGTGTACCAGAAGCCAAAGGGTTTCCCAGAGGCAAGACATTCCTTCGGGTAATTCCCTTCCATACTCCAGAAAGGCACATGCCAAGGAAAAGGGTAGAAGTCAGGTTACATCCCACCCTACCTCTAGAGAAGGACAATCACTCTTATTATAGGAAAGGTTCACACAGCAAGAAGAATAAATGAAGGAGTTAAGGAGGTTAAATGTAGAACTACTTCAAGGTAGTCTTCCTCCTAAGAATGCTGGAGTTAATAAATCAAGGGAATTTGTTGCAGCTACTGGGATGGATCAAGAATATCCACTTTACAAGTACACCCTCACAAGTCCAATCATATGGGTCATACGCGACAGCAACCAACAATACTACCATCAGTGGCAGTACCGGTCGCCACACCCATCCAAACTCCAGTTATTACACCTGCTCATGTCCAAGCTTAACCAGATGTTTCTCAAAAACTAATGACTCCCATTGAGTCATTAATAGATCGGTTGGAAGCTATGGAAGAATGACATGCACAAGTTCAACCAAAAAAGAGAGCTTACCCTAAATGGGTGGATGCAATTCCTCCCCCATCAAATTTTACGAATACCACATTCCCAATTTTTAATGGTTCAGGAGATCTAGAACAATACATAACACATTTTTTTTCTCGTTGTGATCCTATGATGGGAACTCCTCAACAAAAATAATCAGTTATGCTTAGGTTTTTTGTGCAGTCATTAAAAGGACATGCTTTTTTCTGGTATACAAGTTTGCAATCTAAGTCAATTACTGGGTGGGAAGATCTCCGTCAAAAATTCCTTCTTCAATTTAGCTTAACATTACCAATGACGACAGTTTTTTATCTTACCAATTGTAAAAAAAGGGAAAATAAAAGAGTTTCGGATTTAATTGCTCACTATAAGGGATTAACATATTCCTTGAGTTTAGCACTCCCTCAAGAAGAGTTGCTGCCAATATGTGTGGAAAATTTTCCTGATGAATGACGCACATCATTGATCTCTGTGAAATACACAGGAGGGTTTTGATACCTTACTTCAATTTCTCAAAAAATAGAAGACTCTCTTATAAAGACTAAGTCTAAAACTCATATAATTACATCAGTTTCTGGAAGGAGAATAGGGAAAGCAGATACTTCTATAGTTACACTTAAACAAGCACATGTACCTGCTTCCACTTTAAAACCTTCATCATATCAAAGGGATCCACCTCCTGAGCGTCAAAAACAACATCTGCCTCATTAAGATGATCAAATAGATCAAAGGCAGAAAAAATTGAGGATTTAAAGAACAAAGTTTATTCTTTTCAGAATGAACAAGTTCCTGGTTACTTCATCTCAGCTCTGGAAAACAATCTGGTTCAGTTTCCAAGGCCCAAAAGGCCGAACAAGGAACGAGATGAAGACCTCCCCAACTATTGCATGTTTCATCAGATGTTGGGGCATCCCATTCAGAAGATTTTTGTCTTCAAAGACCTCCTGAAAAAGATGGTGGAATCTGGACAAGTAAAACTGAAAGGTTCTTCAACCCAGGTAGCATGTGTTACTGATACTGATCTAGAAGAAGAAGGCGAGTGAAACAAAGTAAAAGTAAAAATGCGCAAAAATATGGTGATTGGATGGTTAGGAAAATGATCAACCGAACTCATGAAATTTTACAAACACAATTGAATCAACCAATTGTTTCTTCTTCTATTTCTGCCACAGAAAAACCCCCTTAATCAGAAGGAAAATCCTCAAATAAGCAGTGTAATTGGAATAAAGAAGAGAAGTCAGAAGAATATGAGCTCGTGTCAAAGCCTGAGTTGTATTTGACTCTGGTAGATTTTATGCCATCTACTTCAAAAGCATGGGCACCGCCCCACCAAACGGAACAGCCTAAACTGGTTCATCAGTAAAAATCTTCATCAGATGAAGAATTGATCTTTGGTTCTGTTAACATGATTCATTTAACGGATCCCTATGCCAATGACAGTTTTGATCATGATGAGCCTATGTTTCATGTATCTAACATAGGAATTAGAGGAAGAGACAGGGGTATAGGATATAGGGGAAGACATGGATATTTCAGAGGACACTATTTCAATCCTACCCCTGCTAGCGCTGTATATGCGGTAGAAACTCATGGAAAATCCCTTCAGCGGGCTCAACAAGAACAAGAAAGTTCTTCCACACATGGAAGATTCGGTCTTGACACAGTTATTTTGGAAGACCGGTTAGAGGTTAAACCTTCTTCTTCTCAACAAATAGATAGACCTAGTCAGTCTAATCTACCAAATCCAGGAGTGTTTCCAATTCCTAACCTGATACGAGATGCATCAACTATCAAAGCATCAACTTCTAAGGAGCCTGCAAAACCATATTTTCATGATGGGAAACGCAGACCTTTGGACCAAAATTATGATGTCTTGAAACATTTTTCCCAAGTACCGACCAAGTTATCAATTCTGGATGCCTTGAATCTATCAAAAGATCTCTAGGAGGCACTTATTGAGGCTTTGTTAAGTCCTCAAGAATTTGAAACTGAAATTGTTGCGGCTAAGGTTTACCATATAGAGAATGATCCTAAAAAATTCCATGTCGTGATATCTTTTACAGATGAAGATGAATATGATGTTGTACATGGACATATCAGACCTTTGTATCTATCTGGAAAAGTCAATGACATAGACATTCGATGAGCGTTCATTGATAATGGCTCAGGAGTCAACCTCATTCCTATTCGTACACTTCATTGATTGGGCCTCACTGAATCTGATTTATCTCCTTCCACTTTGATGTTTCAAGGATATGATAAGAATGAACAAGAACCTCTGGGCTAGATTACACTCAGAATTCAGTTTGGAGACCTTGTGTCTAATTTAGATTTCATGGTTGTTCGTCAAGACATAGCCTTCAACATTTTTATTGGAAGACTTTGTCTACATCAACATGTGGTCGTATCTTCGTCATACCATCAATGTCTCAAATATTGTTTCAGTGGTCAAATTGGGTCATTTTTTGGTGACAAGGCCCCATTCAAAACATATGAATCTCAATACATTGAGGCAGAATTTTATCACATGGAGGAAAATAACAAATCCATGGCAAAGTAGGTCACCAAAATTAATGATCCAAATGGTTTGGAAAAGATTCCAGTAAACCCATTCATACATGTGAGTACAGATTATGTGTTTCCTATCAGTCAAATTGATAGGATAGACCGAAATCCAAACACTCTTATGGAAACTTCCATAATGTCAATTACGGAAATCAAGCCAGACAACATGGGAGAAATTGTTGATTCGCCAAGAAATGATGAAAGCTTAAATGGATATGTCTTAATTTCATCAACTAAAATCCAGAAATTCTATACTTCATCAACCAGGCCAGAAGAAGTTAAAGCAATACCATAGGAAAACAATGATTTCGATTCTCAATCCATCATCTCCTCTCTATCACCCTAGGAAGACCCTTAATCATCAATATGGTTAGAAATGGCAGCCTCTTCTTCAAGATGTTCAAATTTTAACTTCTCCCCTGACCATGGAAATTCTGCCTCATCGTCTATTATGAAAGTAGAAATAAAAGAAGTAACACATATTAAAGAAGAATAGAAATATCTCAGGGATGCTCCTTCAGCATTTGAAGAGGGTATCTCTACCACTGTGGATGAACTCAGAGAAATAAATCTGGGTACACAAGAAGATCCACACCACACTTTAATTAGTGAATCCATGACTCTTGAAGAGCAAGAAATGTATACTTCATTTCTAAAGAAAAATTGAGATGTATTTGCTTGGAATTATACAGAAATTCCAGGTCTTGATCCCAATGTTTCCACTCATCATTTGGGTTTTCCAGAAGAACATCGAGGATTCAAGTAAGCATCAAGAAGAACACACCCAACTTATGCCGCCAAAATTGAAGCTGAAGTTGATAATCTTATCAAGGATAACTTTGTCAGAGAAGTTCTATATCCCAAATGGATGGATAATATTGTCCCTATGAAAAATAAGAATTGACAAATTAGATTTTTCATTGACTTCAGAGATTTTAATCGACATTGTCCCAAGGATGATTTTCCAGTTCTGATCACAGAACTCTTAATTGATGCAACAACTAGCTACGAAGCTCTTTCCATCATGGATGGTTACTCTGGGTACAATCAAATATGAATGGACCTAAAAGATGAGTATACTATAGCCTTCATAGCTCCTCAAGGTGTGTTTTTCTATCGGGTAATGCCCTTTGGACTGAAGAATGCAGGCGCAATGTATCAACGTTCCATGCACCATATCTTCAAACCCTTTTTAGGGAAATTTTTTGAATGTTATATGGATGATTTGGTGGTTAAATCCAGACAACTTTATGATCACTTGGCCAATCTGAAAATCATATTCAACAAACTTCGACAACACAATTTGAAGATAAACCCCTTGAAATGTGCTTTCGGGGTAACCTCAGGAAAATTTCTCGGCTTTTTTGTATGCCATCATGGTATAGAAGTTGATCATTAGAAGAAAAAATCAATCCTTGACATGTCACATCCTAGAAATTTGAAGGAATTAAGAGGACTTCAAGGACACTTGGCCTATATTCGGCATTTCATTGCCAATTTCGAAAGCAAGTGTTTACCCTTCTCCAGATTAATGAAGTAGGGAGTCACCTACCAGTGGACTGAAGAATGTCAAGAATAATTCGATATCCTCAAGAAATATCTCTTGAGTCCACCGATATTAATGCCACCTATTGAAGTAAGACCACTTATTCTCTATGTTACAGCTTTAGAGTGACTATTGGGTTTCTTCCTTGCCCAAAAGAATAATGTTGGGAATGAAAACAACCTTTACTATCTGAGTTGGACTATGCTTGAGGCAGAAACTCGATATTCAAGAATTGAAAAGTTCTACCTAGAATTAATCTTTGTTGTTCAGAAATTGAGACACTACCTGTAACATCATGAGGTCCAATTGGTATCTCACAATAACCTGCTCAAATTTATCCTTAGTCCTCCAATTCTTATAGGACATCTGGCAAGGTGGGAAGTTATTTTGTAGCAGTTTGATATCCAGTATGTGTCTCAAAAGGCAATAAAGGGCCAATCTCTTGCAAATTTCCTTACTGAACACCCATCTGTAGAAGATATATCTTTAAATATTGAACTTCCTGATGAGGAATTATTCTCTATTCAAGATAATCCTCAAACATAGGAAATGTACTTTGATGGTGCCTCTAGAAGTCCAACAGGGAAGAAAATCGAAGATCCTAAATTCAACAAAGTTGGGTTAGGAATCATGCTTATTTCCCCAGAAAAGGCAGTGCTACCTTATTCCTTCTTATTGTTGGAAGGCGGTACAAACAATGAAGCAGAATATCAAGCTCTCATCACAGGCTTGGAATTGGCGCTTCAGGCATAGGTGAATCACTTGAAGGTAAAAGGTGATTCATATTTGGTAATCAAAAAAATCAATGGGGATTATACCATCAGAAAGGAAGAGTTAATCCCTTTTTTTGATTATGTCAAATAGTTAATGAAGGAATTTCCCTCAGAACTGACATTTTCTTTTGTTCTTCAATCACAAAATTCCCAAGCTGATGTACAGGATAATGTAGCCATATCCCTAGAAGATCCAAATCGGGACGAAACAATCATCAGTATTTCCCACTGTCATATAGTTTCACCTTTTGTTCAAATCAGAACAGAGGAAATCAATGAAATCAGCCCCATTTCTGAACCATATGTCATACTATAGGATGGATGACACCTATCAGGGAATACCTTCAAAATGGAACACTCCCACCTGATAGAGCTAGGAAAGAACAAGTCTGGTGACGTGTGGTCAATTTTACTCTTTATGATAGCTCAGATCACCAAAAAAATCTCTACAAGTGAGGTTTTGATGGAATTCTCTTCAGATGTATTGATGGTGAAGAGAAAATGGATGTCATGAATGAAGTACATGTGGGATTTTGTGGTGTCCACCAGTCTAGACATAGACTTTCTGGTCAAATTCAAAGGCTTGGATACTTCTGGCCTTCAATGATGCAAGATTGTGTTGATTTCACTAAGAAGTGTCATTCTTTCCGAGTATGTTCCAAATTCATTCATCAACCCCTGGAGTTGCTTCATATGGATAAATACTCCTAGTCGTTTGGTACATGGGGAATGGATGTAGTAGGACCTTATCCTCCGGCAACAACTAAGAAGTTTAAGTATATTCTTACTACTACTGACTTCTTTTCCAAATGGCCAGAGGAAATACCTCTCAAAGAATTCAATGCTAGAATCATTTTTATCTTTTTCAAGTCCAACATCATTACTAGATTTGGTGTTCCTCATACCATATTGATGGATAATGGAACCAACTTTTGTTCATCTGTGGTAAGAAAATTGTATCAAGAATACAATATCAGATCAAACCATTCATCTCGGTATCATGTAGCTTCCAATGGTCAAGTAGAGGCTTTCAATAAGACTCTTTCAAACACACTTCAAAATATGGTGGATAAAGATAAGAATTCGTGGCCTGATAAACTTTTTCATGCTCTATGGGATTATCAGACTACCACCTGCACTGCTACATGATCAACTCCATATTCACTGGTATATGGAATAGAAACATTCTTTCCCATTGAAGTCCAATTACCTTTGCTTAGAGTCGCCATTTTTGATCAGTTATCTACAGATGAACAATCTCAAAAGCGATTGGATGAATTGGAATGACTAGATGGAAAAAGATTGTGCACACTGCACCATTTAGAAGTCTATCAGAATCGTATATCATGAGATTTCAATAAAAAAGTTCGTCTTCATTAATTCATTCAAGGAGAATTGGTATTGGTCCTCATAAACCCAATGGTACCGGGAAATAATCCTCCAAAGCTTGATCCAAATTGGGAAGGACCTTACTCAATACATAAGGTATACTCCAATGGAGCTTATTCTTTAATCTCAATGGATGGAGGACTCATTACAACTCCAACTAATGCAAGATTCTTGAAGAAGTATTTTGTGTAACAAAAATACACCTAGTGTCCTTGCTGCGGGACATTAAACTGCATAGCCCCCTCTATCATCCAATATGTTGTTAAATTGTGCCCCTCTATCATCCAACATAACGTTAAACTATGAATCTTCTGAGATGCAAGATGTTAAACTGCCAAACACCCCATGTCTGTGACACATGACATTAAACTGTGATCATCCCATGCACAATTGTCTTCTAAACTCTGTTTCCATGCATGCCCCAGGAATCTAATCATGCATAAGCCCCACACCATCCTTCGTGGTCTCATCGTTCACAGCACGATCTTCAGGTCTGTTGCTCCTTCTTGTTTCTCACACTGAGCATGACTCACATGAGATTAGAGTAAGCATCGACCAGGACATATTTTCTGGGATTCTAACTACACTTAAGTCCCAACATTATCTTCGGGTCGTTGTCCTCAAGTACACCCTGATCTCTAAATCCCTATCAATTGAACTATGCAGACTTTTATACTTGCCTACTAGGCCGGGTACATAGGCAACCTCTTGAGGTTGAAGCCCGAAACCACTTTCTTCACATCGATCCACCTTTATCTCATATGATGTTGATCTTTTAAGCCCCCATCAGCCGTCTTATTCATATCGGTTCACTTTCTTCCTATATGATGTTAAACTGTGTATGTCCCATTGTCCTAGCTATATGACGTTAAACTATACTGTTCTCCATTGTCCTTTCTGCAAGACATTAAACTGCATAGCACTGGTCCATGCATATAACCTTAAACTATTTGCACTTTTGTCCTATATAACAATAAATTTCAACAATCCTGGATACCCTCACTCAAGAGGAATCATCTTTGACATGGTCTCCAACCATGTCATGATTCAAGAACTACGTGCAGCTTGATTCACATCCTCATAGGATACGTAGGAATGCTCTAGAATTCCTCGAGTCCAGCCCCAAGCCTTTGGGACTAACCCCAAAATCCACTTTCAGTCCCTTGGCTGAAAAGTCCCCCTAGGATCACATGGTGTGATATGGAACACCCTGGTCTTTATTCACATTAGGTTTATAACAAATGCACGATGTGTCTCCCTCACTATGGTCTGAGCTCTATGACCCTAAACTAAGATCTTCCATGCTCTCGTCTTGCATGATGTTAAAGTGTATTTCAAGAACTAAGTGTGGATTTATTCTCATCCTAATGAGATACGTAGTGACATCTAGAATCTCAATTCAGGACCTAGACGCAACATTATACAAATAATATTCATGGTCTCCATAACCCTTTTCTTGACTTCTGGTCACAAAATGTCTGATACCTGAGAGTTCTTTTGCCTGACTATGCAGCACATGCCCTTAGGTGGCCTTGAATAAGTTGTCTACATAATGGACCTGTCAGCCAAAAGATGCCACTATTTGACTATGCAGCTTATGCCCCAGTAGGCCCTGCATAATTCAAACCTCCATAATGGGTTTTTCAAGTAATGGTAACTTCATTCTTAGGAGAAGCCTCTTTTTTCCCTGTTAGTCTTAACGGCGATATGTAGGGATCTACAAAAAAAACTGACATCCTTAACATATTTGTTTCATACTCTTTTTCATGATCTGAAAGTATTCAAGTCTATGGTTCACATTTTCCTCTTTCTCCATATGTTCAGAGCAATATGAAATAACCTTGGACCACTTGACCATATGTCGTATAATGTTTCTATATTCGGTTTTAGTCATATGATTTAAAACCACAGATACCATTTTTCCTACGTTTGGGTCAGACCATCGTAGAAGTCACATTCCTCTAATTCATTGACAATTATGATTGGAAATATCATCTCCATATTCAAGTACCTTTCTCCATAAAGCATACTCTATGATTTGAACATTTTGAATCTCTATAAAACTGTCTTCGGCTTTTAGTAATAGAAAGTCAAATTTCTGAGATTTCTTTTGCCCGACTATGCAGCACGTGCCCTTAGGTTCCCTTACATAAGTCTTCTACATAATGGACCTATTAGCAAAAAGATACTACTATTTGACTATGCATCATAGGCCCTAGTTGGCCCTGCATAATTCATCCCCCATAATGGGTTTTCAAGTAGTGGTAACTTCATTCTTAGAAAAGACTTCCTCTAATGCCTTTTATCTCTTTTCCCATATCATTCCTCAGATTCAAAATTTCTCAAGTCACAGTTTACAATTTTCCCCCTCCATACCTGAATATGGTAATATGTTTCCAAACAAATTATCAAGAATTGAGTCAATATCATCCATTCAGTGAAAACTATCTGACCTTAAATATTAGCCTTTTTACAGTATAACATGCATGAATTTAAACTACCAATAACAAAAGACATGGTACTCATTAAATTGGGAACCTATAAAGGGTACTCTGAACAAAATTTGAGTCTCATCTCGCTAAACGTACATTTTTTATGATTTAGGCAATATTGAGCAATTAAAAGATAAATTTTGTGGGGTTTTTTATATAACCATAGTAAAAATCAAACCATGTTTACTAGGCTCATTGGCTTAGGTAAAAATAAGAGAAATTATCAAGAAAATGAAGGTATAGATGATTGAAGATGAACTGTTTTTCATTGATGAAAAATATTAGAAAAACATCCACAGACTGGAGTCTCTTCTCTTTTTTTCAGAAATTACAGAAGACTTTCAACATGATTTCTCATATATTTCACAGCATCCCGAGCTTCATCATCAGCCACTTGAAGTTCATTTACTCAACCAGCTTCACTCTCTTCTGCACGACGAAGTGCTTCTTTGGAATATTTTATGGCTTTTATACCATTCTCTTGGAATTCTTCCAAAAAATAAAGAAGCTGGTCAAGCTCTCCAGTAATAGCATCTAGCTCTTGCTGAAGGTGCAACTGTTGGACAATCTTCTCCTTGATCTTTTGCTTTATCTTCTTCAGATTTGCAGCATGATCAGCCTCAGATCGGGACACTACAGTCTGAAATTCACTGATATTGATCAGCAATCTAGCTCTGGTCAGGTCTTGACGACACCTTTACTCTTGTTCCCTCCTTCAAATGACTTGTTTCACTACGACATGGATTTCTTGATATCCAAACCCTCCAAGTCCCAGCATGGTGAACATGGATGAAAGTCTTGGAATTTTTGAAGGTAGATCTTCAAGAGGCACCTCAGATTTTATCTTCCATATATTTTTTCAGGCCTTACGACATAATAATTGGAGCACCTTTTTCACCTCTGGGTCTGATTTGGCATCGCTATCACAGGTAGGAACATAGTCTGGGATTAATACACTTAAAGAAGTTCCCTTTTCTGCTCCTTCCCTGACCCTGGTTGCTTCACTTTCTGGTAATGTTTGGGCTGAGGATGAGGCTTCACCTCCAGATCTAGCCATTGAATTTGACATCCCTGTTTGGTCAATTGAAAGTATGGTTAGTTTTAAAGGACAGTAAAAGTTAATTGATTTTATTGCAGGTTAAGTAAGACACAAATATCATCATCTTTTACCTAACAGTAGATCAGAAACTTTTGAAGACTCCTCTCCATCTTTCCTAGCTTCAAAAGTATTTTCAGGATGGGTTTCAGGAGGATCTGTCATGTTAAGTTCCACCTGAGAGAATTTTTTTACAATAATAGGGTTGATGTCAATGTCTACACCCCTTTCAAGCATTGTTGGTTCAACAGTTTCTTTAGATGGAACTGTACATTTTTTTAACCAAACATGGTTAGAAGTGTAATCATGATAATATTAATAGGACAAATGATGAAACTCACGTCCAGTTGATTCTATAACTAGATCTCCAAAATCTTCTAAATCACATGGTAATTTAACATGTTCTAAAATTTCTTCAAAGTAAATGCCAAGATTCATCATTTTATCCAATGATGTCCCAGATACCAGGTTATTCTAACCAGTGGGAGCACTCGGCATGTCTTCTTCATGACTTTCATCTCGCAATCTCTGACCCCGGATAGCTTCTTCACAGACAGTTGTGGGGTCAGCTGTGGTAGTTGCAAAATGTTCTGGTGTATGTGTTGAACCTAAAACATCATATAATCAAAGTCAGTTGTTGTCTCATTTGAGGTTCTATGAAGTATTGTTAATTTACCAAAAGTCTTTTCTCTCCTGGCATCATAAATAGGAGCGGTGTTGGGAACAGACACCGACTCATCTGCTCTTAGTATTTCTTTAGGAACAGCCATTTTAGTAGGAACTTGCGGACGTTCTCCAACACCCTCCATTGTACTCTGAGGATGGTCAGTCCTTTCCCTTAAAGAGGGAACTGAAGAAGCCCCTGAAATCCCGATAATTTTTAGAACTTTTTCATAATTTATGATTCATGAATACCAGAAAGACTTACCACTACTGATAAAGCATTTGACTGTGGTCTTCTCTCTTCGATGCCTTTTATTCTCGGCCTTTTTGGGTGTATTGGCATCATCATCTTCGAAATTAGGTATCAGATACAATAACGCCCTTTCCAACTCTTCATCCATGACTTGCTAGCCTGCAGATACTTTGCCCGGCTCATGAGGAGATTCAGTGGCTCCAAGAGTGGTGCCACTAGGGCTATACCGTGACAAAGGGATTTTAGTGGTTCTTTCCTTTAAAAGCTGTAGGTTGAAGAATATTATTTCCTTAAATAACAAAGCTTTGACTAAATTCAAATTGAAAATCAAATAGAAATATGAGAAAAAGGAAAACTCACATCTTCAGAAGCCACATAATCACGCCACTCTTCATCTAATGAAGGACTAATCCCCTCAATGCTACCACGGTCCATCATTTCCTTCACCCTCTTGGTGACAGGAACTGACTTATCAGTGGCATATATGATCCTTTACAGCTCTTTGATGTAAGATCTCACTTCATTGAGGTTATCCTCAAAACAAATTTCAGAGGAAGCCCGAAGATTCCCCACTCCAGGGATATGCATCCCTTTGCATAAGTTTATCCAGGAAGTTTCAGCATCACAATATAAAATCCTCTATGTCCGGACAGCCTCTGGTTGTAAATATTCAGAATGTACACCAGAAGTCTGTGAGGAGGGTCCTACAATCTAGGACTTCAAATTCTTCCCATCTCCTATAATCATAGATAAAGGATAATAAAATGAAACTTGTTGCTCTTTAAAAAAATGGAGACTAAATTGCCTCAATGATGTAACTCACCAGGAGTCGATGGAGTAGGTCTCTTGACTCTGTTGGGTGGATTATATCTGGCATGAGGCCGCTTTGACGCATTTCGAGCCTCATCATCCCCATCCTGGGAATCCGGTGAATCGGCTCCAGGTGAGGAATCCAGTGAATCAGCTTTGGGTGAGGAAGAGTCACCTTCTAAATGAAAATATTCTTTCCAAATGGTTCTCTTCTTTATCCCCACCCGAGGGACCGGCTGATTCAGTACCCCTTCAGGGTATGATTCTACCCAGATCTCGGCATACCATGTAGTTAATCGACTTGCCACCCCAACAGCTGGTAGATCAAATATCGCTCCAGTCTTATCCATAGATGTCAGAAACCATAGTTGACGAGCAACCATTGGATGCTTCTCTAACCTGACATGCACCAGAGGGGATATGGTAATTTTCTATAGACATTTGAATTGATGTGTGAATCTATATGGAGCATAGGCCTCGCATATAATTTCTCCCTCAATCCTTGTGGCCAGTGTACCATATCTACATGCTATAATATATGCCCTTAACTCCAGGTTGGTTGTTCCATCATCAAAAAATCACCCTGTTGGCAGATTTCCATAAGGAAAGAAGTGAAACTCCTTGAACATGCTCATCCTTATTTTGATATCATAATCATTGAGGGATAAGAGAGAAATTCTAGAAAAGGCATGAACAGATGGCCGGAAAGAACTTCCAGGAACCTGTACCCCACTTTGCACAGCATATGTCTTGAAGTGAGTGGCGATCCATCCCCATAAAACTTGGAATGGTCCCACTATTCTTAGAGGAGACTTACCCATATAAACATGAAGTAAGCTCCGGTGAATCTTTTCCAAAAATGGGGTGGCCAACCCAACCATCTTTCTTTCATCCAGCTTTGTAGCAATGAAAAAGGTCCCCAACCTCACACCTCCTTTCTAATCCCAAACTGGTAAAAGGTAAACACTAAGACACAAGGCCAAAAATCATTCCAAATGGGTCTTCTCTAATATTTTCTGGTTCACTTCATACCCCCACCTATCAAACTTTCCTGCTTCTAGAATTGGCCAAAATGTGCCTGAAGCACCCCTATTTTCTTCTCTAGGGAAACTAGTAGGATGAGTGCAAGAAGGTCCCTCCTCTCTCTTCTTAATCAGAAACATTTCCATTCACTCCTCTAGATGGATATCTTTTCTGGAGTGGGTTTTCATGGTGGTGGTATTCTTATGCTTGTAGAAAATTTTTCATTAACTCTCAAGCCAAAGTTGGAGTCTTCTCTAAATCATTCCAACTCACTTTGGGGGGGATGAATTCATCATTCATATCTCCCAAAATTGGAGCCCTTTAAATCTTGTATACATCCCACAAACTGATACCTACTTCTCCATGAGTCATATGGAAAGAATTCGTTTCCGGGCTCCAATGACTGATTAACTCTGGCATGAAATTGTCATTCCTGTAGACATATGTCTACCCAGCCCAGACAGCTTCATATATTGCAGCTCCCTTAAGATCATCGACAAACTCTTCACAGGTTTGTCTCACCCAATATTCTCACATCCAAGTCGGCTTCATACCTCCTCTAGGAAAGAAATCCCAACTCTTCTTCCATCCCATAGATTGGTCCATCTGAGAATTTCAGAAAATAGAGGGATAGCAATGCGGATGCAGCTCAGGCATGTGAGGATTTAGATCTGGAGAACATGGGCTATGATGCATTATGTATGCCTTATCCTCTGTCCCATCATTAGAAAATGATCCTGAAACTGAGACATTTGCTGAAGATAAGTTGGTGTAGGTCTGAAACCAGGAATGAGGGATGTAATTCTTTGCCTCTGGAATGTTGACTCCTTGTAGATGACCATGTCCATTCAAAGGAATGTAAGTTCTCTATGGGAAATTGGCATGATATTTCTTTAAGTACTTAGCCAAATTAGGGAGAGTGTTGTCGCAGATAACATAATAGTCATGGTCGACGATGTTCATCATGTCATCTATGTTCTTGTTGTCTAACTCATCAGCTGATCCAATTCTTCTGGGAGCCATTGAATCTGCACAAAGATCAAACAATAAACTTTTAAGTAAGTTTGTTTTGTGAAATTTTGATGAATGAAATAAAAAAAAGGCAAAGTCATTAAGGCGCGCAAGTTCCAAACTTGGCGCACAAGTCAAAACCGGTCACGCAAGTTTTTCCACCCTAGTCATGGAGCGCAAGTTAAATACCTTCTGTAGAAGCGCGACAAAATCCAGAAGGGTGATTCACCAAAGAACAGAAGCACCTGTACGAAAAGAGCTCAAGTTTCTAGAAGCCAAGTCAGTTTACATGGAAGTGATCCTCTATATATAGGCGATCCAGACCACCTATGCACCATACTTGCGCACCCCAGCATCTGTGTGTCTAACTTATGCACCATAGACCCTTGATTTCTCCGACATTACCTCAGAGCTGGATCCTATTTCCTTTTTTGGATCCAACTCTGAGGGGATACTTTTGTTGATGCTTGTTTCCATCACAGATTCCAATGAATGGAAAAGGGGAATAACTTAAGCACAAAGAGGTTCACCCTTTGAAGAACATCAAAAAAATTGACGAATGCATGGACTAGGAGCCCATTTAGAGTGAGGCGCGCAAGTTACTCATGCATTGTGCAAGTCACTTGCATGCCACCTATGGGTCGCGCAGCTCACTTGAATGCCCTATTTTATTTTTCACCCAAGGGTCAAGGTGACCTATAAATATCCCCTGTGGGACCCCCATTTTGAGACGGATTTTTTCAAAAGTCAAACTCAAGATCTAGTCGCCCAAGTCTTCAACTCAACTCTTTTGAAAGCTTCTAAGGTAAATTTTTACCTAGAATGTAAGACTTGAAGGAGTGGGATAAGTCCTAAGTGTTTAGAATACATCAAAACTTGTGCGCCTAAGTATCCAGACCTCCTTAAAAATGGAAACACTTGTGCGCCGCCCTACCCTTTCGATGAAACTTGTGCGCCCCCTTTTGGAAACATCCTAGGATAATACTAAAGGCTTGAGTTAAGTCTCACCCAAGTATTACCCTACATATTCTTCATCGCCCAGGTGAACCCATGCCATGAAAGTATACTTGCGCGGCCAAGACTTGTGTTCCAACTTCATTTGTGTGCCTCTCTCTCGTTCACCTCTCCTCTTCAAGATATTATCCCTCAAAACCATTTTCAAATCCATTTATGGCATGATTACTTTGTTGGATTCCTTATCTGAAAGGAATTCTATGAGAACCTCTCCCAAAACTTCATGACTTACAAGCTTTATGTCATCACTGTTAGAGGTTTCCTCCATGTAACCTCATCCTTTAAGATGGGAAGATCTTTTGATTTAAGGCATCTTCCTCAGGAGTAAGCCCCAAGTCCCCTTAACCTAGGCCTCCTTCTCAGGAGTAAGCCCCAGTATTAAGTCCCCTTAACCAGGGCCTACATCTTAGGAGTAAACCCCAGTCATAAGTCCCCTTAACCTGGGCCTCCTTCTCAGGAGTAAGACCCAGTCTTAAGTCTCCTTAACCTGGGCCTCCTTCTCAAGAGTAAGCCCCAGCCTTAAGTCCCCTTAACATGGGCCTCCTTCTTAAGAGTAAGCCCCAGTCATAATTTCCTTTAACTTGGCCCTCCTTCTCAGGAGTAAGCCCCAAGTTATAAGTCTTTTTTAATTTGGGAATCCTCCTTAGGAGTAAGCCTTAGATTAAAACTCCAAATCTCCATAAAGTAAAAATACCTTTATGAACCCTTCTCCTGGGCTTCTTTCCTAAAGTAAGTATTGGTATTCATCTACTTGGGCGGTCATACATACGTAAGCCCCACGTCATTTCTTGTGACTGCATCTTTTCATGGCACAATCTTCAGTTTTACTGATACCTCTTGTTTCTCACACCGAGCATGAATCACGTGAGCTTAGAGTGTAAAACTAATCACGACATCTCTTTTTTAGCCATTAACCATGCATATGCCCCATATTTCTTCACATGAACTATGTGGACTTTGATCTCTTCCTTAAATTTAGAGTACTTAGGAATCCTTTATAAGGTTAAATCCCATATTTCATTAATTATTTTTCGTCCCATATGACGTTAAATTATATCCTTCTTATTGAACTATGTGGGTTCTGATTCCTTTTTATCGAGGATACGTAGGTATCCCATTTGCGGGTATGATCCCAGCTCTAAAATAATCCCTATCTTTCTGAATGACAATAAACTTCAAGTGCCCCACTGAGTGGATTTAAAACTAGTATGGTCATCATAATGACCAAGAGATTTCTATATAATGTATTGAAGGATACCATTGAATGAGAATCTCTAATACATACAGATGATTCTTCATTGATGAAGAACCTCAAATACATATAAAAGATTCTCTAAATCTCATACATATCAATCATCGATTGCCAAATCTAAAGGAAAAATCATTTTCATGCTTGGTGAATTAATAAGGATTCGTGAACATAACTTAAATCTATAAGAGAGTCCCGGAGTATGCAATAATTCCCTCCAAAAAGGTGTGATGAGCCTGACCTCCCATCCTCTAGAACAATGCAAATTCCTAAAGCCTCATCGGTCAACAACTAATGAGAACCTACCTTTGGAAAGTAGTTCCAAATGGATATAGAATCATTGGGTGTTTTCGGTTCTATAAATAAACCCATTAGAAACTGATTGGAAAGTTTGAACCTTAAACAAACAAGGTCATCCCCATTTCCAGACGAAACAGCTATCAACCTGGAAAAATAAATCTTGGTAGAACAAATTTTGTTTCAAAATATAGGACATATAGTTTTTCTCCCAGTTCTGGACACAAATCAACTAATTCTATTTATGATACATCTTCTACTGTTTCAAGTTTTTCTGGACCAAATAGAGTTTATGTTTCAAATACTTTACTTAATACTTATAGGAAACTGATGAGGCAGATATGGGTTCCCAAAGCACTTATTACAATGTTACTAGAACCAAAAAAAGTATGGGTAAAAAAATCTATTTTTGGTTAATAATTTTGTAGGAAAGTTGTTTAAAGAGTTCCTGTAAAAGTGTATGGTACTTGGACAATGGATATTCAAGATACATGACAGGTTACTACTCATACTTCAAGAATCTAATAAAAATAGATGGAGTACATGTCACATTTAGTGAAAATGACCAAGGAAAGATTATTGGCCTCAGCCAAATCGGCAACTCTAACTCAGTTTTAATTTCAAAATTATTTTTTGTTGATGGATTAAAATATAATCGGCTTAGTATCTCACAATTATGTGATGATGGATTTCATGTTAGATTTGAAAATGATGCTTTTAATGTCTTTAATTATAAAGATGAATTAATATTTTCTGTATTAAGAAATGAAAATTTTTACTCTGTTAACTTAGAATCCCTAGCTTCTCAAAATTATTCTTTTTTAAGTGTATTTCATAGAGAGTCTTGGCTCTGGAATAGGAGACTAGGACACTATAATATTCACTCCCTTAGAAATCTAACTAGAAAAATATTAGTTAAAGACTTACCCAAACTTGAGTTTCAAAATGACAAAGTGTGTAATCCCTATCAAAAGAGAAAACAACACAAAATTTCCTTCAAACCAAAGAAAGAAGTTTCAACTTCTCAACCTCTCGAACTGGTTCAAATGGATTTATTTGGACCATCTAGAGTTTCTAGTTTAAATGGGAAGCACTATGTTTATGTTCTTGTACATGACTTTTCTAGATATACATGGACCTTTTTTCTGGCTCACAAAAGTGAAACCTGCTCTTATTTTACTAAATATTCCAAGTTTGTGGAAAATCTTAGTGGACTTAGAATTAAATCCTTAAGAATTGATCATGGATGTGAGTTTGAAAATCAGGAGTTTGAATCCTTTTTCTCATAAAATGGTTATAGTCACAATTTCTCTTCCCCTAGAAAACCTCAACAAAATGGAGTTGTAGAAAGAAGAAATATAACCCTGCAAGAGATTTCTAGAACAATGCTTAGATAATATGACCTACCTATTTATTTTTAGTCTAAAGCTATCAATACAGCATGCTATATAATCAATAGAGTGTTAATCATACCTATTCTTAAGAGGAATCCTTATGAGTTATGGAACAATAGAAAACCCAAGGTTAACTACTTCAAAGTTTTTGGTTGCAAAGTCTATATTCTTAATACTAAGGACAATCTTGACAAACATGCATCCAAGAGTGATGATGGTATCTTTTTAGGATATTCCATATCCAGTAAATCCTAGAGAGTGTTCAATAAATGAACTAAATGTGTGGAAGAATCTGTCCCTGTCAAATTTGATGAAATATATCCACATGAGCCTAAAACCATTCTATAGAACATGGAGGATGTTTTATTGAATCTGAAAATTAATCCAAAATCCTCAAACCATTCTGTGAAAGAGTCTGTGAAAACTTCCAATTATGTAAATTCCTTAGACTCAAGCCATAATGAACATGAACCTATTGATGAACCTGAAATCACTAGTCCATCCTTTTCTAGAGATTTTAGAACTCTCAAGAACCATCCTTTAGATGTTGTTGTAGGAGACCTAGGCAAAGGAAAAAAAACTAGAGCTTCTCTTAGAAATCAGGTTGAACATCAAGTTTTCTTGTCACAACTTGGACCCAAAAACATTAATGATGCTATCAATGATGAATTTTGGGTGATGGATATGCAAGAATAACTTAATCAGTTTGAAAGGAAAAAAGTTTGGAAACTTGTTGAAAGACCTAAGGACACATTCACCATAGGCACTAAATGGGTGTTTAAAAATAAGGTAGATGATGCTGGTAACATAGTTAGAAACAAGGCTAGATTAGTTACACAAGGATATAATCAAGAATAAGGAATTGACTATGAGGAGACCTTTTCACTAGTATCTATACTTGAAGCCATAAAAATACTACTTACTTATGATTCACATCTAAATTTCAAACTATATCAAATGGATGTTAAGAGTGCATTCTTAAATGGGTATATAGCTGAGGATGTATTTGTTGAACAACCCCCTGGTTTTACAAATCCTCATTTTCAAAATCATATTTTTAAATTATCAATAGCTTTATATGTTTTAAAACAAGCTCCAAGAGCTTGGTATGATCGATTGAGTACTTTTCTTATTTCCAAAGGTTTTGCAAAAAGAATAGCTGATCTTACTATTTTTATAAAATGAATTTCAAATGACGTTTTAGTTGTTCAAATTTATGTAGATGACATTATCTTTGGATCTTCAAGAAATTCTTTATGTGTTGATTTTTCTAAAATGATGCAAAATGAATTTGAAATGAATTTAATGGGTGAACTAAAATTCTTTCTTAGATTTCAAATCATTCAAAATAATGATGGTATTATCTTAACTCAAAGTAAATATACTAGAGATCTTCTAAAATGTTTTGTATTGGATAGCACTAAAATTAGTAACACTCCCATGAGTACCACTTGTATGTTGGATCTTGATGAAGATGGAAAATCCGTTGATCAAACCACTTATAGAGGAATGATTGGAAGTTTACTCTCCTTAACTGCTAGTCGATCTGAAATTATGTTTAGAGTGTGTATGTGTGCTCATTTTCAATAAAATCCTAAGGAATATCATTTAAATGCTATAAAGAGAATTTTCAAATACCTCAAGCATACACCCAATCTAGGAATGTTCTATCCTAGAGGACAATCATTTGAATTAGTTAGTTATTCTGATGCTGACTTCGGTGGCTGTAAGTTAGATAGAAAAAGAACCTTTGGAACATGTCAGTTTTTAGGAAAGTAACTATTATAATAATGTAGTAAGAAACAAAATTTTGTTGAATTATCTACTACAGAAGTTGAATACATAGCTGCTGGTAATTGTTGTGCACAAATCTTGTGGATGAAACACACATTACTAGATTATGGATATAAATTCAGGCATGTACCTATAAATTGTGAAAACACAAGTGCAATTAACATTTTGAAAAATCCTGTTTCACATTCTAGGACAAAGCATATTGATGTAATACATCACTTTTTGAGAGATCATTATCAAAAGGTGATATCACTTTGAATTCATTGGTACTGAGTATCAGCTTGTTGATATATTTACCAAACCATTAAATTCTGAAATAATAGACTACATCATACATGAATTAGGCATGATAAATCTTAAGTAAATGTCTTACTGGTTTATATCTCACTATTTTATATTTTCCTATTTTATGTATTACTGTTGTATCTCTTACTATTTCACGATTACGGTCTCACAGTTAGTGTTTCGTGACTACTGTCTGACAGTCACTGTCTCACCGTAAAGTTAATGTTCATTGTCTCACTGTAAATTTCATGTTCACTGTCTCACTATAAAGTTCATGTTCACTATCTCACCATAAAGTTCATGTTCACTATCTCACTATAAAGTTCATATTCACTGTCTCACTGTAACACTCAGTTACTGTCTCACCATAACATTCATTCTCTGTCTCACCATAAAAAAACCGATATAGTCTCACCATAAAGATTCTTTATCTGTGAATTAAAAATCGTATCGCAGTAATTATTCATTTCACATCTTTATTTTCCCACTTTTCTACTCTTACGACATTTGGAATTCCTAAATGATAAAATAAACGAAGTACCACTTGTGCTTCACTCGAGATTTATTTTATTCCCTTAATTTGTAACCCTTACTCAACCCTTCAACATTTCTCTCTCTCAAATCTTCGATGAATGCCCAGGATGAAATGCCCTTCATTGTCAACTCCTGAGAAACATGTATCAAAGAAGAAGAAAATCACACCCAAGCTAGCAGCCGAAGGTCCTCTAAACCCAAATCTGGTAAACCGAGTTGTAGTACCTGAGAAAGAAGTTTGACCCAAATGGCTTCTATCAAGTAAGTCTCTGGTTCTGAAAGTTTTAAAAGAGAAAGGATGGTTAGAGTGGTTTTCGATGGAAGATAGACCTATCTATCCTAATTTAGTGACTCAGTTTTATCAGTATGTTCAGTTCTCCTTTGATTATGAATATGGGTATGTTGTGAAAAGCTGGATTAATGGCCAAAAATTCCCATTTTCTTTGAGGTTATGGGATTCATGCCTTAGGATAACTCATGAAGGAATCTGTGAGGACTATCAGAGAGGACCTCCACCTTATAGTGAGTTCTTTGTCTTGGATGATGCTCTGAAGAACTTGACTAGAAATGGCACAAAGAGAATATCCATTGCTGCTGAACTAGATGGAGAATCAAGGATTTTATTTAAGTTTATACAAAACCTGATTAGCCTAAGAAAAGTTGATTTTGTTGTACTAAAATATCAGGATGTGTTTCTGATTCATCTTATGAAAAATGGGAATAAGATCAACCTTTTTAAATATATCGTACATCATATGTGTGGACTAATCAAAGCCATATTCAAGCCAACCTCTCTGTTTTACTCTCGGCTTATCTCATCCATGCTTCATTCCAAAGGTATTGTTGGACCTAATGATGAATTTATCAAGGATTGTGAGTACTGCCTTTCGAAAGTCACAATCAAAAGGATGAAAATAAATTAGAATCCTTGGAAAAAGGCATGGGTGGAAGACAATGATATAATTTATAAAAAATTTAATCCAGTAGAACATCCCTCAAGACCATGAGATATTTCTAATCCTGGTTTGGAACCAGATGAAGTTGTTGAGTATTCTGAAGAAGAAGAAGAAGAAGAGGTTGTCATGCCCCCCAGGTAGAGGTGTCCAAACCCGACCCAACTCGACCGACCTGACCCAACCCGAACGGGTTGGGTCGGGTTGGTTCAGGTTCAAAAAAAATAAGCACGGGTCGGGTCACTTTGGGTTAACCCGTGGTCGGGTTGGGTTAGGTCATGGGTTGGGAGAAAAATGACCCAACCCGACCCATCCAACCCGATGACACCTCCGCCTATCTTCCATCCAGCACCACCTCACACCTCTCGTCAGGCCCTGCTGTCTACGCCTCTCCCTCCCGGCCAACCCAAGTCCATCTCCCTCACCGCTATCATCTTCCTTGCCTCCGCCTCTCCCTCCCGACCCAAGACCCTCACCCTCACCACCATATTTTTTTCCGTATCCTGCTATGATTGAGTCCCTAAATCTACTGAAGACTACTTCCATCCTAATCACTTTGTTTACTCATTTCTACCCGCTTGAGATGAAGAACTAAAGTTGCTAAAGCTGATCATATTTGATCCTCCGGGCCAATAATGAAGAACTCAGGATGCCAAAACTGAAGCCATAGCTGAGGCCAACTAGATTCGAATAAATCAGGATGCCAAAGCTAAATACAACCATATTAGATCATCATATTTTTTAAGAAAACTGAAATTCCAAAGTTGAAGCCGACCAGATTCGATCAAGATTCCAAAGATGAACATATTCGACCAGATTCGATTGATCCGTTGAAGCCGAATAGATTCGATCCTTCGAAGCCAAGGCAGAATCAATCCTCTATGCCACTGATGCTCTACACTCCTGCCATCAATGAAAATCTTCATTGCTAGTTTAAGATTTATGAAGAATACAAGAACCCTAAATTTCCTATGAAGCTTGTTTTTTATGAAGAAAATAACTACCTCACTGCCTATCTAGATCTGAAGATGATGAACCTCCTTATTGAATATCGCTTTCATCGATTTACCTTGCCACTGAAACCAGATTTACCTGAAAATCCAATCTGCTATAAGGGTGTTGTCCGATTAATAAATCCTGGAACTATGCTAAACTGAAGATAAGAAACAAAAGGTTAAAGATCTATCGAATCCTTAATTTTTCTGATGAAGGAGGAAGCTTGGGGATGATTCTTTGATGGGTTGTGGGTGTTCTATAGTGTGGCAAGGACAATGAACCGGAGTTGGTTAGAGAGGCATCGCACAAGAAATTTAAAGCGGTGGATTTTTTTTCAATAACCCATCAACCCGACCCAACCTGACCCTATCTGAGACGGGTCAGGTCGGGTCGGGTCCGAACAAAAAAAATGTCTGACCCAACCCAACCCGACCCATCCTATTTTATTTGGTTCGGGTCCAAAATACCCCCCAACCCGGCCCAACCCAACCCATGGACACCCCTACCCCCAGGGAAACTATTTTTGTTGAGGAAGACGGTTCTCTTGTCTCGCATGTTGTAAGTGAAAAGGAATTCCCTGCTTCTAAAGAAGTTGTTAATCTAGAAGATCAACCTGAGGCTGAAATAGAATCTGTTGTCAAAGAAAATGAGAAGAATGTTGTGGAAGAACCTATAAAAGAAGAATTACCTATTATGCAAGAAGTTGATCTTGAAGAAATCCCAGTGGAACAATATTCTCCTGAAATCATTCCTTTGGATGAGGAAAGGATGGAGCTAGCTTTTCAACTGGCTAGATAGGAAATGAGAGAGGAACTAAGAGATGAGTTTTTGGAATTAGATCAAGACCCTAAGATTCTTATTCTTGAGAAGGATGCTACTATTGAGGGGGAGAAAACCCCAAATCTGGAATCTACTGAAGTACCAAACCCAATTGTTTCAAGTCCTGTAAACACTTGGTATAAATTCCTTAGTTTTTAGGATGTGGATGAATCTCAGCAAGTCTTAGTAAAAGTCCTTGACCTTTCTACTATGTTCCAATTAAAGTATGTCTCTAATCTTTCCCTTGAAAAGGAACCTGAGCCTATATCAGTACCTATTTCTAAACCTTCATCAGAACAACCATCCTTTGTGAGTAAAGATGATCTAAAATAATTTGGTACTACCCTTTTGTCTGGTGTTAAAAAATTCCTGAATTCCCAACCTTCCCTTGTAACACATCTAAGTGAGAAAGATGCCTCGTTGTTGTTGGAGAAAGTTAATTGGAAAATACAACCCAAAATTCTTTATGAGATTCAGGAAGTTAGAGTTAAAAATAAACTGCTCAGTGATGAAGTGAAGAATCTAAGAAGTATGATTTAAGAGATTCATAGAGAGATGAATTCGAGATCAGAGATTGCTTCTCATCCTGTGGAACCTATTTCTCCTCAAACCCCATTGAATTTTTCCTCTCAAATTCATCCTCATTTAGTTGCCCTAGCTGAAAAGGTCGCAGAAAGGAACAAGAAGATTTTGAGGAAGATGAGAGAGCTAGTTGTTAATCTTAACAAGCTCACTGATTAGTTTATGGGGTGTCTTCAAAATATGATAAAACAACTAAAATCATTGACCTCAGATGTCAATGCTTCTAAGGCATCCGGGCAATCATCTCAACCTTCCCTGGACAGTGACTTGCTTAGAACAGTGGTCAAAGAAGAACTCCAGACTGTACTGAGTGGCTTCAATAAAGATTATCTAAATGAAGTTATCAAGAACAGTGAAAGAGTTCTTGATCTGGTCCAAAACCATTCGAAAATTTCTAATGACACTCAGCAAGAAATTTCCAAGAAAGTGGATTTCTACTTCAACCGAATATTCTCAAAGACTGACATGAAAAATAACTTTAAATTTCTTGTAAAAAATCTTAGGATTCCTCCTGTTTCTCAAGATTTCAAAACCCAAGTTCAAAAGCTCGTAGAGTTCACTCGTCTATTGGATAAGTTTATAGAAAACAAGGATGAATTTGAGAAAGTTGTGAAAATGGTGGAGAAATCATTGAGGATTTTATCAACCTTCTGAGACCCTATCTTCATGTATAGAGTACAAACATTGTTGCTCCTACAGCTTCCCCTCTGATACATGGTCTTCCTACATTAACCTATGCCCTAGACTCCACTTCTATGTATGTTAGTCAGGCACTAAGTCAGATAAGGCCTGTGATCCTTGATCAATAACTGCCTTGCTCATCTACTGCACCTACATTGGATCCCTCTATCTTTGAAGGTCTTCCTTTACCTTCTCTATCAACCAAATCACTCCCTTATTCTACCTCCACTTCTGCTCCTATGGATTCCTCTTCTATTGCTTCTCCTAAGGGAAAATATAAGATCATCCAATGAAATAAGGATAGTTCTTACTCTATTTTTATGGGAATCTTGTTTCATCTATTTTACTTTTTGTAATGCCCCTCTTTTTATCTAATACATTATTCACTTTGCTTGTCTCTTTTCTCTTTATTTTTCCTGCTAATTTTTGATCATCCAAAAAGGGGGAGAAATATATAAGACTTATATGAGACATATATTGGACATAGAAATCATTTTATATATGTTATATTCACATTCGATATATGTTGTTAGACCAAATATACACTCTACAGTTACATGGTTTGTGATCATCAAAAAGGGGGAGATTGTTGGACTCCTCATTTATTAATCATGTATTAATGATCACAAATCCTATTTAGTCTCTAAACCTTGTAAACTCTATGTAATCTATCTCACATCAAATGTACAATAGCTTAGTAAAAGCTATCCAATGCTCTTAAGTGCTATACACTTAGTTTGGATACTATATACTATCTTCATTCACTTTATAATGATTTCTTTGACAAATGATTAAGTTTAATTCATTTCATAAATACTACTACTTAAGTCTGAATACATATATTTGCCTAAGACAAGAAGACATCGTGAACAAGCAAACACCATGAACAAGACACCGTGACAAGCAGACACTGTGAACAAGACACCGTGAACAAGACACCGTGAAAAAGACACCGTGAACAAGACACCGTTAACAAGACACTGTGAACAAGAAACCGTGACAAGCAGACAATGTGACCATGAGACACTGTGACCACAAGACACCATGACTGATCTAGACACCATGTGGAGACATCATTTCCATGACATACTGTGAAACTGTTTCCTAATATATTTTTTCGACTTTCAATTTATTCTCTAACGGTCATATTTGAAGATTTTAATGCACTAACATAATTAATGTTTCTTTGTAGACATATCATTGTACAGTATGAGGTACGAGGTGTAGAATACATGCAACATGTCGGCCACAACACATGCACTCCAAGATAAAAGATTAATGCATCCCAGAAACAAAGTAGAAGATATACGAGAGAGTGGTTGCATGATACTGAAAAAAAAAATAAGATGGTGGGAGTGAGCGCAACAATAGAATACACATAGAGAATTGGATCATGCAACTTGAATCTACTGAGGAACACATGAAGAATACTAGAATCCCGAGAACATCTTCGCACTGTAAAACACCATGAAGAACACAAACTGAATCTGTCTAATTTGGGACACTCTATTTTCCATAAAAGGACTTGAGTTCTGCATCTACCTCATCTTAGAAGTCCAGAGCTACAAATACTAACACTCAGATCACTTCTAAATCTATCTCAATACTTATTCTCTATTGTGTATCATTTTATTAACTTTGAAGCAGAGTGTGTACCTGTATTACAACACACTTTGTCTCCTAAATTAAACTGAAGGATACAAGATATCCTTACTCAAACATTATTTAAATCTTATGTATACCCATGGATAAGTGTGGAAGAGGTCCCTGTGTGGCCTCGTTGTTTGTACCCACGAAAAACTGTGGAAGAGGTCCCTGTGTGGCCTGGATAGTCCTGTGTACTATTGTTAACCCTGATCCAAGGTGTGGATCAAGTTTATTTATATAAACATCTTGGTGGCAGGTGATCACCATGTAGAGTGGATTAGGTCTTGGATTGAGACTGAACCACTTGTTTCATATCCGTTGTGCTGCTTATTTTAGTCTTCTCTGTTTTTCTGATTCACTGTATAATTCAGATATCACTAAATTCACTTTGATAGTTACTCTTGGAAAGAAGTTATAATTGTATTTCCTTAGTAGAATAGCTTAAAAAGTAATATTAATAATTGATATTAAGATTACATAGAAATAATAAATCTTATAAGAAGTTATTTAAGCAGTCAAACCTTTATAACAGTATAACCTTGATTAACTAGGATGTATTTAATCTTTTGGGGAAACATTTTAGAAATACTTTTTAATCAGAAATTTTTTATAGATACTCAATTCACCCCCCCTCATGAGTTATATAATCAGACCAATATATTAGTACTAGAATCATATTGAGTAACAACTTTCTTCTTTCTTGAATATTTAACTACTTTCTCAGTAGATTGAACTTTAGGAGGTAATGTAGTAGTGTAAAAATCAGAACCTCCATTTTTATTTTCCGGTTTCTCAGCATATCTGTTTTATCTTCCCTCATACTGCATAAGGGTTCCAATAAGATCATCAAGAGTAATACTGTTCAACTTTATAGTTTCATCGTCATCAGTTCTCTTTGATTCCCATTCATTAGGAATGATGTAAATTATCTTCTCAATAAGAATATAATCGTCTAGTTCTTTATCACCAATAGATTGTAAAATATTTATGATATTCATAATTCTATGATGAATCTTTGCAACTATTTCACCAGGTATAAAATCTAAGTCTTGATAGTTAGCTCTTAACATTACTCTTCTAGTCTCTACAACCTTTGTATTTCCAAAATGTGTGACTTTTAACATTTTCCAAATACAGTTTTCTTCTTCACAAAATGTTATTTGACTATAAATTATTCTTATCCTAGAGAATAAAAAAGTGTTTCTAAATCTATAATTCAACTGGTTTTCTGGTTTCTCTTGATGTGTGAAAGGTGTAACTTCCTTATTAGAAATTTTATAATCTCTAGTTAACATAACAAAGTTATCAACTCTTGTGTTAAAAACAAAGGTATTCATCCTTTCTCTCCAATACTCATAATCAGCACCATAAAAAATAAGAGGTATGTTAGGATTCAGATTATCTATAGATCCGACATTCATTCCTTCCATCTTTAAAACAATGATATATTCTTTTCCCATAATACACGTTTGTGTATAATAGTTTTATAAAACAATTACAAAAAAACTTTAATAACTTGAAATAATAAAGAAATAAAAGTACAACAAGTATATAAGCACTGGAATCTTGCTATGATTACCAATTTTAGGATATCAATATGATTAAATTGACATCAGGATCGAAATAATATATTCTTGATGTATTTATTATGAGGTGGGGGTGAATTCTAGTTTTTAAAACTGTATATTAAAGGATTTTAAAATAAATAATTTCACAAACCTTTTTAAGTAAAACTACTGGATTTAGACTAGTCCCTAAGTTCGATTAATCAAATTATCATAATCAATATTTATTTTGATATATAAGAGTTATGGAATCATAATTACAATCAATATGATTAAATCAAAGTGTAAATAGAATTCATAATCACTATGGATTCAATTAAACAATGTTTGTTTATTTTAATCAGTTTAGTACATATAAAACAAACAATGAATAATGGTGGATATGAAGTTACACTTTCTTTTATATAAATGCAGTAGAATAGTTACTTGTAAAGAAATAAGAAATACAATAGCAACACAATGTAAGAATGACTTAAAACTATTATTAAAAGAATACTACTCTTTTAACCTTAAAAGTAATGTATCCACTAACCTTGGATAAATGTATACCTTTCTTATACTTATAAGAAAGTATATATTTCCTTAGTAAGGAAATCCATCAATATGAAGATCAAATCTATCTTCCTAGCCACATAATTCCTTGATATGACAGATCATATTCTCTATATCACTATCCCCATGAGCCCTCGATTAAGATGATTGGATTATCCATCTTCCAATTCTCATAATCCCACAATCATAATCACAATAATCAAACATGAAAATCAATTACAAAACAATTATTAAGGAGACAACTGGAAAAGGTTACCTTAAGAAGAGAAAACTCCAAAACAACTACAAAATACTAGGAACAATATGTTCAAGATTTGTAATCTTCATAGCTCTTATACAAGTGAGAAATGTTAAAAGAATCATCTAGCTCAACAACCGCTTTAAAATCTTTTAATGACTGGGTATTTATAGGAATCTTCCAAATGGTCATATTATTATCCCAACAATATTATTTTCTCCGATTTTTTCTCAAGGACTTTGACACCTGGCATTTGAAATCTCATAATGATCTGGCATAACATAATGTCTAGCGCCATTTTTTTACCCAATTTTTCTATAAAAAGTATTCCATTATAATAGAAATAATTTTTCCATATTCATATTATTAACATAGTCATTACAATGTAATTCCTTATTTTTTTCATTATGATAATCCACATGAGGATAGGTTTGATATTTATCAATACAAGTATCATTACAATTTTTAAGACTTTTTTAGTATTAAAGACAAGATAGAAAGTCTAAAAATGGTTTTGATAAAGGAAAGTTTGATTTTTTATCATAATCATACTCATTAATATAATTGTATTGAAGAATGTATTGTTTATATTCTCAATACTTTAAAATTATTCTAAGTAGGTTAAAATTTAATTTTTTCTAAAAAAATACTAAAAATGTAATTTCCCATAAATTATGTATATATTTTTTAATTATATGGAATTATTTCGAGACCGAGAAATCTGACGACGAGCAATTAAGAGGACCGGAGTGCCCGGAATGATCTGTCAAAGTTTTGTTAAGCTTTAATTAGCACGTGTAAGCAATTTTCCTAAAAAAGAGGAATAACTCTTAAATGGTTACTAGGATCAGAAATCTAAGGGCACTGTTGCGACCATGATGGCGGGTTTACCCTAGGCACGACTTAAGTTTAGTCGGCACAAGCCTATAGTGAGAAAACCTAAAAATGGCATAACCGTAAATAAAATAATTAAACAAAGTTATTTTATTTTTCAAATGCTTATAACTCACAAATGGTAACTCAGATTAAAAATACGAGACCACTTCTGAACTTGTGAGGGTATGCTTTCTTTAGAAAGATACTAACATTGGATAGTGCGGGCCACCAGTGAAAGTCAGTTTTTGGATGTAAATATAATAATTAAGTGACAATTATTTTATTGTAAAATACATAAATTTTAAACGGTAACTCGGATTGGAAATCCAAGAGTACGGTTTTGTTTTTTGGGGCATATTTCACTTAGGCAGAGAGCCTAACCTCGACCGTCCTGGTTCGAGGGTGACTGTTATTAATTTTCCAAAAAAAAAATTGGGTATGTTGAATAAACGCGCAAGCGGCATTTTCAAACTTTTAAACTGGTGATCAGATTAAAAAATCAGGGGCACCATTGAATCCAAAGTGCCGGGATTTGCTTAAGGAAGGATTTACTTTGACCGCAGTAGGTCCGGAGAAGAAGTTATTTTTTGTGACTTTTAAAAGGAAATAAAGTAAAATAAACTCACTATTTAATGTCTTTTCCACCAATGGAAAAGCAGTAGTGTGGAACCTGTGGTGAGATAAGCCATTAAATGGATTTACCCTTCAAATACTAAGTAATAATGTCATTGTAATTTAGGAAGGTTCCTATTAAATGAACCTTCATAAATTCCACGATCGTTAAATACCCTCCCCCTCTCCCTTTTATATAGAGCTTGGGGGGAGGAATTGGCACGGCTTCACCAAGCGACGAAGCTCTGGTAAAGTGCCACAATGCCAACACTTGGAGGATGGAGCCAGTTCCTACAGGTGGTGACGAGTGACCCCAAACCAAGAACCGAAGACCGACGATCGAGCGACGTCGTTGGAGGCTTGTTGCGGGGACGACGAACGTCGACACTTCCTCAAACACGAACGATCTCCAACGAACTTGAGGTAGGGTTTTTACACGTTGATTTTATTCTATTGAATCTTCATATCCTAAATTCACAATGATGATGACCAAATGAACATGGCCATCATCCTGCACATTAACCTTGCTTCTCTTACTTTTATTTCTTCGTGCGTTCTTCGTGCATTCTTCAACCCCATAATTTTTATTGGCACTGGAAATACGGACTATTGCTGAGCGCAATATATGGACACGAAGCCCTCAACACAAGGATCACAAATATGCAATCACATAATTTTTCCGGCATGGAATGAAACCACAGTGGCTCGTGGAAGAAGGTGACGGCCGACACCCGACCGGCCGCGAGGAAGGAAGGGCGGCGCGCATCCACGCCGTCGGTTGAAGAGGAGGCTGTAGCCCGTCAGCCGTGGTGGGGAAACATGGCGGCTGGCAACCAACCAACCATGTGGTGGAGTGGCGGCACGCGTCCGTGCTGTCGGTGGAGCAGGAGGTCGCGACCACTTAGTCGCGGTGGAGGAGGACGGCGGTCGCCACCTAGCCGACCGCAGGTGGACAGCGGTGCTGTCGAGCCACTGTAAAGAAGACCGACCGGCCGAGGTGCACTTTTTGGGACTTTCGAGCGGTCCCGTGTGCCAGCCAGGTCGCACTGCGGGCTGCACCGCGCACCGCACCGCGAGGCCGCACCGCGCGCCACACTGCGGGCCGCACCGCGAGTCGCGCTAACGGGTCACGCCCTTCACAGGCCGGGCCATACCACGACCCAATGGTCCGGGCCCACCGATTCTCAGGCCGGGTCGGGCCGGACCTGGGCCCATCTGGGCCCATTATTTCCTTTTTTTCATAAATTGAGAACCGAGTGTCCGTTTGAAAAACCATCTATGGCGCTAGAATCCTCAGATCGATGCGGTCCTTTTGATATACTACAATTGAGTTTTGGATAAGGTTGGAGTACGGCTGGGTTGGATCAGACACCGAATCCAACCAGGCCCTTAGAATGGAAACTCTAATAACTTACAGACCGGGCGTCCGATTGACGCGTGTCGTCTGTTGCGTTGGGTCCCTTTTAACGTGACAGACCTTTGGGTTACTTTTTTGTGGAGCTTCGGGGCTGTTGAGGTATGACCTATGGCTTGGGGAGCGGTTCTCCCAAGCACGATACGTACAGAACCCTATGACTGGCTGAGACTTGACGACTGCTAACCATTTCGACTTGGAGTGACACGACTGGCCCAGTGGGGAGCACCTTGTGTGCCGCGACAGACCCACGATGGGAAGCACCTTGGTGTGACGCGATAGACCCACGGTACTCGATAAGAGGAGTACCTCAGTAGACCACGAGGGGGAGCACCTCTGTGTGACGTGGCAGACCCACAATGGGGAGTGCCTCTGTATGACGCGGTAGACCCATGGTACTCGACAGGAGGAGTACCTCAGCAATCCAAGGTTAGTGGGAAGCGCCTCTGTCTGATGCAGCATGCCCACTGTACTCGATAGAGGAGGAGTTTTCCATCAGTCGAGGTGTTCATAATGTTACTTGTTACTACCCCTAGAATAAATCCTCGTGTGAGATATCTTTACTTTTTGCTTGTGATTGAGGTTATGCTATGTGGTGCTCTACCTGTGTGTTACTTTACCTTCGTGGTGTTCACTACTACAAATATGGCCTTTATCAGTGCTAGAAAAGTTGATTAACAGCGCTAAAAAAGCGTTGTTAATTGAGGAAAAGATAAAGGGGGTTCCCTTTTATCAATGCTCATAAAATCACTGTTAAAAGTTGAAAAAATATTAAAAAAATATTTTTACAATTCTGGGGGGCTTCAACAGTGCTTGAAGCCCCCCTTTAATAGCGCCCACCACCCATGGATCCCACGCAGGCCCCAGGCCAGCTCCACCCAGCCCCACCCCCTTTTAACAGCGCTATGTAATTCCCCACACCTGCGTGCGTGACCTGCCTCCCCTAGGATTTGAACTCGAGACCTCTTTCCTGCGCGCTTAAGCCTTTACCACTCCACCATATTTCTTTGCTTTTCATTTATTAATATATCTATTTATATATATATATATAGTTATATTTACTCATATATTAATATATATGTATATTTTTTTATATCAATATATATATCCGTATATTAATATATATATATATATATATATCTGTATATTAATATATATATATATATTAACATATATATATATATTTAGTCATATTAATATATAGATATATATTTAGTCATATTAATATATACATATATTTAATTATATTAATATATATATATATCCATATATTATTATATATTTATATCTATATATATTTAGTTATAAATTTTTATCCATATATTTATTTGTATATTAATATATATTAATATATATTTATAAGATTAGTTTTAAATACATTTATAAAATATGTTTTCTTATGTGTGTTTTTATAAATAAATAAATACATACATACATACATACATATATACAACACACACACACAGATATATATTATATGTATATCTGTAGGTATAATTATACATATTTATATATATTTACAAATATTATATATTTATATGTATATAAAAATGTGCTAGAAACGGGGTCTCAAAAAACCTAAAAAATTACAGTCACTGAAAAGGGCATAACTTCCACTCTGGGTGTCTATTTCAGCTCTGTGAAAATTCAATCCAAAGATCATGGAATGAACTACGATAAAATAGGTGTCGGAGGAAAACAGACACACAGATAAGAAGTTATGATCGTTTTAAGAAAAAATTGACAGGGGCAGGACACGGAAACTGAGTTTTGGAGACCTTTTTGTTGTTTTTTGAGATTTTAGGGTCCTATAATTGACTGGAACTATGTTTGAGTCATCCTAATACAAATATCTCTTTTCTTACTTTGATTTTATATGTGGTAGAGCCCAAACGGACACCCGGAGCGAAAGTTATGGCCGTTTAAAGTTGTACTTTTTTTGGAGTTATATAACTGATATATCTTTCATTCCTCTGATCTCCTAATATTTTTGACTAGACGTGGTCATCACTTATTTCACGAGCTTCTATTTTACTGGTCATAGTGCTCAAACAGACAACCAGAGCAGAAGTTATGCCTGTTTTAGTGAGTTGCTGGTTTCTTAGGTTTTTAGGAGATACGAGAGTTGCAAAATTTCAAACGACAATAACTTATACTCCGAGTGTCCATTTTGGATCTACCACATATCAAATCAAATATTGTGAAAAGGTACACACTCCGGTGATCACTAAAACCCCTTCTCACATTCTTTGATATTTAAAAAGAACCAAAAAACCCTCTAAACTGTCATAAGTTTGGCTTTGGGGGTCTTTTTTGCCATAACTTCTACTCTGGGTGTCCGTTTTGCCTCAACCACATTTCAAATTGAATATTATGACCAGAACTACACTATAGTGACCATTGTAACACCTTATCATATTCTTCAAGGTACAAAAAGGTCCTTAATCCCTACAAACATCTATAATTTCTTCTCTGGGGTGTCCATTTTGGGTCTACGACATATCAAATCTATATAAAACATATTTTAAAAAATATTTATTATATTTATATCAATATAAATATAATTATATATCAATATATTATTTTTTTATTAATTTTTTTTTGAAATATACACATTTATCAGCGCTAAGAAAATGCACGCTGATAAAGCCCCCCTTTATGAGCGCTACTAAAAAATCACTGATAAAGGGGGCCCCTTTATCAGTGCTAAAAAATTTATGATAAAGGGGGGCTTTATCAGCACTAAAAAAAGAGCTGACAAAGGGTCACTTTTAACAATTCTTTTTTTAGCACTGTTAAAATTTCCCTTTTTCAGTGATTTTTTTAGCGCTGATAAAGGGTGGCATTGTAAAAACCCAGTTTTTTGGTAGTGGTTATCCTGTGGTTTTTCTCTCTGGAATTCTAGGAGACCTTTAGTGTCTCGGGTTCCCTACTGAGTATCATTATACTCACCCTTTCACGGGCTTTTCCCGCACCTTGTTGTGTCTTGTGTAGATGACGTACAACATTGATCGAGGCTGAGGGAGCCAGGACTAAATAGTACTCAGAGGTAGACCATTCAGCGTGACGTGACGTAGAGAAGACGAGCGGGCGTGGAGTGCTGAGGAGGCGATCTGTACCTACCCTTCAGGTAGGATCCTCGGAGTATGACCTAGTAGCTATTTTCCTTTTTCTTCAAGTTGTATTGTATTTTCAGTTGTACTTGTACCTTTACAGTTGGGCTTGTATTCTGGCCCATTTTACTTTCAACACTCTTTTACTATAGCAGTTTACTTCACAGTTTCTTCTTGCCATGTTCTTGGAACATTTATTTGTATAGGATTAAAGGCAATGCCTTCCTGTTTTAGGGAGTATGCCTTTTAGTGCTAGTCACCAGCCCCTGGCCTATGGAAGGCGGGCATGGGGTAGTCACGACACGTGCCCTGGTGGATGGGTTGTGACAAATTGGTAACAGAGGTTTTCATTTCTACTGAAGAACTAGGACTCTGATATTTTCTGTGAAGCAATAGTGTTGAGTGTTATGAGTGTGGTTTTTAGTTCAGGGAGTCCAATGTTGGTGCGGCGGCCGATGTATCCATACACCAGGACCCTGAATTCTGAATTCCGACTCAGTGCATGAAAACACTAATTGCGTATGTGTTTTTGAAAAAAATTTCTTTTTGTTTTCTTTGGATTCAACTCACCAGGTATAATTTAATGACCATGGCGCACCTGTTCCTTATCAGGATGTCGCCACAAAGACAACCACCCAGGCTTCCTGAGAGAGTACACGATAATGGACCACCGAGTGATGAGGCCTCGGTGTAGGTGGGGACCTCTTACGGCGTTATCACCTTCAGGTGGTGTACCAAAAACACCACTACCCGTTGAACAAGTGTTTCCAACAGCCCCACCAGTAGAGGATGCACGTGTTGAAATAGTGGGTTCCCTAGACCCAACTATTCAGTGCTTTAGATTACCATATCGTGTGTACAGTAAGCTATACATGATGTCTCCTTACCATTATAGTGTAGACTTTTCTGTGTCCACTATTGAAATGGTAATGTCCAAAGGTTAATTGTCGTATCGAAAGGTTATAGCAGTTCCCAGGCTATAATGAGAACCTCTAGATACTATGACATTAATCTTAAATATATGTTCTATGTTCTAGATACATATTACTAATTAGACATAGTATATGTCTGACCATCAGGTGTTGGGGGCTCATAAGCATTGAGACTTCTTCTCATGAAGTTCACACTTGGTGATCTCTAGAAGTGAGATCATGAGGACTGACCCGCCAATATAAACTCCACATGTTTCAGGTGTCATTGGATGTTCCTATCTAGGATCATGTGTAATGGTCTCCTGACTTGGGATCATTACCAATGTATGTCATTTGATTTCTTACTTTGATGCAAGACAAAAACCATGGCGATGAAGTCGTGGTGAGGTAGTTTGTGTCGGGTGCATCGTTGGTGGCATGAAATTGGTTGAATGGTCAATAAAGGATTTTTCACTTCCAGGTTATGGAAGTAATATATCTCAGGCTATGTTGATATGGATTGAAGTACCTTTATAAGACCATAGCCATGGCAGTCAAGGTTAAATATGTCCAGTTAAATCAACAAACTATAAAGCAAGAAAAGGGCGATGACACGTGAGTGCGTCCTGCTTTGTGAGATATTACGGACAAAGAGATTATATTACACAGTGTGTATTTGTAGGTTCGTTGTCACTACTGTGACAATCCTTATTTCTTCAGGGGCCATGATGGGTTGTTAGATCCTACTCTTGGTCTGTGAATACTATTCACTACTATCGAAATAAGGGCCTAGAGGGTCACACACAATAGCGTATTCAAGAATCTGCCTTATTTAGTTGAATATGAGTTTTGGACATGGCAGGCCCCACCATAGGGGTTCGGGATTTGTCCAAAGTTAAACAATCAACAATGCAATAAATAAATTCATATTATTCGAGTTTAGAATAATGAGTATTGAATTTATTTATTAAATGTATTTATGAGTTTTAAGTAAATACATGAAACAATATTAATTGAAGAATATTAAATTATTCAATGTTCAATTAATATTTATGGGAGCGACGAGTTGGGTTAATGACTTAATTATTATCATGTAATATATTTTAATATATTACAAGTAAATGATAATAATATTTATGACTCAGTTTAGTAGTCATAAATGTCGTTGATAGTGCGTTAAGTATTCGGGGTCGATGAGGCGATACTGGGAATTTTAATTATGCACTATAAATAGAAGAGGAGCGGAAATTTCTAAATACTATTCATGGAGCTTCTCTCTCCTCTCCTCTCTCCCACATTCTAGAGAGAGATGCTCTGAATCCAAAGATCTCTCTCTCGGTCATCGCTAGTGATGCGATGTGGTGGTCGTTGGAGCATCGAAGGCATCGTCGTAAATCCGCGCTTGCACCCGGATTACGACGAAAGGCGCTCCCGAAGATTCCTTCAAGCACGTGTGGACGATCTAGAGGAATTCGACTTCGGATTATTCGAGAAGCGATCTCCAACGATGAGCAGACGTCATGCACAGCTTCATATTTAAACCAGGTGTTTTACAGTTTAATTTTTTTGATTAAAATCTTCCACACGTGGTCCTCAACTAAGACCGGGATAATCTTCTCCAACTTTGACATGTTTACGTCGACCGTCGGTGGAAAAATTTTAAAACCCGCATGTTTGGGGATTCTGATGCATTCATGGTTCCAACAGCACACCGAATGAGCACATTGCATGAGTTCCAATGATAGAGGCCTCTGAGGTTTCGAGGTGAGACGGATTCCCAGATAGTTGAGGACTGGCTAGAGGATGTGGCCATATTTTTTTCGCCTAGTTGAGACACCAGTAGAGAAATGGTAATCATAGATTATATTCTTTTTTAGTGAGTTACCATGAGGATGGTCCGTATAGTGATAAAGCTTCGGTACATGGACCGTTTCCCGAGATAGTTCCTTTGGGTAGTGTGTCATCTATATCACTGCCCTTTGGTCTACAGTTACAACCAGTGGTACTGGTAGAGGACACATTTAGGCTTAGTGCCTTAAACGAGTTCAGCATCAGATACCCCTCAGGTTTCGAGGTGATCCAACTCATAGGCGGCTGAGGACTGGCTTGAGGAGGTGGCTGAGAGTTCTCTGGAGCTTCTACAGCTTCAGCAGGATGACATCTCGGTAGCTGAGTTTTCATCGAGGCATACCGATCATTCCTGGTACTTTATGAATACGATATGATCTATGCTTCAGGGCTCAGACTTCCAAGCGAGGTGTATTTAGGAACATCCAAGCCAACACTATTTCTCTATGAATTCATACATATGTTAGGGTGTTAGAGATAAATTTTCTGGTTGAATATTCTTTGGATGAGTGGATACAACCAGTGAATTTTAGTAGTGGGAAAGCAGGAATCTAGCGCCGGTCTTAGAGACTTGGGCGGGTAAAAAAGTTTCAGGAAGAAGAAGTGTTAGGGACAGATGAATCTGCAGGGCTGCAAAGGTGGAATCAGAGCTATGAGAGCATCATGAGGTGGTGTACATTTCGATATGTTACAACCACCCCCTTTGTGGTCCCCATCAGGCTTAGGGAGCTGGAGGACAGGGGAAAGGAGTAGCTATATATGGTCAAGGAGTGCGACCCAAGGTCTCTAGGAATGATTCAATGAACGGTATGTGTCTACTACTATCTGCCATATTAATAGACATAGGTACCAATCATTCTTTCTTTCCACAAATCTTGTCCAAGACCTAGATTTTCCGATTAAGCCGTTGACTTGACCCTCATGTATGGAGATACCTTTGGGAGGAGACTCGATAGTCACACTTACGCCGATAGTGTGATCTGACCCTTGAGGTGAGAGTTTCGGTTGGAACTTCTTGGTGGCAGCGTCGAGTCCTTACGACATTAGTTTGGGTATGGACCGGGCATCCACAGTTCATACACATATTGAATGTATTAGGAAAAAAGTTTTTGGTTTACCTACAACATTTTAATGAGATTTTCCTTCATCGGAAAAAAAAAGGAAACCCAGACAACACAGGATAAACTCGTGCATAGGATGGTGCAGCCGATCACTCTTGAGTCGGCCATACTTACCCCCGTGGTAGCATGAGTTTTTAGTTTTTAGTTCCAAATAGGAGTGGCAGAGCATGGGTACATCTTTTCAAAATATGTTTCTAGGATTACCTCCCCAAAGGGAGAGGGACGTCTGCTTTGTCTAGGTACTATCGGAGATTTGTGCCCGACTTCTTCAAGGTAGTGACACCCTTGTTAGCTTTGAGGAAAAAGGGGGAGCCTTTCCTGTGGATGGAAAAGTGTCAGAAGAGTTTTCAGGAGCTGAGACAGAGACTGACAAGTAGAACTATACTACCCATGACTTGAAGTTAGCAGTAGTGGTCTTTGCGCTAAAGATGTGGTGACACTACTTGATGGGTGAACGTTTTACTATTTACTCTAATAACAAGAGTCTTAGGTGTATCTTCTCATAGAAGGACCTGAACCTGAGATAGTGATGATGGATAGAGTTCCTCCAGGACTATGACCTTGAGATAGTCTATACTTCTGGTAAGGGGAACATGGTAGCAGACGCACTCAATAGGAGATCTGGTCTACAACTGCTGAGTGAGGCGTCAGAGCAGCTAGTCGCATTGCAGATATCCTTCACGGATAACGATGGAGCAGATACCTACAGTATATGATTTTCACTCCCCTAGTTCTTCAGAAAATTAGGGGGCATAGCTTGAGACATTGACCGTGAAGCCCGACGTGCTCAGATATCCTCAGGGCAGACACCTGATGGATTTTCTGAAGGTGGGGAGCACGTTGTCTTCTTCAGAGGACGTACCATGGTACCAGTAGTGCTACAGAAGGAGGTGTTGAGGGATTTCCATACGTCCCCTCTATCATTACATCCTAGAGTGGTGAAGATGTACCAGGACCTCCGGTCTCAGTACTGATGGCCCGAGATGAAGGAAGCAGTGGCAGAGTTTGTATCACGATGCCTCACTTATTAGCAAGTGAAAACTGCTCAGAGCCTACATAAGTCTTATGCCGACATGAGGAGGAAGACCATGTCTTCCTACAGGTCTCACCTCGATGAGGTTTGTAGGGATTTTTCCGGGGTGGCAGGTTATCTCCAAGGTTCATCAGACCTTTCTAGATTTTCAACTGAGTGGGTGAGGTGGTGTACCGTCTATATCTTTCCCCACAGATGCGCCGAGTGCATAATGTTTTCCATTTTTTGCAACTGAGGAGATGCGTGCATGATCCATCATAAGTTATCAACTAGGGAGAGTTGTAATTTGACGATGGGGTGACTTTTATGGAGTTCCTGGTGGAGTTTGAGGATTGACAGAAGCGGGTCCTTCGTGGTTGGTCGATACCTCTGGTGCGTGTTCACTGGCAGCACGAGAACCTCCAGGAGAGCACATGGGAGCAGGAGGCTCAGATTCGTGCTCAGCACCCCCATTTGTTTTCATTGTCTATGTTGTGGATTTTGGGGACATAAATCCCTAAAGTGGGGAGAATGTAAAGTCCCGTAAATTCCGTATAATTTTTTTAATTATATGGAATTATTTTGAGACCGCAAAATCTGACGAAGCGTGATTCTGAGGCCCAGAGTGCCTGGAATGTTTGGTCAAAGTTTTTTTAAGCTTTAATTAGCATGCGTAAGAAGTTTTCCTAAAAAAGAGAAATAAATCTTAAACGGTTACTTAGATCAGAAATCCAAGGGCACCATTGCATTTAGGATGGCGGGTTTACCCTAGGCATGACTTAAGTTTAGTCGGTGCAGGCCTATGGTGAGAAAACCCGAAAATGGAATAACCGTAAATAAAATAATTAAACAGAGTTATTTTATTTTTCAAATGCTTATAACTCACAAATGGTAACTCTGATTAAAAATCTGAGACCACCGTAGAACTTTTGAGGGTATTCTTTCTTTAGATAGATACAAACATTGGTCGACGCGGTCCACCAGTGAAAGTTAGTTTTTGGGCGTAAATAAAATAATTAAGTGACAATTATTTTATTATAAAATTCATAACTTTTAAACGGTAACTTGGATTGGAAATTTGAGAGTACCGTTGGGTTCGTTGGGGCATGTTTCACTTAGGTAGATCCTAACCTCGACCGGCCCGGGTCGAGGGTGACTGTTATTAATTTTCCAAACTTTTATTCGGGTAGGTTCAGTAAACGCATGAGTGGCTTTTTCTAACTTTTGAACTGGTGCTCGGATTAAAAATATGATGGCACTGTTGAATCCGAAGCACCGAGATTCTCTTAAGGAAGCCTTTACTTTGACCGCAGTAGGTCTGGAGAAGAATTTATTTTTTGTGACTTTTAAAAGTAAATGAAATAAAATAAACTCACTATTTTATTTCTTTTCCACCAACGAACAAGAAGTAGTGTGGAACCCACGGTGAGTCAAGACATTAAATGGATTGACCCTTCAAATACTATGTAACAATGTCGTTGGAATTTAGGAAGGTTCCTATTAAATGAAACTGTATAAATTCCATGATCGTTAAATACCCTCCCCCTCTCCTATTTATATGGACCTTGGGAGGAGGAATTGGCAAGGCTTCACCAAGAGACGAAGCTCTGGTAAAGTGTCGCGACACCAAACACTTGGAGGATAGAGCCAGTTCCTGCGAGCGGTGACGAGCGACACTGAACCAGGAACCAAAGAATGACGATTGAGCGACGTCGTTGGAGGCTTGTTGCGGGGACGAGGAACACCGACACTTCCTCCAACGCGGACCCTCTTCAATGAACTTGAGGTATGGGTTTTTACACGTTGATTTTATTCTATTGAATCTTAATATCCTAAATTCACGACGACGATGTCCAAATGAACATGGTCATCATCTTTCACATTAACCTTTCTTCTCTTCCTTTTATTTCTTTGTGCGTTCTTCGTGCATTCTTCAACCCCCTAATTTTTATTGGCGCTGGAAATATGGAATTTTGCTGAGCGGTATATATGGATGCGAAGCCCTCAACACAAGGATCGTAAATATGCAATCGTATAATTTTTCGGGATTGGAATGAAGCCACAATGGCTCGTGGAAGAAGGCGACGGTCGGCACCCGGTCGGCCGTGAGGAAGGAAGGATGGTGTGCGTCCGCACCGCCGGTTGAAGAGGAGGTCACGGCTCGTCGGCTGCGGAGGGGCAGGATGGCGGCCAACAATTGGCTGACCATGTGGCGGAGTGGCGGCACGCGTCCGTGCCACTATTGGAGCAGGAGGTCGTGGCCGCTTGCCCATGGTGGAGGCAGATGTTGGTCGGTACCCGGCCGGCCGCAGGTGGACAGCGGCACCGTCGCGCTGCTGAAGGAAGATGGGTCGGCCATTCCAACCGGCCGAGGCACACTTTGCGAGACCGTTGAGTGGTCTCACGTGCGAGCCAGGTTGCACCGTGGGTCGCATAGCACGCCGCACTGCGAGGCCGCACCAAAAGCCGCACCGTGGGCCGCACCGCGAGCCGCCCAACGGGCCGCGCTAACGGGTCACGCCCTTCGCGGTCTGGGCTGGACCATGATCCAGCAGGCTAGGCTCGACGATGCCTAGGCCATCCGGGCCAGACCCAGACTGGGTCGGGTTGGTTCGATCGGGTCGGACCGGACTCGGGCCCATCTAGGCCCAGTATTACCTTTTTGGCTATAACTTGAGAACCGAGATTCCATTTGATGAACCGTCTACAGTGCCTGAATCCTTGGGTCAAGATGGTACTTTTGATATACTCCACTTGATTTTTGGATAAGGTTGGAGTAATTCCAGGTTGGATTGGACCCCGAATCCAACCTGGACCTCGGAGCGGAAACGCTAATAACTTACAGACCGGGCGTCCGATTGATGTTCCATCTTTTGCGTTGGGTACCTTTTGATGTGACAGACCTTTGGATTACTTTTTTGTTGAACTTAGAAGTGGTTGAGGTATGACCTATGTCTTGGGGAGTGGTTCTCTCAAGCATGATACGTACGGAACCATGCGACTGGCTGAGACTTGACGACTGCTGACCGTTTCGACTCGGAGTGACTCGACTGGCCCAGTGGGGAGCACCTTTGTGTACTACGGCAGACCCACAGTGGGGATCACCTTTGTGTGACATGTCAGACCCACAGTAATCGATAGGAGGAGTACCTCAGCAGGCCACATGGGGGAACACCTCTGTGTGACGCGGCAGACCCATGGTGGGGAGCGCCTCTGTGAGACGCGACAGACCCACGATAATCGACAGGAGGAGTAACTCAGCAGTCCAAGGTTAGTGGGAAGTGCCTCTATGTGACGCGGCAGGCCCACTGTACTTGATAGAGGAGGAGTTCTCTAGCATCCGAGGTGTTCGGAATGTTACTTGTTACTAACCCTAGAATAAATCCTGGTGTGAGCTATCTTTACTTTGTGCTTGTGATTGAGGTTATGCTATGTGGTACTCTACCTGTGTGGCACTTTACCTTCGATGTGTTACCTTGTGGTTTTTCTTTGTGGAATTCTAGGAGACATTCAGGGTCTCGGGGTCCCTACTGAGTATCGTTATACTCACCCCTGCACGGGCTTCGCTCGCAACATGTTGTGTCTTGTATAGACGGCGTACAACATTGATCAAGGATGAGGGAGACAAAACTAGAAAATACTCAGAGGTGGACCATTCAGCATGACTTGATGAAGAGAAGAAGAGCGGGCGTGGTGTGCTGAGGAGGATATCTCTACCTACCCTTTAGGTAGGATCCTCATAGGATGAACCAATAGCTATTTTCGTTTTTCTTTCAGTTGTATTGTATTTTTAGTTGTACTTGTACCTTTACAGTTGGGCTTGTATTCTGGCCCCTTTTACTTTCAGCACTCTTTTATTACAATAGTTTACTTCACAGTTGCTTCTTGCCGTGTTCTTGGACCGTGTGTTTGTACAGGATTAAAGGCAATGCCTTCCTGTTTTAGGGAGTATGCCTTTCGGTGCTAGTCTCCAGCCCCTGGCCTATGGAAGGTGGGCTTGGGGTAGTCACGGCATGGGCCCCGGGGGACGGGTTGTGAAAAAAACACTTTGGACATAAGAAAGTTAGTAATTATGTATTTAAGAATGAGTTTGTGAATTCAAAAACAAAAGGAATAGAAAAGTAAGAAGTAAAATTTATGGCTTAACAGATATAGAAAGTAAAATTCCAATAAACTTAAACATTGAAAATGGTGAAAAGGTTTCGTCGTAGTCAATTCCATGACGCTATATAAACCCTTTATCCACTATCCATTCTTTATAGGTATTTACTTTACCTTCCATGTATATATTTCTATTGAATACCCATTTACACCCAACAAGTTTTACATCAACTGGAGGATCAATTATAACCAAAACATGGTTTTAATACATGGAATCCATCACAAAATTCATGGATTCATTCCACATTGCAACTTCTAATCTCTCTACTTCCTCTATGATGGATAAAGGATCATTATTGTCAGCCAATAATGATTCACCATCATCTTTGACTAGAAAACTATATCTCTCAAGTTCTCTTACCTATCTTGTACTCCTACACAACAATTGTGTTTTAGGATCATCATCTACAAGGACCTGTAGAATTGGTTCCTGCATGACCTCTTGTATATATTGATCATCAAATTCAATATTTCTCCCTCTATCCTCATTGAGTATGTTCTTCCTATCAATAAATAAGACTTGTCTTGCAATAATTACTTTCTTTTATGAAGGGTTGTATAGGTAGTATCCCCTTATTTACTTAGCATATCCTATTAAGATACAATTAATTACCCGGGGTGCCAGTTTGTTTCTTGAGATATCCTTAAAAAATGAATTACAACCCCATGCATAAACATGTGAAAAAATAGGTTTCTTTCCACTCCATAACATGAAGGGAATACCTTTTTCCACATTATTTTGTACTTAGTTTATTAAGTATAATTCTATCTATAATGCATATCCCCAAAAGGATAATAGAAGAATTTCATGACTCATCATCGTCTTTACCATGTCCAATAAGACACAGTTCCTCCTTTCACTAACACCATTCCACTATGATGTATAAGTTGTAGTGAGTTGAGATAAAATATCATACTCCCATAGAAAGTCGATAAAGTCTTGGTTAAGATATTTTCCACCTTAATCCAATCAAAGTTTCTTTATCTTCTTACCAAGAAGATTCTCAACCTCATTCCTGAACTCTTTGAATTTATTAAAAGATTCAGTATTATACCTCATCAAGTAGATATAACCATACCTACTCAATTTATTAGTAAAATTAATAAAGTACGTGTATCCACCTCTATCATCTATTTGAAATGGATCACACACATCAGTGTGTACCAAATCTATAATATTTGTGACCCTTTCACCTCAACCACATAATGGCCATCTTTCCTTGTAAAAAAGCGTGACATCAATCAAGTGAATTTAGCTCAAAAGTATCTAAATAACTATTTTGATAGAGAATTTTCAAACACTTATCACTTATATAACAAATACAGTGATGCCATAACTCGGTGTCATATGAGTCATGTGTATTAGTTTCATTATCAATTTCCAATATTTGGTTTTTTTAATTCAATACATAAATTCCATTATTCAATTGTTCCATACCATAACACATGTTATATTTATAAAAGCTTCAACCTTTATTTCAAAATCTGAAAATAAATCCATCCACATCTAAAAAAGAAACAAAAATAATATTCTTGGTAACACTAGGCACATAATAACAGTTTTCTAAAACCAAAATCAATCTCATTGGCAATGTGAGATGGTAGTCTCACTAAAAAACATTAGATTAGAAGGGGTTATTTTTCATTTAGAGGGGGTTATAACCATATCTATAACTTTAGTGGTGGTTACCCATAACCACTTCTAAAGTGGAAACCTACTCTGATTAGAGGAAATTGTGGGTAAGTGATGGTATAATGGATCTCACTTTACCGGTGGTTAAATTAGAGGTGGATTTATCCCCCTCTAATTTCAACCTAAATTCACTAGAAACCCATGGATTAGGGGTGGTTCTAACCACCCCCAATTCAAACTTTAATTTAGGTGTGGTTAAAGCCACCCATAATTGAATTTAAAACATAATCCTTTAGGAGACTGATCCTAAACATTTGTTTTAATTTTTTTTATACCCATCCTACAGATCACCGGGACAACCTCCCCCCCCCACCCAGACACCCCCGAATGACCCCCCTAACAATCACCCAGACAGTATCGGGACACCCCATAACAACCCCCAGATTTCGAACAATCACCCTAACAACCCCCAAACATTCCGGGATACCCTTAACAACCCACAGGCATTCTCAGGACACCCCCTGACAACCCTTGAACACTAGAAAATCACCCTGACAACCCTTAAACATATAGGCATTCCAGGGACACTACAGACACCACCATGGGACAAACCACCCAAACCCACCCCTTATGTCTGCGGGACCTGACACCATGCCTCATGTGTGGTGCGCATGTCTCACATGCATACAACCCATGTGGTAAAAATCTTACTGAAGATAATCGAAACCGAGATTGGGGTATACCTAGTGTGTGCACCAATCATTCCGCCAATTGAGATTTGATATATTATACAGAATAATTTATATTTATTTAGATATAGAAATATTAATATATATATATATATATATATATATATATATATTTGTATAGAAATTTAAATAATACAATATATTTGTGTGTGATATTTATATACACTATATATTTGTGTATGATACCTATATATAATATATATTTCTGTATAATATCTAATATATATTTTGGTATAACATATTTGATACAAAAATATTAGATAATATATAATATATTTCTGTATAATATATATATATATATGTTATATCTCTGTATATATAATATACATAAATAATTATATTTACATATATAAATATATATTTATATATATATTTATAAATACATTTATATTTGTATGTGTGTGTATTTATGTATTTATATTATATTTATAGATATAATATAATTATAATATATATATATATATATATAATTAGTTTTTTTTACTTATATATACATGTGTGTGTGTGTGTAACAATAGTATTATAAATTACTATTCTTATCACAACAATTTTTTAAACCATAAAAATTATATGTTGGTTTTATAAATACTATACATTTATATATTTTATGATTTATATTATACATATATTATATTAAATACATTTATACTATATATTTATGTATGTAATTATATGCATTTAAATTATATCATGTATACACATTTATATACACACACAAAATAAAATACATTCATATAATTGAAAATATATAATACAATTAAATGATATATATATATATATATATTTACTTAATTAATTTATAATTAATACGGTATACTAAAATATATATAAAATAATTATAATATATATACATATATATATTTATATATAATAAAATATTTATAATATAATATATATAACATAATTATATAATATATATTTATATTTATATTTAATTGTGCCTATACTATATATATTTATATACATAATATAATATAAATGTATTTATATATAAATATAAAATAAAAATTTATTTAATATAATATATGTATAATATAAATCAAAATATAAATGTATAGTATTTATAAAACCATATATAAATTTTATATATTTGAATAAATATATTTACAATTACATTAATATCACATATACCAATATTTATACATGCATTCATTTTTGTTTATATGTATAAGTAATTATTTAAAGTATTTATATAATGTGTATATATATATATATAATGTATTTAAATACATTTATATAATGTGTTTATGTAACACACACACACACATATTATAAAATTTGAATTTATATGATATATATTTAAAAAATAGTGGGGGTTCAAAACCCTCTCTAATCAAAAGGATTAGAGGCGGTTCATGAACCCCTCTAATTTCATGAATTAAAGGGAGTTCACAACCCCATCTAATGCCATAAATTATAGGGAGTTCAACCCCCCCCCCCCCCCTCTATTTTCTTAAATTAGAGGGGGGTCACAATCCCCTCAAATATAAGGTATTGGAGGGGGTTGTGAACCCCCACTATTTCCTTAAAAAAAACAAGTGTCATTATATATATATATATATATATCCTTTAAAATACAAATTAATATTATATATATAGTGCCTTTAAAATCTAACCAAACGTATAGTACCACTAATTATTAAATTAGTGGAAGTTTTGACATAACTGCCTCTTAAATCCAAATAAATATTAAAAAAACAATGCTAGAAAATTTAAAGGGGGTTGTGAACCCCCTCTAAATTCGATGATTAGTGGGTTTTCTTCATAACCCCCTCTAATTTTTATATAAAATTAATTTATAGGGGGTTGGCATAACCCCCTCTTAAACCCCCCCTCTAATAACCCTTTTTTTGTAGTGTCTCCAATGACTAGAGGAGCCATCCTCTCTCCATTGGCATCCCGTAGATCCCCCTCATCTCTGAAAATCTTATGAAATATACTTGGTTTCTATATTTGGATACAAATTATATCACCATGAAGTATCTAATACCCAACATGTAGATATAGAAAGACTAAAATCGATAATGAATGCACATGAAGCTTCCCATTTCTTTTTTGGCTAGGTGAAATTCCTCTTCCAATGGCCTTGCTTTCCTCATGAAAAACATACCCCGTCTCATTCCTTTCTCTGCCTCTGGATCTTGTTCTTATTAGAGGGTTTATGCTCCTTATCCTTAGACTTGGTATGAGTCTTCATAGTATTTTACTTATTCCTATTCTTCTTATTCACCATAAGAACATTAGTTTTGTCACTCCCTATGTATTTATCAACTTGGCAGATAAGATTAAGAAGTTTTGATAGTGTCTTATTACTATTGATCATATTATAATTCATAATAAATCTAGAGAGGTTTTTGGGTAGTGAGGAAAGAATGAGATCTGTATGCAGCTCATCAGGAATCATAAAACCCAAGATGTCTATGTGCTCAATGTAGTCAATCATCTTGACTACATGTGCCTCAGTTGGCACCAACTCTCTAAGATTGCACATGAATAGTGTATTGGAGATCTCATATCTCTCTGATATCACCTTCTCTTGATAGAGATATCAATGGTGAGAAACTATGTTATATACATCCATATTCTCATATTACTTTAAAATATCATTGGACATGTCAGATAACATAAAAACATTGTACATCCATTACATCATCCACATGATTTATATAGAGAGATACTTCTTCCTTGCTAGCCTCTTCGGAAAGCGACTTAGGAAGTGGGGTTTCTAGCATATATAATTTTATTTTGTGGCATAGTGCAACACACAAGAACCTATACCATTCTTGGAAATTAACATTGGTGATAAGGTTATCCTTCTATATTATGGATCACATCGATATTTTAAATGTCATTTTATTTTCCATTTCTAAAAATTACAAGAAGATAATTAGTGCTCATTTTTTATTAAAAATTATATTAAAAAATTAAATTTAAGTAAATTCTATTAATCTACCACTATTTTTGGAAACCCAGCAACCTTCACCATTAGATTTGGAATATCTTATCACTTAGATATTATAGAGGAAAGGATCCATATACCCCTTCTCATAACCCAAACTTGGGCCTAATAAGCTATTTGAAGGGTTTTAGGTAAGAGTAACTTTCCAAATATATTAACTCATATTTCCTTGATTTGTTTAGTGGTCTCACCAATCATGAAATCATGTTTTATGATTTCCTTAACCTTTGACTCTTAGTTACACCATGTAAGATCCTGGTTTTTGGAAAGGTATGTTTTCATTATATTCTGGTTGAATCCCTTGTTTCGGGCTTCAAGGGATGTCTTCTGAAAGTATGAGAGGCATTGGGGGTGTTTCGGTGGCTTATGGCACGAAAGAAAGGAAATATGGGCAAGACAAGCCAGGGTGCACGGCCTGCGCACAGCCAGGGCAAACCGTGTGGCCTGCCCAGGAAAACCGTGCGACCCCTTCCCCTCCGGATAGTAGCATATGCACGGTTTGCGCACGGTTTTCCAAACCGTGTGTCCAAACAGTGTGGCCTCTTAAAGTTTGTAAAATTTACAAAATTTCCCCACCGGGATTTTAAGAACCCACTCGGGTTTCCCTATCATTTCCTCCCTCTTCACCCTAAGAGCGAACCAAATCACCCAAGAGCTCCAAGAGGTCGATCTCCCTCGTTTCTAAGGTGTTTTTGGGGCTGTTGGTTGCGTATCAAAGATCCGGGTAAGGCCAATCCCATATTTTCTTCTATTTTTGGTTTAGGGTTTGTATCTTCTCTCCCTCTTGTTCCGAAGCTCTAAAACCCTATCTTTTGGGTGAGTTTTAGGTTGAAGCTCCAAAGGTTGGTCGGATCAAGGTTTAAGGACTCGATTGAGAGTGTGTTCAACCGCGGTTTCGAGGTAGGGGGTCTAGAAGTTATATCCCATGGTTATTTGGGTATTTGTGCATGTTTAGTTGTGTTCCTGTTTCCCCTTGGTTGTGTTTTGAATAGCCTTGGCATGTTTGGTAATAATGATTTTTGAAATGGAAAATGGGAACCCTCACGATCCTCGAGGGATGTGTTGGGATTGACATGACCTAATTTAGGGCCATCAATGGGATGCTTCGGCTTTCCCGGACATAGGGATTTTCATTAAACAAGTGACCTTGTTGTAATAAATTGAAGAGCCCTTGATGAATATGTTGGCATGATTGGTTGAACTTGGAATAGAAGTTAGGTGATGCACCTAGACTTGGCAATAACCTAAGGGTTAAATTGGAATGGTTTGAATGGTTGATTCATGGGAATGATGAATGGGTTAAATGGGTTAATGTGTAAACTGATTAAAGACCATAATGGGATGAATTATTGGTCTAGTGTTGAATGCTTAGTGAGATAGGAATAACACATGGGAATTGGGTGAATATTTAAATGATGTGAAATGGTAATGTGTTAATGGGTTAAGGCACGATGTGAATTCCCGTGTAGTTTGTTGTGAATGGTTTTACCAAGGGGCAATGGTATGGATGGTTGATGGTTCTTTATATATATAAGCATGTGCACATGGCTTGGCAGAGTGGGGTATGACTTGAGGATCTATGCCCATGGGTCGAGTGAAGACTGATGCTCTAAACTCCACCCTAAATGCATGGTTTAGGAATTTGGACTGATGATCTATTCTCCTAATGGTTGCATCCACCCAGACTGAGGCTTCGAGGTGAGAATATGGTTGTTATGAGGTATCCACCCGGACTAAGGCTTCGAGGTGACAATATGGTTACTATGAGGGAGTTAGTCCTAGTGAGATAGGATAACGATGTGTTTACCCTCTTGCATGTGATTTTTGGCCTTAGACCCATGTGACATAATGTATGTGATTAACCCATGGTAATGTGATGAAATGGTAAGTGATGGTAAATGGTGTGAAATGAATGGAAATGGAACTGGCAATGGCCTTGACTCTAAACTGGTTAAGGGAACCTTGAATAATTGCTTGGTAATTATCATTCATATTCCTTTCATGGACTACCTATTTATAATGGATATTTTGTAGACACCATTGGTGGTGGCCTACTGAGGTGTACTCACACCCTGCTTGGGCCGCCATTGGGTACCCAAGTAGACTTCATGTTTGCAGGTCAGGAGAAGGGAAAGGGTCCTCACTAAATAGTTGAGTGGACATGAGTAGCACTTGGTGGAGGATCCAGACTTGGAGTTGGGACCATTTTGGGGATTTTGGCCATTGTATTTATTTTGGGATTTTGTTCACTTTTTCACTTGTAGTACGACATGACATATTTATTGTTGGAAATGGTTGTCATACATGTTCCTTGTTTGTTGGTTATTGTTTCTGCTGTTTGGTTTATTTCTGTTGTGTCTTACTCTAATAAAAAGGGGGTATAGTCTCCCCACATGACTTCATAGACCCCCGCTGCTAGTCGGCAGTCTTTGGCGTACGGGGAGGCACGCTTAAGGTCATGTAACTACCCGGCTTGGAGCACCGATTTAGTGGCTTCTGGGTCAGGGATGTTACAAAGTGGTATCAGAGGAGGTATTTCTTCTCCTTCTATGAGGTCTTGTTATTTGGGATTGGTAGCCAATGGTTAAGACGTGTCGGGCCTTGGTAATGAGCTCGTGCTTGGGAGTAGCTAACCGATGTACGAGGGAAAAACCCAAGTCACCCTAGGTGATAATTGTTGTTTTTGTGTGTGTGTTGTTATAGTTGATGATATTTCACCATTGGGTGATGCACATGTGGTTTGATCTGACTGTTTTATGATATTTGGCTCATGGCCTCAATGGCATGAGGATTTTTATTCATGCATCATTGTAGGAACCTAGGGAGATAGGTTATATGCATTGTGTTATGCACACGCACGGGGTGAGTGTGTGAGGCAGTAAAGTAGGGTTCATCATGAATTTCATGAAACTAAGAAAAAAATGAGAAGAATGAAATAAAACAAGTGGTTAATTGATGTTTAATGAAATATAAGGGTTGGAAATGAAGTGGAAAATGTTCTTGTAAAGTGTTGTGTGAGTTTGGTGATAGTACATGGTTACTTACCACATGTGGACCATGGCCTGCAGTAGGGATTGTCGGGGCGGTGAATTTGAGGTGTTAATGTTGTGGAGTTAGTATATGATAATGGGTTGTTGTAGCTAGTAAATATATTTTGACAAAGTCATGAAATTTATGTGGTATGTGTGCTAAACCTCGTGATTGGAAATGTAGAGAGATGCCACCACAACGTCGGTTACCAGTTGGGCAATGGGAGGGTGTTTTTGAGACCACGCCTCCAGTAGAAAAGCCCAAAAATGTGGGGATCAACAAAGGTAGAGAAGACCAGTTCCGGGAGAACTTGGCTTTCCTTATGAAAATGATGAATCGGGACCCAGGGTGGGTTGCACCAAGTATGTTTGAGCTGACCAGGTAATTCCAGCTGCAGCACCCTCTGACCTTTACCGGAGAGGGTGGACCAGAGGAAGAGGAGTTCTAGTTAGAGTATGTCCAGACAATACTGGATCATATGGAAACCCCTGTTGAAAATCAAGTAAAGCTGGCCGTTTATATGTTGCAGGGCCAGGAAAGGCCTTGGTGGGACATTCAGGCTCAAATCAAGCAGGTTGAGGAAATGTCATGGAAGGTTTTTCAGGAAAATTTTCTGGAGCATTTCTACCCAGAGACTTTGAGGCAGGAGCGGGCTGCAGAATTTTTGAGCCTGACTCAGGGATCGCTATCGGTGATGGACTATGCTAGTCGCTTCACTGATTTTCAATGCTTTGTCCCAGTGTTATTAGGGGATAAGGAAGTGGTGGCAAGGCGTTTCTAGGATGGGTTGAGACATGAGATCCGGTCTCAAGTAAATATCTTCCGTTTGAAGAGGTTTGCAGAGGTGATGGATTAGGCACTCATCTCTGAAGGGAACCTGAAGGGGGATTCGGGTGGTGGTCTTATCATGCCAGCTGGGAAGACAAGTGGTGCATCTTCCAAAGGTCGGAAGCGTCGTTTGGAAAGTTTCCTGCAAGGTGGTCAGAAGGGAGGGTCAGCCTCTCAGAGTGGGAACCAGGTGTTCTATTATCAGTGTGGTAGGTCGGGGAATATGCGTGGTTAGTGTCCTCGACCTTCAGTTTAGTGTCGTTCATGCGACAGGATGGGACATGTGCAGAGGTTCTGCAGGAAGCCTCAGCATTTGGGTGAGTATGATGGTGCAAAGTAGGTGCTGGGTACGGGAAGGGGATCAGTTGCCCCATATTAGGCATGCAGTTGGAGCTCCACGGGTCATACTGGCAGGGGCGGTGGACGTGGAACTCCAGGGAAAGATCAGTCATGCCAGCAGGGCAGTGCATCATAGGGTTTTTAGGTTGGAACCCAGGGTAGAGGGGCAGGTCAGCTTCAGGCAGTTCAGTTTGCACCTGGTGATGGCGAGGCTGGACCGTTGACTGTTCGAAGTACGATCCTTGTAGCTTCTACTTTTCTAGTGCATTGTTTGAAACAGGTGCCACACACTCTTTTATCTCTTCTCAACTTGTGGTAGCACTGGGTTTACCTGTGGAGAGGGTGTGTGGAGTTATGTCAATTGACACTCCATTGGGGGTGTTGAGGATATCAAGCAGTTCAAGGGATGTGCCTTGGAAGTTGGTGGGTATCGTTTTCAATGGGATTTGTTCATTCTTGAGATGTCAGGGTTTGACCTAATCTTGGGAATGGATTGGTTGGTGTTGTATCGGGTGCACATAGACTATTATCATCACAGAGTACCGTTCAGGTCGCTTGATGGTGACACTTATGTCCACTGTGGCGAATGGGATGTTCGAGCAGGGCGTGCGGGGCCGTTTTGTCAACAGATGAGTGGACTCATGGCTCAAGTGGAATGTATCATGCTTGATGATGATGAGGGAGGGGAAAACCTAATTTTTCTCTTATGTTGGATCGGTTTCAGGATGTGTTTCCTGAGGATTTCTCAAGGTTACCACCCAAGAGGGATGTCGAGCTCACGATCGAGTTGCTGCCAGGAGCAGAGCTAGTTTCTATTCCGCCATACTAAATGGCACCGGAAGAACTACAAGAACTGAAGGTTCAACTTGAGGAGTTGGAGAATAAGGGGTTTATCTGTTCTAGTGCGTCTCCTTGGGGATCTCCTGTGCTTTTTGCAAAGAAGTCCGATGGGTTGTTGAGGCTGTGTGTTGACTATCAGAAGTTGAATCAGATGACAGTGAAAAATCGGTACCCTCTTCCTAGAATTGATGACTTGTTTTATCAGTTGAGGGGAGAATCAGTGTTTTCTAAGATTGATCTGAGGTCAGGGTATCACCAGATGAGGGTGAGGCCTTCTGACGTACCGCGGACAGCTTTCTGGAGTCGGTACGGGTTGTTTGAGTTTGTGGTAATTCCTTTCGGCTTGACCAATGAACCGGTGGTGTTTATGGCTTTGATGAACCGAATATTTCATCCCTATATAGATCATTTTGTGATTTTATTTCTTGAAAATATCTTATTGTACTCGAAAACTCGTGACGATCATGCCCAACATCTTGACGTCGTCTTGGGTACGCTATGAGAACATTGGATTTACGCTAAGCTATCAAAGGGTCAATTCTGGATAGGTGAGGTTCATTTTCTAGGCCACATCAACTTGGAGGTAGGTGTGATAGTGGATCCAGAGAAAGTGCAGGCATTTGTATCTTGGGAGCATCCTAAGAGTGTTTCTGATGTTCGTAGTTTTCTGGGTTTGGTCGGGTATTACCAAAGGTTCATTCAGGATTTCTCTCGCTTGGCAGCACCACTCTCAGGCTTGACCAAGAAAGAAATTAGGTTCGAGTGGTCTGAGGATTGTGAGAACTCCTTCCAAGAGTTGAAGAAGTGGTTGACGACCACACCTATATTGATCTTACCTGAGTTGGGTAAGAAGTACACCATGTTTTGTGATGCATCCAGAGTCAGACTTGGGGATGTGTTGATGCAGGATGAGCAGGTTTTGGATTATGGGTCAAGGCAGTTGAGACCCCATGAGTGGAACTATCCCACTCATGTCCTTGAGTTGGATGCATTGGTATACACCTTGAAGTGTTGGAGGCACTATCTGTTGGGAGAACGGTTTACTGTGTTTACCGACCATAAGAGTTTAAAGTACATCATCTCACAGCAGGACCTAAATCTTCGGCAGCGAAGATGGGTTGAATATCTCCAGTCTTTTGACTTTGAGTTAGTGTACATGCCAGGAAAGGGAAACAGTGTTGCTAATTCTCTGAGCAGGAAGGTTTAGAATTAGGTGGTTCAGGAGTCCAGCACTGAGTGGAAGGTGATGGATTTGTTTGCAGAGATGCACCTGGAGGTGAAGGAAGAGAATGTTCAAGTCACTCTTGCTTCCTTAATGATGGAGTCGATGCTTTTGAGTCAAGTTAAGGAAGTTTATCTTGATGATCCTGAGTGTTTGACCATGAAGTAAAAGCTTAAAGGTGGGGAGCTACCTTCTGGTTGGGCCATCGGCGTGGATGGTGTTGTTCGTGTTTGTGATCATGTGGTTGCACCAGAGTGTATGCGGGAAGAGTTGATGCGTGAGTTCCATAAATCAAAGTGGTTAGTACATCCCGGTTTGACCAAGATGTTCTGTGATCTCTGAAGGCAGTTTTGGTGGCCTGTGATGAAGAAGGAAGTTGCGGGATTTGTGGCGCGGTGCCTTACCTATCAGTAGGTGAAGGTCGAGCATCAACTCCCAGGTGGTTTCTTGCATCCATTTCCCATTCCAGAATGGAAGTGGGGTAATGTAACAATGGATTTTGTCATTGGTCTTCCGAGGACACCGTGGAATAATAATGCAATCTGGGTGGTTGTGGATCGGTTAATGAAAGTGGCTCATTTCTTACCGATTCAGGAGACCTATACAGTCGACCAATTGGATGAGTTCTATGTTCTAGAAATAGTGTGGTTGTATGGTGTTCCGAGAACCATAGTTTCAGACTGAGATCCATGTTTCACATTGCGTTTCTGGAAAGGGTTGCAGAAGGTTCTTGGTACGCAGGTGTTTTTGAGTACGGCTTTCCACCCGCAGACGGACGGGCAGTCGGAGCGTACAATCCAAGTGTTGGAAGACATGTTAAGAGCTTGTGTCCTGGACTTTGGTGGATCTTGGGAGAGGCACCTATCGTTATTTGAGTTTTCCTACAACAACATTTTTCAGGCTATGATTCAGATGGCACCGTTTGAGGCACTCTACGGGAGTCCATGTAGATCTCAGTTGTGTTGGCTAGAGGCCGGTGAATCTGAGTTGTTGGGGCCAAGTCTCATGCAGGAGACTTCAGAGAGAGTTAAGTTGATCAGGAAGTGGATAGCTACGGCTCAGAGTAGACAAAAGTCGTATGCAGATTAGAGGCTTAGACCTCTTGAGTTTGCGGTGGGTGATAAAGTGTTCCTCCAGGTGTCGCCAAGGTTGGGTCACCGTCAGATTCGAAATCAGGGTAAGTTGGCACCCAGGTATGTGGGAACTTTTGAGATTGTGGAGAGGATCAGACCATTGGCTTGCCGATTGGCTCTTCCAAAGCGTTATGGTGGGATGCATGATGTGTTTAATGTGTCGCAGCTTCGACGGTATCACCCTGGCCCATCTCATGTGGTTTAGGTGGAAGATGTGGAGCTTGAGGCCGATGCGTCCTTTGAGGAGCATCTTGTTCGTGTGGTGGATTGTAGTGAAAAGGTCTTGCGAGGCAAGGTTGTGCCATTAGTGTGAGTACTATGACAGCATGGCAAGGTTCGGGAAGAAACTTGGGAGCAAGAATCAGATATGCGGGCTCAGTGGCCTGAACACTTCTCTTAGGTGGATCAATGAGGCTTGGAAACTCAGCTCGAGGACGAGCTGTTATAAGGTGGGGAGGTTGTAAGATCTTGGTTTTTTCAAAGGTGTGTTTTCATTATGTTTTGGTTGAATCCCTTGTTTCAGGATTCAAGGGATGTATTCTGAAAGTATGAGAGGCCTTGGGGGTGTTCTAGGGGCTCAGGGCACAAAAGAAAGGAAATCTGGGCAAGACAAGCCAGGGCGCACGGCCTGTACACGGCCAGGGCAAGCTGTGCGGCCTGCCCAGGAAAACCATGCGACCCCTTCCCCTTCAGACAGTAGCATGCGCATGGTTTGCGCACGGTTTTCCAAACTGTGCGGCCAAACCGTGGGGCCTCTTAAAGTTTGGAAAATTTACAAAATTTCCCCTTTTGGATTTTAAGAACCCACTTGGGTTTTCCTCTCTTTTCCTCCCTCTTCACCCTAGGAGCGAACCAAATCACCCAAGAGCTCCAAGAGGTCGATCTCCCTCATTTCTAAGGCATTTTTGGTGCCGTTGGTTGCGGATAGAAGCTCTGGGTAAGGTTAATCTCATCTTTGCTTCTCTTTTTGGTTTAGGGTTTGTATCTTCTCTCCCTCTTGTTCCGAAGCTCTAAAACCCAATATTTTGGGTGAGTTTTAGGTTGAAGCTCCAAAGGTTGGTCGGATCAAGGTTTAAGGACTCGATTGAGAGTGTGTTCAACCACAATTTCGAGGTAGGTGTCCTAAAAGTTATATCCCATGGTTATTTGGGTATTTGTGCATGTTTAGTTGTGTTCTTTTTTTCCCCTTGGTTGTGTTTTGAATAACCTTGGCATGTTTGGTAATAATGGTGTTTGAAATGGAAAATGGGAACCCTCACGATCCCCATGGGATGTTTTGGGATTGAATTGACCTAATTTAGGGCCATCCATGGGATACGCCGGCTTTCCCGGACTTAAGGATTGTTATTAAACAAGTGACCATGTTGTAATAAATGGTAGATCCCATGATGAATATGTTGGCATGATTGGTTGAACTTGGAATAGAAGTTAGGTGATGCACCTGGACTTGGAAATAACCTAAGGGTTAAATTGGAATGGGTTGAATGGTTGATTCATGGGAATGATGAATGGGTTAAAAGGGTTAATGTGTAAATTGATTAAAGACCATAATGGGATGAATTATGGGTCTAGTGTTGAATGCTTAGTGAGACAGGCATAACACATGGGAATTGGGTGAATGGTTAAATGATGTGAAATGGTAATGTGTTAATGGGTTAAGGAATGATGTGAATTATCGTGTGGTTTGTTGTGAATGGTTTGTCCAAGGGGAAATGGTATGGATGGTTGATGGTTACTTATATATATAAGCATGTGCACATGGATTGGTAGAGTGGGGTATGACTTGAGGATCTATGCACACGGGTCGAGCGAAGACTGATTCTATAAACTCCACCCTAAATGCATGGGTTAGGAATGAGGACTAATGATCTATTCTACTAACGGTTTCATCCACCCAGACTGAGGCTTTGAGGTGAGAATATGGTTTCTATGAGGTATCCACCCGGACTGAGGTTTCGAGGTGAGAATATGGTTGCTATGAGGGAGTTAGTCCTAGTGAGATAGGATAATGATGTGTTTACCCTCTTGCATATGATTTTTGGCCTTAGACCCATGTGACATAATGTATGTGATTAACCCATGGAAATGTGATGAAATGGTAAGTGATGTTAAATGGTGTGAAATGAATGGAAATAGAAGTGGCAATGGCCTTGACTCTAAATTGGTTAAGGGGACCCTGAATAATTTCTTGGTAATTATCATTCATATTCCTTTTGCATGAACTACCTATTTATACTGGATATTTTGTAGACACTGTTGGTGGTGGCCTACTGAGTTGTACTCACACCCTACTCGGGCCACCATTGGGTACCCGAGCAGACTTCATATTTGCAGGTCAGGAGAAGGGCAAGGGTCCTTGGTCGATAGTTGAGTGGAAATGAGTAGCACTTGGTGGAGGATCCAGACTTGGAGTCGGGACCATTTTGGGGATTTTGGTCATTGTCTTTATTTTGGGCTTTTGTTCACTTTTTCACTTGTAGTATGAAATGACATATTTATTATTGGAAATGGTTGTTATACATGTTCCTTGTTTGTTTTTTATTGTTTCCTCTATTTGGTTTATTTTTGTTGTGGCTTACTCTGATAAAAAGGGGGTATAGTCTCCCCACTTGACTCCATAGACCCCCGATTCTAGTCAGAAGCCTTTGGCATACGGGGAGGCATGCTTAAGGTCATGTAACTACCCAAATCAGAGCACTGGTTTAGTGGCTTCCAAGTCAGGGATGTTACACACCAAGTCCTTCTTGGGCAGTCAACCCTTGATTTAAACTAAGTTATGTTAACCCAAGACATCAAACTAAAATTTCCATGATAATTCAAAGCACCCCAACTTGGTTTGGTCAAGCACTTTGAACTATGAGTTCAATTCTTACTAAATTAGTGGAACGCTAATATGACTTAATATTTAATTGAGTTATTTTTATCCTTATTTAGAAATCCCATTTTCCCCTTTACATGACTTGTTAATATTAAGTGTATTTTAATTTAGCAATTAATCATGTCTGATAAAAAATTTACACATAATTCGATTATATTTTATTTTTTATTTAAATTTTGTTAATTACTTTATTAGGTGACTGAAAAACATTCCCGAACATAAATAATTATCTATAAAACTAAAAAAATATAATTGGAATGATCATGATATGTTTCTAGTGGTTAGTTTATATAGTGGATGATAAACTAACCCTAGACCCTAGGGGAAAAATTGAACCATAACTTGGTTCATGTTGTATAATTCCACCTTTTCTCCTATACATCACCTAGATTAGTTTCACAATGTCCCCTTAACTTGAACCGCCACCACTTGCTTGGGAGCTCCATCCTTACATAATCTTTTACTCACACACAGGTGAGGGGATCCAATAGATTAGATAAAGGGGGTTTACATAAAATAAACCACGAGAACACATGCCCTTGCATAATAAGGAGGAGGGGATGACTCACAGACCATAAATAAGAATTTAAATATAATAAATTAAAATAATCCAATCATACACAATGGTTGTTCTAATCTCATGATCATACACACATCAAGTAATGAGAATACATTTACAATATTGTTATCAATTACTCCATTTAATTATTTAATTAAGATAATGTTCCACGTAATAATAAAATTCGTTCAATTTATCTTAATTCCATCCAACCATCCCTAAGTCCCTATCATCTATAATTTTAAACAAAATTAACTTTTTTAAAATTAATATAGTACACAAGTGTACTTGGAGGCAACCTCATGTGTTCTTCAAACTTTTTAACACAAAAATTAATTTAATATATAATTTTTAATCCAAGGACATGGAATGTTCCAATGAATTAATGACACACATAAAAAATAATAAAAATGTTTAAATATATATTTAATTCTTATTTTTGTGAAAATATGGGAACACTATTGGCAACAGACAACACGACATGTACAAAAGTACACGACATGTACTTGTATTCTACTCATGTCCACAACACACATCTGGGTTAGGATATGTTTCCTTACATAGACATGTATGAGTTACACAACATGTACTGGGAATACACTATGCGCAATATTAGAGTTTCACAAATTTCCAATCCTTGTTCCATTTATCAAATACATGGGCCTCTTAGTACACAATGTGTACTTTTTTTTCTATAGGAAGAACATTTGGCTCCTCCATATGGAATTCTATAGATTATTCATTATTTTTAATAATTAACCGGTTACTGATTATGTTATCGAGAATGAAGAAAATAAGAGACGATGATGTTAGATTATTAAAACGAATTGTTTTAAGTAGAAGGAAATAGAAACACAAGCAATAAATAAATTGATAATAAATAATTATAAATTAAACATGTGACCACTTTGATAAAACTTGTAGGTTTTGGGTGCAGCCATAGCATCCTTTGAAGGTATGAAAAACTCAAATTATAGTCTTAAATCACATGTAATACTTTCTTTACATGATCATGAGATCACGTCCAAGAAAAAATAGTAGATTGATAATCTAAATTAATATGCTGAAACTGGAGGAAGATGATTTTATATATAATTTATAATTAATTTATGAGCAGATATATAATTACCTCAACTTGTAATTTTTTTTTGATAGTTCAATTGAATAGAATTTATCACACCTTCGTTGAATTGTAGTATTCAAGTGAAAAATCCATCTAGCAGTAATCCACATGTGCATCACAATCTCTAATAAATACCATAGAAACACTAGACTCTTGAATGACTGATCCGGATTGCTTGTGTTGTTCCTGGTTGATCAAAATAGTATTCTTCATAAATATGAATAACCCTTGGTGTTATCTTGAAGGATTGAGAGGGGAGAAAGAGAGAACACACTATATAGCATGAGCCAATATTTATTTAACTATTATGCGCACCAAAAGTGAATTAATAAAGTGATATAACTAGATATTTATTATATTTGGTTTAGGGTTGGAAAACTGCATACAACCCCCCAGCTGTATTTAATTTTCTCAACTGAACCCATTTCCATTAATTTTATTATTATTATTATTAATCGATTGAGATGCGCAAAACATTAAGAATATAAATAAATATTAAATATTTCTAATTGGATCATTAAACTTGGTCTACTTTTCTTTATCATCATTTACCGATCCTTGAATAATGACTATTTAATTAAAAAATGTCATTTCATTATTCTATGATAAATATAAAAAATATTATATTCGCCAAACTTGAAAACTAATATTTTTTATTATTATTTAAATCATTTTATTTTTTTGAATAACTTGTGATTAAATTATGGCGATCAATCAAACCCAAATAAATATTATTTATTCAAACTTTTTAAATTAAATACTATAATTTTATTGATATTGAGGATATACTTAGTGTGTGACCCTATAGACCTCTTTCTCAATGGAATTAGGCATAACCGCCTAAAATCCAAGATTGGAATCTAGAAAAATTCCAAGGAATCCATAGAGAAAGAAGTTAACATTACAATGATGTCCAACCTCCTACGAATGTTTACCGTGTAATATAACCCCTTTATCACAATATCTCAAATCAAAAAGGTTGCATATTGGGGCCATCAACTTATATGCTCGATGTATCTTTCTTTAACTTTCTAGAAATGAACTCTCTCATCAAACACCACATTCGTGGATTTATTTAGGTGGTTCCATTCCCATAAAAGGTTTTGATATATTAGCTTCCATCAAAAGACAAAAGGGATAAATCCTTTCTCTCATTGTCCATTAATGCAATATCACTCATGACACATCCAACATATCCTACTTTTCTGTGAACATATGTTGTCACATTTTTCATCAATACATAAAATTACATGATTCAAATATCCATTAATAATAATATTAAAGTATAAGGATCAATACACACACATGCATATAGGAATATCTAATGAAACATGGGAATGTAGATTTCCTATTGATGGTCATATTATCATAATCTCTTTTCTTGGAGAATACCAAGGAAAAACAACATGAGAATGTGTCTTAATTTATTATGATACTTCTACCCCTGATAGCCTGTATTTATTATGTCTTGTCATACAATATCATCCAGCCATAGAACATTGTTCAAGAATAATGTTGTAGCACCTCTAGGTTCTCATTATAGTGAAGAAATACTATGAAATTTCAGCATGATATATATTCTAAGACCATTATCAGATACAAATACCATGATTAATAATAATAAATATTTTATAATAAAACATATTTAATAATAAAAATATATAATCAAGTACTAAACAAGTTAGTTCTTGGGAAAAAACTCCAAAAACATCTATATATACATCATCTATATAACCCTTTCCCTTAATTTATCCATTTTCTCACACCCCCTTCTCTTTCACTCTCTTTCATTTATTCTCTTCTAGACTATCTTGTTTCATTATTTCACTTTTGTTGTTTTTTCTATTGTGCCCTTTTTTATTGGGTTTTTATTAGATATTCTCACAAACCTTCCTTGTAGGTTCGACACTACTTGGTGCTATCTAGTTTTAAGTAATAAAATAAATAAATTTTAGAGTTCAATTAAACTCTTATTACCAGTATAGGAACCATCCCAATATATCATAGAGAGATCAAGGAATGTTAAGACAACTTGCCCTTAGATTTCACAATATCCATGACCCAACTTTCAAAACCAAATTAAGGATGAGACCTCCAATATACAAGAGGAATTAAGGGGTATGTCCCAGTGGTTGATTAGAAGGTTTGAATATCAAAGGGATTAATTTAACTCTCAAAAGGATAAACATGATTTAGAAAAGGCCAAGACAGTCATAAGGATTCATAATATAGAAATGTAAATGGGGAATATGAAAAAATACATGACCCCTAGAGATAAATGGAAACTTCTAAGTATAATAGAAATAAACCCTAAGGATAAAATAATGGTTGTTACCACTATGAGTTATTTTAAAATACATGAGGAAACTAGAAAACATCCTAATGCTATAGAAATTAAAATTATAAATGAATTTGAATGTAAAAGTTTGGAAAAAATCAATCTTGAAATTTAGATGGAAACACTAGAACTGAGATTAACCTTCTTTGTCTATCTAAAAAATTAGAAAAAGAGTTGGAAGTAATGAAAAATATGGGGAAATGAATGTTTGAGGATTATCTACAGTGGATTCCCATTACTGTGAAGATTTCCCCCTACAATACCCTTCCCATAAAGGATAAAAAAGAAATATAATGGGACAAATTAATTAAAATTACTGGAATTATTTAAAATCGTAATCATGAAAATGAACTTTTTGAAGGCCTAAATAAAATAACTTCTTATGTAAAGTTTTACATGGGGATATTAGCTAATAAAATGGATTTGGAGGATATTTCCACCATTGGTTTAACCAAGACATATAGTGATGTACTTCAAAATAATTTTCATCCTAAATTGAAAGACCTAGGGAAATTTTTTATTTTATGAAAAATATGGGAAAGTGATGAACTTAATTGATTATGTGACTTAGGAGTGAGTATCAACCTAATTTATTTCTCATTATTTCACTGATTGGGTATTGGGGAATTGAAACCCATTTTAGTGTCTCTTTAATTGATTGAAAGGTCCATCACCCAACCCATTGGAAGGGTGAATGACCTTCTGGTCAATATAGGGATGCTCACAACTCCCACTAATTTTCTTATTATTTAAATAGATTAGATGAGAAGGTTTCTATCATTCTGGACAAAATATTTTTATGCATTAGTGGTGATGTTATTTATGTGTCAATAGGAAAACTTACCTTTCATGTTGGATATGATCAAGAAGAATTTGATGTGTTTAAGAAATAAAAAATTGAGTTTAGTGGTAATTTTATTGATGTAGATGAGGAAATGTTTCAAGATGAGATTAGGAGGGATACATGACCCATTTGGATAAAAAAATTAAAGAACCAGTGCATGAACTTTTTAAGGTGAACATTTTTTAATCTAAACCAACCAAGGAAGTTGAATGATTAGGGATAATTGAGAGAATAATCATAGATATCATTACTAAGAACCAAGAAGTGGTTCATTATTAAAAAATATGATTTGTTAAGAATTCTTCTTAGTTTGTTGATCAACACTGACATCCTACTCCTTTTAAGAGAATCCCATCTCTTGTACCAAATATGGATTCATTCCTATCCACCTCTCATCCTGATGTCTAAAAGTATATTTAAGTGGTATTTTTAGATGATAATGTGTGTTTAGAGGTTATGTAAAATCCTAATATTAGTGTTGCCTATTTTTATGTTGAAGATAATTTTTCCCTATCTATTGAGACTATTAAAGTTTAGAATATGATTTGTTTTCTAGAGAATTACAACAAGTCTATTCATGCTATATTGAGTTGTTTATAAGATTAATTTTCTATTTCTGAGATTAAGGAATTCTTTATAGATCTTGATGTTGCTTCACCAACTTCTATTTAAGAGAAAAATGACGAAAGTGATGGTTTTTATTTAGGAGATAGTGAGAAGGTTGATGAAACTTTTAGATCGATGTCTAAATTTTTGGATGCTTCAAGGACTTAATATCTTCTTGGTAGTGATGGTCCCCTCTTTAGAAAACAACGTGCTACATGCGCCTTATGATTTTCAAATCCTTCCGACCATTGCTCTTGTGGAAGGGTGCTCTCTGGTGCTGTCTATGGCTCTGATGACCTATGATCCCAGATCATCCTCTACCGGCATGGGCTCACACCAGTCCTTGGTGGCCCCTGGATCTCTCCCATGGCATAATGGTATACCATTCTCCTTTAAGGAAGCTCTGTGTGGCCTGTTGCATGCTCCCCTGGTACCCTACTTCCCGGATGCTATTGCGGTGGCCTCGTGGGTGTTGAGGGAAGGTTCTAGATTGTCCTTGGAGGTTCCTGTGGAGGATTTCGACGAGGCTGTTGCTGGTTTTAAATGGACCCTTGTGTCCCACTTTGGATTCGTGAAGCCTCCCATCCATTCCTTCAAGAGATTTGTGGAATCCTTGGGCTACAGGGGCCGAATCATATCTCTGTTGTCCACTGCCTATCCTATGGTTTATTTTTTCACTCGGAAGTGGACTTCATCCTCACCTAGTGTCAGTCCCCTTAGTGTTTCGGTCATTGGCGGTTTATCCTATTGCATTGGTCGATGGACGTCCACAAGGGGAAGGAAAGTCCCAAGGTAGCAGTGTGGATTCACCTCCCAGGTATCCCCCTTACCTTCCATAATGTGGATTTGATCAAGGATATCAAGGATGTACTAGGTAGTTTCCTTTTCATGGATGAACGTACCAGTAGTGGTGAGGATATGGTTGTGGCTCAGATCTGTGTCAAGATCGATTTATCAGCTCCTCCCCCGGATACCCTCCGCCTGAAGGTATAGGGCTCAGTCGAATGGTCCTAGGATCTCGTGTATCCTGTGTTCCTCAGGTTCTGCTCCTCGTGCCTCCTCCAGGGGCACTCTTTACAAGTTTTTAGGAACTAGAATCATGGTTCTCACCGTTAAGCTTCCAGAGTAGCCTCGAGGTGTGATGTTTATTCACCCATGGGTGGAGGCAGGGCGTCTACGGTGGTGGTGGTAGTTTCCCATGATGAATCTTATTTTAATGTCCTAGAAATTCTGTATAATTGTTTTTATTTATATGGAATTATTTTGAGACTGCAAAATCTGACAGCCGGCTGTAGCGGATCGGAGGGAGCCACTCGGGTCCCGCGGGTGACATGGAAGCTCCTAAAGGCAATTCCCTTTTCTGTTATGAATGGAAGGGGGGAGCTCACCCTTTGGTGCCAACTTGGGAGGACCGCGCTGCCCAGCGGACCACGCTGCCCAGCGGGCCGGGCTAGGCCATCCCCTTCGTGGTCCAGGCCGGTCCTTCCATGGCCCAGGCCCACTAGGTCGGACCCGAATCGGGCCGAGTCGACCTGAACCAGGTTGGGTCGGCCCAGGCCGGGTCGGTCTGACTGGGTCGGACCGGACCCGGGCCCATCTGGACCCAGTTTTGCCTTTGTGGCCATATTTTGAGAACCAGACATCCATTTGACAAACCGTCTATGGCACCTGAATCCTTGGATCGAGATGGTCCTTTGGTATTCTTCAATTGAGTTTTGGATAATGTTGGAGTACATCTGGGTTGGATCGAACCCCAAATCCAATCGGTCCCTCAAAGGGGAAACACTAATAACTTACAGACCAGGCGTCTGATTGACGCGCTGTCTGTTGCCTTGGGTCCCTTATAACGTGATGAAACTTTGAGATACTTCTCCATAGGAGTTCGTGGAAGTTGAGGTATGACCTATATCTCAAGGGACAGATTCTATGGAACTCAAGCACCCCAGGTGCGAGGAATCCAGTGGCTGGAAGTGAGGCGAAGGATGGAGATGGATAATACAGAGGTTAGTTACCCATCGACTCTGGGTGGGTCGGATCATGTGTAGGTCATTGTGGAGGTTAGTACCTATCGATCCTACGTGGGTCAGTGCTCAGTGATCCTGTGTGTGTCACTGCATACCAATCATGTGTGGGTCAGATCCTGTGGGGGTCAGCGCTCAGTGATCCTGTGTGGGTCAACACATACCGATCCTGTGTGGGTCAGATCCTATGTGGGTCAATGCTCATCGATCCTGTGTGGGTCAGCGCATACCGATCCGATGTGGGTAAGATCATTGGTGGGTCATTGTGGGGGTTAATACCTATTGATCCTATGTGGTTCAGACTCTGTATAATCAGCATCAGTACCTCTTAACCGAATAAGATGATATAACTTCATGACTAATCATCTGTACTTTTATACTTCACTGAAAAACCTGGTTTGTGATGAGACTCTATTTGAACTATAACTTTTACCTTCGTGTTACTATCTTCATGGTGATACCTGTATGGTAATTTTACCTTCATGGTACTATCTTCTTGGTGATACCTCTGTGGTACTTTTACCTTCGTGGTAATATCTTCATGGTGATACCTATGTGGTACTTTACCTTCATGGTACTGTCTTCATTGTGATACCTGTGTGGTACTTTTACCTTCGTGGTACTATCTTCGTGGCGATACCTCTGTGGTACTTTGACTTTCGTGTTATTATCTTCACAGTGATACCTGTTTGCTACATTTACCTTGATGGTACTATCTTTGTGGTGATACATGTGTGTTACTTTACCTTCGTGGTACTATCTTCGTGGTGATACCTGTGTGGTACTTTTACCTTTGTGGTTCTATCTTTTTGGTGATACCTTTGTGGTGCTTTTACCTTCGTTGTGTAACCTTCGTAGTGTTACCTGTGTGGTAATTTTACCTTCATGGTGTTACCTTTGTGGTATTCTTCCCTCATTTATGAGATGTGTATATCTTGATAACTTAGGTGTATTTATGGGAATATACCTAAGTAGAGTTGATGTACTGCTTTTCGGTTTTCCTTTGTGGAACTTTAAGAGAACTACGGGGTGTTGGGGTCCCTACTGAGTATCATTATACCCAATCCTGCACAGGCTTCGCCTGCACCTTGTTGTGTCTGGTACAGACGACATACAACGTTGATCAAGGCTGAGGGAACTAGGACTGGATGGTGCTTGGAGGTGGACCATTCGGTGTGACATGACACGGAGGAGACTGACGGATGTGGAGTGCTGAGGAGGCAATCTGTACCTACCCTATAGGTAGGGTCCTCAGAGGATGACCCAGTAGATGTTTTCCTTTTTCATTTAGTTGTATTTTACTTCCAGTTGTACTTGTACATTTACAGTTGGGCTTGTATTTCGGCCCCATTTTACTTTCAGCACTCTTTTACTATAGAAGTTTACTTTGTGGTTGTATCTTATTGCATTCTAGTATGTGTGGTCACTTCTTGTTGTGTTCTTGGACTGTGTGTCTGTACGGGTTAAAAAGGAAATGCCTTCCTATTTAAGGGATATGCCTTTCCAGTGCTAGTTGTCAGCCCCTAGCCTATGGAAGGCGGGCTTGGGGTAGTCACGGCATGGGCCCCGAGGGACGGGCAGTGAAACTTCTCCCGTGGGTGACCCCAGCTTGGCTCATGATGCTGGTTCTATCAACCTGGGGATGGCGGTGGTTCCAAGTGTCATGTGGGTCTCCCCCTCATGGCTGGAGAACTTATTCGTCCGAGGATTTATCTCCAACCAGATCTCGCCCGATGGAGGCTTATTGGATCTCTTCCTGAGGCTCCCTTATAAGGACCCCTTGGCCCTATCCTTCCCCTTGGATAAGCCATTTGCCGATATTGTTGAACTGTCTACAGGTGGAGAACATGGGGCTCATCCTTTCCAACATCGAGAAGAAGGATCAGAAAAGGAAGATTGGGAGGATGCCCGGAGTGGCGAGCATGTTCCATCCTCATCTTGGGAATTGTTCCAACCTTCTGAGACCGTGTCCCCTCCAAGCACCATACGAGGAAAACTGCTCCTAGTGTACACTCACCCATCCTCGCTGAACTTTGATACCCTAGTCTTGATCCCAAGCGTATGCATTCGTTTGAAGTCCAAGAAATTGTCACATTTGAATCGGGAGGATGCTTCCTCCCTCTAGAAGTGGACCAAGGAGCCTGGGGACAAAGTTGGGCTAAACCTCGAATAATGTTACCTATTATCATATGGAATTCTCACGAGCTCGAGGCTCATGTGAAGACAGACTTCCTACAGCCGGAAATCAAGAAGAATAAGGTATATATTTTTGCTATCCTGAAACATAAGTAGGTCCCTACTAAACTAAACCAGTTCACTCATAAATTAAGGATTCATGCATCTATGTATGATGACCCAGTTAACCGTCATATCAGGATATTCTGGATAAGGGACGTCTTGGTGGAACTGGTTCAGGCGGGTGACCAATTCATATCCATGAGGGTGAGGATGGACTCGAATACCCTGTATGTGACCTTTTTTTATGGGAGGTGTGATATCCAAACAAGGGAAATTTTTTGGCAGGAGCTTAGTGCTTTTGACCCAGGAGAGGTGCCATGGGTTATAGGCGGGGACTTCAACATTGCGGTTAAACCGGAGGAGAATAAAGTCAAAGGCGCATTCCCTCGAAGGGCTAGTATGGATTTTTCCCAGTTCATAGCCAGCAACAGATTGATGGATTTGGGGAATACGAGGGATTGTTTCACATGGTGTAATTATCAAAAAGGGAATATCCACTACTGGATCTGCCTCAATCGATGCTTAAAAAACATCCACAGTGTCCCGAAGTTCCAAAATGTGAAGGTCAGTCATCTGGTGCGGGGCATTTCAGATCACTCTCCGTTGTTGGTCCATCTATCTCCCAGGTAGGATGAGCATGAAAGATTTAGGTTCCATGACCACTAGAATGGAAATCCGGACTATATCCAACTGGTCTAATCTTCATGGAGGGAACCAGTTCGGGGGAACACCTGGGTGGCCATTCATAACAAGCTTAGGAGGTTGAGGCAGGAGCTCCAAATCTGGGCAAGAAATCTTCCCCCTATCGACCAGAACATGGAAACCCTTAAACAGGATATTGAATTCATGGAAGGTAGCCTGGAAGAACTCTAGAATGAGTCCGTGTTCAGTGACCTTATGGACAAGAAGAATAATATAGCAGAAAGAATCCTCGTACAAGAACGAAGGGCTCGAGAGAGCTCAGGGATCAAATGGTTGAAGGAGGGGGATAAGAATACAGATTACTTCCACACATGCTTTAGGGAGAAAATATGACCCATTAATCCCAATATCATGTGTGATAAATGATCTGATACGGATGACTGAGAGGAAGTTGGCGGTATGGCTTTATCTTTCTTCAAAGACCTTCTCGCAGGCCCGAATGAAAGGATGGCCATGGGGTACCCCAGTGGGAGTGCTGAACTATGGGAAGCGATCCCCTCTTGTATATCCCCAGAGGATAACGATATCCTAGAGGTGATTCCCAATGAATAGGAGATACATATGATGATGCTCAATCTTAATACAGACAGCACGCCAGGGCTTATCTGCTTCCCTAGTGCGTTCTACAAAGGGTCGTGGGAGATGGTTAAGGGTGACATTATTGCTGCTATCCAGTACTTCTTCCGTGGGGGTTACTTACTGTGGGTGGCAAGTTCCACGACCCTTGTGCTCGTTCTAAAGGTTAAGGTATTTTCCTCTCTTTCACATTATTGACCTGTCATTATGTGCAATTTCCCCTATAAAATACATACATGCACCATTAATTTGAGGATATCCATGCATCTACTCCGGTGGATATTAATCGAGCAACACAACTTTGTGAGGGAACAGTCGATTCATGGAGCGATTGCACTGGAACAGGAAATGCTAAGGGATATTAACTAAAAGACCCACAGTTCTAACATGGGAATGAAACTCGACATGAATAAGGCATATGACCAGGTCGAATGGGGGTTCATTAAGAGGGTTCTCACTAGCATGGGAATATCTCCCAAGGCTCTAGATATTCTCTTCAAATGCTTTAGCTCTGTATGGATGGATGTCACCTTCATGGGGAGATCACACGACTTCTTCAAGGCATTTCATGGCCTATTCCAAGGAGATCCTATATCTCTGAGTATTTTCATACTCATGCAAGACACACTCATCCAAATGATTAACAAAGGGATCGCGAGTGAGAGGATCATGTCGTATAGGAGGAAACAGAGTATGTCGTCCATATCGCACCTAATGTTCATGAATGACACTATCATCTTCTCAAATGATGAAAAGAGATCTACGTGTGGCATTAAATGGATTCTTAAGGAATACTAATTCTAGAGCGGACAGCTGATCAACAAATCAAAGAGCAATCTATACATTTCTAATAAGTGTGCTCCTAACTGGGCCTCCCAACTGTGCAGAAGACTAAACATACAGCATGGCTCTTTTCCCCTGGAATACCTTGGCACCCCCATTTCTTCGGGGTGCATGCGCATATGAGACTTCGACCATGTGGTGAGTAGGATCACATCATGGGTTATCAACTGGAAGAATCACCTCATTTCCTTTGGGGGGCACATAGCGTTGGTGAACAACATTTTGTCTTCAATTTCGGTACATGTGCTGGTTGCAACTCTGATGCTGAAAGGGAAGATTAGGGATATTGAAAAGGTGTTGTCTGATTTTATTTGGGATGCATTGTCTGAAGGTAAGAGGCACTGGGCTTCATGGGTGAGGTTGGCTCGTCCCATATCTAACGGTGGGATTCATGTACGAATCTTGGGGAGCACAATTACATTCATGCACATGAAACTTGCATGGGAAGTGATTGAGAACCATACCTTGTGGGGGAGGAATATGGCCCAAAACCATGGAGTAAATAAGGACGATGTAAGCAAACAAAGATCCCCCATATGGTCCAAGGTCTTCCCCCTCATCCAGACACTCCGACAGCATGATAGGTGGATTATGGGAGAAGGTAACATTCTCTTCTAGTTTCATAATTGGGCAGGAGTGGTGATCGATTATCCAGGGTGCCCAGCCCCATTAATATCCTTTAAAGAGGAGATCTTGCATTAGTCCTTCATTAGGGCAGTGCTGGACAAAAACCAACAAGCCATGTTTGATGTGATCACTATCATTGAGTAACCAGATAGATGTGTGTTCACACTATTCAACTCGGGGAAATTCTGGATGAAGGACTTTCGTAGGATTTCATCATCTTCGTATCCCCAGGATGGTTGGAACGAGATCATGTGGTGAAAAAGGATTCCTTTGAAATATAATTTTCTCATCTGGAGGATTCGGCAGAGGGTGGTACCAACTGGTGACAACGTGAAAAAGGTGGGGATCAATCTTGCCTCTTGTTATCACTATTGTAAGGCCAAGCAGGAAGAAATCATGTAGAATATCTTATTTGAAGGAGAATGGGACCAAAACGTGTGGAGGTCCTTTGGTTCCTTCACTGCTATCTCGGACTCTGGCCTTCATGAAACTTCATTTCTGAAAAGATGGTTCTACAAGGAGATGGACTCGGGACTGAAGAGATCGACACGATCGGTGATTCTGAGCGTGGGATGCTGGTGTTTATGGAATGTGAGGAACTAGGCTAGATATGAGGGGTCTGTCTCCACTGGTAGGTCCATTTTTATGTGAAAAATGAGTCTTTTGGTTGATTTGGTGATGCTCATAGGGAACTGGCAGGAGGCCCCATCTCTGATTCCTCTTCACCCCATCTCACCTCTGGCCATGCCTTCTACATCCCGTAAGCAGGGTCACTGGATTCGATGGATCCCACCAATTAACAGACTCAAACTGAATACCAATGGGTCCTGTATCTTGGGTGACACGCATGGAGGAGGGGTGGTGTGGTATGTCGGGGGAAGTGTCCTCGCTTTTACAGCTCATTATGAAAGTGGTACCTCGCTTCAGGTGGAGGCGAATGCAGCGCTTACTGGCCTCACTCTTTGTAATCAGGTGAATATGGAGATGAAACAAGTTGAAACTGACTCTATGATACTACATGACTCCTTTCATGGAAAAAGATCCATCCCATGGTTGGTTGCATATATCATCAGGAAATGTAAGGATCTACTCCATAGGAGAATCCAAGTCATGCACGCATGGAGGGAGGGAAACAAGGTTACGGATCACATAACTTTGATGGAAGAACATGGTTCCAATGTCACATGTCTCCCTAACATTACTTGTCTTAAACCTGAAGGGGTCAATTTGATTCTAGGGGATTCTCTAGGTCTTCACTACTTTAGGCCTCCCTAGGGTGGGGTGGGCTCGGCCCTGTGATTCCGCTGTTTCTTCTTGTTTCCTTGTATTTGATCTTAAATAATCTAATAATAATGATGATGGATGACTCAATAATAGGGGAAAATAGAGATATTTCTTCTAACTACATTAATTATTTTTATAGGTTTTTGTATTCCATTTACATACTGTTTTATAGATTTTTGGAATTCAAATTGAATTATACTGTAACTTCATCCTTAGAGATCTTAAAGACTTCAAAGATATTTTTAGAGAGGCTGGTGTTTATATATTTTTATAAAGCATGATAATGACTCCTCAAAAAACATTAGATTAACAATCATTGAAAAAACACACCTTCCAAGTGATCACAAATATAATTTCTAAGTGGAAATCATGAATAAAGATTCTAAGCTTAGTATTACAGGGGAGACAACCCATGTTTTTTCTTCAAAATTTTGATTTTTTTTCAATACCTCCCCTATCGATACCCTAGCTAGTCCCCATTCTTGCACTTGATCACTCATTCCATCAGTTTTAATTGAATATTGTTTTTCCCAACCTACTCTACCATAACCTCTCACCATCACCTACTCTAATTTTATTAAATTTTAGTGATTTAATCTAATGTTCACCTATTTTGTTTTTGAAGGTACCTCAATGGAGAGACCAAGTGTAACATGAAGTGTAAAGGAGAGAGATCTATAGGGATACACTAAGGAAGAAAATATTTAACTTTAAGAGGAGTAAATTTTTCAATCCTTTCATTATATTTGATTTTTTGATATATGTTTTAATTACTACATACCCCATAATAAGTTAACTTAAATTGTTTTTTTGTGAATCTTGGTTTAAAACCTGATTACTATTAAAAGTTACATGTGGAAGGATCTGTATTAATTGCTAGTTAAAATCAATCCTACTGATTTTATTTTGAGCATATTTTAAAATCAATGGGTTCCTTTCTTACTTAAATCTACATGTTGAAAACCATTTTGAAAACATTTTTGAAAAATTTCTTTGCACCTTAAAAATGAATTTAGACTAAAAACATTTCTTATTATTGTTTAAATAATTGATTAACATGTTAAAATACATGAGCTAAATGGATAAACTATTTTTATTTTTATTTTAAGAAAAATCACATGCTTTTAAAATATATTTTGGAAGTGCTGGATTGTGTGTAAATTTTTATTTTTGAAAATAATTACAACCAATTTAAACGATTTTCACTGTTGTTTTGGAAAATCTATTTGAAATAAAATATTTTAAATATTTCCTCCATCATGAAGTTCAACATTGTAGAAAATATTGAGTTTTAAGTGTGGGGTAGGGTTCTATTATGTTCAAAAATGTACTTCAATGTTGTACACATTATAAATCCCTAAAAAAATTCAAATTTGATTGTTTTTAATATTCAACTTTCACTTTTTATAGGTGATAATTTTTCTGATGTTCGAAGGATGGTTTTCCACTTAGAGGAGAATAATATTTATACTAATTCATAGGTTTAATTGGGTAGATCATTTTATTATCCTCCTGAAATAACTTTCTTTTGGTAAAATATTTGGAATATTTCTTATAATTTTTATTCAATTTGATATTTTTTATTCGAAATAAACTCATAAGATATGAATCCAAATGAGATATGAAATGAAAATCCTAATCGACATTTAACTCTTATTTCTTTATTATTTTACCATTGGATGATATATTTATTCCATAAAAAATAATTATTCAATCTTTCCGATTCAATATCATGAATACTTATTTTGAGCTCCCAATTGATGTGTCTTTCCACCCAAAGGTAAATAGAATTTTGGAACATTCAGTTGGATATAAATTGAAGTGTGTTTAATTTTTTTTTTAATTTTCAATTTCAATCTTTTTTTTCAAAACAAGAAACCAACATTGCACTAAGACCATTAAATTTTAAGTGGGAAATCACATTTATTATTTGAGAGGGTCCATGTGGGAAAATAATTTTGAAAATCAACTCTTTGTGATGTTTTGATTTTTCATTATTGAGATTTATTACTTTAAATAAATTTGTATAAATTATTTCTTAAGGTTATGAAATATCTCAAGTGTGGGGGAATATTATGTTCCCTTTATTAATAACACTTATTACACATATCTTGATGAATTAATTGATTTTTTTATGTTAAATGTACCCTAACTAAAGAAATTATTAATATTGGTTAATTTGGGGTGAAATTGTAATTCCTTGAAATTTTTGTGTGAAAATTATGTTTTTGGGGAATTAATGATTAAAAATTTCTTTGGGTTATTTTACATATATTTTAAAAACAATGTTCTTAAATTAATATAGAAAATTTTTAGTGATTTTAAATTATGATCTATTGATTAAATTCATGTTTCAGAGTTCCATTGGTTTTATTTAAAATATCTTAAGTTAGAAATAATTTTAAAATTCTATTGATTTAATTGTAATTTTCATGAATAAGTGATGTGGTTAAGAATAAATTAAAACTTGGCTCAATTAAGACCCCCACACAAAAAACTCAGCATTATCCCCAATAATGTATCTTAAAGTGGGAAGACTTTACAAATGATTTGGTTAAAAAAGATTTAATGATGTAGCATAGAAAAGATCGTATTAAGGGGTAGCATGAAATTTCAGGAAAATTTTTTCTATAAAATAATCAAAATAAAATAAATCATGCATAAAAGATCACTATTGTACACTTTTTAAAACAATTAATCATAGAAAATGGTTTTCTATAACTTTTCATGAATCAAGTTAGTTAAAGAGTGGATTTCAAAGAAATATTGAAACTGGAATGAAATTATAAAACTATTATGTTCCGAGGTAATTTAAAAAAAAAATAGAAGTGGAAAACTGATATTAAAAAGGTATAGTGTATAAACTATTCTCAATTAAACAAAACCATCATAAAATTAAAATTAAGGAATAAAAACAATTACTCCCCATTTTGAATAATCTTTGACCATTTTTGTATAAAAAATGTTTCCTCCCTCAAATCCATTGAGAAGAAAATACTCTAGTTGAAAATTTGAATCCCCTATAAGAAAAATAGAATACAATGAGTTTCATAATTTTTAATTAACCATTGTTTGAGTCTAGGGAGGTTTTATCTAGTTGACTCCAGTCATAGCTTGATCTTCATACCACGTGACCAATGATCCTACAACATGACCACTTTCCCCTAAAAATCATACATTCAACCATGATAACCAAATAAATCAACCTCAATGTATACTATGTTTAAATAATTGAGAGCATCACACAATATGGAGATACATTTATTCAAATAGTAAGAACAAAAAAACTTAAAAACCATGAGTTGTCTCCCATGAAGCGCTAATTTTAAAGTCCCCAGTCGGACTCAATCCCCTAAAACATCCAATCTATGGTCATTCAACTGGTATGAATTATTTATGGTTTTAAATTCACTATTTTATAATAATTCATCAATAATACCTCTCAGAAATTTACCCACATCAAAACCAAGAAACAAAATATTAGAATTATCTAAAACAACTGTAGGTATCATGTTGTCCAGTTCAACTTGTCCTCTGATAACCTCTCTCTCATCTATCATAAAGGGTAGAAAACAGTCCAATAATATAACCTATTTGATAAAAAACTCTCACTCAACTTCCCCCACACATAGAGGGCTGCAAAAAACTCAAAAAAAGTTAATCCAACAATAATCTGCTATAGATTCCAAAAACAAATCTTAAAAAAACTTATAAATTAAAGATAACTAAAGAATACCGTTTGAAAGATTTGAAGTCAACATAAAAAATATATTTTCCAATGTCCATATAAGTCTCAAATTATGTGAAAATTTCATATTCTACTTGAAAGTTATCATTAAAATCATCCAATTCAGTAGGTAAATAGATTCCTTGGAACTAAACTTGTTCACATTTCATATAATCATATTTTCCAATAGGACTTAAACTAGTACACTCCTAAGATTTTGGGGTTTTTATAAATTCAACCTCATATAATAAAATCTCATAAATAGGTTCAGATATCTTATGAAAAATGGTTTGTGGTATCAAATCCAAAATTAGCTCATGGAAGAAGACTTCCACTTCAAAAACTGATTGAGAGTGTGGAACAGTAGTTCGAGTAGTAACTTCAATGGGATGAGGAATTATAATATTTGTAACCTAAAGAATAAAATAACCACAATCATAAATAATCTTGATTTTTAATAACTCATTATCAACAACATCAATTGGGTTACAACTAACCTCATGTTTTAGATTTCTCAGAAACCAAAATCTCCTCCACATCATCCATAACCCGGAGGGTAAGTTTTCCTTTACACACATCAATGAAATCAACTCTAGTAGTAAGGAATGGTCTACCTAAAATTATTGTGAATTTTTTATCACACTCCATTTTAATAATAAGAAAATATGTGGAAAATGTGATATCTCATACTCTGACTAATAAGTCATCCATCCTTCCATAAGTATGAGTGAGTGATTTATCAACAAGTTGAAGACATATAGAAGTTGGTTAGAAATCCCTAAGGCCCATATTTTTTAACAAGGTGTAAAGAATAAAATTAACACTTGCTCCCAAATCACACAAACAATTCAGTTTACCACTTTATACTATTCATCATTGAATAATAAAACTACTAGGGTCCTTGAACTTAGGAAGAAACTTCCTCAAAAGAAAAACACTATACTCCTCCTTAAGATTGATCATATCCAATGTCATCTAATAATTTTTTTATCCAAAAACCACTTGGTGAATTTGACATATGATGGAATTTTATCCAAGGCTTCCAAAAATGTCATGTTGATGCTAAAAGATCTAATAATTTTTAGGAATCTCAAGTATTCATGTTCATCGTTATTTTTTACTCTTTTAAAAAAGTGAATGGGAGGAACATAATTTTTAAAACTGGTTGATTACTCTCCTCATCTTGAAATATAACCTTTTTATTACATGATTTAATCAATACCCACATAAATTTTATGTGTTCTTTGACCTTTTTAGTTGAAGATTCACCATTTTGTTCATGCTAGACCTTGCTTTCTAGATTCTCATATTAGTAATTTTTTAGAATCCCAACTTTAGATTCACATTTTCATCAATTTCTAATTCACTTGGTTGTTCCTTAACTTGTTCTTGAGTGTGAAGGCCAAATATAGAGGTATAAACCATGACATTCTCTCTTGGATTAAGAACTGTAGTGCTAGGAAACTTACCCTTGTCTCTACAACCTAAATCTATAGACATTTGGTCTATTTGAAATTCCATATTATGAGTCATAGTGTCTATATATTTCCTTAGTGAACCAATCTCACCCAACACCTTTTGCAACATACCCTTAAAAGCTACAAACTTATATTGAAGTGGTGTGTAAGAGTATCATATTACACAAGTAAAAATTAAGATGAATACATAAAAAAACAAAAACAAAAATTTGGTTGAGTGAAGTGAAGGATAAATGTTGAAAACATGGTGTGTGTGTGTGTGTGTGTAAATGAAATAGGATGAATGGAAATAGAGAAAAGGAAAATACATTAGAGAGAAAGAAAAACCAATTGATGAAGTTTGGTCCTTTAGACTACTTTGAACTTATTTAAAATATTATATGCTCCTACTCTAGTTAATAGAAATCATCCATTACATAGAATAAGAGGTGATGATTCATTAGGCTCACCTCAATGTACAACATTGATCAACAACCTTTCTTTTATTTTGATATATCGATCAAAACTCCATAATTAATTTGTTCATTATATAAAAGATAATCTTAAACTTTTGAAAATTTTAGTACTTTGATTAAAATTATAGAGTTTTATTAATCACTAACATCACATTTTGGTCCATTTATCTATTTAAAATTAATTCTCATAATAAAAAAAAGAATGATGAATGGAAATTGCACTGAAATTATTGAATCAACTTGAGAAAGATAGATTTAAGAAATATTTCAATTCATTAAAACCAAAATTCCATAAGAAATTTATCTAATCATGTTCATATTGGGAACAAAAAGATTATTAAATAGATTCAACATAGAAAAAATAAAGCAGATAGAGAAGAATAATAAAAGAATCTTCCCTTTCAAGGAGGCCTCCGTCCTCCCAGTTCCTTTGTTCTCTGCTCTCGAGCAAGTGCTCTAACTCTTGTTCCTTTATTTTCTCTCTGTTATGTGTTCTCCTGAAAAATGATTCTTGATCCTTCCTCAGATGTGGTGTCTTATAAATAATTTTACATTATTTTTTGGTTCTTTATTTAATTTTTTTCACAGACTCAACTCAATTTACACTTTATCACTGAACACATGTTATTAGTTATTGTACCTTTTTACCTATATATGACTTGAGAACCCCATTATAATAAACTTGAAAGTCCCATATTCATTATGTTAAAAATACTCCTAGAATCATTTTCAAATTTATTCATCATTATTTGGTCTCACCACCTCTACTTAACACATGAATTTTAAAGTAGTCACATGCCATTTCCAACTGTACATGCAAGGATCACTCGGACTTGGTCTTGCTCAAAATTGGTCAAGCTCAGACTCAGTCTCTCTCAAGTAATAATTTTGTTCTTCATCTCTATAAAATTCCTTTAAGATCTATAGTAGACCCATGAACATCTAAGAATTCTTGTATTCAAAAATAAAACCTCACACTTCACACTTAATGGTTCATATCTGATCCCTAATAGTATGTCCCAAGAATGGGTGATTCATCAGATTACAATGTCTCGGATCTTAAATTTAACCTTTCTTTGTAAATCTTGGTTAATAGTTCAAGATCAAATTATCTTAAATTGGTAGCTCAAATCCTCTTATTTAGACCAGTTTAGACGAATTCTATTATAAGCCTCATTCAAGATCAAATCAGAAAGGGTTCTGATGGCTCATCCTGGATCTGATCCATTTGCAAGTAATGAAATAAAAATTTCATCAATATATATATGCTTCCACCTCCCATATGTTAGGTACAAGCATAATATTCTTTAACAAACCTTAAAGGTTCAACTCAGTAGCATGATATCTCTAGTTCATTAATGGTGCAAGCATCGGGTTTGACCTGTTCAACGACAGAGATCGGTGTAATTATCATAGTAATCTTACCTGAATCTTAGTTTGATGGCTCCCAAAATATATGGTTCAACATATTAATCCATGATATTTTTCTTCCCAAAATTTCAATAAAATATTTTCTTCATTGGGATTCATCACTGATGATTTTATTTTCAAAATCATCAAATCGGCAACGATTTGATTATCTTCACATATTCCAATTATAGGTTTCATCAGTAAAGGATCTTTGTTTCTTCTATATTAGGCTCAAGGAATTGGTGTGGATTCATCCAATGTGAGTCATCTCCATCAACAAACTTTGGTGAAAATAGTGCTTTATATCCCTATGTCATCTTCTTTAGGTCATCATCAGATCATTTTTGGAATTTCAGATCTTACAGAACTAGAAATTTTCCAACCTTGTTAGATATATTTATCCATCCCAAATAAACACAACATGATTTTGTTACATCTTCATTGGATTTCAATTTCAAAAGAAATTTTCAGTTGAGGTCTAGTACAAAGTGCACTAACTTCTTGAAGAAGCTTCAGCGCGATTGCAGTTTCATTTTCACATTATCCTTTTAGGGTCGATCGATTGAATACTTCAAGTCGAATGATTTTCTCATATGGTTGAAGAAAAATCTGGTTTTAGGGAATTTTATGCTTCACAATCAATTGTTTGTGGGAATTTGGAAAAGCTATGGTTGATCATTTGGCTTACAGTCACTAGATGACTATGACATTTCAAGCCACCGCAGGCATGATCAATTCAATTTTGTCGTGCGGTCGATAGCTTATAGCCTTGCAGTCACTTGCCTTTGCTATTTTTTCATCACTTACTCATCAACTATAAATGAAAAATACATAGATTAAATAATATTAATAAAAAATTAAAAAAAACTAAAAAATATATAATTAAAATTAAAATTGACAACATCAATTAAAACATAAATTGAAAGTTAAATTAAATAATAGATTAAAAAAATTGAAATTAAAAACAAATAACTAAATTAAAAAAACATTAAATAAATAAATAATAATAATAATAATTAATAAAGTATTAAAATATGAGTTAATGTAATCAATTATTAAAATATTAAGGAAATTGGATTATAAATTTAATTATATAATTCCAAAATAATAAAATATTAAAAATAAAAGATTAAATAATTAAATGCGATTTAAATCTAATTAATAATTAATTTTTTAAAAAAAATTAAAGAAATCCAAAAATTAAATTAACAGAATACATAAATTCATTCATAACATCTAAAATTAATAATTTAAAAGAAACTTAAAAATTAAATAGCAAACCCAAAAAACAACACATTAAATAATTTAGACATAAAAAACATAGATTAAACACAAAATTCATTAATTTTACATTTAATTTAGAAATTATCCATAAAAAATAATCAGATACTTTAAAGAATATTTTAACATTATAAACATGATTAAACTACAAAATTAATGCGAACAATGATATGATTTAAAGGCCACATTAATAAGTTGACAAGAAACTTTATATGCGGTAATGAAAGTTTTATTGGAATTTTTTTTGATGTTATTTGGATGTTGGATTTTTAATTATTGAGTTTCATGTATTTTTATAGATAATATTTTTGAAACTAATTCTTCATTCATTTTTATTAAGTTCAAAAATTCATGGTTCAATTTTTTTTAAGTTTTAATCCTATTTGGAATTGATTTTATTTTAATGTACTTATAATGTTAAATTTTATTACCACAAATTCTGCTGGGTAATGGATTTTCAAGAAGCCCACATATGATATTTTCAAAAGCATCCCATAAGATATTCATTTCAAATCACACCATGCAATAGAATTTATATCCTACCCCTATATGACAATTTAAACTATTATCTACAAGAAATTTGTAATGTCCCCTTCATAAGAAAATTTTCACTTAGATTGATCATGAAATTTTAATTCATGTAAGAATTTTATGAGATGAGGTTTTATCTTGTAAGATAATTCTCAACATTGTGTATAATATTTTTGCATCTTTTAAGTCTTTTTCCAATGTGTAAGATAATATGAAACTTCATATATGATATTTTAAATCTAGACCCCGAGCACAAAAAGAAATGACATGGTTCCAATCCAGTTTGAAAAAGTTGATGAAATAAGTGATGATCATTAATTCTCAATTGATTTTAAGGGTGATTGAACTTTATCTACAAGCTTATGAACTCCAAGACCAAAGCTTATTATGACTGAATCATCTATAGATATGGATGAAACTAAACTCAAAATCTATTTTGACATCACCATGAATAGACCTGCTCATAAATGAGGATCTATGGACCCTGTTATAATCCTTATCACGGAATGAATCTTGGTGATGATGTTAAAGAAAAAATCAATCTGAGACTCATAGAAAATAATATAAGATAAAGCATGAAGAATTTGAAGATAGAGGAAAATTATTTACAACTCAAAACTACGTCACTCGAATCCGATCGATGAAGAAGATTTCATGCTCCCTCTAAGCTGGTGGTTTTTTTCATGGACTGGATGAGATTAACCATTTATTCTAAATGTTACCATAGAGAAAAATACTTAAGGAGTCGAGTTAGATGAAGATATTAAGAATCTACGATGACATTTTTGTTCACTGGTCTTTGATTACTTGCAGGTGTTCGATTGAAGAAGATGAAGAGACGCCAATCTCTACAATACTGAAATTGATCAATATAAGATAGGTGCATGCCTCGTGCTCAATAGAATGCCTCAATGGAGTTTGGTTTACACTTCCACTCATAATAGTAGTTCACAATCAAGCGTAAAGCCATGCGTTTGCACCAACACCTTGTTGTTTCTAACTGATGATGTTCAAATGATAACATCAAGATTGGACTAAGACAATGGAATCAAGAGGGGATGATTAATTGAAACCAAAGTAGGATTTCTAGGTTTGAGAAAGGAAGAAGATAGTGTCCAATCTCAAATCAGAATTATAATAACCTAAAAATTTCACCATGTATTTTCTTTTGATAAATATTTTTAATAGCTTATTTTACATACAACACTGAACTACAACATTAATAGACACATTAGATAAGAAAATTATATTAATAATAAAACCTATAGTATATAAAAAGATATTAATCAATTATAAATGAATACAAAATAGGATTAAGAACACATAAATCTTAAATAATTCATTTTTTCAATATAAGAAGTTTTTATTTAAATAATAAATCTTTAAATTATAGAATTTTAATTTTGTAAAATGAACTTAATTTTTGAATTTAGAATGTAAAAATTCTCTTAGGATGAATTTTTTTATGCTTTTATAAAATAATTATTTTTTATGTAAACATTGAAAAATATTTTTTTACCAAAACTATACCTTTTATGATTTTATATAAGTAAGACCTAAGAAGTTTATAAAAAAATTAATTGATAAAATAGGTATTTATGTAGTAAAATTAATTATTTTAAAATAATATATTAAATCTAGAAAACCCATGTTCAGCATTTTAGAACATAAGTAACATTTCATTCCAATTTAAAAACCATTTTTTATTTTTTATTTTAATTAAACATTTTAATGTGATAATCAGTTATAGATTTATTTAGAATCTACATAAATATATTTTTTATAATAAACCATTCTATATAATTAAATTTAAATAAATTTATAAATTTATTCCATACATAATTTGTAAGCTTTGAAACACACTTTTTCTAAAAAGGGTTTTTATGTGTTATGTGTGCTAATATTAAAATTAACTTTTCTAACCATTAGAAATTTTAGTTGATAAAATGAATTTAATATTTTATATTGAAATTTTCATATTATTTAATATGGTTAATTTCATTTTAGGCATAAAATTATGATTTTTAGGATTAAAGTTAATTACCACGATAATGATAAAAATGTTATTTTCGAAGAATTATTTTATTAACATTATGTAATTTTTATCTAATAAAATAAATTAATCCCTTATAAAAATGAATCTAATATATTTTTTAAACCCACATATAAATATTTTAATTCTCAATCAATTAGTAATTAATACTAAATAATATTAATAACACTTAATGGTAAAAACAACAATTTTTTGCAAAATAATTTTTTATATATTGAATGCTTTAATTTTAAAGTTAGTTTTATCTAATTTAGAAATTGAATTAAATTATACAGAGCCTAAATTTAGGTTAATAATATGAAAATTTGTAAATAATGGTTACATTATATGTTTAATAAAATATATATCACTTAGTTAAAAACTAGTTACTTAGGTTAAAATGAAAATTGTAAAATATAGAAAACCTAATGGTAAATGACTTGAAATTTTTTTAAAACATGTTTTAAAATGAGTGGTATTGGATTTATTGATCCTATAACAACTCAAATCCATTATTTATCATTTTTTGAACCATTTACCCCTGAATAGTGTCATTCCATTATTGAAGAATAATGGGTGTTCACAAAAGTTCATTTTTCTTCACTTATAAAAGGGAATCACTTCCACCATCTCAAGTTAAAAATATCTTTGAAACCATATCTAATTTTCCTCTCCTATAATTTCATTGTACTACCTAAATCCCATGGTTACCATAAGTTATCCTAATCCCTTCATTTCCAAGGAGACTTTTAGGATAATGTTCAAGCTCCCAAAATGATTATTAATTAATCCTTAACATTTTATTCTTATTTTTTCTCTCAAAAAATATCCAAATATTAGTAATATAATGAAATCAATATAATTATTATACTGAATTTTTATTATATTAATGAAACAACCATTAATTATTCATTCCAATTCACTTAGAAAAACCAAAGAACATCAATTGTGCGTTTGTGTGGGATACCGCCTCCCTGAAATGATGTTTTATATTTTTAATAAACACCTTTAATAGATGGAAAAAAGGATGGATTTATGGAATAAATCTTCTGAAAATTTAAAAATTTTAATTATAAAATTATAATTTATCATTTACCTCCATTATATACTATTTGTTGAGAAATGAAATTCTTAATTGTGTGTACAGTGGACTACCGCCTCCACAAACGATGAATTTCATTTGTCATCACCACCCTATATAGATGGTTCTAAGAATGAATTTAATGATGGTAAATGGTATTTATGACATGATTAGGCTTCTTTAAAATTTAAATTATCATTATATAAAAACATTTCCTGACTAAAAAAATCATTATAACACACTCTCATTTGGGTTGGTTTTTACCACCTATGTGAATGATATTATAATGACTAAACCATGAATGATTAAGGAATATTATATAATAGTAATTAAATTTAACAATATTTTATTTTATATGTTTTAATGATTATATAAAGTTTTTATTAATATTTAATATATTTATTAATATATCACCTTTCAATTGTTAAACATATTGGAACTAGACTATCATAACATTATTTTTCACGAACCATATCCATGTAATTCACCTAATGAAATTAAATTAATGTAATAATTAAAAAATTATTATTATATATTTAATAATTTTGAAATGATGAAATTTTGTAGAATAATGAAAAATTACATTACTATTATGAAACAAGTACGAATAAATCAAGATTTATCACAGCTGATATTGAAAATAGATAATTACTAACTAATAACATATAGATAATAATTATAATATAAATTTATAAAAGGTTATAGATATGAATAAGGTTATCTAATAAGTGAATAAGATAGTTATATTTATTATATAGGAGGTTAGAGCACATCCGAGTAAGTGGGAATACACGGTAAGGGGTTCTTTAACTCAAATTTAATTTCTTAAGAAATATTTCTTATTATGAAACATGACATCTTTGATATGTTGTGATTACTACCTAATGAATTTGTTTTTATATATTCATGATATTAATGGGGTTTTAATATAATTATCATGTTATTTATTTAAATGGATTTTGATTCAAAGGATAATTAGGTAGTAAGGGTCTTTGTTAACTAAACTCTCTCCGTAGAATTAAAATTCTTCTTCAAGAATTTTTTTTCTTACATGATTGGTTTCTTCCACCCTAATATTTTATTTCATTTCAATTTCTCTTTATAAATATGGAAAATTTACTTTTGATTCAAATCTTCCTCCTTGATTAATTTCTTACAAAAAATGTGTATCATTATTGAGAATAATTCACATCCTCTTTAGTAGAGGTTTCCATACCTCATCCACACTTCCCTTTCTCACCAATGTTGTGATTTTTTTAGAAAACTAATTATGTGTTATCACATGTGACCATTATATTTCCCTTATCCTATTTTAAAAAATAATTTTTGTTACTCCTTTTAAAATGTGGGGTTTCATCCATGGTATTTCAAAATATTAAAATGGTTTTTCATCCTTTAAAAATAAAACCTTTTGCCTTCTACTCCACATTTCTATGTTATAACATTTATTTATTTTTCAATGCACCATTACTGAATATTAATTAAATATTTTCTAATGTTTTCACATCTCCTTTTTTAAAACTCTATCCTTTTCAAGGTTGTTAAAGAGTGTAATTTTGGTTTAGATATTCTTATAAGGTTGTGTATTAGTATAATTATGGTTTATGTATGCTCAAAAGTTTGTTCATGAGTATAATTCTAGTTTATCCTTGCTCACATGGTTGTGAATGAGTATAATTGCGGTTTAGCTATGATCACAAGGCTGTACATGAGTATAATTCTATTTTAGTTATGCTCACAAGGTTGTGCATGAGTATAATTTAATTTTAGCTATGATCACATGGTTATGCATGAGTATAATTGCGGTTTAGCTATGCTCATAAGGTTTTTCATGGGTATAATTATGATTAATATATGATCACAAGATTTTGTGTGGAAATTTTTATATTTTTATTTCCTTATAATTTAATTATTTATTGTACTTATGCCATATTTCTATGGAATATTCCCATTATTATGCTTCATGTTTCATGTTTATTATATTATGCTCTTGTTCCATGTTACATGTTTGTTAATTTTAGATTATATATCCTTTTATCATGGATTATAGATAACTCTTATTATTTCATGTTCTTTTAATAAGATATTTATCACCTACATAGGGTTTCTTATATACCTATGAACATACCCTTGATGACATGTTGATGATTTTTTCCCTTAATAATCATTTGAGATGTAAAGACCTGAAATTTCCTTGTATTTTTTTAAATAAATGGGAATTTTACGAGTCTGCGAAAATTGACAGCGTGTGAATCTGAGGCCCAGAGTGCCCAGAATGAATTTCTGAAGTTTTTTTTGGGTACGTACAGTAAACATGCGAGCAGGTTTTTCTAACTTTTGAACCGGTGCTCGGAATTGAAATATGAGGGCACCTTTGAACTCACAGCGCCAGTGTTCGCTTAAGAAGACTTTCACCTCGACGACAGTTGGTCGAGGGTGAAAGTTATTTTTTGGGTTTTTCATGGAAATAATAAAATAAAATAAACACACATTTTATTTTATTTTGTTGTAACCAACCTCCTTGTGGAAGTTGGTGGTGGGGACCACCAGACCTTAACCTCCCATGAGAGGTTATGGTCTTGGGGACCACCCGAGCCTAACCTCCCATGAGAGGTTATGGTGGTGGGGACCACCCAGGATTAAACCCCATTGAAACCCCCCTTTAATTGGGAGAAAACCTCAACTCCCACAATAAATAAGGGAGATCCTCTTCAACTCCTCCTAAATTAATTGTGCCAATTAATCTTGTCAACCCTTAACTTTAATTAATTGAGCCAAAACATCAATTAATTAATTAAACTATTTGAATTTATGCCAAAAAACATAATAGAACTCATAATCTATTATTTTGGGCTAAAAATTCTTTTTGGTGGAATTGGGGAGAGGAGGAACTTGGGAGAAATCTCTCCAACGAAGAATGCTCTGCCAACGAAGAATGCTCTGCCAACGAAGAACGCCGACCTCCTTCGACCTTCTTCCTCGGGACTCCTTCCGACGTGGGACGTCCTCATATTCAACGAATTGACGATTGTACTACCTCCTTGCGTCAACGTCAACAAGGAAATGAGGAAGGGGTTTATTCCTAAATGTTTATCACTTTCCATGTACTCCCTTATTTTCTTGTGCGGGTTGGGAACAAACATTGAGGAAGATTATGGTTTCACGTTCAGGCTTCGTTCTTCGTGAACCACTTGCTACCACTCTAAACGCGGAGGGCGCGGGCCAAACAAACACGGCTTGACCCCTCCGTCGTTCTTCTTTGGTGTATTCTTCGAAATGGAGGAAGGCGACAAAGACGACTTAGGAAACGGCGCCACCCCGGCTGACCCGCGACCTCGTCGCACCACCCCGGCCGACCCGCAGCCTCACCGCGCCGCCGTCCGAGCCGAGTCGCGCCGTCGTCCGCCGAGTCGCACCACCATCTGCCGAGTTGTGCTACCGTCCGAGCAAAGCCACGCCACCGCTGAGCCGAGTTGCGCTACTGAGCTGAGCCACTCTGCCCTCCTGACCAAACCGCCGTCGAACCGCAGCCGGTCCACCGACCCACGGCTGGTCCGCGCCCTCGTGGTCGGTCCGCGCCCTCACGGCCCTCGCGGGCTGGGCTGGACCCAACGGGCTGGGCCGCACTATGGGCCAGGTCGACCCTTACCGGGATGGACCAGGCCAGGTTGGGTCGGGTCAGTCCGACCAGGTCGGACCAAACCTGGGCCCACTACGTCCCATTAACGCTCCTTCGGCCATATCTTTGGCACCGAACGTCTGTTTGATGAACCATCAGTGGCACTGGAAATCTTGGAGCGAGATGGTCCCTTTGAGTGATACCCCACTGTGTTTTGGTTTGAGATGGGGAACAGTCCGGTTGGATCGAGCATGAATCTAACCGGGCTCCCAGGACTAAAAGGCTAATAACTCACAGACCGGGCGTCCAATTGACGCACCGTCTATTGCGTTGAGACCCCTATGACGTGGCAGACCTTTGAGATACTTCTTCATGGGACTTCATGATAGTTGTAGAATTTATCAGTAGCTCGTAGAGCGGATCCTCCTGGAGACGAGCGAGCATAGTGCGGAGACCTAGTAGCTGGCTGAGACCTGACGACTGCTGACCGATTCGACTCGGAGTGACTCAACTAGCCTAGTGGGGAGCGCCTTGGTGTCGCGGAAGACCCACAGTGGGGAGAGCCTTGGTGTCGCAGCAGACCCATGGTACTCGACAGGAGGAGTACCTCAGCAGGCTACGAGGGGCAGTGCCTTGGTGACGTGGCAGACCCACGGTGGGGAGCACCTTGGTGACACAGCAGACCCACGGTACTCGACAGGAGGAGTACCTCAGCAGTCCAAGGTTAGTGGGAAGCACCTTTGTGTCGCAGAAGGCCCACTATACTCGATAGAGGAGGAGTTCTCCAGTAGCTAAGGTTTCAACAATGTGACTCAGGATGTTACTTGATACTACCCCTAGAATAAATCCTGGTTTGAGATGAGTCAGTTTTTTTGTGTTTTCCTCATGATTGAGATGGATTACTTGATAACTTAGGTATATGTATGGGCATATACCTAAGTAGGGTTATCTGTTGATTTCATACATTTTTTTTATCCTTGGTGGATTTTAGTGAGATCTTGAGGGTCTCGGGGTCCCTACTGAGTATCGTTATACTCACCCCTGCACGGGCTATGCTCGCACCATGTTGTGTTGGATGCAGATGATGGACATCACTGAATGAGGCTGAGAGTACCAGGACCGGACGGTGCTCAGAGGTGTACCATTCGGCGTGTTGATACATGGAGGAGACAGACGGACGTGGAGTGCTGAGGAGGTGATTTGTACCTACCCTTCAGGTAGGAACCTGGAGGACGACCCAATAGCTGTATTTCTATTTCTTCATTTGTATTGCATTTCAGTTGTACTTGTACTTTCCAGATGGGCTTGTATTCTGGCCCCTTTTTACTTATTGTACTCACTTGTTTACTATACAGTTGACTTGCGTTCATACCTTTCTGTGTGTTTGGTTGCATGTGTTTACAGGTTATAAAGGCAATGTCTTCCCAGTTTTAGGGAATACACATTTGGTGCTAGTCTCCAGCCCCTAGCCTATGAAAGGCGGGCTTGGGGTAGTCACGGCACAGGCCCCAGGGGACGGGTCATGACAAATTGGTATCAAAGCAATCAATTCTACTGTAGAACATATGACTCTGATCTTTTCTGTGAAGCAATAGTGTTAAGTGTAGTGTGTGCAGTTTTCAGTTTAGGGAGTCCAGTGTTGGTGCGGCAGCCGACGTATCCATACACCAGGACCCTGACTTTTGATTTCTGACTCAGTACATGAAAACACTGATTGCGTGTGTGTTTTCAAAAGTTTTTTTTAAGTCAGCTCACGAAGTATAACTTTTTGACTGTAGCACACCTATTTTTTTCAGGATTCCTCCACACAGACAGCCAATTATAGTTCCGAGAGTTGTACGCACTGATATCCCATCGAGCGACGAGGCCTCGGTGCAGGGCCCTTTTCCAGCAGTACCACTCCCCGTTGGGCCACTGATTCCACCAGCCCCAGTAGCAGACGGTTCATGCCGCTTAAGCGCGTTGCACAAGTTCCAGTGCCCGAGGCCACCTAGGTTTAGGGGAGAGACGGACCCGCATGCAGCTGAGGATTTTCTGGAGGCTGTGGTGAGAGTTTTCCAACTGGTAGGGGCACCAGCTGATTTCATGGTGATTCTTGCCGCCAACCTTCTACAGGCAGCATCAGGAAGATGGTGGAGCTTGATGCTCCAAGTTCACGATGAGATGACACTTTTCTGGGCAAACTTTGAATGCCTGTTTCAGGCAGAGTTAGTCCCAGCGACTCTTCGCGGAGTGCGCATACAAGAGCTTTTTCATCTTCAGTAGGGTAGCATGACTGTAGCTCAGTACTCCGCGAGGTTCATTGATCTCTCGTGCTACTCTAAGGATATGGTGTGATACCCATTCTTCAATGCCCGGACCTTCAAGCAGGGGATCAGGAGAGAGATTAGGGCTTCAATGATCTCACTCAGCATCCTGACATAGGCGGGGGTGTTAGAGAGATCCCTCTTAGTGGAGAGTTTTCTTACTAAGCAGTCACCAGCAGTGAGACCCACCACCAGTCGTCACGTAGCAGAGTCTTCTATAGCTGGAAGCATACAGACGTCACAAAGATCCAAGAGGACCAGACATATAGGTGGACGACCGCAGGATTCAGATTCATTTGTGCAGGGCACCCGAGGCAGAGACATACATGCCAGGAGCAGGCAATGTTTCACATGCGGCGGGCATGGTCACATAGCTCGTGACTGTCCGACCCATCGTACGGATGATCAGCAGACGGTTGAGGGACCACCCAGGCAGAGACAGAGGTTTGATCGAGGTGGTTCGTAGGGAGCAGGACGACATGGCAGAGGATCTTGTCGTGCAGCTGGCGGTGGGAGACGATTCGAGATATTACCACCCCACCACCACGAGGTCCACCCTGACCACAGGGAGCAGGTGGACAGGGAAGAGCTTAGCTCCAGGAAGCTGAGGCTTACTATCATGGCGCTCTGGAGATGATTCAAGGTACGATATGTGTCTACTCCACCATAGCTAGAGTACTTATAGAAACAGGTTCTAGTCATTATTTTATTTTCATTGACCTCATTCGAAGCTCGTAGATTCCGACGGAGCCGTTGGATCGATCCTTATAGCTAGAGACTCCTACGGAAGCAGATTCTATGATTATGCACTGGTTCCAGTAGTGCGAGCTTACTCTAGGAGGTGAGAACTTCGGCTGAGATCTCTTAGTAGTGGCATCGAGGCCTTACGACATCATCTTGGGTATAGAGTGGTTATCTATAGTTCATGCTTAGATTGACTGTATTAGGTGAAAAGTGCGGTGTGTCCGCACGGATGGGACCAGGTTTACCTTCACTGGCGAGAAGAGAGCCTTTGAAGCATAGGATGGACTTACCCAGAGGAGAGTGCAACCGATCAGTCATCAGTTGGCTAGCCTTACCCTCGAAGCTGTTGATGTGGAGAGTCCGAGCTATCCTGTAATGGTGGACCAGTATGCGGATGTCTTCCCTGATGATGTTTTGGGTCTACCTCCTCGCAGAGAGGTGGACTTTTACATTGAATTGTACCCCGGGACGACACTGATATCTGCACCAGTGTATTGGATGGCTCCCACGGAGCTTCGTGAGCTGCGGGTATAGCTAGAGGACTTGCAGGGGAAGGATTCATCCGACCTAGTGTTTCAACTTGGGAAGCTCCGATTTTGTTCGCCAAGAAGTCGGATGAGAGCTTGAGACTTTGTGTTGACTATCGATGCCGGAACCAGGTGAACTTGAAGAACAAGTACTCACTCCGGAGGATTGATGACCTTTTTGATCAGCTGAAGGGAGCACAGTGGTTCTCATAGATAGACCTCAGAGCAGGTTATCACCATCTCAGAGTTCGAGACGTGGATGTGCAGAAGACAACCTTCATATGTCAGTACGGCCACTACGAGTTCTTGGTTATGCCATTCGGCGTAACCAACGCTCCAGTAGTGTTCATGGGACTCATGAACATGATCTTTCAGCCATACCTTGATCGATTTTCCGTAGTCTTCATTGAAGACATTATGATCTACTTGACTACTGAGGAGGAGCATGCATATCATTTGCAAGTAGTACTAGACACACTTCGAGAGCACCGACTTTATGGTAAGCTCTCAAAGTGCCAGTTCTGGATTCGAGAGTTTTACTTTCTAGGACATGTCATATCGGAGGCTGGAGATGCAGTGGATCCAATGAAGATTGAGGAGATACTTTCTTGGGAGCCACCCAAGAGTGTGACAGAGGTACGGAGTTTCCTAGGTTTGGCTGGATATTACTGGAAGTTTGTGCCAGATTTCTCCATATTTGCAGCACCACTGAAACGCACGGCCGATTGTCGCCTATCGACCGGTCAAAATTCCGGTGCTCTTCTAATGTGTATAGCAGCACTCGGGTCGAATCCTCAGCGATGATACTTTGTAATAGTCATTTGTTTTTAGTTGATTGTATTGTGATTAGGGGGGTTTGTTTGCAGAGCTTAATTGAAATGATTTATGGATGATGTTTGATTTACCAAATTGATAAATATTGGGGTGAGTTCATCATTAGGAAGTTAAGCATGTGATATCCTTGAGCCTTACTTTTTATTGCATTAAATTAACACCCATGTCATAAGTTGACGTTGATTGGAATTCCTAAGTGTGAAGGCTTTAATCCAATCTATAACTTAACTTAGGGTTCTAATCTCAATCAAAACTTATTTATGGTAGTGTATTTATGGTTCCAATAATCCATGGAAACCACTCTTTAAACAAAACATATCATTAATCCATGACATATTAAGTTTAACATACACAATATTAATTTAAAGAATACTCATCGAGCAAAACTCTCAATCACTTAACATCCCCGAATTATAACTCACCCCAATATGAGATTTACTCAGCCATTTGGATGATTAATATTCTGGTTAAAATAATTATGATGATAAATTAAGAATAGAATAAAAAGAAAGGGATTAGAAAAGAGTGGTACGTTGACACACACGCACGAACGATGATGATAATTAAAAACGGATTTTCGATTGAATGAGGAAGCAAAAGAAGGGAAGGGGATTCAACTGAATTTAAACTATTTTAGGAACATAAATATTAAACTACAGAAGGTGGATGAGAATAAGAGATATTGAATAAGTAACTTGCATTAAAACAGAATTACAAAGAAAGAGAATTACAAGATTACAAAAATGAAGAACACAAAAGTAAGTGAAAACAAAGAGAGGAGGAAAGGTCTCTCAAGTGAAAACTTGAGTATGGAAGGTCCTCCCAAGCCTTTGGAAAGTCTTTGGTCGTGCCAATATGATATCCTCTCTTCTGAAATGCCAACCCCTCTCAAGTAGAGAAGGAGAGAGTATTTATAGCCCACGGAGTGGACTGTTTGCATTCCCAATATGTCCCTCCACTTGAATCGCCAATTTGGCAATTCAGACAGCCGAATATTCAAATATCTCCTTCTTCAAAGTTGTAGACAATAATGTTGGCCGACTACGCTCAAAATATGGTGGTATTTGGACAAGTGGAGCCAAAGTTATGGCGGTTTTATTAAACAAAGGTAAACTGTCCATTTCTATCCATGCTTTTTCGATGGCCAAAATGTGAATGGATTTTTGAACAGGAAGATGCCTTCAAATCCGAATGACTTCTTCAACAAAGTCGGCCGCATATATCTCCTCTTTCACACTGAAAAATATCAGCTCTCTTGGATGCTTACATCAGGAGATATGTCATGAATACTATACTGATTTTAATTCTCGGCCAGAATGGTGGGCTGGACTTCAAAGATTTATTTGGGCCCCTTGTACTTGGATTTGGGCCTTGAAATTTTTATACAAGATGAAATGTAGTGTCCCCCGAATTATGGTGGAGAGTTAATGTTTTTTGGACTTCTGTATTGAGTCCAGTAAATCAATCTTTAAGTCTGGTCCAGTTTGTTCACAGATTCTTTGGTCTTGTTTGTGAGGACCATATGACCCTTCAAATGGAAGAATTGGATCATGGTTACTTCTAATGAAATGTTTTATATTTAAAGGAGAATCCTACAAAACAAGAACCACACAATTTGGATCAGTATAGTGATATTTATAATTAAAACATTAAACTGACTCAATTTGACTACTTCTAAAAATGCTCAAATATTATACTTAATATTAAAACATTAATATTTCACACAAATTATGCACATTTCATATAAAATAAGTAAAGGGGGAATATAATAAGTCATGAAAATATTAATAACATCAACTCCCCCACACTTATATTTGCGCGTGTCCTCATGTGCAACAAATATAAAAACAAGACAAAATCTTTTTCACTCACCAACAAATATTAAAATTTCGTTTTCTCCAATCAGGGGAGGTTTAGACTATTTCACTCATCCATATTGAATTCCATCACAAATTTGGTTCACAATAATGCATCAGAAACAATTCATTTTTTCATGTTCAAGGTTTGAATTGGAAAATGTAGGCACTCAAAACTTACTCCTCTCAAGATGATAAAAATGTATTTTAGGAGGTTCACTCATTCACCAACAAAAAGTGAAAATCAAGAGTTTATAAGAGCTCTCAGCTTCCATTCCCAAATCTAATGTGTACAAGAATCAAGAGGTCTTTTAAGGGGTTTTTCAGTGGCTATGGGACGGTAGGTATATAATGTCCAAAGGAAAAGAGGGGTTAAAAACACCAACATGGAAAAATCAATGCACATTTTTTTTTTGAAATTTGATTTGAAAGGAAATAGAAACACATATTTACAAGGGCATGAATGTGTGATGAATGAAAAGTGAGGGAGATAGAAAATGGAGTAGGGTGAGATGATGGAATATGTACAACATGGAAGACTTCCAATAATGACACAATACAAGATGATTCAAGTGTTCTTTTTTTTTCTCTTTTTGCACTTTTTTTTCGAAAGTTGTGCTTGAAACAAGTCTCACAGTCATCTCCCAACCCATGTTTGATCTTCTCATGGAAATAATTTTAGTAGTTATAACACGATCAAAGGTTGATGATGAATGATTTTTGACCCACCCAAGACACAACCCATTCCTTTTTTTCATTTTTTTTAATATAATTTTTTTTCATTTTTTTTTTGAACACTTTTCAATGAATTTTGTACAAATGAAAATTACACATATACACCCCAAAGATCACAGAATTACAACCTCTCCCCCACACTGGAATGGATGCTTTCCCTCAAGCATATGATGACACATTGGAAATCAATGAAAGTACGCCCAAAAATGAAGTCCATTCCCCCCCCCCCCACACACATAAATTTCAATAAATTGTACAATGAAAATCCATGAAGATGTTGGGTGGGACAAGGTATTAGGCTTGTAATGTGGCTATCAAAAGAAAGGTTTTCATAGGCTCAAAGGGGCTTTTAAAAGTAGGATCAATGTAAGGGTAACGGGAGGCTATTTGGCTATTCTGATTCTCATGTGGCTTAGAAAATGCCTCTATCATATTAATGCACACAAAAGATGGAAATTCAGCTCGAAGGTCCACAAACTCAAGACTCACAATCAGTGGTAAAGACACACAATGAAAAAGATGGCCATTGATGACCTTGGCATGAAGGCTAATTTTATTCCTCACGGTAGGGGAGAATCATTTTCCACCAAAAATTGTTCATTCAAAATGTTTGTTATTGACACAAAATTGTTTACCCAAGTTTGAGATAAAAATTCAATATATTTGAGTTTAAAACAAGCCTTTTGACTCCCCAAAATGGTTGGACAGAATTTCAATATTGGATGATGAGTAATTATTACACCCCTTTTGTTTTGTTAATTTTCATTTTTTTATTTTTTTATTTTTAATGACACATCCACACAAAAGAGAAAATAGAAAAAAAGTTGTGGAAGAATGTTGTAAAAAAATGAGAGGGAGAGAGGAAGAAGAAGAAATAGAGAGAAGAAGAGAGGGAAGAGAGATTGAGGAGAGAGAGAGTTAAAGGGAAAGAGGTGCCCCCTGGTTTGGATTTGGCGGGTCTCCATCCAGTGGTGGTTCTATTGAAGTGGTTGGGGTTTCGATGGAAGTCGACATGGTTCCTGGATTGTGAGACCTCTCATGGTGATGCTTTAACCGGTGTCCATTTACCGTGAATGTTCTTTTTGAAGAAGGGTCTTGGACTTGCACTGCACCAAATGGGTAAACGTTAGTAATAACAAAAGGACCTTCCCAACGAGAATTAAGCTTACCTGGGTGAAGTCGAAATCGAGAATTGAAGAGCATTACCTTTTCACCTTTATGAAATACCTTTCGAAGAATGTTCTTGTCATGGAGTGACTTTGCCTTTTCTTTGTAGAGAATGGAGTTCTCATACGAATCGAGTCGAAGCTCCTCCAATTCAGTCAACAGCAACAATCTTTCTTCACCAGATTTTTCACAATCAAAATTACAAGTTTTGACAGCCCAAAATGACTTATGTTGGATTTCAACCGGTAAATGACAGGCTTTACCAAAAACTAGCCTAAATGGAGACATCCCAATGGGTGTCTTATAGGCTGTTCGATAGGCCCAAAGTGCTTCACCAAGTCTATCGGGCCAGTCTTTTCTTGTGGGCTTAACAATTCTTTCAAGCACTCTTTTCACTTCTCTATTAGAAAGTTCAGCCATTCCATTTGTTTGAGGGTGATATGCAGTGGATGTTTTATGTACAACCCCATTCTTTTTCAAAAGTGACTCCATGGTTCTATTACAGAAATGAGTTCCTAAGTCACTTATCAAAGCACGTGGTGTTCCGAATCGATGGAAGATATGGGTTTTGAGGAACTCACTCACAGTTTGATCATCATCTTTCCTAGTGGGTTTGGCCTCGACCCACCTAGAAACATAGTCAACAGTAAGGAGAATGTAGGATAATCCATTGGAAGGGGGAAAAGGTCCCATGAAATCGATGCCCTAAACATCGAAAAGCTCACAGAAGATTAATGGCTTTTGAGGCATTTCGTTTCTTTTGGAAATTGTGCCAAACTTTTGGCAAGTGGGACATGATTGACAGAACTCGTGTGAGTCCTTGAAGAGTGAAGGCCAAAAGAATCCAGAATCTAGAACCTTTCGAGAAGTCCTTTGTGGTCCAAAGTGGCCACCTCCAGGCATTGAGTGGCAGAATTCCAAGATGGAGGATTGTTCAGTTTCATCAACACATCTCCTAATTACCATGTCAGCCCCAGTTTTCCAAAGTTTATTATCTTCCCAAAAATAATGCTTTGAATCACTTTTCATCTTTTCTTTTTGTTCTTTTGAAAAATATTCAGGGAAAACACCAGAAACCAAGTAATTGACAATTGGGGCATACCATGGTAACTTTGGAGTGAGAGATGAGAGGTGTTCAGTTGGAAATTCAGGATCAATTATTTCAGAATGAGAAGAATTAGAAATTCTACTCAGGTGGTCAGCCACAGGGTTTTCTTTTCCAGGTTTATCTTTTATCACAAGGTCAAACTCTTGGAGCATTAAAATCCATCTTATTAGCCTTGGTTTGGAATCACTTTTCTTAAGTAAGAACTTTAATGCTGAGTGGTCTGTGAAGATGATGATTTTGGCACCTAAGAGATAGGGCCGGAATTTATCCAAGGCAAAAACCACAGCTAAAAGTTCTTTTTCAGTCACAGTGTAGTGTGATTGAGTTTCATCCAATGTTTTTGAGGCATAAAAGATGACATGAGGAATTTTTTCTCTTCTTTGACCAAGAACAGCCCCAATGGCCCTATCAGAAGCATCACACATCAATTCAAATGGTAAGGACCAATCTGGGGGTTGGATTATTGGAGCAGATGTGAGAGCGGATTTGAGTTCAATGAAGGCTCTCTTGCAAGCCTCATCAAAATTGAATGTGACATCATTTTGAAGTAAACGAGTGAGTGGGAGGGAAATCTTGTTGAAGTTCTGAATGAATCGCCGATAGAAATCAGCATGACCAAGGAAGGACCGAATGTCTCGAACTGATTTGGGTTCAGGAAGTGATTGGATCACCTCAATTTTGGCTGGATCAACTTGGATACCCTCTTGAGAAATTATGTGACCTAGAACAATCCCATTTGAAACCATGAAGTGACATTTTTCAAAATTCAGCACAAGGTTGCACTTGACACACTTTTGAAGGACCAAAGAGAGTGAATGTAAGCAAGATTCAAATGACTCTCCATAAATGGTAAAGTCATCCATGAAGACCTCCATGAAATTCTCAATGAATTCAGAAAAGATACTCATCATACACCGCTGGAATGTTGCAGGAGCATTACAAAGGCCAAAAGGCATTCGCCTATAGGCATAGGTTCCAAAGGGGCAAGTGAATGTGGTCTTTTCTTGGTCTTAAGGTGCGATTGGAATTTGGAAGTATCCGGTGTAACCATCAAGAAAGCAATAGTGTGACTTTCCGGCCAATCTCTCAAGCATTTGGTCAAGGAAAGGAAGTGGGTAGTGATCTTTTCGTGTTTCAGCATTCAATTTGCGATAATCGATGCACACACGCCATTTGTTTTTCACTCGAGTTGTGACCACTTCTCCATGTTCATTTGTGACAACTGTTATCCCGCCCTTCTTAGGAACGACTTGAATTGGACTAACCCATTCACTATCAGAAATTGGGTATATAATACCAGCTTGAAGAAGCTTGGTAATCTCTTCCCTAACTACCTCAAGTATGAGTGGATTGAGTCTTCTTTGAGGTTGCCTAATTGGTTTGGATGATTCCTCTAGATGGATGTGATGCATGCAAAGGGCAGGGTTGATTCCTGGAATATCCTCTAGGGTCCAACCTAAGGCATTTTTGTTTTCCTCTAACACTTGAACAAGTTGGGACTCCTCAGTTTCAGAAAGTGAAGCAGAGATAATGACAGGGTAGGAGGGATCATGGAAAAGGAATGCGTACTTGAGATGTGAAGGAAGTGGTTTTAGATCAGTTTCAGCCTTGATTTGAGAGCTAGACAAGTTAGGAGCAGGAGAAGGGATTCCAGATGGGTTTGGATCATTTTCCTCAACACTGTCCAAGGTGGAGCAGTAGAGATCAGAGTTGATGTGGGATTCAAGAGAGTTTTCAAGTTCCTCTAGATTGATGGAGTCTATGAATGAGAGGTCCACATCAACTTCACCATTTATGACTTTGTTAATCATGGTGCAGATTTCACAAGATCCTTTATCATTAGAACATGAAGAACATGGTGGATTGGGGTTCGATTGAATCTTAGAAGTGTCCTCAAAAGCATGGATTGAGAATGCAGAGTGATCCTCAGATGGGTATCGCATGGCTTGGAAAATGTTGAACTTGACCAGTTGGTCACCGAATTCCATGGATAAGATGCCTGAGTGGACATCAATCTTGGTTCTCGCAGTCATGAGGAATGGTCTTCCTAGAATTAGGGGAGATCGAGAAGAGGTCGTCTCACCTTCCATGTCAAGGACATAGAAATCAGCTGGGAAGATAAGATCATTGACCCGAACAAGAACATCCTCAATTATCCCCTCAGGACTGGCAGTGCTTCGATTGGCTAATTGAATGACAATACCCGTTGGGTGCAAGGGACCTAGACCAAGGTTGGAGAATATGGATTTGGGCATTACATTAATTGAGGCTCCTAGGTCTATGAGTGCATCATCAAAGTTGGAACTTCCAATTTGACATGGAACCGTGAAGGTCCCTGGATCTTTGCACTTCATGGGAATGGACTGTTGGGTTGAAACATTTTCAATGTTCCTAAGTTTCCTCTTATGGGTGCATAATTCCTTAAGAAACTTTGCATACTTAGGGATTTGTTTGATGGCATCTAAGAGGGGGATGTTCACTTCAACACGTCTAAACATGTCAAGCATTTCAGGATCAGGTTCAAAGGACTTCTTAGGCTTGGAGATGGCTTGAGGAAAAGGAATTGGGTTCCTTAGAGGAATGGAAGGAGGTGAAGGAGTGGATTCAAGTTCCTTTTCCAGCTTTTTGTTCTTTTCATTTTCTAGATCAACATCGAAAGGGGAGGTAGAGAAATCAGCATGGGGCATAACAATTTGCTTTCCCGGTCTAAGTGCAATTGCACTTACATTACCCTTAGGGTTGGGTAATGGTTGAGCTGGGAGTTGGGATGAATTGGATGGTTGTTGCTGGCTAAGGTGGGATGCAAGTTGACCTATTTGGGTTTCAATGTTCTTGAGGCTAGAACGGGTGAAGGAAGCAAGATCCTCTACAGCACTTTCCCATGGTTGTTTAGAAGAAGAGGCTTGTCCCAAATTGGGTTGGCCTTGATTTTGGTTCTTGGGAAAGCGATTGTATTGGGTGGGGAATTGGGAAGGCTCGTTAGGATAGTGGAATCCAGGAGGAGGATTGTTCCTTTGGGGTTGAGGAACAAAAGGATAAGGTTGATGGATGTTACCACCACTTTGACCATATTGGAACTGGTTTGGATTTTGATGAGGGAACTGAGGAGGATGAGAAATGGGATTACCATACCTCAGAGGTGGGTTAAAGGTAGAAGAGAAGGGCTCAGAGTGGGGTTGGTTGAAGTTTCTAACAAACTGACCTGATTGTTGAGGGTTGAAGTTTCGCTGAGCATATGCCGCATTGAGCTCCATTGGACTAGATGAATCAGATGGATCATCTTGAAGTTGTGGACATGTGTCAGTCGGATGAGATGGAGAGTTACAGATTCCACAATTCTTGATAGGTCCAGGGAATAGTGACTGTGGAGAAGATGAGGTTGGGGCTTTGGTAGCCACCGCTAGTTGACGCACAAGACCTGTAAGTTCACTCATCCACTCAGTCATCTTGTTGGGCTCTATGGATTGATTCTCTTGGGCTTGTTTCACTTGAGCATGTGCTCGAGTATGGAATTGTTGCGTGTTTGCATCCATGTTGCTTATGAGTTCTCGTGCAGCTGCAGGAGTTTTGTCAACAAGAGCACCGCCACTTGCGGCATCAATGAGAGTTCGCTCCATAGCCAATAACCCCTCATAGAAGTATTGGATCAGGAGTTGGTCAGGGATTTGATGGTGTGGACAAGTTGCCACAAGCTTTTTGAACCTCTCCCAATACTCATGGAGTGATTCATTAGGGAATTGACGGATGCCGCTTATTTCCTTTCGGATAGAAGCTGTTCGAGAAGCAGGAAAGAATTTCTCTAGGAAAAGTATCTTCATGTCAACCCATGAGTTTATGGAACCAGGTGGGAGGTAGTAGAGCCAAGACTTCGCAGAATCCGCTAGGGAAAAGGGGAAAGCTCTAAGCTTGATTTGTCCTTCAGAAACCCCTTGAGGCTTCATGGTAGAGCATACTACTTGGAACTCTTTAAGGTGAAGATGTGGATCCTCACCGGCTAGCCCGTGAAAATGAGGGAGTAGATGAATCAAACCCGATTTGAGTTCGAAGTCAGCTTCAATGTTTGGATATTGAATACCAAGAGGTTGGTAATTCATATCAGGGGAAGCAAGTTCTTTCAATGTTTGTTCCCTAGGATTGGCCATATCTAATTCAATTGGTAGGGCAATGATTGGTTCTTGGGTGATTTGGTTATCCCTAATGGTCCTCCTAATTCGACGAAGAGTTCTATCAATTTCAGGGTCAAACAAATCCGAGGGATTGTTTGGAAGGCTACGGGGCATTCAGAGAGATTTTGGAAGAAAGAGGAAGACGGGTTTTTCTTTGTATTTTTTTCAGTTTATGATTTTTAAGAGGAAGACGGGTTTTTCTTTGTGTTTTTTTTCAATTTTTTTAAACTTTTGTATTTTTTTGGGTTTTTTTTTACAATAACCAGAAACTAATGACTACTTAAAGCACCATCCCCGGCAACGGCGCCATTTGAAACGCACGGCCGATTGTCGCCTATCGACCGGTCAAAATTCTGGTGCTCTGCTAATGTGTATAGCAGCACTCGGGTCGAATCCTCGGCGATGATACTTTGTAATAGTCGTTTGTTTTTAGTTGATTGTATTGTGATTAGGGGGGTTTGTTTGCAGAGCTTAATTGAAATGATTTATGGATGATGTTTGATTTACCAAATTGATAAAGATTGGGGTGAGTTCATCATTAGGGAGTTAAGCATGTGATATCCTTGAGTCTTACTTTGTATTGCATTAAATTAACACCCATGTCATAAGTTGACGTTGATTAGAATTCCTAAGTGTGAAGGATTTAATCCAAGCCATAACTTAACTTAGGGTTCTAATCTCAATCAAAAATTATTTATGGTAGTGTATTTATGGTTCCAATAATCCATGGAAACCACTCGTTAAACAAAACATATCATTAATCCATGACATATTAAGTTTAACATACACAATATTAATTTAAAGAATACTCATCGAGCAAAACTCTTAATCACTTAACATCCCCGAATTATAACTCACCCCAATATGAGATTTACTCAGCCATTTGGATGTTTAATATTCTGGTTAAAATAATTATGATGATAAATTAAGAATAGAATAAAAAGAAAGGGATTAGAAAAGAGTGGTATGTTGACACACACACACGAACGATGATGATAATTAAAAACGGATTTTCGATTGAATGAGGAAGCAAAAGAAGGGAAGGGGATTCAACTGAATTTAAACTATTTTAGGAACATAAATATTAAACTACAGAAGGTGGATGAGAATAAGAGATATTGAATAAGTAACTTGCATTAAAACAGAATTACAAAGAAAGAGAATTACAAGATTACAAAAATGAAGAACACAAAAGTAAGTGAAAACAAAGAGAGGAGGAAAGGTCTCTCAAGTGAAAACTTGAGTATGGAAGGTCCTCCCAAGCCTTTGGCAAGGCTTTGGTCGTGCCAATATGATATCCTCTCTTCTGAAATGCCAACCCCTCTCAAGGAGAGAAGGAGAGAGTATTTATAGCCCACGGAGTGGACTGTTTGCATTCCCAATCTGTCCCTCCACTTGAATCTCCAATTTGGCAATTCAGACAGCCGAATCTTCAAATATCTCCTTCTTCAAAGTTGTAGACAATAATGTTGGCCGACTACTCTCAAAATATGGAGGTATTTGGACAAGTGGAGCCAAAGTTATGGCGGTTTTATTAAACAAAGGTAAACTGTCCATTTCTATCCATGCTTTTTCGATGGCCAAAATGTGAATGGATTTTTGAACAGGAAGATGCCTTCAAATCCGAATGACTTCTTCAACAAAGTCGGCCGCCTATATCTCCTCTTTCACACTGCAAAATCTCAGATCTCTTGGATGCTTACATCAGGAGATATGTCATGCATACTATACTGATTTTAATTCTCGGCCAGAATGGTGGGCTGGACTTCAAAGATTTATTTGGGCCCCTTGTACTTGGATTTGGGCCTTGAAATTTTTATCCAAGATGAAATGTAGTGTCCCCCGAATTATGGTGGAGAGTTAATGTTTTTTGGACTTCTGTATTGAGTCCAGTAAATCAATCTTCAAGGCTGGTCCAGTTTGTTCACAGATTCTTTGGTCTTGTTTGTGAGGACCATATGACCCTTCAAATGACAGAATTGGATCATGGTTACTTCTAATGAAATGTTGTATATTGAAAGGAGAATCCTACAAAACAAGAACCACACAATTTGGATCAGTATAGTGATATTTATAATTAAAACATTAAACTGACTCAATTTGACTACTTCTAAAAATGCTCAAATATTATACTTAATATTAAAACATTAATATTTCACACAAATTATGCAAATTTCATATAAAATAAGTAAAGGGGGAATAAAATAATTCATGAAAATATTAATAACATCAACCACTATCAACCTTGACAAAGAAGGAGAAACCCTTCGTGTGGTCGGAGAGATGTCATCAGAGTTTTCAAGAGCTGAGGCAGAGACTAACTAGTGCCCCCATCTTGAGGCTTCCAGAGGAAGGCGTAGGGTATGTCGTCTACTGCGACGCATCAGGGACCAGGCTCGGATGTGTCCTGATGCAGTAGTGAGTAGTGATCACATATGGTTCTCAATAGTTGAGACAGCGTGAGCAGAACTACGCTACCCATGAAGCAGCAGTGGTCTTCGCCTTGAAGATGTGGCGGCACTATCTGATGGGCGAACGTTTTACAGTGTTCTCTAATCACAAGAGTCTCAGGTATATCTTCTCTCAAAAGGACCTGAATATGAGATAGCGATGTTGGCTTGAGTTCCTCCAGGACTATGACTTCAAGATAGTCTATACTCCTGGGAAGGGAAACGTTGTAGCATATGCACTTAGTAGGAGGTCTGGTATATAGCTGCTAGGTGAAGTGATAGAGCAGCTGGCCGCTTTGCAGATATCCTATGTGGATAGAGATGGAGCAGCTTTCCTTCAGTCTCTTACAGTCACTCCCCCACTTCTTCAGCGAGTCAGGGAGGCGCAGTGTGGGGACGCTAACTATGAGGCACGACATGCTCAGATATCCACATTACAGGCACCTGATAGATTTTCTGAAGGTGGGGAGCACGTCATCCTCTTCAGAGAACGTACCATGGTACCAGTGTCACTTTAGGAGGAAGTGTTGAGGGAGTTTCACACATCACCCCTAGTGGTACATCTAGGAGTGGAAAAGATGTACCAAGATCTCTGACAATAGCACTGGTTGTGAGGAATGAAGAAAGCAGTAGTAGAGTTTGTTTCTCAGTGCCTCACATGTCAGCAAGTGAAGGCGGAGAATCAGGTACCAACAGGCTTGGTTTTTCCTTTAGAGGTCCCAAAGTGGAAGTGGGATGGGATATCCATCAACTTCGTGACAGGACTTCCACATACATCAGAGGTCATGACTCGATTTTGGTGATCGTCGACTGACTCACCAAGTCGGCCCACTTCCTATCGATCAGAGAGCAGGGTTCAATAGAGATATTGGGGCACCTATATGTGTAGAAGATTGTACAACTACATGGAGTACCCACGACAATTTTCTCTGATTGTGATACACGTTTTACTTCCCATATATGGAAGGCGGGCTTGGGGTAGTCACGGCACGGGCCCCGGGGGACGAGTCGTGACATGAGATCACCCCAATCTTTTATTTAAATTTCCCCGGGTTATAAAAAAAGTAATATGTATTATATGTCTATAAGATTATCATGTGTGGAGAATTTGCAGGAGACTTTGAATACTTATTATGGATTAAGAAGTTACTTATATAGTGGAAAAATATTTATTAGTTGAAAAAGACATGGGGTTTTTTTAGTTAATGTTTTATCCTAATTATCTAAAATTGGAAGCCTAAAATATTGTGGGAATGTATTGTAATAAAATATGATCTTTAATTTCATGTAATTGAGATGATCTCTTCTTGGGATATCATACGAATTTTTTCATTAGAGCTTTAAAGAACTGGTTTTTCCATGTTTTTATAGAATCTATAAAAGTTCTATTGATACTGCTTTGAAAATGAAGTAGGAAGTTGAAGACTTTGTTTATATATAAATGATGTCATGTTAACATAGTATACAAATAGATTAATTAATACTCTGGTGAAATAAGATAAGTTTTTAAATAGGTTTTCTAAGGAAATAAGGGTAGTGATAGATTGACTAAGTGAAGAGAGACTTTCAGTGATGACCAACACATGAGTTTAACAAAACTATGTATGTGATAGAAATTCAATTTAAAGGGGAGAATAATATGATTTTTTGGAGTTATAAATTCATTATTTTATATTGAAAATGAGGTTCCAGAACAGAGGTATAAAGAAATGTTTGGGAGAAAAACTATAGAGAAGTGGGAGCTGGAGAAAGTGGTGATCCTGACATAGAAGTACTCATAATTCCTTCTCCCTTTTCATTATTTTCTTATAATCAAAATTTATTCCCTGAATATTGAATTTGGTGTTTTGAAAATGGGTAGATTAATTCATGTAAGTATTTGGGTGAAATATAATTAATTAATTTATTGTTCTTGATTAATTTCTTATAATGTCTCCTTTTTTCAATTTATTCATCTGTATTCTCCTTGAGCACTAATTATACATTGTTTATAAACTAAAAGGCGAAAAAGTGGATTTCTTAACATCAATGTCATTAAAAAATTTACTTAATTGTAATGTTTTTATTCTTGTCTTTTCTATGTGAGAATCATGTATTTTTTGAGCTCTTGGTTGGTGAACCAATTCTTTGTTGAGGTGGTTGAATGTAGTTGGGTAGCCAAGTGATAATGTGACAACTCTAACTCTATTTTCATAGTCTGAGGGAAGCCATTATTAATTTTGATAAAATAACAGAACCTTTTATAATTTATAATAGCATGAAATTATTATCTATATCATCAAATCAACCCTTTCCTTTACTTTCACCATTGGTCTCACACCCCCTTCTCTTGCAATCTTTTTTATTTCTTCCCTTCTGGTTTTAATTATTTCATTGATTCTATTTTTTTTTCTATTGTTACCTTTTTTTTGTTTTGGGTTTTTTTACTGGACACCACCACAAAACTTCATCATGGGTTAAATCCTAATTGTTTCTATCTATTTTTAAATAGAAAAATAAATAAAGAATTTGAGGGAGTTCAACAACACTCTCATCATTAGAATCCTTCATTTCTATGTCTACACTAGAGGGGGGGTATTAAGATATAGTCTGGTGTTATCTAAAAAGGATCCATGTTTTGATTAACCATAGGATCCCAACAATATATTTTAAAAGAAAGATACAGACTCTCCATCCTATATAGACACACTTCTAAAGCTTGAGCTAGCTCAGTAAGTCACACTTTCAATTTTTCACAGGGTGTTTCAGACAATCAAACATCTATTTAGAGGTCTACCACCAAGGAGATACTCACCACTCTATCCCATAGCTTCCCACAAACTCGATAAAGAAGTAAAATATGAGATGAGGTAACACAATACTTCTAAACTAGTCTATAAGTACGATGATATTTTTTTTTTGGAAACTCTAGCCACTGACCAACTTTTGGTCATATTTTGGCCACCCAAAACTCTACACTTCTCCCTCATCAAATATCTTCCTAAAAACTATATAGTATATATCTGGTAGAATGTTTGGGACCTGTTCAGCTATTTTTTAGTCTATCATTGATCCTATCATAGGATCTCCAACCTCATTCATCCCCTCAACCACAAGTTCCAAAAGGTTGAACTCACAATGCTTGCAGTTGAATCTCATTATCATCATCCTGAATGTAGTAGATGACACTAGATCTTCCCATGGTCATATACCAAAATTTTCATAAAACTATATTGTATTATTGAGGCCTCTCCCTATGTACATGTCATAGGTTATGTAAATTATTCCACCCTATAGTTCATTACTCTTAAATGTTGGAAGTATATTTATTAAGTCTATCAATCTAATAATTCCAGCAATTCTTTACCACCAACCACTACCATAATGAATATTTTCACTACCAATCCCCTCTCAATTAGGAATATGTGTCTTTGAGGTCTACCACACCTTCCAGTATTAAACACCCATCTGAACCTCGAAAAGGGTAAGAATATGGTTAAGCCTATTGGTGTACAAAATCCACTAGGGCATCCTTAGTGGATCATTGGATTGATGCTATTATTTAGGAGCTCAAGATCAGTTGACATTTTAATTCCTAGTTCCTTTGAGGATTATATCCTAAAAAGAAAGATGTCCAATATGACCCTTTTATCCTTCTTATGGAACCTTAACAACCAATAGTCCCCTACCAATCAATAAGAACTAAATATGATTTCTAAACTCATCCAAGATAGAGTCTAAAATTTCAGGTGGTTATCTATTAAATGGATCAATATGACCTCCCACTATTAGACTATGACCGTTCCATTTCATGCATCAGATGACTAGTCAGGGGAAGATGCATGATTAAGCCTCAAAATATGAGATGATATATGCCCTAATGGATTAATTATAAGTGATGGAGATGTAGTGTATTTTGATGCAACCTAAAAGGAATCCATAATCAGAGTGAGGGGACCATGTCCCCACACTTCCAAATTTCATCAACTCGAGCTTCACTTCCTTCAATGGTGTAAGTGACTTAGAGCATCACCTTATACAGCTTTCCTCTCACTACTGGAAATTAGATCTTCCCCAACGCTTCTATACCAACGGTTTGCAAAAACCGTTGGTATAGGTCTCCTTTCCCAACGGTTTGGCCAAACTGTTGGGAAAGGCCCCCAAATTGGCCACTTTTCCCAACGGTTTGGCCAAACCGTTGGGAAAGGCCCCCAAATTGGACACTTTTCCCAACGGTTTGGCCAAACCGTTGGGGAAGGTCCCCAAATATACCACTTTTCCTAACGGTTTGGCCAAACCATTGGGAAAGGTCCCCAAATATGCCACTTTTCCCAACGGTTTGGTCAAACCGTTGGGATAGGTCTACCTTTCCCAACGGTTTGGCCAAACCATTGGGAAATTGGGCCAAAATTCAACATCCTCCACAGAATGAAAATCACAACCAAAGACCTATACCAACGGTTTTAACAACCGTTGGTATAGGTACTTTCATTTTTTATCGGACCTTCGTACCGAGAACATTATATAAATCAAAATTTAAAATATTTATGAGAATACATATATATATTTATGTAATTATGATCAAAAAAGTAATGTTAGGTTAGTGGTTGAGTCGTTCAATGATAAATGAGGGGTCCTGGGATCAAATCCCAGCGGATGTTTTATTTTTGGAATTTATATACCAACGGTTCCATTACCATTGGTATAGATTTCATATTACCTATACCAACGGTTTTGGAAACCGTTGGTATAGGTCTATACCAACGGTTTTTGGAAAACTGTTGGTATAGACCTATCCCAACGGCTTACTTGGCTACGGTTCTCCAAACCGTTGGTATAGGCTATACCAACGGTTTGGAGGCCTATACCAACGGTTCCAACCCGTTGGTAAAGGTTAGTTTTCCAGTAGTGTCTCGACATAGCCTGATGTCAGGAACACAAAAGTAGTAGGAGATTTCCAAGATTTTATGACTCATTTAAACATTTTAATGACCTGATTTCGTTTGGTACACTAATCTAGCAATGAGATCTATCACCAAATGGGAGGATCTCTACCAAAATTTCCTCTACTGGTTTTTCTCCTCCTTTGTAAAATAGCTTCTAGCATCTATGGGAGATCACTAATGGGGTGGGGGTGAGGGTGGGGGTGTGAATTAGTTATCTTAATTATTTTTATGTTTATTTTGAAAAAAAAATCACCACTTATAAAATTGTGTGAAGTTTTTCATCCACACACATCCAAATTGACACTATCAAAAGGAGAACATCAATTAACATGTTTCAACTCTAAAAATAAGAAGAATAGTCCTTGGTGTGATCTAAGAAAACCCATGATCACATAACCCGTTAGTATCAACCTATAGGTAAAAATGTTCAGGGAATATCCTTTTATTGATCTTACATGTGCCCCGAAAGTGTTTTGGTGTAACGCACACTTTAAAATGATAGAAAATATAGGTAATAATTAAAGAGTCTTCCACCAAATAGACTATTTTCATGTTTTTTAGTATGCCAAGTATATATTCTGCTTTTATTATTTTATATTATCAAGACTCCTCTATAATTTTCACACATAGCACAACATGCAACAAACTCTATCATTTTATTCATCGTATTCATGAGTAGTGTTCTTAAAAATAAATTTCAATAACAACTTCTTTGATATTCTCTCTCTATTATTTTTCTTTATTTTTTATGATTGGTTTTTTGAGAATAGAATCCTATTCTTATTTACACATCACCAAATTTTCTTTCATAAGAAAGTATTTTTATTGATCCCACAACCACTACAAACAACATTTTAATATGAATTTAAAAATAAAATTCAAATGAATAACCTCTTATCAACTATTCCTCTATGTATCTCTTTCTTCCTGCTTCTTTATTCTTCTATTCAAACTCAAATCCAGGTCACTATGGTGTAATGATATTGTCTAAATCATGGATAAGTAGTTACCACATTATCTGCTTATTTTTAGTTAACATAACTTCAATTTTCATCATGTGAACCTTCTCCCCCCCCCCCCTTCTGAATCACAAATCCCATTTTTTGAAGTTTAGATCATGAAAAAACAACCATTGAATAATCTTAAATCAATTTCCTTAAAAATATTAAATATGTAATTTCATATTTTCATCTAGTAGATTTCATAAAATCTCACTAAGTTGACAACTCTTACAAAATGCCACATTACTCTTTCGAAATGGTTCTTTACTCTTCTGAAGTAAGAGGTTACTCTTTCAAAGTATCATGTGACTCTTCCAAAGTAATATATTACTATTTAAAAATCATAAAAACTCTTATTTAGTGATACTTTAATGTTATAAACCCCTATTTTACTCTTCCAATGTCATAGTGTCTCTTTTGAAGTCACTCATGGCTCTTCCAAAGTCATGGAGTTACTATTTTGAAGTCATTCCTTTTCCATTTTTCTATCTCCATTACACCAAATGATTCTTTTGATTTTTTTAGGATTTTGAACTATTTCATCTTCCAATCCCAAAATTCTAGAATACTAAAAATACACCATAACTTATTCTAAACTCTTTTAAACTTTAACAAATCCTTCACCTCCCATAATATGACTTATTTCTATGTGAGTTTGATTATGATTTATGTGTTGACAATGAAATACATTAACATCATCTTATCCACTTAAATATTTCCATTTCTTATTCTCTATACACAATACCATGTGCTAGAGGAAACTTCTTATCTCAAGAAACTCCCCAAGTACTCAACATATTCAAAATAGGTCTTGGGCTCAACAATACCCCCTTTGTATTTTGTTGGAAACTAAGGAACATAAATCAATTTCAAACTCCTAATACTTATAAATGAAGAATCATTCAATAATTCTATTCCTACTCCAGTGAAATCAGTGTGAAAAACAAGAACATTGAATAACAATGTCATGTTTTCTATAAACTAGTGATTTACATTCATACCTTCACAACCTTTGATCCTCTTGATACCAATTGGATAAATAATTAATTTTTCTCATCTTTTTAATGCCACTAGAAATATCCTTTCAAATATAACTTGTGAATCAACAATTTTTCAACTCAAAAAACCCATCCTTATATAAGTAATATGTTGAAACTAGTATATAAACATCACCATAATCATATTTATTTATTAAAATAAAGTGCAAGGACAACTAAAAAAAGATCCACAAGTCTATGGAATAGGGAACAAGAAGGCAAAGAGCTTATGAAGGCCTGAAATGATGGAGCTCGAGAGCAGTACCTCTGATCAAGTTCACCGCCTCATGGGGAAGATTGTGCTTAGTATGGTACCGAGTAATGTTTCCCACCAGTTTGGGAATGGAAGTGAGATAACCAGCCAATTTTTTACCCTCTCTCCAAGAATGGAGAACCTCAATTTGATTGCACATGAGTTTCCTACACCTTCAGGCAATATATGCAATAGACCAAGGGGTAACCTAGGAACTCTTTAGGGAATTATAAAGAACTAGAGAGTCAGTTTCAGCCTCCCTTAGACTAACCTCCTACTGCCTACATAATAGAAGACTCGAAAGCATATCCCGCACCTCATCCTGGAGGGAGTCACCTACCCCGAAGCATGAAGAGAAGGCAAAGATGAAATCACCATTGTGGTCACAAACCACACCATCGCCATGCATGGAGCCCGTGGAAAAGGAATTGTCAGTATTAAGATTATAGAATGAGCCAGGAGGGTTCCAATGCACCCAATGACCTTTCTCTTCCCTAGAGATTGAGTGTGGTAAGGGAAATTCAAGAAATGGTATCAAAGTAGGAGTATCTTTCAGTTTCTTCACTGACCGGGTCAAATCCAGGAGCAGGTTTTTAGTTCTGTAAATGAGAATCCTCCTTGCGTACACACCTCCCTTGAACCAAATATGATTTCTCGCTTTCCACAAACACCAGAATCCCACAAAAAAGAACCAACACTTGCCTGCCCTGCACCTTTAACCCACCTGTTGAGAAAAGGCAGGTGCCAATTATTGTTGTAGTGAATCCCCATAAAATCTACAATGGAGTTCCAAACACTATAATCCCATTCCCCATCAAAGAACAGGTGATCTGAACTTTCCTCCCGCTGATCCACATAACATGCACAATTGGAAGACAAAGGGATGCCGAGGCTGTTGTGGGAACAGTTCATTTAACGGGTTTGTGAACGAACAAAACAGGAACAGAAATAAGACGTTTCGGTTTACAAAGTCGCAAGAACGGAAAGTAACTTGCAGGAAAGTAAATTGAACAGAGAGATTTATGTGGTTCGGACCACTTGGTCCTACTCCACGGCAAGAACACCACCACAATCCTTTATTATTATACAAAACGAAACAGAAAAAACACATACAATCAGAGAAGCAACAAAGAAAACAGACCATGCACGCAGACCAAAAAAACTATCTGAGAACGAAGACCTCTGCACCCCAAGAGTCAGTGGTGAAATCTGGCTCGGAGTTAGTGCAGTACTCTTCCGAACTGGATGGACTCACGCACGCAACCCCAACTCAAGAATGAGATCAACAAAGAAAATCAGAACATACAACGCAAAGATCGCAACAAAAAAGAAACGGGCTCACAACAAAGAAGCACTGAAGGCCATGGATCTATGTCGGGGTAGATGTACTGATCTCCAAGGTAGTCACCACAGAACTCACAATGGCCGAGTTCTCCACCGGGAATCACCAGAATGACGCCGAGATGGTGGCGTATAGGCGGCGGGTCACAGAACCAGCAGCGGTTCTCCTTCTCAAAGGGATCTCGGCATCAAGGAAAACAAGACGACGACGACGACGCATTCATAAACCGTGGCTATGAATCATAATGGAGCAGTAGAGATGAGGCGAAGCCCTGACAGGCACAACTGATTAGGCCACGCGGCACGCATCTGATGGGCAGATGTTTCTCGAAGCAGGCGGCGGCTCAACAAATCCCGAAAAAACCAGCACACGTGAACAGCTACGAACGATCGGGAGACACTGATAAGATCACTAAAGAAACACAAACAGAAGCACCAGCGCCGTAGGATCGGCAATCATCAATGGTCAGAAAAGAGGCGAAGCAACAGGATCACCACGGTGGAAGGAAGGCCGAACAACAAGCGGGCCACATCACAAAACCAGCCCAGCAAACAAGCCTAACGAGACAAACAGGCCATGGTCAAGAAGCCCAACAAACAAACAACCCAGTATGCACAATAATAATAAAACGAAAACAAAATTAATTTTTCATGGCAAAACCGAAAACAGCTACGTTTTAAAATTTGAAAACCCAATTTCACAAAGGCGTTTGACAGTTTCATCCATGGACAGGAAATGATTTATTATTCTCCATACCAGGAAATTGAGCTTCACTGGAACCTCTTTACACTATAAAATATCTACCCAAGAATCCAACAGATGCAAGGTAAGAAGCAGCTTGCGATAATCCTTCATTGAGAATGAGCCGGAGGATGAGCATGTAAAAATGTAGAGATCCAGGTCATCATTGAGATCAATAAGGTCATAAACCGCACATTAATCAGTGTCCAAAATATGCCTTAATAAAATAAGGATAGTAACTAGCCTGTTTGAAGGAGGTTTCCTTAACTGGACACACTGGAAACCCAAGATCCCTGCCCGACCAATGCTGTAACTAGAAAGAAATCTCGCTCCTACCCACTATCCAGTGAGCATGGCCCTGGAGAGTGGAAAAGTGAGGCTTCACCACATTACAAAAATATCCAACTGGATCCTCCCTCAATCCCTGACCAAAAGCCTCCATTGCACACCCCAAAAGCGATGAACCCTCCAACACATCCTATGCAAGCTTCGCGTGCATGCCATGTAGAGTATCTTGAACGTTTCTGATGTTGATGACCCTTGCTTGAGTGGACCTAGCTAGTATCCTCCAAGAGGCCCAGTGATATTTCCCATCAGTGTTGGCATCCTAGATGAAAGTAGTGAGAATCCTATCGATCTTAGCCAGAACTGCTTTCGGAACCTTGATAGCTGACAGAGCATGAATCGGGATGGATGTGAGTACACAGTTGACCAGAGTGATTCTCCCCCGAAGGATAAAAAACGGTTCTTCCAATTAGTTACACGACCTGTGATCTAGTCAAAAATCTGATCAAATTGTTGGATACGAAGCCAGCATGGGGAAACTGGGGCATTGAGGCAGATCATCATAAATCTCTTTTGATGGATACCTAGAATGCTGCACAGTTCAACTAATCTTCTGGCCGAGCATCTATGAGATATGTATGCGCTTCTCTTCTCCCGATTAATGACATAACCAATCCATTTGAAATAGCTTTCCAAGACCCTGCATATACTCCTAACCGATCTCTTTCTGGCATTCAGAAAGATAATAGTGTCATCCGCAAACATAATATGAGATATTGTAGTGGATAGAGCCTTACATTGATGGGGCAAAGAATCACCGTGGTTAAGCTCCTGGTGATGTTTCTAATAAGAACATCCTGGACTAAAGTGAAGATGGTTGGGGACAACGGATCCCCCTATCTTAGCCCATGGGTATTCTTGAAGAAACCATAGGTCTTCCCTGAAAAAGAAACTGTTATCCAAGAGGAGCTCAGACATCTAAAAATGAGATCAGTGGCCCAAGAGGAGAAAACTATTCTCAAAAGCACCTTAATGATGAAGTTCCATTCAACTGGATCATATTCCTTTTCCATATCAAGTTTAACAATCAAATTTGAACCACTTACCTTGTTGTTGATGTTTCTAACCAACTCCAGGGTCAAAGATATGACGCCTTGAATCATCCTACCCTTCACAAAGTCATGCTGTTATGCAGCTATCCAAGGAGGAAGGAAGGTAGATAGTATCCGATTGATAATGTCAGCCAGAACTTTGTAATTGAAGTTGCACATGCTAATGGGACTGGAGTGGTGGAGAGAGGTGGGTTTTTTGATTTTCAGGATGAGCACCAAAGAGGTTGCACATGCAACATGAGGAAGCCCCCCTGGAAGAAGTCTTGAATGGCTCTAATCAAATCCTCCTTAATCACATCCAAAGATGCTCTATAAAAAGATTCTAGAAAACCATCCAAGTCAGGTGCACTTTTCAGGTTAAGGCTCCTCATCACCTCGAGGATTTCCTGCTCCTCTGGGACTCCTTCCAGGAGGCTGTTCATAGAGCTGGAGACCAGAGAGGGAACTGATTCCAGGAAACCATCACACCCCCTTGGGTAGCCTTCGTGCATATTAGGATTAGGTCCCGCCAAGAGAGACTTGGAATGAGACTCAACCAAGTTCCCCATGACATCCCTGTCTTCTGTGTAAGAGTCGTCAGCTAGATGAATATTAGGTTGAATAGGTCTGAGTTTCTCCTTAATGCAAGCGTGAAAAAACGCCATGTTCTTATCTCCCTCACGAAGCCATTTGATGAGCGCATTCTCCCTGGCCAGCCTTTCATGATGCAGGACCATGTCCACAAGAGTGTCCTTCTTAGCAGCAAGCTCCGCAAATTGAATGTCATTACAACTACTCTCAAGGCAGAGCTCAAGCTGCTCTATTTCCTTCGATATAGAGTCCATGTCATAAAACCGAGGGGGCTAGTCCTTGATCCATGAGGAGAGATCAGCTTTAAAGCACTGAAGCTTACAATGGAGGGAAAACCAAGGGCAAACTGGGATCTGACCTTCCCAGGATTCACAAACCACCTAATGATAGCCTGGAAGGTCCAACCACAATTGAGATAAATGGAAGCGGCCAGAACTGTCCTGGCCAGTAGCAATGGAAACTAGCAGAGGCGAATGATCCGAGAGATTATGAACCAAGTGGGAGACCTTGGTATTAGGGAACATGCCGATGGCATGAGCATTAGCCAAGAATCTGTCGAGATGAAACCAGGAGTGGGAATGACCTTTTTGATTGTTTCACCACATGAAACTATCACCAATAAAACCCATGTCCAATAAGCTGTCGCAAGCCATGCAGTGAACAAAATCCTCGCTAGCCCTGTGAGGAAAATCACCCGTTTTTTCTCCTCAGGAGCCGCTATAATGTTGAAATCTCCCCCCACAAACGGGGGCAAACCGCCCAAATCAAAAGCCTCCAAGTCCCTCCATATATCCCTTCTAAGCTGCAGGTTTCAATTGCCATAGATGAAAGAGGTATAGAAGGAATGAAGACCATAACTGATTTTAACCGACACCATTTGATTAGAAGATGAAACTAGCTGTCACTGATTCCAGAATAGCCATATATGAGAATTAATCGGATTGACTTGCATACATGCATGCATCTTGATCCGACGAGAAAACTCAGATATTTTACTGTTAGCCTGCTTGGGTTCAAGTATAGCAACAATAGAGATACCATGTTTCTGAATTTGAGTGGAAATGAAATCCATCTTTACCTGAACCCCTAAACCGCGAGCATTCCATATAAGGAGGACAGAGGCAACATCATAGCAGGGTGGAGATTAAGGTGGGGAGGCATCGAGAAGAACTCCTGGAAAGAAGGACCCGGCTCCCACAAAGCAGAAGGAAGGGGGGAAGGCTACACACAACACCCTTACCCCACATGGAGATGGAAAGCAAGACAAGATCCTTTGAAGAACCTATGAGATCAGCCGAAGAAGGAACCCGCGCTTCAAAAGGAACCAAGGTGAGGCATAAATCATCAGCTTATCCAAAAGGATCTGAGGAATAAACCAGGATCTGATCCCAAATGAAGGAGTATTTCACCCTGAGGCAAAGCCGGTCTAGTAGCGGGAGATTGAGATGCATCTCCACACATAAGCGCGCCGAGGAAGCTTCTTCAAGGCTGAGTGTTCGCTCATCCGCACATAGGAAAGAACCGAGAGAGTTGCCAATAGCTTGTAAAAAACCCTCATTCAGGAAAGGGAGAGGTAGACCCGGGAGGGATATCCGAACTGCCGACAAAGATGAGTCCCGGCCTAAGTGTGACTCCACATTCCAACGAGAAAGAGAGAAGCGCCAACGACCCAACACACGAGGCGCCTTGCTCTAAGATAACACAAAATCAACCTGTGAGTGGAGGGCTACACATTAGGCCTTGCGATTCAGGGAAGAGACGTTCGGAGAGGAAGCTAGCCCCACGAATCCAAAAAGGACCCGAAAAGGGAAAGAGGGGGCTTGAATGCACCAAAACGCACCACGAGCATCAATTTCAGCAGATCCGAAGCTTCTTCGAAGGCAGGGAGAGGAACCTTGACCACCAGCCGATCATCGACGCGGGCAGCCGGAGGAACCAGTGACAAGATCCGGGGAAACCGCGGAGGGCCCGAATCCTTCAAATAACCATAGAGAACAGCTTTAAAGGAGGCCCCCTGGCTCGGATCTGGGTAAGATGGGCGTCCAAGAGCGGAAGGAGCCTGGGGAAGGGCATCGATCCCCGGAGGAAGAGGAGCAATGCCCAGCGGGACTGGCAGCGTAACGGCGGAGGAAGCATACGAAGGAGGGACGATGGTCGAAAATTTTCTAAAGGACAGCCGCGCATCCGGCGTGTTCGAAACAGAGAGCGAGCGCGGATCCATTTTTTCTCTAAATAACGACGCCTAGTATATAAACATATTCCTTCATTCATACTCAATAAAACAATTAGGAAATTTCACAATGAAACACACTTGTGGTTCCTCATAACAATCCCCTTTTAATAACTCTCCCCAAATACACCCCCCAAAAAATAGATCTCTCACCCATTTGGAGAATATATATCAATGTATTTATTTTAAAAGTAGTTCACTCTATCTCTTTAAATACATAAAGGAATAAATAGATTTATATTTTATTTTCATTTTCTCCCCCTTTTAAAATAAGATTCTATTGAACAAGATGAGTGAGGGAATAAATCACCATATCATATCCTTAATATGGGTGAGCTTGAACACCCAACATTAACCTTTGATTCTGAAACGCATCTTTAGGCAATGCATTGGTAAAAATATCGGCTATTTTTTCCTTTATATGAAAAAACTCTAAATTCATTTCATTTCTCTTCTCAAGTTACTTGGTGAGGTTATATGTTTATATCAATGTGCTTAGATCATTAATATTGAACCGTATTCCATGAATGATTGATAAATTTTTTATTATCACACCCAACAAGTATTGGAAACATCTCTTTAACATTGAGATATTCCAATTAAGTATTCATCTTATCATTTGGGCTATGAAATGAGTACTAGACACATATTGTACCTCAACAGTTCACAAGGTGAAGAATTAGACTTCATTGTGTTCAAATAAACACACCCTTCTCTAAGGAAGAAAACTGCACCAGATGTATAACTCCTATCATCGACATAACCTTCCCAATTTGCATATGTGTGACTAAATAGATCATGTTTCCCTTTACTATCATATTTCAAACTAAAACTTATTATACCTTTGATGTACCAAAGAATACTTTTCCAGTATTGAAATGAGACTATGTTGACACACTTTGATACCTGCCCGAATGGCCCGAAGGCCTTCTTTTTTATAGATAACCCCCCTTTTAAGGGTTGAAGGGAACCCGTACATGACCCGTAGGCCCAAGGCACAAGGCCCAACATGACCTGCAATACATGACCCGAAGGCCCAGAGGCATACCATGCCCATTACATGACCCGTAGGCCCAGCCCACTAGAACTGCCCCTCCCCAGCGTCTTGAATAACATAAATTACATAAAGTCTTAAAGCTTTCAAGAACAAAAGACTTCCAATAAGGTTCCAGAATTCACTTATATCTACTTTATTTCCTTACTCATCATTGGATATATTAGTTCCAACTTATATTAGGGTATAAACTTACTTTGAATACCTCATTATATAAACCATTTATGAAATTCCCTAGCATAATTCATTTAGGAAAGAAAAATGTGATCTCTATTTTAATAAATTTATATGATAAGAAAGTACCTCATCTCACCATGAAGAGACATTTCCAATAACATATTCATCTCCTTTGAAAAATCATTACAAAAATCCTCATCATTTCTAGCAAAAATGGTATCATCTACATAGATAATCATAATGAAAGATACCTCTTTATCATCTTCAGTGTAGAGGCTATTTTTTATATTTCATTTTCTGAATTTCAAATTCTTCAATAATTTTTAAAGCTTATAATATCATGATATAGGGGCTTATTTCAACCCATATAAATCCTTTTATAACCTAAAACACAATTCACATCATCTGCTAGATAGAAAACACAAGGTTTCTCAATGTACACCTCCTTTTCAACCTAACCATCGAGGTGGGAAGGCTGGAAATCCATTCGAGAAACCCAGTAATGCCGTTAAGTTGTAATAGAATGAAATATTCTTATAGTCTCAAGCCTTACAACTAGTACAAAGATATCATTAAATTAAACTCCTTCAACCTGTGAATATCCTTTATACACTAGTCCTGATTTGTTTCATACAACACCACCCTTTTCATTCAACTTGTTTCAAAATACCAATATGGATAACAATTCTTCTCTTTGGCCATGGGCACCAAATCCCATGTTTTTTCTTCTCAATATGGATCAATTATTCATTCATAGAATGAAACCATTATTTTTGCTTCAGGTATTATTCAATATCTCTTGGTTCAAATTATGAAAATAGAGAGGCATGTGATGCTATACTTAAAGTTCTTATGGTATGAACTTGTTGTATGTGATATCTAATAATGGTATGTACCGTCACTTTTCTTCTTATCCTTGGATGATATCAACAAGGTTGTTCCTCATCACTTGAAATAGATAAATCTTTCTCTCCATCCTATACATCTTATGAAAATTCTTTATTTTAAAAAACTTCTTTATGTTGTTTGACAATAATGGAATCATCATGAATTCCGAAACATGTTCTTCATGTGAAACTTCTTCCTTTAAATGTTCTATCACATTCTCAGGAGCGCTGTAAACAATTTTTATAGTTTCACTACTATATCAACAGTTTTCTATTCCATATGGAGGATATCCTAGGAATATTCCATCAACACCTTTATTCTCAAACTTCCCAATATTTTAACCTTTATCTTCGATAACACATGGGCTACTAAACACTTGAAGATACTCCAAACATAGAGAATATTTTTAATAAATATTTTATGGGAACATATCTAAATTTTTACTATGTAAAAAATAATTTTGAATATGAACTGTTGTACTAATTGATTTCCACCAAAAGCATCGTGAAGTATCATGATCAATTAATATAGTTAGATCTATCTCAACCAATATCCTATTCTTTAGTTAAACCAAACTATTCTATTTTAGTGTGTATGGTGAATTGAGTTCATGTTTGATACTATTATTTTCATGATAAGATTCAAAATTATAATTGTTTAACTCGATTCCATTATTTTCCTGGATCATCTTCATAGTAAGGCTATACTCATTTTCTTCACTTCTTTAAATTTTTTAAAACATTTTAAGGTATCTAATTTGTGATTTAAGAAAATAATATAATTAATGCGAGTGAATTCATCAATAAAATAAATAAATTACTTTTCTCCCTTAGTTTATTTCTTCCTCATTGGCCCATATACTTCTGAATGGATGTGCTCTAAAGGTTGAGTAGATTAAATCTCCACATTCTTGTATGATGAGTTAAAAATCACCCCCTTTTGTTATGTTGAAAACATTCAATATCATTATCTCCTAAAACAATGTAACATTATGAAAATTTTATCCTAAAGTGATCTTATTCATGTTTCTTTTACCAAGAGGGACAAGCCTTAGATTCTACAAAATATTGTCTTCTTTCAAGCTTAAATAGTATAAGTTTCCCACATCACCTACTTGAAATAAATTTTTTTACTCCACTATTGTATTTTAACAACTCTTATATATTAAAGGTTATTATCCAAGAACCTATACTTATTAAATATTACTTTGTTTCCTTTATTTAATATCTAATAAACATGCAACATATTATCAATCAATCAATCTACATATATGTTATTTTTGTATTTCATCTTTTCTTTTTTAATCAATGTTGAAAAAACTTCTTTGATTTTGAGAAACCCATCATTTACAAAGGCCACTGGTCCTTATTTTACATTATCAACATCATTGAATAATTTTAAATCTAATTTCATGTAATAAGAACAACCACTATCCAAAATCCATGGATTATCCCCATTTGATTCTTTAAGTTCCACTTCCAAAACACAAGATTTCTCATTTTCATTGATCTTCTTATTCCATGGTCATTGGGTATTGTAACTCAATTTTTACAAGATGTTAAAAGTATAAGGAAATAATTTACATGGTGACTGTGTTGGTCATACCATCTATAGTCTTATTTAATATCTTTAATCCTGTTCTGATATTTCTATCATGAATTTACAATCTATTTCTAAACTTTCTTCTTTTGAGAGGACTAACACCCTCTCAAACCTTGCCTCCCAATACACCTAGTCATGTTTTTACTATTGCAATTAAACCAAAAACATATTCCACATATTCTTGAAGCCTCTACAATACTGATAATATTCATAGAAAGTATACTTACTATTGTAAAAAACTTATTGTCCTGAATTTGATGCTTGTCATCATTCCTTCTTTTATTCACCAATATTGGATCATTTTTTTTCAAACCAAAATTATTTAAAATTATTGAAGTTTTCTTATTCTTTAAATTAGGTATTTTCTCTTCCTATCTATATTCACCAATTGAGGTAGTTTTTATATTCAAGTTGGTGTTCCTAGAATCTCTATATTTCCGAGGGTCACTAGACTTCTCTACAAACATTGGCCTCTTAACATGATTATTTTACATAGAATCTTCACAAAATTTATAGTATTTTTTCACCTTAGAGAGTTATTTTTATTGGTATTCCCAATCATCATTTATCAATGAAAATTATCCAGCCATTGAAATGGAATTATGAATGATGGACATAGAATTGTTTAGTTATTTTTCTACCTCGAACTATTTATATTTTATATTATAAATATATTTATTTTTATTCTACACTATTTCATACAAAATGATGTGATTTATTTCTCATCATTAAGAAAATTACTTATATAATCAATGCCCTTTAGTAATTTAGATTTTTATTCTATATAGATAGATTCATTGATATTAAAAGACTGATTACTCTTCTTCAAGCTTATGATTTAATTATCCAATTTATATATATTTGATAAAAAACATTTCAAATTTATATTTAATATAAATTACATACTATACCATTACTATTTACTTTCAGAACTTCTTCTTTCATTACTAGAGATATTTTTGTCATTAAATTTTGTAATGAGAATTTTTTCACCAACTTTACTACTAGAAGTATCAATATTCTCTTCATATCAACTTCCTTCACTTTCATTAGACGATTTTTTTATATTTATATAAATTTATATCATTATATTAGGAATAAAAAACTGAATTGTTCAATTTCTTTTTAGATAATATTATAGGATTTTCTTCTTCCTCATTACCATATTATTTAATTTTTGATCTTGGGAGGTTTTCTACAAAATTTCTAATAACACCACACCTAAAAAATTTTAAGGGGATATTTACCTTGTATTTTCCTTTCCCTATTCTCACTTTCCTTGAGATAAGGGATAAAAAATCATTAAATTTCTGATCTACGTCTTCTTATGAATCTAAAATACTAGATTATTCTTCAAAAATCACCTTCTTAGACTTCTCAGGTTTTACAGATTTAATGTAAATTTACTTCTCAGCATTTCCCCTATTATTGAAAACATTATCTCTTATAATCTCATAAGCTATTAAAATGATACAAAGTAATCAAGAGGAACAATAGTTAGATATTTATCTACCAAATTAGATACATTAGCATCAAACATGTCTAGTAGGATGCACGATATCATCTCTATAATTATAGAGTCACAAATCTTGTCACCAAAGCCACTGATCATGCTCATAATTTCATATATACTTATAAAGAAGATTTCTATAGTTTCATAATCATGTATTATAAGGACTTCATACTTCACCCTCCAAATATGTAGCTTTTCTTGATTCACATTGGTATTATCTTCATTAATGTTTTCCAACCTATACCATATGCCTTTCCTATTTTGATTTCTTTGACTCTCAGAAATTCACTCTTTGAAAGGGAATATAAGATAATATTCTGAGCACATCCATCATTTTATAGATTTTACTTATTTTCCAATTTGAAGGAAGAACCTTCAGCATGAGGGATGAATCCATCAGTAGAATCTTCTAATACATCAAAACTAATAGATAAATGTTATGAAAACTTATTATCCTTCCATATATGATAAAATATCCCATAAAATATTGGAATAACATTGATTTTTATTGAATTTAAATGATCTATTATAGAAAATAGAAATCAGTGAATGGATTTTCAATTAGAGAGATACTTCAAACTCTGAACTTCAAATATGCGATTATAAATGATGGGAACAGATCTATGAACCCACTTATGAAACTGGAAATAATATTTATGGGTGATCATTAAAGGGGGGAGTCATTGATCTTAATTATTTTTATTTTTCTCTAAAAAAACCTTCACCAACTATTAAAGAAAGTGATATTTTCCATTTACACATATACAAACACACACTGACACTAGGAGTAAATTCTTTTTACAAGGCTCACCTCTAAAAATGGGAAGGATAATCCTTGGTGTCATTTGAAAAAACCCACAATTAAACAACCCACTAGTATCTAACTTTAGGTATAAATGAGGTGGGAATACCCTTGAACTTGTGTTACACATCACCTGATAGAGTTTTGATGCATCCCTCACACATGTGCATCTTAAACTTTATAATAATAGAAAAATATAGGTAATAATTGAAGTTACTTACACCAAATAGATTTTTGTTGAGTTGTTTAGTGTGCATATTTTTTCTTATTATTTGATTATTTCACTATATAAAGTTTCTTCTTCAATTTTCTTACATGACACAACATGAAAAAACTTTAATCATTATTTGGAACTTCATCATAAGTAGTTTTAGTCAAAATAAATAATAGTATAAAATTCTTCAATACTATCTTTCTCTTTAGTCTCTCTATTTTTCATGATTAATCTATAAAGAGTAGCTTTCTATTCAATATCACACATCACAACTTTTAAAGACATGATACTATCCTTTTATTTATTATACTGTAACATCATCAAAAAACAATTGAGTTTGAATTTTAATTTTAAATTTAAATGGATACCATCTTCTCAATTATTTTGAAACTTCTTTTTTTCTTCCCATATCTTTCATATTTTATTTGAACTCAAATACTAGTCACTATTGGGTAGGAATAATGGTGCAGTGTGACTAGGTAGTTAAAACATCAACTTTTACTTCTTCTTTTTATCACAAATAGCATCATTGTAATGAAAATATTATAATATATTTTATTGAATCAAAATTAATCCTTTTTTATATTTATATCATGAATGAAAAACCCAAGCATCATTTAAAATTAGTTTCCTTCTTCAAAATATTAAATTTGGAATGACATATTTTCATCTAGGAGATTTAAAAAATACCACTAATTAGGTTACTCTTATAAAGTGTCACATTACTCTTTAGAAGTGGTAATTTTCTCTCCTAAAGTCGGAATTTACACTTAAAAAGTATTAAATGACTATTTTAAAGTAATATATTACTCTTATAAAGTTTTAATGACTCTTCTAAAGTGTCACTTTAATGGTTCAAACCACTGATTTACTATTCTGATTTTAGAAGGACTATTCTAAAGTCACTTATTAATCTTTAAAATTTTTGTATATATTATTCCAAATTCATGAATTTTTTATTTTTATTTATCCACAAAACTAAATAACACTTTTATGTTTTAAGGATTAAAAAACTTTCAGATTCGAATGATAAATTTTTTCAATACATAATAATACTTCTATAAATATTCAAAACTATTTCAAAATTAGAAAAATCCTTCACCTCAAATAATGTGACTTATTTTTATGTGAGTTAGAACATGATTAATTTTTTTCCAATGAAAGGAAATATAACCATAATGTCCACATAAATATATCTATTTAATCTTCTCCAGACATAATTCTAAGTTATAATGAAAATTTCTCATCTCAAAAAACTCTGTAAGAAATCAATATATTCCAAATAGGTCTTGGGATAAGAAAATTTCATAGTAAAATCATTATTAACATCTAAAAATTAAAACAGTGTGATAATTAATTCATTTTCAACTTTTTTTCTTATTAAAAAGTCTTGAAATATTCTCTTGATGTTCTGCTTCACCTGGAAAAGTTTTTGAGGATATATGTAGATAATGTTTGGGAAGATTTGTTCATAAACCTTATCCCCCTAAAGTTCCTAGGAAAATTTTAGTAATTCACTAGGATATCCACATGTCTAGATGATACTATAAAAAGAACCAAGTATAAGTCCTTCCCCAATGTACTTGAAATCTTAGTTGCATAAAAGCCACTACTATCATATTTTCTCTAAACCATTAGCAAATTTGGATCTATATGAACCTAAAAAATAATACTAATCAGCCAATGTATCATACTAAGAATGTTGAAAATTTCCCCCCATAAAGCAAAACCATCTATATCCTTTATAGACTAGGTGAACATGATATAATCATTCCTAGATGTGCAAGTTTCTAGATTATTCATATATTCTATAGATAAGAACTTTATCATGATATTAGACATAAAAAATCCAAATGTTATTGGGTTTAAGAATCATATCAATAATTTCTCCTACCATAGATTCCTAGGAAACACCAAATAATAATGTTTTCTCTTTAAGTACTAACTCCAAGATATATAAGATCATGATGTAGTGAAACCGGGTGATCCTTAACTGGATGCCACAAGAGTTTCTACCATCCCCAATGATGAATTAGAAACTATGGAATGAAAGTAGATTTCAAGTAGAGGATCATAGATGTTTAATTATTGGATACACTAAAATTTGATCATTTGATCTCATGGGATTATAAATTCTCAGTTGAATTAGTAAGAACCTACCTTGAAAAATTTATCCTCTCCAGTGATGACATTCACTGCGAAAACCTAAAAATCATAGAAGAAAATTTATTGGGAGAACAAGGATGATAAATATACTATATTATTTTCAAATCCAATATGCATCTTCATGGACTTCATACCCCCCCATATTGGGAGGGATTCCCTTGACCCATCTGGCTTTAGAGTAAACTATGAAAACCCATATTTTATTTCATAATAATTCATGATTTATTTTATAAAGGTACGCATAAAACAATAACAAAATATCATGAAGCCTAGTGTAGTTGGGAAATGAGGTACATAACACATCCACTTCAAACATGGATAAAACAAAATTATTTAAAACATCCTTAATATTCTCCTAAAAATCCATTGTAATTCTAAAGCTACATGGGGTAACCTGGGGGTGTACATAAGAAAATGGTGAGCTATAAAGACCAGTAAGGGAATAAAAAAAAGAATATAATAAGGTAAATTAGTGCATGTGATCCAAGAAAAATATCAAGATAACAAAAGAGGGGTTAGGATGATAATATTAAAGCAATAAGGCAAGATATAACATGATATCAGAAAGGCAACATGGGAATGTGGTGATAAAATAAAACATGAAATCGTAAAAATAGATCAAGTATAACCACCAAGAAACCATAACATTTTGGAAAAAGTCTGATAATGGATTATGTTTACTACCTAATTCCGTACATAATGTCTCATGTGACTAAAACATTACCCAATACATTGAAGCACTATCTGGGTGCACCGATAATTTTCATATCATGTACATGAATAAGTGTGACACATAAACAATACAATATAAATATTTATTTCATAAATTTTAATACCATGATCAAGTACTGTGGGTTGTATACATTTAAGTCCCTAATCAATTTAGGATATGTACATCGTGTTTTGCATGAAAAAATCACAGGATAATTCCAGCTGAATAATGGGGGTATGTAAAGGTTCATGGGAGGGATTAATGAGAGTGAAAGGGATATCTCATACCTTATAAATAATAATGGAAGTAAGAGGTATGTTTGAAACCATATCCCAATATAAATAATTGGAAAAAGGGCAAAATATGGAGGAGGTTCTTAAATAAAGAGGAGAAGGAGAGGATCTATTTCCTTGAGAGGGTGATTCTAAAAGGTCAAGAGGAGATTCTTGAGTGATTGAGGAAACATTAGAAGGGATCTAGAGATAAAAGGTTAGAGTAATATGATGATTTAAGAGTTTTTAGTGAAGATAAATGGGAGTTTGGGTGGGTTTATATAGAAAAAGAGAGAATAATTCTTTATTAATTTCCAAACTTAGGTTTTAGACTTTAACTACAAACAATAACATTGGTTTTTCCTATGATTTGTGAAAAATTGGAGTGGTTTTAATTTTTTACATGTTTAAGAATCTATATCATTATAATAATAACCTTGGTGATGTGGAAGTGAGTCATGTTTATAAAGAATTGAATTTAAAACCTCAAAATATAATATGGATATTGGAGGAATCATTAAGGATTTATAAAATTAATCAAATAACCTAAAAACACATTATTTTAAATGGGAAACATAATTATGGTCATGTAAACCTTTTATGGAATATACTAAATAAATTTTAGGTAATTATAGTGTCACAATACATACTATATATTTATACCATAGTTAATTTTTACCAACAAATTCTATTGTCTCAGAAAATTATGAAATATTCATCATTGGATAATTTTGACATACTTATTTCAAAAATAATATTTATTTTATATAAAAAAATATCTAAGTATGGTAATTTCAACCTATATAAAATATCAAAATTTATCAAAAAATACTGATTTTTTTACAATAGTAGTTTTTTGACCCTTATAAAAATTATTTCTTGACTTTATAAAATTATATTATAATTTATATTTAATATAAATTATTTAATAATAATATTTTATTAAAATATAATTTATTTCAAATATTATTTAATTCAATATAAATAGTGTCTTGATTGAAACTATATATTTCCCATAAATACGATTTGCATTTCATCGCATTGATTTTTTTTATCAAACTTATTATTTTATCATTTTGAAGTCATATTAGAAGGATAAATATAATAATTAATTTATTAAAAAAATAAAAATATAAAAATTCTTACAATTAGTGTCTAGATACATAACCCTTTATTACACCAGTGAACACCCTAATGGTATGGTGCACGATGGTGAGATCTTTACGAGGTAGTTCAACATACATGGTTTGTGCCACGATCTCAATGAGCTTTAAATTCTCACTTACATGGTTTCATTCATAATTTAGTTATTGAATCTTGGATTAATATTGGTCAAGGGAAAATTGAATAGATTCTATATCCCTCAAAATCTCATATAAATGGAATTCATAGGGTAAAATCATACCGGTCGAGGCCATCATTTATTTCGTCTGTGTCAATTGGACATTATCATAACCCTTTATTTATATTAATCATATGATCACTGTTCAATGATTATATTATCAATTGTTATGGTTATTAATGGTATTTTAAATTTCAAAGATCATATAAATATTAAATATAGATAAATTATTGCATGGGTTTTCTGTAACTTCATTTCTTAATAAAGAATTTATTCATTTAAAAGAGGAATTTCATTTATAAAAGTTTAGGTCGTTACAAAATATTCTGATGAGGAGTTTTATTTTTACATTGTCAATGTTATCAGACTTGAAAACCACAATGTTTAAATAATATATGAAATATTCTATCTATATCCTCTTAGATACTCCCATTCATATTCTCAAACTAAGGGAAAACACTTATAACAACCCAATACTTTACAATATTTTCCTTTTAGAATAAATTTATTTTTTATTTTGAGATTGCTTTATATGAAACACAAAGCTAAGCTTATGTTAAATGAAACATAAATTATATATTTATCTATATAGAACATTGAGGTTATCTTGTGTTACATTCAAGACTTACTTTCCTCAATGGCTTGCATGACACACAAGACTATGTTTTACCAAATAATAATATACTATTAAAAATATTATTATTTAATATAATAAGAAATAACCTCAATGTTAAATTGAAGGTTATTAATAGGATTAACTAAATTAGGAAAATATATAGTTTAATTCATTGGTTAACTATTAATTACAAATTAATATAAATACCAAAAGAATATAAAGGGAATGATTTTATAAAAGACTATTTTATGCATAAATGGTGATTTATCTTAAAAAGGTGAATTAATTTCTATTAGTGAATGATATTAATTAAATTTATATATTATATATTTAATAAAATATTTTTTTAAATTCATACAATATTATTTATAGGTATAATATAATAATAAAACTAATTTTACATATAAAAACCTATATTTTTATAAAGATAGTTTTACCACATTTTAATGGTCTACCTATTTTAAATCTAAATTTTAGTGATTTTATAAATTTTCTATGTCAAAATAAACTTCATTTTTTAAATTTAAACATAAAAATTCAGTTAGGGTGAATTTTTTGTATTTTATGTAAATTTGTATTTTTTGGATGAATAGTGAAAATTACTAAATTTTAATTCAAAAATAAATTTTCATCTAATTTATTTATTATTATAAATTATATTTTTTGTTGGTTTTAAATTTTAATTAGTTCAATTTTATATCAATTAATTTAATTTAGTTCACTATAATCAATTTTAATCTAAAATTGGACATAAAATCTTACCAAACTTTTGAACATTTTTACTTTAAAAATATGCTTTGTCATCTCGTCCGTATGATTAAATTTAAATTAATTTCTGCCACTTATGTGATTAAAATTTAAAAAACTAGATTCCATATTTTGAATAATAATAATTTATAATGTTTAATACGGTTAACTTAGTTTTTTTACAAAAAATATTAGTGAAAGTGATTAAAATTAATTACAACAATTAAGAGAAAAATTAGCTTAACAAGGGACTAAATCTTAAGCATAAGGGCCACAATGACTTATAAACTTTTCCAAAATACATTTTATTGAAATATTTATACCCTAAACTCCATTTTATCTGATATTTACCATTAGTTTTTCCAATTTTCATAGGAAAAACTTGTGTGGAATTCCCTTTTCCAAAATTTACAAGAATACCACTCCTCCTCCACTATAAAAAGGCACTCACCCCTCCCACTCATTAGCACCTATCAAGAACTTTGTGTCACTAAAAATCTTCCCAAATAAGTTTCTAGAATATATACCCTCATACTAGAATCCTCACTTTGGGAATAAATCCATTCAAGGAATCCCTTAGGTGAAAACCGAAAGGGGTTACCCAAAGTTGAGGTAACATCCTTCCTCAAGCTATTTTGTTTCATTTTCATTATATACCCCATAAAATATTATTATTACATGATTAAATAACAAAATAAGTAAAATAAATATAATTATATGTTTTTATGTTATGTTTTATAACTAAACCTGCATACAATTCCATCTAATGGGTAGCGAACTTACCGTTAGGGTACGACGAACTACTGCCTCATGAAATGATGATTGTTCATTTTTTCCTTTACCACCTATAATGATTGGGAATAATGATGAAAAAACTATTATTATATGATATATATGATATTTATAATTTATTTATTCTTCTGTAATTATTTTTTAACTCATACCTTTATGAACTCCATTTTGTGGGAATGCGATAATATCGTTTGTGGAAGTGTGGACTACTGCCTCCTCAAAGCGATGTGATTCGTTCATGATATACATAGAATATATTAAGTATTGTTTTAATTAAAAATATGTGACATAAATAAAATATATATTATGTTAAATAAATAATTAAATTTATGGAAATATAGTATATCATTTTCTTTATTACCCTTGTCACACACTAAAAAAGTGATAATGTCATTCGTGGGCGTATGGACTACCACCTCTTCAATGCGATGTGAATTATTTTACATCATAAGAATTATATATCTAAGAATATATTGTTAAATAAAATGGGTTTTATGATATAATTTTCATTATGTAAAGATATAATGTTACCTACCCTCTTTTCACAATGATCATCGAAAAATGGTAACATTACTCATGCATACGTATGACCTACCGTCTCCATGATTGTAACATTGGTTCATTTTTCATAATAATATTTCATAATTGGTTTTAAAATTATAATTAATATATAAATATGATAATAATTTCATTATTATTACTCTTTATATGTTTATATAATTAACCCTATGACCATATTCCACCCACCAAAGTCGTTTTTGACACATGAACTGAATTTGGTCAAAACACCCGACGTAAACTTAATAGTCTAAGTTGTTGTATAAAAAATTATAATAAGTGTGTTAAAAGTAATAATAAAGTTTAAAATTGTTCTGAATAAATTAATTAATTAAAATAAGTTTATTTTTTAGGAATATAAAGATGCATGTGACAAGTCATACTCAAGGTAAGGTATTTCGTCTCAATTTACATTCCATTGGGACTTATTTGTTGTTATGAACCAATTAACTTCTATATGGTGTATATAACACCATTTGAAATGTTATATTATGAATATAATTGTTATCATTATATTATAAGTGGAATTTAATGATGTTAATTCATGGGGATTATGATTCAAATGTTTCAAAGTGTTGTGTGACACTTTAGAGTGTTTAAAGATTATTTTTCTCAAGAATATTTTAATGATATTTCTATGGTATTTCCATTCATCAATTTAAACAACCCTTATTGTTAATGATCCTATACTGAGGAAATATTTATAAGTTTATATTCTTTACCCAATATAGATATTTGATCAGGAATATTGTTTATTTTGATTACTTGATATAAGGAATGCTTTGGACATGCAATGATAGGCGGGGCCCAAACATTATATAGCCCCTCGATGCATTGATAGGTTATTATGAGACAAATAAGTCATATAAATTAAATAGGTTTCTACCTATAGTTTTAAACTATCTAGAGGATAGATCATGATAGTGTAGGTTTTCATATTCTTGAGACATGACATCCAATAATTAAGCATTCCCTTCATTTTGATTCAATATTTCATATCCATGATATTTTCACTATGATAAAATATATGGATTCATTTCATTATCAGTTTATTAATTTAATGGAATGTGTTTTTAGTTTCTTACCTTTCTATATTGATTATTTCATATCCAGTTATTTAAATGGCATGTGTTCTCAGTTATTAACCTTTCTATATTGATTTATTGTTATTGATTTATTATTTATTCATCTATACTTACACTTACTAAGAATTTTAGCTCACCCTTATATTTGTTTACTTTCCCCAGTTTATGAAGATAAATCCTTTGAATGAGTTTTAAGGAAGCAATTTATTAGTCTTTGTTATGTATTATGTTTTATTTTCTATTTTCCAATGAAATATGAGTATCATGTATATAATTTGGTTTTTTAAAACCAATAATATATTTAGTCATTTAGGATTTTATTCATTCTGATCATGATAATGTAATAAAAAATTGCATTGGCACTAGGATTATGGGGTTAGGGTGTTATAGTTGGTATCATAAGAATTTTAGTAGAAACTTTGAAAACTATATTTAGAAAACATAGATTTGGGAACATAACTCTAAGATAGAATTTGATGATAAGTATAGAAGAATATCCTAGAATTTTGGTAAGGTAGAGATTATGGGGATCTTACTAGATATACATCCCTATAAGGATACTATAAGTGGGTGAGGTTATGGAAAAAATATACCTAAGGGTAACAAATCCAACAAGGTGCATCATGTTTGACTCGAGCATAACCAAATATATGATAATGGGCCTTACTAAACACCTAGTTTGACACTCCAAGTGGATATATTTAGGATAATTAAAATTTTCTTTACAAACCATTAGGAATGATTTAAAAGTAAAAACATCCACATATAAACCATGTTTATGATTATTAGATTAGATTAACTATGAATAATTTTTTTAATTAATGTCAAGTATTTTACTAGATTTGGGATTATAAATTATGTTTTACAATGATATGAACTAACTTAGTGAATGTATTCATTTATAATTAGTTCCTAGTAGAAGAAATGAGAACCTCACCAATGTACATGATCCAAAGATTAAGAAAGATCATATCTTTTATGGTATTAGGACAATATTTATAAGGGAAATAGTCTCCCAAGAATTCTAATCATATGAGGACATAATATCATGTGATAACAAGATGGGTAAATAATTCTCCAAGTCATATGGATTTGAAGGAAATCAATAAAATAAGAGGATGATGAGTAAAAATATTTATAAAGGGAAGAATAGAAATAAGTATTTTCCCACCTGTGATAATTATTAAAAGAAACACCCTGGTACTTTATTTATGGGAATGTGAGTTTTTTATAAGTGTGGAGAAAAATTCCACCAAGTTCATGATTGAAAGAGAAAGAAAGAAAATTATAAGGCACAATGATTCCACTTCAATGAGATGTGACACTACAAAAATCAATGTCTCGTGCGTCAAAGGAATATATCCAAAAGAGGCTAATAGATTATGGTCATGATTACGATACTACCATAGGAAAAGAGTAATGATTAATGTACTTATGTTTGGATTCAATAATTATTTCATTTGGGTATTTTATCAATGATGTACCAGTTATAATAATTATGTAATATTTGAGGATTTTACTATAGTATATTTTCGTTAAGGATTTGAGATCATATGTTAAATGGTACCAAGAAAATTTATTTAGTATAAAGTAATACTTTTTGGAAAATACATGGTTGTGGGAAATATAACCATTAATATGTTCCTAATGTTAAGATAATAATGTTTAGATAAAGAAATGATTGGTTTGGATAACGTAAATTGGATAAGTGCAGAATACCTTGGAACTGAGTAATGAATTATTGAAAAATTGGTTTATTCTATCATTGATGGAGTTTACATCATTTTTGGATTTAAGGAATATATCCAATAATCTATGTTCTATTTAAATAATAATAAAAATTCATGTTTTCAATAAGGTTTTATGGTAATTAAAGTTAATTACATATTAACATGTTTGGAATGTGATGATTAAAATCCACTTCATGTTATTTGCTAAGTTCATTTTGAAAATTTGGTGACCTTACTTCTAAAGTGTTGGATCATAATATTTTATAAAATTTATCCATTTATAAAATGTTTTAAGTTGATATTTGGATGATTTTTTAGAGTTTAATGTATTAATTCACCATATGATGCATCCAGTGCTAAGAAATGAAGTAGAAATAGTTAAAGTCCCAAAAAAGGATAAGATTGTGTTTATGAAATAAAAAATATATTTAATTATATTATTATGGAGTGAAAGAATTCCTCAACCATTAGAAAAATGGTCAAGAAATAAAAATTTTGTTCTATTATCATTATTTTTGATGATATCAATGGACTTTTTCATGAAAGTGGTTTAAGGATTTGTGGTTATCAACTTTCTGCTGAACATGTTCTTTATCACTCTCCATCAGAACTTGATTGTACGATTTTTCTTCCATATCCATGTTTCCATTTCCCACCAATGTTCTCCTACTAGGGAACTTAGTTACATGACTATTGTACTTACCTTTATCTCTTATTAAGAATATGTGTTATTAACACTATTCATGATGCGATTTTTCAATAATAGTTTATTTTAAAATATAAATCCATTGATTACTAAGATCAATTTTGAATTGTGAATACATAATTTATTTAAGGTGGGGAGAATTTAACACCCAAAGAATATTTTACATTTAGAATAAATTTAATTTTTGTTCCTAGATTTCTTGATACAAAACACCAAGTTAATATTATGTTACACACAACATAAATTTTATCTTGATCTATATAGAACACTGAGATTATCTTTCATTACACGCAATACTGACTTTCCTCGATGGCTTGCGTAACACGCAAGACTGAGTTTTATCGAAAAAAATATATTGTTAAAAATATTATTATTTAATATAATAAGATATAAATTATTCATTAAATTTCTATTTATTAATAGTATTAAATAAATTATGAAAATATATATATCAATTCATTGATTAAATATTAATTAGAAATGAATATAGAAACCAAATGAATATAAAGGGAATAATGTTATAAAACGTTATTTTATATGTAAAAGGAGATTTATCTTAAAATTTTAAATTAATTACTATTAGTGAATGATATTAATTAAATTTATATATTTTATATTCAATAAAATATTTTTTTACATTCATCCAAAAGGTATTATATTCATAAGATAAGAACAAACCCAATTTTACACATAAAAATATATATTTTTATAAAGGAAGTTTTACCACCATTTAATGATGTACCTATTTTAAATATAAATTATATCACTTTTAAAAATTTTATATGTCAAAATAAACTTCATTTTTTTAATTTAAACATAAAAATTAGGTTAGGGTGAATTTTTGGTATTTTTCTGTGAAGTTTCAATTTCTAGTGAATAGTGAAAAATACTGAATTTTAATTCAAATATTTTTTGTCTAATTTATTTATAAGGTTAAATTATATTTTTATTGGTTTTAATGTTTAATTAGATTAATTTTATATCAATTAATCAAATTTAGGTCATTGTAGTCAATTTCACTTTAAAATTGGACACAAAAACTTAGCAAACTTTTGAACATTTTTACTTTAATAACCCGTTTTACCATCCCGTCTACTGGATTAAATTTAAATTATTTTATACCACTTATACGGATGGAATTTTGAAAAATGGATTCCATATTTATAATCTTATTAATTTATAATTTATAATAGGGTCAATTTTTTTGACAAAAAATATTATTGAAAGTGATTAAAATTAATTACAACGATTAAGAGAAAAATTAGCTTAATAAGAGACTAAACCTTAAACTTAAGGAAAAACTTTACATATAAACTTGTGAAAAATCTATTGGATGAAAATATTTCGACCCTATACTCCATTTTATACGATTTTGACTATTATTGGATCCATTTTTCATAGGAAAAACGTGGGTGGAATTCCCTTTTCTAAAATTTACAAGAATACCACTCCTCCTCCACTATAAAAAGGCACTCAACCCTACCACTTATTAACAAACTTCAAGCACTTTGTCTCTAAAAAAATATTCCAAAATAATCTCCCGAAATGCATCCCCTAATCCTAGAATAATACATTTGGTAATAAATCTATCCAAGGAATCCCTTTGATGAAAACCAAAAGGAGTTACCCAAAGAAGAGGTAACGTCCTTCCTCAAGCTCTTTTGTTTTATGTTCATTATACAAACCATAAAATATTATTATTACATGATTATATAATAAAATAAGTATCTTAAATATACTAATATGTTTTTATATTAAAGGTTTTACCTATACCTACACACACTTCCATCTAATGGGTAACAAACTTACTATTCGTATATAGGGAACAACTAGCTTGCAAAACGATGATTATTCATTTTTCCTTTACCACCTATCATGGTTGGTAATTATGATGGAAAAAATATTTTTATATGATACATATGATATTAATAATTTCTTTATTCTTATTCAATTATTTTTTAACTCATATCTTTCTTCACTCCATTTTGTTGGAGTACAATAACATTTGTGGAAATGTGGACTACCGCCTCCCCAAAGTGATGTGATTCATTCAAGCTACACATGGAATGTATTAAGTATGGTTTTAATTAAAAAGGTGTGACATAAATGACATATATATTATATTAATATCATAATTAAATTTCTATAAATATAATATATAATTTTCTTTATTACCCTTTTCACACACTAAAAAAGTGACAATGTCTTTCTTGGACGTGTGGACTACCGCCTACTCATCGTGATGTGAATCATTTTAAATTAAAATAATTATATATATAAGTATACATGATTAAATAAAATGGTTTTTATTATATAATTATCATTTTTAAAGATATAATTTTACTTACCTTCTTTCTATAACGATCATTGAAAAATGGTAACGTTTCTCATGCATACGTATGAACTTCTGTTTCCATGATTGTAAAGTTGGTTCATTTTTTATAAACATAATTAATAATTGGTTTTAAAAGTATAATTTATTTATAAATATGATAATTATTCCATGATAATTATTCTTTATATTTTTATATAATGACCCCTTTAACCATAATTGACCAACCAAAGTCATTTTTGACACATGAACTGAATTTGGAAAAAAACACCCTATATAAACTTAATTATTTAAGTTGTTGTATAAAAAATTATAATAAGTGATGTAAATGTAATTATAAACTTGAAAATGGTTCTGGATAAATTAAATAATTTACATAATTTTATTATTCAGAAATATAAAGTCACGCATGATAAGTTGGACTCAAGATAAGAGATTTCATCTCAATTTACATTCCATTGAGATTTATTTGTTGTTATGAACCAATTCAATTACATATGGTGTATATAAAACTCTTTGACATTTTATATAATTAATATCCTTATTATATTAATATTATATGTTTCATTTAATGTTATTCCTTCATTGGGATTATGATTCAAATGTTTCAAAGTGGGATGTGACACTTTGGTGTATTTAAAGATTATTTCCCACAAGAATGTTTTAATGATATTTCAATGGTATTTACATTCATAAACATGTAAAACCCTAGTTTTTAATTATCCTCAATCATGGAAATATTGATAAATCCATATTATTTATTCAATACATATATTTTATAAGGAATATTTTTTATTTCGATTCCTCGATATAAGGAATGCTTTGGACACACAGTGACAAGTGGGGCCCAAAATTTATATAGCCCCTCGATGCATTAATATGTTTTCATGAGAAAAATATGTTGGAAAAATTAAATAGGTTTCAAACTGTAGTTTAAAAATTTTTTGATGACAGATATTGATAGTATATTTTTTCATGTGCTTGAGAGATGACGTCCAATAATTAAGAATTTACTTCATTTTGATTCAATATTTCTTGTCCATGATATGTTATACATGAAAAAATATATGTATTCATTTAATTATTAGTTTATTGACTTAATGGAATGTATTTTATGTTTCTTACCTTTCCATATTGATTATTCCTTATCTAGTTATTTAAATGGCACATGTTCTCAGTTATTCACCTTTCCATATTGATTTATTATTATTGATTCATTATTACTTCTACTGTACTTACCCTTATTGATAATTTGATATCACCCTTATTTTTGTTTCCTTTCCCCAGGTTATGAAGATGAATCCTTTGAATAAGTCTCAAGTATGCAGTTTATTAGTATTTTTTCTATATTATGTTTTATTTTCTATTTCCCAATGTAATATGGTTATCATGTATGTAATCTAGTTTTCCAAAACTATTAAATTGTTCAGTCCTTCGGGATTTGATTCCTTGTAATCATGCTAATGTAATAAAATAATGCATTGGATTTAGGATTCTGGGGTTGAGGTGTTACAACACTCCCCTAGAAATACAAATTCCCATAGTGCAATCTTTGAGAATTTTTTTTACACCACTGAAACTAGAAAAAAAGAATTAGGATAAGTTTTATTGGAATATACTTATGTGTCAACATCCTCCTATGAATCCCTATAACCTATTTGGTTGGCCGATCACCTGGATGATTCAAATTTTTCTAATAAATAGTAAAGTTTGGAATGTTTTGATCATGAACTTATACCCAATCCAGCTAGGCACTCCACAATTCTAGTCAAAGAATGACCCATTGGGAGCAAGAACATACCCCTATCATAGAAGTATGATGTAATAAAGCACCTTTCTAGCATCCTAACTAGGATCACGATCCTTGACATGATAAAAATATTAATATAGCTTCATGAGGCCCTCATCAAGGCCTTGAAGAGTCATATAGAGTTTGAGAGATAGGTTTCCACTACCAAAATCTACCTTACAGAGGAAGTAGAGAACAAGGATTTCTAGGCCATCATCTTATTCTCATGGAAAGATGAGGGCGATATCATACAAGACCACATATTCCCCTTTTTTTAAGGAATTATTTTTGATGTATATGCATTCTAGTACATGGTGGACATTATATTTGGGATCAATATCATCCCAACCCATATTATCTGCATATTGGGGGTACACATAGACTACTAACAAGGTAATCTAAAGATACGACGAGAGAAAAAATAATCCACTCAACAAGATCCAACTGAAGGCCTAAATTTTTGATTTAGTATCCAGTACCAAATTAATGATTTTCTAGTTAGAAAATACCTTCAATACATTACTAGGATGGCCATAGATCTACTTATATGTAGCCATCCATTAATTATATCATCATTGCGTCATTTACTCCCTCAATAGTCGAGTAGGGGGTTCTCCATGGTGATGTCTCCCACTTCGACTTATGTGAGACTTATAACCTTAACATTGGGTATTAAAAGAGGTATGGAAAACAACCCCTGATAATGGTTTTAAGTATTCCAATAGTATTAATGAATTCAAACCATCCTACAAAGATCCCTAAAATGACCTCAAGCATAGTCTTCTACTACTCATCCATAGTCTAGAAGAAACTACTTCAGAACACCAATATCACTTCATTATGCCAAGGAAAAATGAGTACACTCAGATCACCTCCTACTCATATAAAGGACTTGTTCCTCTAATGTTGGGGAAACCCTCTCTTATTGCATGTTAGAAAGTTTATTCTATGATATTTAAGTAATATATCTAACTTGTACACCAATGATCATGGATAAACCCAATGATGATCAACCATAACATAATGCTTTGACATTTTAGGAATATCATGCCTACAAAGGCTGCATGATATATAAGCAAAAACTCTATCAGTATAGTATCAGTAGAACCAGAAGTGAAGGATTTTAATTATAAATATTTCAATCACACATATAAAGTTGTAGACATGTCAAAATAACCTATTCCAATGGAATCACCCCCTCCTTTTAGTCATAACAATTTTGATAAAGAGGACATGGATGATTCCACTCATACCAATGAAGAAGGAGTTTACACTACCATTTATAAACTGATATAGGAAAATCTCACCACCAAGGAATATCTAAGGCCATTATTATTAAGTACTATCATGGGTTCCGATGAACAATAACATTACATTGTATTCTTGAAACTACAATATGACATATTCACATGAAACTATAAGGAGATTCCAAGGATCAATCCCTAGGTCACAATCAACTATCTTGGCCTTCCTATTGTTCATTATGGGTGTAATTAGGTTCCCATAAGAATGCAACCCTCTAATTTTTCAATGAATGAGGATGATTTTTAAAATATAAATAAATATAACTTCATCATGGTGGTACCATATCGTAGTTTTTATCAGATGTTGTCCTTGTTAGGAATAAGAATGATAAAATAATATTATGTATTGATATCTAAGACCTTAATAACCACTACCCAAAGGATAAATTCCCCATTCCGATCACATATTTGTTGATTGATGTAATAAAAAATATCCAAGCCCTCTCCTTCATGGATGAATACTTTGGGTATAATAAAATTTGGATGAACCTTTATGATGAGAAAACTATAGAATTTAAGGAACCCTAGGGAATATATTTATATTAGTTAATTCTATTTTTCTTAAATAATTTTAGAGCTAATTACTAGTGATATATAAATAAAATCCTTAATCCCCACCTTAGAATGATGGTGGAGTGATATGTTGGTGATTTAATGATCAAATCCATTTAATTCTAAGACCATCTCAGTGATCTTGAGAAATTGTTAAGCATGATCCATAACAAATACTAAGATAAACTCCTTTAAGTGTGAATTCAAGGTCACCTCCAAGAAATTATTATATTTTATTGTATGATATAGATAGATTAAGATCAACCTAGATAAGGTACAATAAATCATTGAAATAACCATCCATGAAAATTTTATGATCTATGAGGCATTCTCGAGGTCTGGATATATTGAATTTTTTTCAATATAGTATAAAAATGTAATTCATTATATAAGATGATGAAGAAAGGATCCACCTAATAGTGGGATGAAGAATTTCATAGATTATTTGATGACATCAGATAATACCTACTTCATCCTCAAGTTCAAATGAAACTAATCTAAGGGATAAATTTAGTATTTTATATGATTTCTCTAGAGAGATCCATCAATTCCCCATTATATCAGAAGAATAATAATGTAAAAGATAATAGACTATACTAACTCAATCATATTATACTTGACACCAAGGATATTTTTCTCCCATTGAGAAGAACTACATTATCTTAGTAAAAATGGTTATGAATTTTCACCATTATCTACATAACCATGAGGTCCATTCCCAATTATCCCATTTTGAACAGATGATTTCATTGTGGGAAGTGATTATCCAATAGTTTTAGATCATTTTTATCCATTATAAGGTAATTGATATATAGAAAATAATATATTTCCATGCCACTCACCTTACCCCTGAGGAGTTACCCATGGGTATCAAATTTCTAGATGAGACCATTTTCTCTTTCAATGAAGCATATCCATGATAGTATATAAAATTTTATGGTACCTATTAGATCCTTCATAGGAGAATAATTAATAACCCTAAGATAAATGTATTCATCATTGGAGTTGTCTTTGTCACTCCCTCAAAGGCCTTCATGTCGTACTCCTTCCTCCGTTTAGAATGGTGTATATAAAATGTGGCTGAATACCAAGTCCACATCATTGTTCTGGAATTTTTCATCAAGATCTAGGTCCCATGAATGTATGTAAAGGGAGGCTCTATACTTGTAATCAAATAAATAAATTGTGACTATGCATCTAAGATGTATGAGCTCATTCCCCTACTTGATTTCACCCGTTATTTGAGGGCTAAATTTTTTTCCAGGCCCAAGGTGTTTCATTTTTTTACATTCCTAGAATGATTGGGAAATTATCTAGAAAAATTGGTTTCATCCCTCACTTATTGAGACCATTTTTACATGGTAATCCATTTGGTACATCGGAATGTGATTTCCCTGATGCTCCTAATAATGAGTTCCATGCAGTGAATCAAATCACTACAATCTCTTTATGGGTAAAACCATCAGATGCCTCTATTGTAGAAGAGGAATATGATTCAGTGAATCCTTTGACTGAGTAGCTCCAATAATTTACTCTTTAATAAAGTTAGGTAGAATAGAATAAAATCCATATAGGGTAGAAAATTCCATCCTATATAACAAGCCTAACTCAAAGTGAGTCCTATACAAGTGAATCATTGAAGGAATCCTTCTTCATTGCATCCCGAGAATGGATATTTTTAAAGTTATATAATAGGTCCATGCTATAGTATATGGGGATCATTAGAAAGGGTTAAATATCTCTTACCAAATCTGAAGATTGGGATATTTTTGGCTCAACATGCCTTGGGACTATATGGAATTCACCACAAAGTGTCATGAATTCCTGGTTCATACTAACTTCATTTATCACCCTATATATATTCTCTACACTGCTATATAATCTTCGTCCTTCACCATATGTGGAATCGATGTCATGCATCCTTACCTACTAGATACAACCCAAAAATTTAACTTCATTTTTAGTACCATTGATTTCTACTAAAAGTGGGATAGATCCATTCCCCTTAAAGAGTAAAAGACTAGGTGAGTGATCAAGTTTGTATAATCCCACACTATTTATCTATTTAGGATCCCTTACACTATTCTCACAAAAAATAGTACTATCTTCCAAGACTTCAGGTTGAAGAATTTTCATGCTAAGTACAAGACATTGTATAACTATAATTCTTTCTATCATAATGGATTGATTAAGGCATTCCAAAATTTATTTCAAACATTATAATGAATTTAATAAATCATAATAAGAAGATATATCCTAAACATTCCTATAATTCCTTGTGGTCATATTTAACTAAGGATTGTACTTAAAACTAGGTGAACCCTTACTACTGGGTGTATGTAACAGAATCTATGGTTACCATTAATGATAAATGAAAATCAATATTAATAGACATTTATAAATAAATGATTCCAAATAAATTATTTTGAATATATGTATTGAAGTCTATTTAGCTAATTTAGAAACCCTTGATGAAAATAGGTGCTAGGGAATGCGTAATCTTGAGATCCATTAGAATGGAGTGAATGATAATTCAAAATTAATATTTACCTCTACTAATTATGCCATGGTGATTTGGTGTTGGTATTGAGAGTTCCAATGATACTGAAAAGAATACCACTAAATCTAGAACCCAAATTGGAAGGTCCCTTCCACATTCACAAAGTATATCCTAATAGCTCATACTCATTGATCACCATAGATGGGGAGTGCATCACACATCCCAAAAATGAGAGGTTATCAAAGAAATATTTCCCATGACTATGTAATAGACATTGGTCCCAGATGTAGAACCTTAAATTTTGTAGCACATGGTCCTCTTCACATGACCCTAAATTGCATAGAACACCAGTCTTAGCCATATAATCTTAAAAGGAATAGTAAACCATCCTCACCGTATGATGTTAAAAATCATGATCAATATTATTTATACATGATGATAAAATAAAATGGACTCATTCCCAATTAAATCACCTCAAATAGATTGGTTAATGCCTTTTTTATGATTCTTAAACAACAAAACTGTTCTATAATTTTCACCTAAGAGGTACCCCCTTTTATCACATTGCGGGTCACATATAACACTGATTTTATAGAATTATATATGGATTTATTTCCATCCCATAGGATATTTAGTGATGTTCATATCCCTAATATTATGTCCAAACATAAGTTCTCTTCTTCCCCTACCTTTCCTTTATGTTCAGACCCCCTTCAACAAGTTTGATTTGTTGATTTAACATCAAGACAAAAATTATTTTAGACGAGGCGATCAATGGTTATATGAACATAAATTCATGTACCAATTTTTCCAAGCCATATGAACTTAAACTATACATATCTACTCCTAAGATCATCTATATTTTCATTGGGCCCCCATTTTATGCCAATTTTACCTCATCTCCGTTGCTATATTGACTATCTCACTCCCATGGTTCGAGCTCTATAAATTTTAACTGGAAAAAAACCACGGTCGAAGATGTATGAATAAAATTACAACACTATTATAAAAACATCCATAAATTTAACTAATTTAAAACTATAATATCTTGAGTTTTTTTAAAATGACGGACTATGTTCGGTAGCATATAAGATAAACAACATCGAGCATCAATGAATAATGAATTGTAATTATTTTATTATGAAAGTTATAACCTAGATGTTAAATTAGTGGGAATGAATAGTATTAACCACATTATGAAATATATAATCATCTTACTTATATATAATGTATTAATTAATTCTTTTTAAAAAAGAACTCAATTTTTAGCAAAATCATTTTATTCTTCAAAAACATGTCTTCTTCAAAAATGGTTTTTCTTGTTTTTATGAGTGAATATTATAATTTTTTTTTGGAAATTTTAGAAAATTTATTTGAAAAAATTAATTTCATTTTTAAATTTATAGTTTCAAAATTACCTTAGGATGATTTTTTTAAAATTTTATGAAAAGATTTATTTTTCATTGAATTTTGAAAATACAGTTTTTTATTAAAAATTGCATTTTAATTTTATGTATTTACAAAGTAAAATTATGTTTTATAATAGGTTTAAAATTTAGTTATTTTCTTTTTATTTAAAATAATTCAATTATTAGTTTTTAAGTGTATTTTATACTTCAATTTAGTATAATTTTTTTATATTTTAAATGGTTTTATTTTTGAAAAACAGTTATCATCATGTTTTTACTGTTAGATTTTAAATTAAAATTTTTCATTTATTTGTTTTTAATTTTGAAAAAATAGATCCCATATTTGGAATCAGTTGGTCCAAATTTTTTAAATAAGACCCTATTATTTTTTGTCAATATGAATAGTAACCTTAGTAATTTTTGTTACCATGGTGAAGGGTATATCAAGTAATTATTGGTAAAAATAAAATGATAAGGATTATAAAATGACCCTAAAACTTTAATTAAGTTTATTAGATGATTAAATTTATTCCATACTCATTCTAAATTTGGGTATATGGATTTTTTTTCAATTTAGGTGTTATTATAACCTTTATAATATTTTATTTAAAGAAAAGTAAAAAAATGTTACACTTGTTTTTAATAACTATAATATTTTTAACATAGGGTTAACTAGAGGATATATTTGGTTATAAATAGTTATTTTAAATATAAATAATTATATTCATCATGGTAATTGTTTTTAAAATTTTACTAAAGAAATAATAACCTTAAATATTTACACAACACCAATGCAGTAATTATTCAATTAATAGAAAAATCAAATATATGATATTAAAAATATTAAAACAAATATAATTTTAGATAATTAATATGATAAATGAATTTTATATATTAACATATAATATTAGGGATACAATAAAATATATTTTTTCTTATATTTTTACTTTTTTTATTGATATTATTAGAGTCAAAGTAATGAATAGTTCTAAAAATATATATTAATGATATAGTATAATAAATAACAATTTTTTAAATGATATACAATTACTAAAAATCCTATATTTGGGAACATAATTAGGATATTTTTTATAATATAAAAAATTGTCCATTTATGGTATGTTTTTCCATTTATAATAAATATATTGACCCTCAAGGAGTGAAAATCCTTGTTGTCACGGTAAGTGTAAAAGGGGTTAACTAAGTGTTAAAACCAAAAGATAAAGGTAAAAAAATAATAAAAACTTGTATAATTTTTAATCTATGATAGTATTTAGACCCATAATCATCTTATATTCTAAATAAATCAGTTTGGATCCATTTCTAATTGAAAATTAATTTATATTAATTTAATATTTTGAGAAATTCAAAAGTGCTCCTCCCTTCTCTTATAAAAGAAAACCTATTATTCTCATAATTTAACTTTTAAACAACCCTTTTGATTGGCCAATAACTACCCAAATACATTACTATAACATATAACATCAATATAGAGGTTTTGGTTTAGGAAGAATAACAACCTTAGTGGTCTTAAGGTGTTAAGAAAAAGACATTGTCTGAAGAAGATGTATCATTTTTTATCTAGTGTTTCCTTTTTATTTATTATTACATATCCTTCAAATATTCCTTAACCATACTTACATAATAAAAAATTATCTTAAATATACAAAGGTTTTATATGTTAATGTTAATATATATATAAACCTCCTCTTCCATCAAATGGGAAACGAATACATCATTTATGTGTATGGAGGACTACCACCTCACGAACTAATGTAATTATTTTTCAATCGCCATATCTCACAGATGGTTATGATGATATAATTAATGCTTATGAATTATATTCATGAAATAATTACCATTATTTAATGATAATATAAACATATTTTCCTACCTTTACATAAATTGTAAAATGATAACGTCGTTCGTGTGTTCGTGTGGACTACCACCTTCACAAAGTGATGGAATTAATTTTTCATCACCCCATCACATGGATGATACATATAAGTATAATTAAAGAAATTATATCAAATTTATTATATTTTTATCATTTTGTAAATATAAAATAATACTTACCCTTATTCTATAATGATCGTTCAAAAATGGAAATGTGACTCATGCGTACGTACGACCTACCGTATCCATCATTATAATGTAGTTAATTTTTCATAAATACACTTCATAATTGGTTTAAAATTATAATTTATGTATAAAAATGATAATTATTTCTTGATTATTATTCTGGAGATTTTGGACAAATGGTCACTTTGACATAGTCAACACAACTATGTCATTTTGGACTTATGAATTTAATATTATCAAAATGTCCAATGTGAATTTAATTTATTATGTAAATAAATATATAATGGTAATAGATAAAATAAAAGGAATAATAAAATTTAAAATATTTCTTAACAAATTACAAATTAACCTATGTTTATAATGTAGGAAGATAAAGAATGTATGTGATGAGTTAGATTCATGGTAAGAGACTTTATTTTAAAAATCATCTTTAATGTTTCCCTTAAAACTCAATTTTTCTTCATATCTATATGATTTTTTTATAAGAATTATTTAAATAAGGTTTCTAATATTTTTCTATTATTTTTTAAAGTCATTTTACCCATGTTTGACTTTTTAAAAAATGGTTTGAAAGGAATCTTTTTGTAATTTTCCAAACGAGGTACTTTTTGACATTTTTGAAAAAAATGTGGAAGGAATGTTTTTTAACTTATACTTCATGAGTCTATTTTATTTCCATCATCACTAAAACTTTCTTTTAATATTACTTTATAAGTTTACATGGTCCTTTTCAAATAATTGTTTTCTACTATATAAGCATAGTTTTTTTAAAAAAATAAGTGATTTCAAATGGAAAGGTTATTTTCATCAAGAAATTTTTGATGATATTTAATGGTATTTATATTTATCAAAGATAGAAACTATTTATTTCACTTATATTTTATGATGAAATTCAAGATTTATGCAATTTATTTATGTTATAGTTCTTGGGAATTTTTTATGAGGATGATTTGTTTCATTATAAACCGAGGGTGGGTGAGCCCATTATTGATGTCCAATGCACTGAGTAAAGGGATGGAATTAACTAATTAATTTTCTATTAATAGATTATGGTAATATATTGTGTAGGTTATCACATGTATAACCAGGATGGTATTTCAAGTGTAACTACATAGGCTACTCTAAGTATAAATGTGATGGTGATTCTATGTGTAAGTGAGAATAAGATGAAAATGATGCCTCAAGTTACATACATGATTTATCTAGCTTGATAAGTGTTTTTATAGAAATACTTAGATTTTACAAGGTAAAATAAAGTATATTATACTCTATAAGGTTGAAAGATATAACTTTTTGAAAAAATTATTATATGTTTTTCATGAATTCAAATAAACTTTTATGAGTTTTATTTATTCCTTTAAGATTTATTATGATATGTTTTATGAAAATATTTTGGCAGAGAAGGTGATTTATTAGGTAATAAATTTTTTATTTTGAGCCCAAATTTTATTTAAAAAATGGAATTTTTTAGAATTATTCATGAACCAATGACTTTTTTTCTTTCTTTTTTATTTTACTTACTAATATTTTGTGCTCATCTAATGTTTATAATGTTTTTCATAGGGTTTAAGGATGAGTAAGGACAAGGATAAAGTAAAGATCAAATTTTTGAAGATATTTCATGAAATGAAAACAAGTTTTTTTAAAAGTTTTTTTAGTAGAAAAAAATAGACACAGAGTAGATGTACCCACATTGTAATATGTGGTATTTTTATGTAAGAGTTATGACCTAACTATCTAAAAATATAAACCTAAAAGATAATTGGGAAAAAAGAAAGTGAATTCTAGTTTAATGTCACTATAATATTTAATTTTTAGGGACATATTCTTAAATTTGGTATTATAACAAGGTTTAAATAACTTTAGAGGTTAGGATTTTATTTTAACATATATTAAAAATAATTTATAACAATAAAGGATAGTATGTTATGGAGAATTGTAGTTATTTTGAATAAATTAGAAGAGTTTTAGATAACATAAATAAGGATATATTAGTGTTTATCATCCTCATAAGATTGTGTATAATTATTTTATTGATATTCACACATTAACCATTTTGGTTTTATTAAATAGACGGATATAGTTGGAACCAAAGTAATACTGAATGTGAAGTAAAATAATTTGGTTTTTTGAATGAGAAACTAAATGGAATATGATATATAGTGACAAATACTGTGGATATTATTAACTAGTAATATCTAGTAATGATTAACAACCCGGACCTCAGTGAGTTTACTAATTCATTAAATATGAGAGAAATGAATTCTCATGGAAGTTCAGGTGATAATGATCATAAAAAAAATATATTCAATGAACTATGTGACATGAATATGGAAAGAATCACTTAGTAAAATGTATTAAAAGAAAAATAATATGTTTTATAGGTGGTAAATGAGGTCATAAAGCAAAAATTGTCCAAGGAAAAAGGTAGCATTCAATTAAGACTATAAAAGGAAAATAAATTCTACTTTAGGTATCAGTTGGAAATTTTATATATGGGGATAATGGTCGTTATGTAAATTGATGTCCTATGGGGAATGCTCAAGAATTTGATCAATAAGACCATAAATATGAATGTTTATCTATTACTAATTCCATTATTGTTGAATATGAGGAAATTGTAAATGAAACATGAAATTTATGGATTATATTTTGGTCTAGGTTTTGATATTATTGAATATTAAGAAATTATTCATATTTTATTTATAGGAAAGAAATATTAAGGAATAAAATAGGAAATATTTGTTAAATTATTTTGACAAATTTTGAATGATTAAGGTGTCTATATATAGGTATTCAAGAATTATGATTTAAAAATGATTATTAAATCAATAATCTTTTGATGTTTTATGTGATGTAAGTACATTGGGAGACATTTATTTTGAAGTTATATGTGACCTTTAAGTTTAAAATGTGAAAAATTTATTTAAGGAAGAATTATATTTTCATTTTATAGAAATAAGTTTAAAAGTATGGCTAAATTTAATATTTAGATGATCTTTTATTTTGAGGCAATTATGGGTTATTACATTTTCGGGATGCAAAATGAAAGGTATAATATAACCTTCAAGGTTGAAACATTTATTTAATATTGAAAATATTAAGATTATTTTTGAGGATGTTTATCACATTTATAGAAATTTAATAAGGATTATATTAATATACTTTTAGAAAAAGAACAACCCATAAGCTAAGTGATAAACCGTCATAGTCGACAAGGCCTTGAGTCTTGAACCCACAACCAAAGGATGATAAGGGTGCATCACCTACCACTAGATTATGTGATATCTTGGTTAGTATAAAATTATTTTTGTTTTTTAATTGATAAAAAAATATATATTTTAATTTTATTTTTAAAATGTATGTTTTTTCATATATATAACCATGATATTGAAAATTTATTTGGAGAGTATGTGATTAATGTTATTTCAGAAGAAGTTCAATATTTTGGGAACCCTTTACCATTAAGGTAAATAGAAAATTATGGGATTTCATATGAGGAATAAATTTTTATGTATCTTTTGGAGGAATATATAATTTTAATATAGTGATTAAGGTTATTTAAATAAATGATTATTATATCTTGTAGATTATGTTATTAGGGTAATTAAATTTTTAGTTTGATACATTAAGAGTGATTGATGTTATTTGGAGTTAAATATTAAATTTATCTTGAAAGATAGTGTGATCAAATACATATTATTTTTTGTTTCAATATTAGTTTTTATTATTTTTAAGTAATTTTAAGGATATTTATTTATCAAATGATCTAAGTTCAATTTTGGGTTCTACTGTTGATTTTTGGAAATTAATGTAGTTTTTATTTGTTTGAAGGTCTATTGATTTTTAGAATTATCTTATCTTTTCCTAACCATTTTGGTTTTAGTTAATGTATAATTAAAATATGAATATATTTTTAACATTTTTTGTATTATGTTATCAATTAGAAGTTTATTCTAGTGCTCCACGCATGAAAAATTCATCATGAATAATCATCATTAGGAGAAAAATGGGGAGTTTGTGGAAAAAATTGAATAAACAATGAAATTATTCTAGAGAAATAAGTGTATTCACTTATTATTTTAATTTATATTAAAAAATTAATTCCTAAACTCCATGAATATGATATAAAAATAAATACATTATCCATTTACTTTTCTTACTGGGAAATCAATGAACTTTTAACCCATCACAGATTTATGGTTTTGTGATGGTTATCTTTTTCATTACCATGTTATCTATCACTCTCTGTTAGTCGTTGGATTTTAGGATTTTATTATATATCCATTTATCACTTCCCACAAATGTCTTCCTATACAAAAACCTAGTTATTCTTCATTCTAAATGACCATCGTACTTCCCTTTTCAAGTGGAAGTTTTATTAACCCTTTTTATGCTATGGGAATTTCAAAAAAGCTATTTTGAAAATTCAAACCTTTGGTTTTTGATCATGAGTTACAATTTTAGGGTGGAAATTTCTTAATGGGTGAGGAAATTTAATATCCTAATATTAAAAAAAAGACTATATTCGATAGCGTACAAGATAAGAAACACTGAGATTAAACGAATAATGAAATGTTATTATTTTAATGTGACTATTATAAACTAGTTGTTAAATTGGAATGAATTAATAGTATTAACCAAATTATAAAATATATAATGGTATTAATCATTTATAAATTATTAATTAATTCTTCATATATATGCACTAGACTTTTAGTAATGTCATTTTATTCTTCAAAAATACGTTTTCTTCAAAAATGGGTTATCTTAATTTTTTATGAGAGAATATTGTAATTAATTTTTTAAAATTTTATATAATGTATTTTAAAAAATTAATTTCATTTTTGAATTTATAATTTCAAAATTATCTTCGGATTAATTTTTGAGATTTTTTTGAAAAGATTGATTTTTCAATGAACAATAAAAAATACCGATTTTTATTAAAAATTGTATTTTATTTTTAATTATTTGAAAATTAAAATTATATTTTGGATTAGTATTAAAATTTAATTAGTTCATTATTATTCAAAAAAAATCCTATCTTTGTTTTTTAAAAGGATTTTGTACTTGAATTTAGTATAAAAATATTTTATATTTTAAAAGCTCATTTTTCTAAAAAATATTTTTCATCATATTTTTACGATTTGATTTTAAATTAAATTATACAATTTATATGTTTTGAATTTTTAAAAATGGATTCTGTATTTGGAATAATTGGGTCCAAATCTTGTAAATATCTCCCTTTTATTTTTGGTCAATAGGAATAATAACCTTAGTAATTTCTATTTCCACGGTAAAGGGTAAATCAGGTAATTAAAATTAAAAAAATGATAAAGATAATAAAATGACCCTAATAATTTACTTAAGTTTAATTTATGAGTAATATTTTTCCAAAAATCACCCAATATTTGATTATATATCCATATGTTTCCATTTTAGTGTAATTATAACATTTATAATATTTTATTTAAAGAAAAGTAAAAAATGTCACACTATTATTTCTATTACTATAATATTTTTAGCATAGGGATATCCACATGATATTTTTGGTTATAAATATTAATTTTAAACCTAATATATTTATCTTAACAATGGTAATTTATTTTAATTTTTAGTGAAGAAATAAGTACATTAAATTCAAACACAACACTGATGTAGTAATTATTAAATTAATAGAAAAATAAAATAAATGATATTAAAAATATTAAAAAAATATAATTTGAGATAATTAATGTGATATATGAATTTTATATATAAAAATTACATGTTAGTGATATAATAAAATAACATTTTCTAATTTTATTTTTTTTCTTGATGTTATTACAGACAAAGTATTGAATAGTTCTAAAAATAAACATTAATGATATAGTATAATAAATAATATTTTATTAAATTATATTAAATTCATAAAATACTTAGATTAGAAAAATTATTATTATATGGTTGATAATATTAACTATGTTTCATTTATAGGCCTTTTTTCTATTTATAGTGACTATATTGAGTCTCAAAGAGTGAAAGTCCATATTGTTAAAGTAAGTGTGAAAGGGGTTAATGAGGGGTTCAAACCAAATGATAAAGGTAAAAAAATAGTCAAAACGTGTATATTTTTTATTTTATGAGATTATTTAAACCCATAATCATCATAGATTCAACATAAATCTGTTTGGAGCCATTATGAAATGAAAATTGATATATATTAATTTAATATTTTGAGAAATTCCAATGGTGCCCCTCCCCTCTCTTATAAAAGAGAACCTATTATTCTCATTCCTTAACTCCCAAAAACCATTTGTTTCAAAAAATAACTACCCAAATAACTTCATATAATACCTACCCTTATTTTATAGGTCAAGTTTTAGTAATAATACCAACCTTAGTGGTCTTAAGATGTTAAGAAAAGGAGGTTTGTGAAGAAGTGGTATCTTTTTTAATAGAGTGCTTCTATTTTATTTAATCATACATCTAATTAAAATATAAATTAACCATGATAATATAATAATAGTAGTCTATTTCATATACTTATGTGTTCTTATGTTAATTTCACAACCAATATACATCTCATCTTATATCAAATGGGAAACAAAACAATCGTTTGTGTGTACAATAGACTACCACCTCATGAACCGATGTAATTCTTTTTTCATCACCATATCTCAAAGATGGTTATAATGATGGAATTAATGTTTATATACTATTTTAATGACATAATTACCATTTTTTAATGATAAAATAACACATATTTTCCTACCATTCCGTTCACTGGAAAATGATAACGTCGTTTGTGTGTACGTGTGGACCACCACAACCACGAAGTGATGTGATTCATTTTTCATCACCACATAACATGGATGATATATATAAGTATAATTAAATAAATTAAATAATATTTATGATATTATGGTCATTATTTAAATATAAAATAATACCAACCATTTTTCCACAATGATCGTTGAAAAATGGCAACGGTACTCATGTGTATGTACAACCCACCATCTCCATGATTATAACATAGTTAATTTTTCATAAATATATTTCATGATTGGTATTAATAGTAAAATTTATGTATAAAAATTATAACCATGAAATTATTATTATTCTGGGGATGATGGAGTAATGACCACTTTAACCATAGTCAACACACCTAAGTTATTTTGGAATTATGAACTAAATATCATCACAACTTCCGACATGAATTTAATTGATTAAGTAAATAAATATAGTAAGGTAAGAGAAAAAATAAAAAGAATAATAAAACTGAAAAAAATTATTAATAAATCATAAATTAACCTAATTTTATAATTCAGTAAGATAAAGAACATACGCAGTGATTCAGACTCAAGGTAAGGGACTTTATTTTTTTTAAACAATTTACCTTAAAACTCTATTTTTATTACATATCCATATGATTGTTTTCTAAAATTTATTTATATAATATTTTTAATATTCATCTATGATTTATTAAATTCATTTTTACCCATGTTTTAATTTTTACAAAATAGTTTGAAATGGTTCTTTTTCTTATTTTCCATACGTGGTACTTTGTGAATTTTCCAAAAAAATAAGGAATGCTTTTTTAATTTATAAAAAATGAATGTATTTTCTCACCCACATGAATAATTTTTTATTTTAAGATTTATTTATAAGTTTTCATGGTTATTTTCAATGAAAATTGTTCCCATGATATGTGCACAATATTTTTTTTTAAATAAGTGATTTCAAATGGAATGATTATTTTACTCAAGAATGTTTTAATGATATTTAACTAAATTTATATTCATTAAAAGAAAAAAACCCTATATTTTACATATGTTTTATGATGAAATTAATGCTCTATATACTTTATTTTTTTTAGGGTTCTTGGGATTTTTTTGATGATAAGTGATACTGTTATAAACTTAGGGTGGGTGAGACCATTATATATCTCCAATGCATTGGGTAAATGGATGATGTTAATTGATTGGGTTTATCCTAAGATATTATGGGAATATATTTCAATGGTTATTCTAAGTACAACTCTAATGGTTATTTCAAGTGTAACTATGATGGTTACTCCATGTATAACTATAATGGTTATTCCATGTGTATGTAATAATGATATAAAAATGATTCTTTAAGTTAGCTACATGATTAATCAATGGTTTTTAAGTGTTTTTATGGAAATATTCTGATTTCACACGGTAAAGGAAAGTATATTCTACTTTTTAAGGTTGAAGTTATAACTTTTTGAAAAATTTATCATGATTTTTTCATGATTTAATAGAAAACTTTATGATTTTTATTTTTATTTAATATTTATTATGATATGTTTTATGAAAATATTTGGGTAGATAAGGTGATTTCTTGGGTAAGAAAATATTTATTTTAAGCCAAAAGTTTATTTTAAAAAATGAAATTTTTTATAATTATTCACAGACTAACTAATTAATTATTTTTTTATGTCCCTTACCGATATTTTTCCTATATCACATTTTTAAATGTTTTTCATAGGGTTTATGGATGAGTAGGGACAAGTATGAGATCAATATAAAATTTGTGAAGATATTTCAGGAAAAGATTTTTTTTTAAAAAAAATTTTGGTTGTAAAAATGGATACTGAGTAGAAGTGTCCACATTGTAATATGTGGGATTTTTATATATGATTAAATACATAAATCTCTAAAATTATAAATCTCTTAAATATTTAATGTTTAAGGAAGAGTCCATACAAACATGCTTTATATGTTTTATATAATGGAATTATGTCTCCAATTCCTATTGGGTTTACCCACCCCCTCCACCACATCTAACCATTAATCATCTTAGTATAATATATATGACCTTAAAATATGTATCATTGAGGAAAAACCTATTTACCCCTAAGAAATAGTCAAATATTTTATAGTGTCTCCTATAGGTTTGCCACTCCATTAGGACTAGTGCACCCTTTTGATATTCCTAATGCATAACGATGTAGCCCTAGGGTTCAAATATCTCCACATGAGAATTTTCTTTCACTAAATTTCAAAATTTTAGCCTCTATTGTTTGAATAAATCATCAAAATTTATTTTGGAACTATCTCCCAAAAGGCGGTAACAAAGAATCTTAGTCTCATCCAACCTCCCATCTAGGGTATACATCTAGGAGGAAAACATATTTATAGTAACATCATATATCCTATGTTTAAAATATGGATAGTGGTAGATCCTAATATATTTACCCCCTTTAATGATGAAATGATAGTGGAATCCATGTTTTAAACTTTTTTGATGATCTTCCCTAACCAATCGATAACCCCATTTTTTATTTAGATTCTGGAGGTCATGATTTACCCTCCCCCCATTACCATTTACTAAGTGGAGTTTCAACACCCATGGTGTTTCTCAGTCATGTATATCTTCATGTTGGTAGGGTTAAATGGTCTTAAATACCACAGCCAATTGATTTACCCATTTTTATAGTTTTATTCAGTTGATTATAAAACATTATGACATTGACCCATCATACCTATATTTCACTATTTTGTAATGTAAGTATTCTTCCATTACCCATTGTTTATTAAATAGCACCCATATCACATGGGATTAGAGGCTATTGTTGATCATTTCACCAATATAGTTGATACACGTCATCATCAAAGGCAAGGAAATCCCCCTTTTGTCATCATTTAATGATGTTAAGCTATGTGTTCAATATCCTCATTGCCTAATGTTAAAATACATGGTCTTCATCCCCACTGTATGATGTTATACTAAAATTTAAAAGTCCTTATTTTATGATTTTAAACTACATGGTCTCCATCCTCACCATTGAAGTTAAAATATGAGTTCGACATCCTTATCACATGGTGTTAAACTATATGGAATCATCACCACTGTAAGAATAAAAACTATGTGATGTTTTGAACCTTTATTAATAGAATAAGCTCCCTAACTTTTTGTTGGTATCTAATAACACCACAATCCGAAAATATGTTTTTTTGGTTCCCAAATCTTGGGATATGTAGTGATGCTATAATTCCTTATATGATGACCTATCATAAACTTCAACCTGATTCCATCCATGTACTCAAGCTACTCTTTCAACTAATGTCAACCCCACTTTTTATCACCCAGATCCAAGATAACACCCCACTCCTAGTGTATGATCTAGATATAAGCATGATATTTTTCTTAGTCCTATTATAATGATGAAACATACACTAATATATTTTAAATTCCCCCCATGCCATCACCTAGTTTCATATTCCATCTCTATCATTTCCCAGTGTTTGAGTTAGATTTGTGTAATATATTGAGAACAATTTTCTTAACTGCTATCTATTAGGATATGTAGTGATAAATCTTCTATTCTAAGCCAAACTATAAATTCCCTATGGATCTCATCCCTTCATGGTGTTCACATCACCACTGAGTTACCTATACACACCTGATCCCAAGAAGATAATACTTTATAATGGGATGGTATGAGTTTTAAAACCTTTAACAGAGAACAATGTTTTATGTATCACGACCATAAAATATATTTTCTCATATTTGAGGCTTTTTGTATCAAGGATTCAACTTCCAATATATACTAGGTTTTTACTTGTGCTTGTTACCATGAAAACTACCAAAAGAACCCATTTATATAAGTTATATGACCTTACAACCCATGAATAGTTGGTCAAAGATTTGTGACCCTAAAATTCCTCAAATAAAGGTACAAATTTAAAGGTCCTCAAATTGTAGATAAAAGAGGTATAAAGGCATGTCAGGATGAAGAAGCACAAAGGACGTCATATAAAAAATAAATGTCTTTACTCATTAATTAATCTTTTTTAATGACATCGGAAAAATATAAATCATAAACTAAAAATATAAAAAACTTGTTCAAACTACCATTTGTACCTATAAAAATCCTTGATATGATCATTGGACCCATCAGACTAGAGAGAATTTATATAAAACCTCCTTCCTTAATCCCCCTTTAGTTCTAGCTACATGAATTTAAATTAAAAAACCAATTGTTTCCTTTCCAAATGATGTTAAATTGCACAATCTTGTTCCTAGATTCATGACCTTCAAATACACCTCACATATTCTAAGAATTATGATACTAAACTATGTGTAACCATGAGGTTGTTTAACTCATAAAAAATTATATCATTAACCTACTTACTCTAGTACTGTTGTAAGAAGTGTCGTACCATAGGGAAGGATAATGTTGTAAAGAAAAAAATAAAACTAAAAAAATAAAACATAAAAAATATTGAAAATGAAGGAAATGATGGTGAAATGGAATGTGCAAGGATGTAGTATAAAAAATGATAGGCAGAGAGAGAGACGATCAGAATATGAGTTAGGGGAACTGAACTAAAAAAGAATGATTGAAATGTAACTGCTCTTGAATAAAGAAAATAATATAGGTACTAAGGTTGTGTGTAGAGGAATGAAATTTCAATCCATATTTAGATAAATTACCCTCACCAGTGATCTCTATTGGGAATAATTATTTCTAACTGAACCCAATAAAATGATGCTTTCTCTTAGAGAAGAGCTTACAACATCCTTTTCCAGATTAGTACTTCATATGTGGTCACAAAATAAAAAAGATACTATAACCTTCACCTCACAACACTTGGGGTAGTGTGAGAGAGTGCTCATGAGGATGAGAAATAGGATATCACTAGATGAAAAAATCCACCCTCTATGATTAATCTAATTGAAAGAATAGAACAAATGAAAATAGTTCAATCTATCCGTTCCAACCCCCTAAAATACTTAGAAATTCATGAAGTATATAGTTTAAAATATATAATTCAATAAAAAAATATCAGTATAATTAAACAAGGAATAATAAATAAGTAGAATAAACACTCATGGTCTAATATTTTTCTGCCTCTAACTCAAAATCCACTATTATCTTACTCTAAATATGCTCCCTGATCGGTCCCATGATCCTATCTCTCTATCCCCCTCAGTGAATGTTGGATGGTGTCTGTGATGGATGATATTGGAATGGATATATTCTTATAGGATGGTTCTAGAATGGATAACCCACTATTATGTGCATCTTATCATCTTTAACAGAAAATTTTCTCCCCTCTCAATTGCACGCTCATAGTCACCACTAGGTATCTTCTCCCCCGGCTCCATGTGGCATACCTTTACTGTTAATATTCCTCCTCTAGTGACTCGAGTGCATCTCACTTAATAAATTATTATAGTAAGTTCCATCGAATTGTAGCAATTCTTTAATGTTTGTATAAGTTCTTACAGAAAAAACATAAAATTAAAAGTATTAGTAAAATCAAAATAAAAAATATAAAAAATACATTTCCTTATAATAATTATTATTATCAATATAAATATATTAGTATATATATAAACATATATATACATTATTATTATAATTATTATTTATATATTATATAATTATTAATAATAATAATTATTATTATATATATTAATATTATTTTTATATTCAGTATATAAATTATTATGTGTGTCATTATTATATATTATATTATATATTATTTTTATATAAAAATAATAGGGGGGGTCCGGCTTCAAAACCAACAGGAGGGGAGGGGGTTCATGGCTTAAAAAACTTCACCCACAAGAAGCCTTATTTAGTAGGGGCTCACGATTCTCGTTTGTTGGGTGTCTGGTGGTCTTTACAAAAGGTTCAGAAGCGGCCTCAACATTGGTTCTTTGGCTCTAGCAGAGGGACATGTCTTGATTTCAACCACATCAGCGAGCGGAACTAGCTCAGCTTTGGGTAGGAAACATCGATGGTGGATTGTGTGTTTCAGTGAAGTGGTGCAATATCTTATGTGTGGCTGCATGGAGGTAGGTTTAATTTGTTAAGATTTGGAAAATTGGTTGATTTTAGGGGTTTCTTAATCTAGTTTGATGTTGGGAGGCTCAACATCAGACAACGTGGACTTTTTTTTTTAAAATACCACTAGGGTAAAAAATTTTATTTTCTTACCTCCCAAAGGCAGCACTTGGTGTGCCGCCTTGGGGGTTTTCTGCCCAGGGCAAGGCAGCACATGGTGTGCCGCCTTTGCCCAAAAATTAACTGCAAAGGCGGCACACCAGGTGTCGCCTTTGCATAAATATTTTTTTTAAATTTTTTATTTTTATTTTTATTTTTTTGTTTGTTATATAAATATATATATAAAAAAAAACTTTTCAGAAGAATTTTTCTGCTACTTAATATCCAGCGGTTCTTCCATTACAGCAGTCTGGATTCTTACTGATACCCTCACCCAAGACTCCCTTTTATAAGGGGGTTTACCCTGAAAACCATACTACATTTCCGATGTGGGATTCTGGTTCTCCTTTTCCTACACAGTACATTCTGCATTTCGATGTGTGATTCTGTTTCAAGTACGCGACTTTGAAAGACTATAAAACATAAACTGTAAGACCAATATAAATTAAACTTTAAACACTGATTAAATATATAAGAAATAGTTGAAAACAAAAATAATTTCATAAATAATGTTGATACAAATTAATTTATAAGCTTTCAAAACCACCTACTTGAAACTTAAACATATTTCAAGTATGTGACTTTGAAAGCCTATAAAATATAAACTATAAGACCAATATAAATGAAACATTAAAAACTGATTAAACATATAAGAAATAGTTAAAAAAAAATTAATTTCATAAAAAATGTTGATAAAATATAATTTACAAGCTTTCAAAACTACCTACATGAAACTTAAACATATTTCAAGTACGTGACTTTGAAAGCCAATAAAATATAAAATATAATACCAATATAAATGAAACATTAAACATTGATTAAACATATAAGAAATAGTTGAAAACAAAAAAAAATTGTAAAAAATATCCATGAAAAATAATTTATAAGCTTTCAAAACCTCCTACTTGAAACTGAAAAATGTTTCAAGTACATGCCTTTGAAAAACTATAAAATATAAATTATAAGACCAATATAAATGAAACTTTAAACAATGATTAAACATATAAGAAATAGTTGAAAATAAAAATAACTTCCTAAAAAATGTCGATGAAAAATAATTTATAAGCTTTCAAAACCGTCTGCTTGAAACTTAAACTGTTTCAAGTACGTGAATTTGAAAGAATATAAAACATAAAATATATGAGTAATATAATTGAAACCTAAAACATTGATTAAACATATAATAAATAGTTAATAATTAATTAGTTAATTAGTAATATAATTATTAATTATATAATAGTTAATTAGTAATATAATTATTATAAAATATTTTTCATCAACATTTTTAGGAAATTACTTTTGTTTTCAATTATTTCTTTTATGTTTAATCAATGTTTAAAGTTTCATTTATATTGGTGTTGTATTTTATATTTTATAGTCTTTCGAATTCACGTACTTGAAACAGAATCCCACATCAGAAATGCAGAATGTACTGTATAGGAAAGGGAGAACCTGAATCCCATATCGGAAATGCAGAATGATTTCTAGGGCAAACCATCTTAATTAGTAATATAATTATTAATTATATAATAGTTAATTAGTTTATTAGTAATATAATTATTAATTATAATTATTCATTATAATTATTAATTAGTAATTATTAATAATTAATTATATAAAAATTATTTAGTTAATTTGTAACATTATTATTAATTATATAATAATAAATTACTAAAATAATAATATAATTTTTAATTACATTTATTCATTATAATTATTAATTATTAATTAGTTAATTAGTAATATAAATATTAATTATAATTATTCATTATAATTATTAATTAGTAATTATTAATAATTAAATATATAATAGTTAGTTAGTTCATTAGTTATATAATTATTAATTATATAATAATTAATTAGTAAATTAGTAATATAATTTTTAATTACATATATTAATTATAATTATTAATTATTAATTAGTAATTATTAATTATTAATTATTAATTGGTAAATTAGTAATATAAATATTAATTATAATTATTAATTATTACTTATTAATTATTAATTTTTAATTATTAATTATTACTTATACAATAATTATTTAGTTAATTATTAATATAACTATTAATTATATAATAATTAATTAGTTAATAAGTAATATAATTATTAATTATATAATAGTTAATTAGTTAATTAGTAATATAATAATTAAATATAATTATTAATAATTAAATATGTCATAATTAATTATTTAATTAGTAATATTATTATTAATTATATAATAATTAATTATTAATATAATTATTACATATATAATAATTATTTAGTTAATTAGTAATATAATTAATAATTATAAGTAATTAATTAGTAATTAGTAATTATTAATTATTAATTAGTTAATTAGTAATATAAATATTCATTATAATTATTCATTATAATTATTAATTAGTAATTAATAATTATTAATAAGTAATTATTAATTATAAATTAGGTAATTAGTAATATATATTAATTATAATTATTCATTAAATTATTAATTATTAATTGTTAATTATTAATTATTACCCAATAATTATTACTTATATAATAATTATTTAGTTAATTATTAATATAACTATTAATTATATAATAATTAATTAGTTAATTAATAATATAATTATAGTCTTTCAAAGTCAAGCACTGGAAACATTTTTAAGTTTCAAGTAGACGGTTTTGAAAGCTTATAAATTATTTTTCATCAACATTTTTTATGAAATTATTTTTGTTTTCAACTATTTATTATTTGTTCAACTAATGTTTAAAGTTTCAATTATATTCGTTTTATAATTTATATTTTATAGTCTTTCAAATTCACTTACTTGAAACTTTTTTAAGTTTCAAGCTGGTGCTTTTGAAAGCATATAAATTATTTATAATCAACAATTTTGATGATTTTTTTTGTTTTCAACTATTTATTATATTTTTAATCAATGTTTAAAGTTTCATTTATATTGGTCTTATAGTTTATGTTTTATAGTATTTCAACGTCGCGTACTTGAAACATTTTTAAGTTTCAAGTAGGCGGTTTTGAAAGCCTATAGATTAATTTTCATCAATATTTTTTAGGAACTTCTTTTGGTTTTCAACTATTCCTTATATGTTTAATCAATGTTTAATGTTTCATTTATGTTGGTATTATATTTTATGTTTTATAGTGTTTAAAATTCGTGTACTTGAAACATTTTTAAGTTTCAAGTAGACAGTTTTGAAAGATTATAAATTAATTTTTATGGACATTTTTTAGAAAGTTTTTTTGTTTTCAACTATTTCTTATATTTTTAATCAATTTTTAAAGTTTCATTTGTATTGGTCTTATAGTTTATGTTTTATAGTCTTTTAAAGTTGGGAACTTGAAACATTTTTAAATTTCAAGTTGATGGTTTTGAAATCTTATAAATTGCTTTTGGTCAACATTTTTTATGAAATTATTTTTTTTACAACTATTTATTATATGTTTAATCAATGTTTAAATTTTCAGTTATATTGGTCTTATAGTTTATCTTTTATAAGCTTTCAAAGTCACATACTTGAAATATGTTTAAGTTTCAAGTAGGTGGTTTTGAAAGCTTATAAATTAATTTGTATCAACATTTTTTATAAAATTATTTTTGTTTTCAACTATTCATTATATGTTTAATCAATGTTTAAAGTTTCATTTATGTTGGTCTTTTATTTTATGTTTTATAGTCTTTCAAAGTCGCGTACTTGAAACAGAATCCCACATCAGAAACACAGAATATACTGCGCAGAAAAAAAAGAACCAGAATCCCGCATCGAAAATGCAGTATGATTTCCAGGGCAAGCCCTCTTATAAAAGGGAGTCCAGGGTGAGGATTTCTATCAGAATCCAGACTGCTGTAATGACAGTTCAGCTGGATATTAAATAGCAGAAAAATTCTGCTGAAAAGTTTTGTTATATATATATATATATAAAACAAAACAAAACAAAACAAAAAAATAAAAATAAAAATAATTTTTTTTTAAAAAAATATTTATGCAAAGGCGGCACCTGGTGTGCCACCTTTCCCTGGGCGAAAAAACTCCCAAAGGTAGCACACCAGGTGCCGCCTTTTAGGGGTAAAAAAATAGTTTTTTTACCTAGATGTATTTTCAATTTTTTTTTGAAAAAATGTAAAAAAAAAACTTGACAACGTGCCCTCAGATTCAATATTTGGAATAATGGTTCTTAATTTGTTGTGGTGGATCAACAGGTGAGTTTGAATCTTGTGGAGTTTCATAGAAACGATGGGTTACTGGGTATTTTTCCTTGGAGGTGACGATTCATGGTGGTAGAAAGGGGATGTGGGTTGTAGTAGTTAAGTGCTACCGGTGGTGGATCCGTGCTGCCAGTGAGGTGAGGGGAAACTGTGGTAGAGGTGCTGCCTTTGGAGGTGCTACTGATGGGTTGCTTCCACCATTGTATGTACTTCCATTATTGAGTGAGTGATGGTTGATGAAGATTATTCTTTTGGGATTCTTCAACCATTGGGTGGGACTGGTAGCAGCAGGTGGCTGTGCATCAACGATACCAGCCATGCTTCCATTGGGATATTTCTAATATTGGATGTCTGTTGGCCGTAGAAGGTTGATACCACTACAGACTAGCGGTGGATGATGAATAGTGGATAATGGTAGCAGGCAACGAAAGATGCGCAATGGTAGCAGAAATTGCTTGAAAAAATAAACAATTAAATAAATTTCAAAATTAAACCACTAAAGAAAAATAAACAAATAAAAAACAAAGTTAAAATTATTTATTTTCAAATTAAAAATAATGAATTAAATTAATTAATTTGAAATAATAATTTTTTTGAAATATAATTGAAATACAGAATTAAAAAAAATGAATAAATTAAAAGAATGAATTAAATTAAAATAATAAAAACTTAAGAAAGAAAACTAATTATAGAAAAAATTAAATATATAAAACAATTAAATAAAAATAAATTAGTTTAATAAATTAAGATTTATTAAATTTAAATATAATTAAATAAATAATTAATCAAAAATAAAACTGAATTAAAAAATTGAAATCCTTATTTAAAAAAAAACAGCAATAATAATAATAATAATAATAATAATAATAACAATAATGAAATAATTAAACGAAACAAAATAAAAAATTATAATTAAAAAACATAGGAATATAAAAAAATGATGATGAATACAAAATTAATTATTAAACTTTAAATTAATTAAAATAACTAAAATAAACACAAAAATACATATTTTAACAAACATTCACATTTTTAATAATTTAATATAAAAATGACAATAATTATTAGTTATTCAACAAAAAACTATTTTAACAATAAAAATATAATTAATTAATAATAATTATGTGAAAAAATAAGAGTAAAAGGGCACATAAAACCCCAACTTAATCAATTTCACTCTTGGAAAATTCTATGTGTTTTTTACAAAGAAAGGGAAAAATAAAAGATCTCCCTACCTAAGTAAAAAAACATCCAAAAATAAAAGGAGATAAAAAATCTCTCCAGTTCCTAAAATATAATGACTTCTATTTGAATTTTACTCAATGCATTATTTCAATTCAAAATAGGTTTCAATTCTTGAAGTGAAATAGGATAGATAAAAGTGGAATTGAAATTTTAATAAGAGACACCAGAATTAATCACTCCCCCTAGGTTCCAAAATTGAAGATCTATTTATTTATTTTTTTGATGGGTTTTCCATCACTTCATTGATTAAAATAAAATAATAATTAAATAATTCAATTGTCTCCTTCTTCATTTGGGTTCAAAATTTCCCTCACCTTAATAAACTCAATTTTGACTATTAGACACATTATTATTTTGTTTTTTATGTTTGTTTGTTTTACCCATCCATGTATGTGAAACTCATTGTGCAAAAGCACTTATTTGATTTGTATAGAGGGATTTCACACACAATCGGTTCCTAAAGTCTCAAATATTCATTGTGGGATCCCATTTTCCCATTTTAGTATAGTTTAAAAGAAATTATATGATTATAATTTGAGTTTTATCCATAAGTAAACTTCTCTAAAAGAGTTTTCCACCTAGGTTTATGTTAAAATTTGTAGTTTTATCATGTTATAATCTCAATTCCCATAAAATATATCTGATCACACTCCCATTAATAGCCCCTAAAGTGAACTTTCATAAAAATAGTGGGGGAAAAACACTCAATAATTATGAATTTCTAGCAATTTCATGGTCCTTTAAACCTTTCAATATAGAATGAAATTTTCACTTAAGCAAGATGCACTATTTGTTTTTTGTTTTTTGACTATTTAGTTTTTGATTTTTATAAAAATTGATTCTATTTAAAAATATAAAATGTATTTACATCTTGAAAGGGATAATTTTTTTTAAAAAAATTAGGGGTTTTTTATTTATCATTAGTGAAACAAAGTTAAGCATAATTGAGACCCCTCCCTTACACGTAAAATTAAAAAATGTCTCCATTATTTAATCTCTAGGTGAGATAAAAAGTAAAAAAGTTTTAATTCAAAAGGATCCAAAGATGTATCACAAAAAAGATTCAGTTTTGAGGGGCGGTAGTAAAGTTAATACAAATTGTTTTACACAATACTCAAAAAATTCACACTATACACAAGGTAACCATACTAGCCACTACCATACAATCAAGGAAAGAAAATAACTTTTCAATAAAATTCATGATACATGTGAGTTCATGAATGATTTTCAAGGGATAAAAAATCATGCAACAGATATCCTACCACATAAGTTATATTGTTTTGAAAAAACCATTAGCATCACTAAGAATAGTTATAAATAAGTAAAAAAATTACTTCCTAGGTGTGTAGAAGCTCTTTGAAATATTAAAAAACAAAATTTTAACCTCCCTTAAAATCAATTAAACAGTCATCTAGTTGAAAATTCATGTTCCTAGAAAATGAACATATTGTAATAAGAATTTTGAATTTAAAGTAGAAATTGAAATGGACCCAAGTTTTAGTTGATGAAAGTTTTATCCTGTTTTCTTTAACCAGTAGCTTCTTTGGTCATTGATGTTCTAAATTAGGCTTCCACTAGTAAAAGTTATTATAGCCAATTAGGACAACCAACCACATAACATCTACCCTAATGATAACTCATAACCCACACTTTTAAATAAGAAACAATCAAACACGAGTAAGAATATAAAAATTAAACTCCAATAACTATGGTTCACTAATTTAGAGATACACATAACCAAGAAAGGATCATTTATTCAAACGAAAATTTAATGATAAAAACAAAAAAACATGGGTTTCCTCCCATGTAGTGTTAGGTTTAATGTCCCCATCCTGAATTTATTCCCTTAAAAATTTATAACCATGATCATTCAAAGGGTATGAATTATTGATGGTTTTTACTTCACTATTGTATAAGTAATTAATAGAAGGACCTCTTAAGAAATATATTTATCCAATAGCAATAAATATTATCCAAAAATATTATAGAAAAATAGGAGGTATCATTATGTTCAGCTCAACTTAACCTCTGAAAATAACTTCCTCAACTATTTAAAAGTTAAACAATAGCCCAAAAAATTCACCCATTTGAGAATAAAATTCCCACCCAACTTCCCCCACAATTATAGGATTCAAAAAACCCATAAATAGAAGAAAATCTAGAAACAACCTCCCCAGTAGTTCTATAAAAGAATCCTAAAACATCTTATTAATCAAACAACATAGAATAATTCCATTTTATAGAATAATACTTGGTTTCCAAAAGATATTTACCAATTTACACAAAATAATCAAATGATGTAAACCTTTTAAGTTCTGGTTGGGTGTCATCACATACAACATTAAACTGAATAGAAAAAAAGTTTATAAGGAAATAAACTTCTTCATAATGAGCATGATCAAGTTTTTCAGAAGGACTTAAACTAGAACACTCCCCATCCATAGGAACTTTAAAATAATAATCATCAAAAGGGAAACTTCCATAAATTGGTTTAGACATCTCAAGAAAATGTTATGACTCAAACTTTAGAAAAGCTTCCAAGGAAACAATTTCTTTATCAATAGATAAGAGTAGGGAATGAGTAGTAGCCTGTGTAAAAATTTCAACGGGATGGGGAATCCTTATCATTGTGACCTATAGAGGGAAAAAACCACAATCAATTTTAACCTCAATTTTTAAACATTTATTTTTAGAAAAATAAATTATGTCACAACTAACCTCATACTTGGTTTTTAAAAAAAACTGAAATCTCCTCCACATCATCCACAACTTAGAGGGTAATTTTTACTTTGGACACATCAATTATAGAACCTCTAATATAAAGGAATGTTATTCCTAATATTTTTGGGAAATTTTCATCACATTCCATATCAAGAATTATAAAATCTATGGGTATTGTGAGTTGTCTTATACTAACTAATAAGTCATCCAACCTTCCATAGTGATGAGTGAGTGACTTATCAGCAAGTTGAAGAGAAAAAATAGTTGGATTAAAATCCATAAGGCCTAGATTTTTAAATAAGGAGTAAGGAATAAAATTAATACTCACTCTTAAATCACAAAAAAAAACTTCAGTTTTCCACTTCCTCCTATTAGGAATTGAATAAAAAAAGTACCATGTTCTTTCAACTTTTCAAGAAAATTCTTTAATAGAACTTCACTACATTCTATATTGATATTGATGATATCTAACTTCTTCTAATCATTTTTGTTATTCAAAATCCTCTTGGGTGAATTTTATATATGATTTAATTTTATCCAATGCTTCAAAAAATTGAATATTGTCGCTAAAGGTTCAAATAATTTTTAGGAATCTAAAGTAGTCAAGTTCATCAATTTTTTTTGTTCTTTCAAGGAAGGGAATGAGAGGGGAATAATGTTTTAAAATGCTTTTATTTCTTACTTGATCCTCAAAATAAAGATCATTCTTCCCTTATTTAACTAATTAAAACTTCATTTTTATTTGTTCTTTGCCTTTTTTAGGTGTGGGTTCAACATTCTATTAATTTTAGACCAAGATATACATATTTCTATATTGGGAGTTTTCTAGAATTCTACTCTTAGATTCAACTTTTTCATAATTTTTAACTTCTCTAAGTTGTTCCTTTACTTTTCTTGTGTTTAAAGGCCATATATCATGGTGAATACAATAATATTCTCTCTTGGATTAGGAACTATAATGTTGGGAAGATTGACCTTACATTAAATCCCAGATCTCTATATATTTGACCCATTTGAAGTTCTAAACTATGAATACGAGTTTCTATATCTTTTCTTAGTGAAACAATCTCACCCAAATATTTCTTCAACATCCCCTTAAATTCCCCTTAATAACTAGATGATTCAACTCCATATTGATTTTGGAAAAACGTTTTTGGATATGGTTGGTAATTTAGGGTAGTGGGCTATTTAAGGACACCTTGATCTTTCCAGGATAGTCTTGGGTGATTTTTATATCTATAATTTTATTGGTTTGAAAATGGAACATTTTTACATTGATTCCTATCTCTATATTCAATGGATTATCCAGTCTCCTCAATTTATACTAGGAGGTCAATTTTGGGGAAATATCTTTGGGTATGTACGAACATCCCACAATGACAACATTTCTCCCTAAGAACTTTATAATAAAAAATAGTATATTGGGTTTTTTTTAAGATCTATGAATGACTCTATTTATTGTTCACTTGTACTGGAAATTTTTAGAAAGTTTTTCAATTTTTTTAAGCACATCAACAATGGAATCAGAGAATTCAACCCAACAAGATTGGTCAACTAGATTTAGATTTAATGAGGTGAGAGCATTGTAAAATGTGTCTATGAGTAGGTGGGAAGATCATTGGTTATTGGGAATTTTCCTAATAAGTCTTCTAAATAAATCCCATGACTTATGAAACAACTCTCCCCCATCCTTAAAAAACCCAGTTATCTTGTGTCTAACCTCAATGGTGGTGTTCTTGGGGTACAATTTTGATACTAAGGCATTTAATGCCTCATCCCAAGTTTTAAAAAAACCATCTATGTCCTGTAATCAAGACCCAACCTTACCCTTAAGGAAGAATATAAACAACCTCAACCACAATTCCTCCTCACTCAGATCTCATAGTAGAAGTTGCTAGATAGATTCATAAAAGTCTCTAATAAACTCAAGTGAGTCCTCTATAGGGTGACCATTGAATAAAGGAATATAAGAGAGATGAGACTGTTTGATCTCATATTTCCGAGACATATGGTAAAACCTTATGAAAGAAGGATTTTTTGAGATAGTTGAAATTTTAAAATATCTAAGTCTAGGTATCTTAGGGATATGCACTATGGGCCATGGAACATTTATGTTTTGATTATCAACTCTTCTTAAATCATATTTTTTCATATTTTCCATTTAAAATTTCCATTTTTCTTAAGGACAGAACAATGTTCACTAATTACAGAAATTATAGTTATGAGTTCTATATTAGATGACCTTATGTGCTTATAGATAATGGAAATAGGTTTTAGAAAATTTTATTGTGCCATTTTTATGTTTTTATTTTTTTAGATTTTTTGTTTTTTTTGTTTTTTGTTTTTGTTATATATATATATATATTAGAATTTTTCTCACATAAATTTCCCAAAAATGCTATCAAAATTTAGTATTGAAGTCATTGAACTTGTGAAAAATTTATATTTTTATCCTAGTTACTCTAGTAAAGTGGTAAATTGATTCAAACCACATGGAAGGCTAATATTGTGTAGGCCAAAACAAAACTAAACCAAAAAATAAAACTAACAAAAATAGTGAAAACGATAGATATTTGGGTGAAATAGAATGTGTGAGTGTAATGAACCCAGCCTATCCAGGCCATTCCATTATGAAAATCTAGTGTTTGTGGAATTCTGGGAGGTTTCTGTGACTCATTTCTAGAGTTTTACAAAAAACAATACATTTTTTCTGTTGGTGAGTCATTTTGTAATGTCGGTGTCAGAATGTCATTTTGAACTGTCGGTGTCGGCGAGTCATTTTGAACTGTCGGTGTTGGTGAGTCATTTTGAACTATTGGTATTGGCGTGTCATTTTGAAATGTCGGTGTTAGCGAGTCATTTTGAACTGTCAGTTTCGGTGTGTCATTTTGAAATGTCAGTGTCGGCATGTCATTTTGAACAATCAGTGTTGAAGATTCATTTTGAATTGTTGGTGTCAGAGTTTTATTTTGAATTTTCGGCGTCAGCATGTCATTTTGACCTGTCAGTGTCAGAATTTCATTTTTGTACTGTCAGTGGTAGCATGTCATTTTGAATTGTCGGTGTCAGCATGTTTTTTTGAACTATCAGTGTCAGTGAGTCATTTTGTATTATTAGTGTTGGAATGACATTTTTAACTCTCAGTGTCAGTGTTTCATTTCAAATTTTCAGTGTTGGCCAGTAATGTTAAACTATCGATGTCGGTGTGTCATTCTGTACTGTCGGCGTCAACATCAGCGTCAGCGTCGATATCAATGTCATCATAATTTTTCCAGTTTTCCCCATTTTTTCTAGTTTCACACCTCTTATATTTTATTCGATGTAAATCAAGTTTAAAGGCTTGTTTGAGCATCTGTAAAGGTGTTTCAAAGGATATTAATTATATCTTTAATATCTTAACGCTCCTCAAAATTTGAAATAGTCAACCTGTATAATCTTAACCAAAATTTGAATTTAATGGAACTTTAAACCATTTACAATTTTGTTGATATAGGATCTATCCTTTCTAAAGGTGAGGTCCTCTCTTAACTTTTCTCTTAGTGCACAGAGAACTTTTCTTCCCCAGATGAGTCGTGAGCCTGTGCTAGAGCCCTTTCCTGTTCGGTTTTTCTTGGAGTTTCCTGCTGCTTGTGGAACCCCCTATTTGGCATAAGGAGGAGTTCTAGTCTCCTATTGTTCTAAGTAGGGATTTTTTCCTTTTCCTCTCTTTAAATTGTTCATCATGCAGGGTGGGTATAATGATGCCTATTTTGTGAGAATGTCTGAATCCAATTTTAACAAAGATAACGAGAAGTAATAAATGGGGGAAGGGGGAGATATTGATGCTATTTTGTTTTTTTTAATTGTTATCTTTGTTAATGATGTGATCTGTTTTGGTCGTATGGATTCTTTAAATCATGTACATTGGTGGTATTTGTCTGTACATGGGTGAAACTTTATGACTATTGTTGTTTCCTTGTGAATAATTGGTGTGAATATCAATGTAATTAATAATGTATACCCAGTTAAATGAAATGGACGCCCCAGGATGAAAACCCCTTTGTGATAGCCCCTATTTATTAAATTGGATTTAAAGAACAGTTTTTACCAAATTTGAATACATCATGTTTGATAGGTGTGGATGTGTGATGTGTTCTGTTGGGTTTTGTGACCTGTGTGGGTTGTGTGGTGCTACTATTGGGAGAATAGTTATGGGTACAAGGGTGGGTAGAGGAGTTGGTTCTGTAAGTTGCTTTGGTATGTTTCTGCATCGAGGCTACAGGTTTAGTAGTGGATGCTGTGGGATTTGTGTATGAGGTGGTGTAAGAGGTGTGATGATATCTCAATTGAGAGATTGATTGATTGTGGAATGGATGGACTTATTCTACAGTGGGGCTGTAGGATGGTTGTTCTCTATTGTTTTTATAAATGAGTGTTAAAATGGGTTTCCTTACAATGGTCCCTACTTTCTTGTTTTCCTTAGTAGTATTAAGTGGCTTTTAGTCTTCTAAAAATAGTTGCAGATGTTGTGCATTTTAGTTTCCCGGGTAGGTATGGAATAAATAAATGAATAATTTGATAAATGTAGAATCAAAATTGGTTAAATATATTTTATAAGTGGTATACTTATACTTACATAAGTGATCGTCATTCAGGGTGACACGTGCATGTAGGGGTAGCAACAGAGGTGGTTTGTGTGGTCTAGTTTATTTTTTATAAACCCATAGGTTGGGTTGAGTACTTGTTTACCTATATGTATAAAATTATAGTTCCTTGTGTTTTCTATACACACCCACCTGTGTTGAGAACTATGTGACGAACACCCCCATTACACGGGGGAGGGTGTATTTCCCAATATCTCAATTGGAGGATGGATTGATGGTAACTGACTTATTCCTCACACCCATTTTGGGTTCTTACCGCTCGAGCATATCTGGGTAGGTTGTAATGGATTGAGGTTTAATATATCCCAAGATCCTTTAGGCAAGTTATGTTCTAGATGAGGGGCCCAGGTTTCTGTGGGCCTGGTTTGTTTCCCAAGTGTCTTCAAGATAAGGCCCATGTGTTTTCAGGCGATAGGTGTGGTTGTTGTGACCCAGGTGTCTACAGGCGGGATATGTATGGTTTGTGGCCCAGGTGTGTGCAGGAAGTTGTGACAATGGGACTATATTTGGGGAAGGGCGGTAGAATCATGTTAGCCATTAGGAATGAGTAGTTAATCAGTGGGAAGATTGGTGCGGGGTACCCAAATCATTGATGTGCTTATATTATTACCTTTCTTGCCTTTTGTTATTTGGGGAGTTTTCCTTAGTGAGGCTGGGCAATTTATATTTCCTTGTTTGGTGCTATTGGTTTATGCTATTTTCATAGGGGAATTAGTATTATTCTCCCACTTGTGCATGAGTGACTTTGGTTTCCCTACTGAGTATACTTTTATGCTCACCCTATATTATAAATCTGTTTTCAGGTTTCTAGGAGGAATTTGAGGATTGTGCTGGACTTTACTAGCTTAGGCATCTGGATAGTTTCTATATTGCTACTTAGTATCTTTCTTTTGGTACTTTCTTTGGTTCTTTGGTTGTACTTTTGTTGTAGTTTACATTTAAATAATGCACATGTTGGATTTTTGTTTCCTTTATATAAATGTTTGGCGTTGTTTAAGATTTTTACCATATTATCTCCCGATACTATTTTCATTAAAAAGGGTAATACCTTCCATTTTGTGTGAGATTATATACCCTTGGTGCTATTCACCACTCCGAGTCCTATTGAAGGCAGGACTCTGGGGTCATTATCTCTCCTACATCTTGAAGAAGGAAGAGCGTGCCAATTTGTTGTACCTTACCTCATCTTGAAGAAGGCAGGTCATGAAAGAGTGGTATCATAGGTGATTATTGAGATATAGGATGTAGTTAAGAGTTGTAAATAATGGATATTGCATGGTATGGTAGGGAAACAACGTTAGGAAATCTTGGTGTGTGAAACAGGCCAAGTAAGACCTTCTAGGGAACAAAATTTTAGGCCCCCTGTGATCCAATGCAAGAACTCTAGGCCTACCGAACAATTGAGTGAGGCTATGCTGATTGAAGGTAAGAGAACCTAGGAAAGGTAAATGCATCACAATGACTTGTGTTCTTGTGTGTGTTGAGTGTTTTGGGAATTTAAAATTAATGAATAGTTAAAATGAATTTAAAAGAAAATTTCCATACTACCTGAGCTTAGGAGTTCCTTGTTTACCCTTTACAGCTATGGAACCCAGATGTCACCCACATTTGGTATGAGAATTTGAGGCCTAGTAGGCTGATCTGGTTGATCAAAAAAGGGTTGATCGAGAGGAGGAACATGACTTGGGGCAAGAGAACCTTCATGCTTTCCAACAACAGACCCTGGGGAAGTCTGAAGGCATGGTTTTAGACTTAGAGACAGAGGGATGGCTTGAGGAGATGATGATCACCTTTACCTTGATCCGTGTTCCAAGGGAGTACTGGGTTCCTCTAGAGGTGATCGAGATGAGGGAAGTGGCATGTCAGTGGTGGACACTCTACCTTGGGGAGAGTAATGGGACCGATGTTTTGTGGGCTGACTTTGAGAAGGAGTTTTAGGTGGAGTTTCTTTCCTCAATGATGAAGGTCGTGAAGAGACATGAGTTGATCTTCCTCTAGTAGGGAAGTATGTTGATAAAGGAACTGGGGATCAAGTTCAAGGATCTCCTATGCTTTGCTTTGGACCTCTTTCTGGATGATGAGTATCGGGCAAGGTGCTTGGAGGAGGCACTCCGACCTTCTCTTCGGTATGCAATTACTCCCTTCACCCTACTGACATACTTAGAATTCCAGAAGAAGGTCGAAGTAGTGGAGATAATGAACTTTCAAGGAGGTGTAGTTCAAGAGGGGATCCATCCAAGTTCCTCGAATGGGAAGGCGGTCAGCAACATGTCTCTTGTGTCAGGACTTTCTAGGTTTCGGCCAATAATAAGTAGGCTTCAGTAGTAATAGTTCCGATCTCATGGCCCTTCCCCTTTCTCCATAGTACTGGGACCAATGTTATTTGTTTTTGGAGGCCATGTACATCTTCAGAGCTATTTCCCAATTCAATATCAATATGAAGAAGGTGGTCAGGTTTAGCACCAACCTCATCAATGATTGTCGACCTGGCCTTTTCAGCTGTAGGGACAGTAGGATCCCGTTCCACTGAGGGTGGATGGAGCAGGAGGTGGCTAAACTCAGTGTGCTCCTCAGATACCTCAACCAATGAATGTTCAAGGAGGTAGTTGAAAACAGAGGGGTATAGGAGTTGGGTGTGGGCTGTTGCACGCTGCCAAGGCAGTAGTTCCAACAGGGTCGGAGGTTGTTCGAGGTATTATGTGATGCCTCCAGCTTAGGTTTGGGGTGTGTGCTGATACATTAGTGAAGAGTAGTCTCTTATGGGTCTATGAAGTCATGTCCACACAAACATAACTATTCCACCCATGATCTAGATCTTACAACAGTCGTGTTTTCACTAAAATATTAGCGGCATTACCTCATCAGGGTGCATTTTTTAGTCTTCTAGGATCACAAAAGCTTGAGATATATCTTCTCCCATCAAGACTGGAACTTTCAGTAGTGGAGGTGGGTGGAGTTTCTCTAGGAATATGACTTTGAAATCTCTTACACCTTAGGAAATAGGAATGTGGTGGCTGATGCCTTGAGTAAGAAGTCATAGAAGGAGGTAGTTCGGGAATCCCCAGATGCTTGGAAGGCAATGGAGGAGTTGGCCACTTTGCGCCTGAATGCTGGGGTGGATAATGGCATAGGATATCTATTTTAGATGAGAGTACAATATTACTTGATGCGGTAGGTGGAGGAGTCTCAATGGGGAGACTTAGAGATTGAATCAATGTGTGATCACGTTGACTAGGGCGATGCTCTAGAAGAATAGTCGGAGGATGGTCAGAATCATATGCTCTTTCCTGGGAAGATATTTGTCCTAGTGTAGATGTGTGAGGGAGTTCTTTTTGGGTTCCACATCTCACCCTAGTAGTACACCCAGAAGTTTCTAAGATGTACCAAGGCCTAAGGGAATAGTTTTGGTGGCCCGAGGTGAAGCGGGCAGTGGCTGAGTTTGTAGTAAAGTGCCTACTGTGTCAGCAAGTGAAGGCTGAGAACCATATTCCCAAAGGCCTGTTTCATCCCTTATATTCCCCTAAGTGTAAATAGGATGAAATTTTGATGTATTTCATCTTAGGACTACCTAGGGATCAGGGAGGCTAGGATGCTATCTGGGTAGTGGTTGATTAGCTGAAAAAATCGGCTCACTTCCTGGTGATCAAGGAGTCGAGCGCAGTGGATGCCTTGGAAAAGAGGTATGTGGACGAGGTGGTGAAGATGCATGGGGTTCCAAGATCCATCATCTCCGATCTGGATTCATGGTTTACCTCATAAGTCTGGAGGGGACCATGGCATGCTTTTAGCACCCGGTTACATCTTAGCACTGATTTCCACCCTCAGACAGATCGGAAGATAGAGCAGACCATCCAGACTTTGGAGGATATGCTACATGCATGTGTTCTAGACTTTGGGGGATCATGGGTATGACATTTTCCTATGGTAGAGTTTTCTCACAATAATATCTATCACTATACAATTATCGTGACACCATTTTAGGATTTGTATTGAGGCCACGTCATTCACCCTTGTGCTAGACAGAGGTTGGGGAAGCAACCCTTATTAGATTAGAGGTAGTGTAGAGAACGATAGATAAGGTCCATCTTGTGTGTGAGAGGATGAAGGTGGATCAATACCGTCATAAGTTGTATGCTAATCATAGGAGGATGCCCTTGGAGTTCGAGGTTGGGGACCACATGTTCTTGAAGGTTTCCCTTTGACGTGGGCAATAGAGGTTCGGTAAGGGAAGAAAGATTTCTCCCAGGTTCATCATGACCTTCTAAGTGTTGGGATGAGTTGGTGATATGGCATATCAATTAGCATTTCTATCGTGGTTGGAGAGGGTCCACAATGTCTTTCATGTCTCTCCACTTCATCAGTATCTATGTGATGACTACCATGTCATTGACTGGGGAGAGTTTGATATCAAGGATGATGCAATGTTCATGGAGTGACTAGTGGAGATACAGGACCATCAGGAGAAGGTGCTTCATGGATAGACCATTCCCTTGGTTTGTTTGTTATGGAGACATGGTGGACTCAAAGAGAGTACTTGGGAGTGAGAGGCACAGATGCGTGCCCAGTACCCAGAGCTGTTATGAGTTTTTATCTTGTGTTTTTCTTTATTCTTTGCTTATATTATAATGCTTGAACTTGTTTTTATGAAATGAGTTGTTTCATTTTCTCTGATGTGTGACAAGTCCTGACATACAAGGAGGATATGACCTAATTCCAAATCAAGATGCATTGATGAAGATGCGATTAAACCTATGCGGGTGAGTTAGTGCCACCCAAAAAGGAAAGTAACTTGACATGGATGAATGATCTCCATAATTTGTGTGTTGGGAAAGTGTGATATATGAGGTTCATGTGGTTGTTTGCGGCGATAGCTATCGGGGAGGTGTTCTTGGATTTCAAGGTTTTCACTCAAGTTTTGGAACAATAGAGGGTAGTTTTTCCTTGAGAGGTATCTTACAGTGTGGTCGTTCGGACCCCTCTTTTCTCTAGTTTGGTTTTGAATTTTTGAGGGTGAGAATAGTTTGAGAGGTATTTTATGTAATGAGCCAAACCTCTCTAGGACATTCCATTGTGAAAATCCAGTGTCTGGGGGGTTTTGGAAGGCGTTAGTGACTCATTTCCAGATTTTTCCAAAAAAAATCCTTTTTTTCTATCGACGAGTCATTTTGTACTGTCAATGTCAGTGTGCCATTCTGAACTTTCTGTGTCAGTGAGTCATTTTGAACTATCAGTGTCGGCATGTAATTCTGAACTGTTGGTGTCAACGTGCCATTTTAAACTGTTTGTGTCAGTGAGTAATTTTGAACTGTCTATGTCGGTGTGTCGTTTTGAACTATCGATGTCGGTGAGTCATTTTGAACTATCGGTGTCAGTGTGTCATTGTGAACTGTCGATGTTGGTGTTTCGTTTTGAACTGTTAGTGTCGCTGAGTCATTTTGAACTGTCGGTGTTGGCGTGTCATTTTAAACTATCAATGTCGATGTGTCATTTTGAACTTTCGGTGTCGACGTGTCATTTTGTACTGTCAGAGTCAGCGTGTCATTTTGAACTATTAGTGTCAGCATGTCATTTTGAACTATCGGTGTCGGTGAGTCATTTTTTACTATCGGTGTAAGTGTGTCATTTTGAACTATCATCATCAACATATAATTTTGACCTATCGATGTCGGTGAGTCATTTTGAAATATCTATGTCAGTGTGTCATTTTGTACTGTTGTCATCGACGTCAGTGTCAGTGTCAGTGTCAGCATCAGTGTCGGTGTCAGTATCATCTTCATTTTCTAGTTTTTCCCAGTTTTTCTAGTTTCTCCCCTCTTACATTTTATTTTACGTAAATTGAGTTTAAATTCTTATTTGATCATGTCTAAAGGAATTTCAAAGGATATTAATTATATCTTTAATATCCTAATGTACCCTGAACTTTGAAATAGTCAAGCCACATAATCTTAACCACGATCTGACTTTAATGGCCCTTGAAATAGTTTTCCATTCTGTTGATATAGGATCTGAGTTTTCTAAGGCCGATATCCCCTCTTCTCTTTTCCATTTTTTAATAGAGAACTTTTTATCCCCAAATGAGTCATGTGCCTATGCTAGAGACATTTCCTATCCATTTTTTCTTGGAGTTTCCTACTACTCGCGTGACCCCCTGTTTGGTGAAAGGAGGAGTTCTGGTCACCTGTTGTTCCAAGTAGGGATTTTTTCCTTCATCACTCTTTTAATTGTGAATAATGGGAGGATGGTATAATGATGAATCTTTGTGAGAATGGATTAATCCAATTTTAACAAAGATGATGAGAAGTAATAAATGGAAGACAAGGGAGATGTCAATACTGTTTATTTTTGTTTTAATTGTTATCTTTTTTGATGAAGTGGTGTGATGTGGCTGTGTGGATTCTGAAAATAATGGACATTGGTGGTATTTGTCTGTACATGGGTGATGCTTTATGAATTTTGATGTTTCCTTGTGAATAATTGGTGTAAATATAAATATGATTAATTATTTATACCTGATTAAATGAAATAGACACCCCAGGATGAAAAACCCTTTGTGACCACCCCTGTTTATCAAAGTGAGTTTAAAGAATAGTGTTCACCAAATCTAAATACAACATTTTTGATAGGTGTGGCTATGTACTGTGTTCTATTGGGTTTTATGACCCGTATGGGTTGGATGGTACTGCTGTTGGGAGCATAGTTGCGGGTACAAGTGTGGACAGAGGAGTTAGTTTTGTGAGTTGGTTTGGTATGTTTGTGTAGTGGGGCTGCGGTTTTAGTGGTGGTTACTATGGGATTTGTGTATGATGTGGTGTAGGAGGTGTGGTGATATCTCACTTGAGAGATTGATTGATTGTGTAATGTATGGAATTATTGTGCAGTAGGGATGCAGGTTGGTTTTTCTCTTTTTTTATTAATGGGTGTTAAAATTTATTTCTTTACCCTGGTCCCTACTTCCTTGTTTTTCTTGGTAGTGTTTAGCGACTTTTAGCCTTCTAAAAATGGTTGCAGATGTTGTGCTTATTAGTTTCCTGGGTAGGTATGGAATAAATAAATGAATAAGTTGATAAATACAGAAAGAAAATTTGTTAAATAGATTGGATGGGGGTATACTTCTACTTACACAAGTTATCATCATTCGCGGTGATACTTTCATGCAGGGGTAGCAACAATGGTGGTTTATGTGTACTAGTTTCTTGTTTGGAAACCCATAGGTTGGGATGAGTTCTTGTTTACCCATATGTATAAAATTGTATTTCCTTGTTTTTTCTATATGTACCCCACCCATGTTGAGAAATATGTTCCAAAAATCCCCATTTCATAGGGGACAGTGTCTTTCCCAACACCCCGATGGGAGGATGGATGACTGGTTACTGAAATCTTCCTCGAACCACCTTCTTGGTTCTTATCGCTCAAGAGTATTTGGGTATGCTCTAATGGATTGCTGTTTTCAATATCCCAAGATCCTTCGGGTAGGTTGTGTTTTGGATGATGGGCCTAGGTATCTTCATGCTAGGTTTGTTTCCTAGATGTCTTTGGGATGAGGCCCATGTGTTTTCAGGACAGAGGTATGGTTTTTTTTATCTTGGTGTCTGCAGGCAGGATATGCATGGTTGGTGGCCTAGGTGTTTTTAGGTAGTTGTGGAAGTGGGACTACATTTTGGGAATGGAGGTAGCGTCAAGATGTTAGCCGTTAGAAATGAGTATTTATTCAGTGGGAAAAGTGGTGCAGGGTACCCAAATCATCAATGTTCTTATATTATTACCTTACTTGTCTTACGATATTTGGGGAGTGTGCCTTAGTGAGACTAGGCTGGTTAGATTTCCTTGTCATGTACTGTTGGTTTATGTTGTTTTCACAAGGGCAATAGTATGCTTCTCCCACTTGGGCATGACTTACTTTGGTTTCCCTACTGAGTATACTTTTATGCTCACAATATGTTATAAAACTATTTTTAGGTTTCAAGGATGACTTTGAGGACCGTTCTAAAATTTACCAGCTCAAGCATTGGGATAGTTGCTATGATGCTGCTTAGTCTCTTTCTTTTGGTACTTACTTTGGTGCTTTGGTTGTACTTTTGTCACAGTTTACATTTAAATCATGAATGGGTTGGATTTTTGTTTCCTTTATATAAATTTTTGGTGTTATTTAGAATTTTTACCATCTTATATCTTGATCTTTTTTTCATTTAAATGGGGGATGCCTTCCATTTTGTGTGAGATTTTATACCCTTGGTTCTATTTTCCACTCCTGGGCCTATTGAAGGGGGGAATCAAGAGTCATTATCTCTCCTTCATCTTGACGAAGGAAGGGCATGGAACTTTGTTGTCCCTTCCATAATTTTGAAGAAGGAAGGTCATTATAGTGAGGATGCAGTGAGAAAAATGAAAGATATAAAGAGAGATAATCTGAATATAGGTTAGGGGATCTGGAAAAGAAAATATTTATTGAAATGTCACTACTCTTGAATGGAACCAATCAATGTGGTACTGAGGTTGTGTATAGAGTAATAAAATGTTTAACAATCATTAAATAAACCACCCTTTCTAATCATCTCTCTTGGGAACAATTATTTCTAACATAACCCAAGAAAATAATGATTTCTAATGGAGAAGAGATTACCATAGCCTTTTCCAGATTAGTAATTTGCCTGTGGTTTCTAAGGGAAAAAGATACTATACCCTTCAGCTCTAGAAACTTGGGGTAGAGCGAGAGAGTGATCATGAGGAAGGGAAACATGAGATTGTAGGATGAAAAAAATATACATATACGATTAATTTAATCATAAGAATAGAACAAATTAAAATAGTTCAATCCATCTGATCCAACCCCCATAAAACACTTATAAATTCATAACAGATGTAGTAATAAATATATAATTCAATAAAAACATCTCAGTACAATTAAATAGGGAGTAAGAAATTGGTAGAAAAATCTCTCCTGGTCTGATCAACTTCTTCCTCCAACTCAAACTTCACTGTTCTCTTGCTTAGAGTGTGCTCCCTACTCGGTCCTGTGCTCTTCTATCTATTTCCACATCGGTGAATGTTGGATGGTTTCTATGACGAATGATCCTGGAATGGATTGATTCCCACAATATGGTTATAGATTACCTGCTCCCCTCTTCTATGTACCTTCTCATCTTTAATAGAGAATTCATGCCCCTCATTTGTGCACTCACTGTCACCACTAGCTATATACTTCTCCAGTTCCATGTGGAATACCTTCACTGTTAATCTTATGCCTCTAGTGAATCAAGTGCATCTCGCTTAACCTATTTTTCTAGTAAGCTCCATCTCCTTGCAATAATTCTTTAATATTTTTATAAGTACCTGCAAATAAAACATAAAATTAAAAGTATTAGTAAAATCAAAATCATAAATATATAAAATATATTTATTTATAATAATAATAATTTTTTGTATAAATATATGAATATATATAATCATATATATAAATAATTAATATAATTGTTATTTATATATTATATAAATAATAATAATAGTTACTATTATATATATTAATATTATTGTTATTTTTAGTATATATATTATTATGTATATTATATATTATATTTATATAAAAATAAGAAAACAAGGTGGGGGGGTGGGGGGGTTTGGCTTTGACATCAACAACATGGGAGGCGGTTTGCAGCTTCAAAAACTTCTTCCACATGCGACCTTCTTCATCAAGGGGGTTCACGAGTCTTAGTTATCAGGTGTTTGGTTGTATTTAATAGAGGTTTGGCAGTGGCATCGACCTTGATTCTTTGGGTTGATCCGAGGGTCAATTATCTACTTCAACCACATTAGTGGGCAGTGCCAACTCAGCTTTAGGTGGAAGATTTCGATGGTTGATCACGTGTTAGAGTGAAGAAGCACTTGATATTTGGTGTGGCGGTACAAAGGTTGGTTTAATTTGTTCAGATCTATAAAAATTGGTTGATTTTTGGGTTTTATTCATCTGGTTTGATGGTGGGCCTCTTAGTACCCTGAAGATATGGCTTCAGATTCAAACTTTGGTGTGGTGGTGCTTCGATTGCTGTAGCGACTTGGTAGGTGGGTTTAGGTATAACTGAGTTGCACATTGTTAGTGGATTTTTGGGTGTTTTTCCTTGGAGGCAATGGTTTATGGTGGTTGCAAGGGAATGTGGGCAGTGGTAGCTAGGTGCTACTAGTGGTGAATCTATGCTGCTGGTGAGGTGAGGGACAATGGTGGAAGATGTGTTACTATTGGATGTGCGACCAGTGGGTTGCTGCTACCATTGGATGTGCTTCCAATGGTGAGGGGGTCACAGTGGATGAAGATACTTCTATTGGAATGATTCCACCATTGGGTGGTACTGGTGGTAGTAGGTGGATGGGAATCAATGGTAGTAGTTGTGCTGCTATTGGGATATTGCTAATGGTGAATGTCTGTTAGTGTTAGTAGGGTGCTATCGCTCCTGTCTGGCGATGGATGATGAATAATGGCTGAAAGTGGAAGATGACTATAGATACGTAATGGAATCATAAGTATCCTAAAAAAATGAACAATTAAATAAATTTCAAAATCACAAAATAAATGAAAAAAATAAAAAATAAATAAAAAAATAAAAAAATTATTTATTTTTAAATTAAAAATTAAGCATTAAATAAATTAATTTAAAACAATAAAAAATTATTTGAAATACAGTTGAAATAAAGAATTAAAAAAATAATTAATAAATTGAATGAATGAAAGAAATTAAAATAATAAAAACTTAAGAAAGAAAACTAATTAGAGAAGTAATGAAATATATAAAATAATTAAATAAAAAGAGATTATTTAAACGGATTAAGATTTATTAAATTAAAATACAATTAAATAAATAATTAATAACTAATAATACTGAATTAAAAAATTGAAATTATTATAATGAAAATTAAAATAATAATAATAATGAAAGAATTAAAAGAAAAAAAAATGAAAAATTATAGAAAAAAACAGAAATGAAAAAAATGATGATGAAAACCTAATTAATTATTAAACTTTAAATTAATCAAAATAACTAAAATAAACACTAAAATACATAATTTTAATAAATAATCAAATTTTTAACAATTTCATATAAAAGTGACGACAACTGTTAATTATTCAACACAATACACTATTTTAATAATAAGAAGACAGTTAATTAACAACAATGATGTGAAAAAATAAGAGCAAAAAAGGACAAATCAATGTGAATGCACTTCGAGGCTTCCTATGTTGGCCTAAGACCCCTAATTTATGTTGATTTTAACTTACCCAAATTTCTATATATGGATTTCCTCAAGCATTGCTCCAAGGTCCAAGCATTATGACCATAAACTTTATGTGTACCTATATGAGATTGACTATATAGAATTAGGCTCTCAATTCATGTTGGATTTTTTATTATCCCCTCATGCTATATGGTATATCTTTCCTACATGGTCAAAGATTCATAACCTTAAACTATAGCTCTATTCACGGTCCAAGATATATGAACGAAAAATTTATATAAATCCACTATCCAAGTTCAATGACCATAAATTATAAACAACCCCTATGGTCTGATCTATATGACCTTAAACTGTGTAACTCCCATAATCGTATTGGTCCCTTGAGGTGTGACCAAATCTCATTATCATGTCAATTTATATATTCCAAAAATTAATTTTTCTAGAAATCACACTTCCACACACCACTCCAACTTTATTAGTATGCCTCATCGATTTGAAAAATACAATGCGACATAACCCTCAAATAGATAAAAGTACACTTCCAACTTCATTCCTTCAGCACGTCCAATTTGAGCTTCTTTGGTTTGAATCCCCATAAACCATTATTTCTAAAATGGACTCCCCTAATGTGATATAACAATGTCCCATGGAATTCCTCTAATCTAGGGTACATTCCTTAGAGTAAACCTTCTTTGCAACTATATAATGGATTCCATGTTTTGAATTTAGAAGGTGACCAAACTCAATTTTTTTCTATCATTCTTAATTGTAACCTAGTGGAACCAATTTTTCAAACATGGTCATTGGTCATCCTAAACATCTCTATCACCCCCTCATGATTCAAACCCATGAGTTAACAATTCAAATAACTTCTAGCTTCCTTTAATAATATAAATTTTTTAAAACCATTGATGTCACCCCCTCATGAATCCTTGTATATTGGAAGATTTAATAAGTCTTGTAGGATTTTACCAAACCTATTCCTCACATTTATATGGTTTTTATTACTAGTTGATAGAAAATTAAAGCCCTAATCTTCCAATCATTGTTCAACACTCTTGTGTGACATGGGAAATCTTCTACTACCCCTTGTTTTTCATATCAAGCATGACTCATGTGTATTTAAGAGTTTTTTTGGTTATTTCATTAGCTTGATTGATTTTCCTTGAAATTAAATGAAGGAAAGACCCTTTAGACTAGGAAATATGATTTTAACTATAAAACCCACTCTCAACCTAGCCTCGTGATATTTAACTGCACTACCCTTGGTTTTCCTCATCATTCAATGTTACACCAAACGTCCAATATCCACTATTCATGATATTAAAATGCATAGTATCACCCTTATCACCTAAATTAATACTACATGATTCCTTGATCCGTACATGAGATGACACCTTCTTTAGAATTGGCATGAATATAATGTAATGCTCTACCTTCAACCCTTATATTCATGATCCAGATTTGTAGAGAAATATCTATCCCTAAGACCTATATGTGGCTTAATTCCTATATAATAAGAAAAATAACTATTAGATCCTCTATAACAATACCAAAATATGTCTCCTCTCACCATTGACTCATTACAATGTTCAATTATCATTAATTAGGTTCTCTTTACCTACTTGAAAATGATACATCATGATTGTCCCTGTAGATGGTCCAAGCAGCAAGACCTAAAACTACATGCACCTTTTGACGAGGATGTATTATTAACACGATCCTTTCATTAAATTCAAATTAGGTTATCATCTAGCTCTATTTGACACCATCAAAACCCTTTTCTAAGATACATGACCCTAAAATAGTAGAAAACAAGGGTTTCAGTTCCATGGACTTTAACGAGGAACAATTCCCTAGTCAAAGCAGTATGACCTAAAATTTCAATGACTTTGTGGTACAAGATATATGAATTTGAATTGATTAACCCATTAGTATAATTTATGTGAACTTAAATCACAATCCCCATTTGGTCAAATCTATCTTACATTAAAATAAAAACCATAGTGGTCCTATTAGTCTTTTCCTTAGAGAAAAACTGAACCCCATTCTTGTGTCTCTCATTTTTTTCATCTCCATCTATCCCATTATACCAAATTTATTCCATATTTTTTATATAAAACATTTATATTCTTAATGCATGATGGTGTATCCATAAGAGTGATTAAAATATTCTTGATCACTCTTCTTTTCCATAGAAAAAATATTTTTTCCCTGATTTGGATTGACATACATTCCCATTTCCAAATAGACTCTCCTATGGTGATAATATAGTGCCTCATGGCCCACATCCCATATAAGGTACAAATATTATAGGAACAAATATTCTTACTTTTTATAAAACTCTTATATGGTGATAGTATAGTTCCCTACAGACTGTCTCTCATCCATGATACATGTCCCAGAGGAATCATCCTTGGTAACAATATGATGTAACCTATGTTTTCAATGTTTTCAATGATCACCCTTAACTTATTTTCCCCATATCCAATATTAAATTAGTGGAACCCATGTTTTGAATATGTTCAAAAGTAATACTCAACCAATCTTCCCCTTCAACTATTATAGTAACCTGATTTACCTATCTTTATAGGTTTCCTAAATCATGGTTGATGCAACATTCCGACCACATCTGGTCTACCCCAGTTTTACATTCTCATATAATTGGATAGTTTTATATTATCTATCATTTTTCATATTGAGTACGACTCTTAGAGATTTTAGTTGATTGTATCATTAACACGAATTGGATGCAATTAATTTAGACAGGGATTTTAAGTAATAAGTTATTATTTTACTTGAATAAAATTAGGAGGGTTATCAATAAATTGGACCCTCTCTTTGAATACACCCCAATTTTATTTCATATACATTTCTTACTCATTCTCATCAATCCATTTCATCGAGGAGTTAATAGATCACTACATCCTGGAAAAATCCATCATTTATTCTTTTATCTAGGGCTACACCTTAGCTACCCTCATCTCATATACCATCTTAAAGAATTATTTATATAGAATTTATTTAATTAGGAATAAAATAGTTTCTAGAGAATATATTTTCAACGATATTGGTTTGAAACACTAACTAATCATTGACCGGACTAGGTATAATAATGTAGGATTCATTCTCTTTGGCACACCATTATACTCTAGTATTCTAGGAGGATTTCATTTTTAAATAGTTATATAATATCATACATGAATAGTAAATTTCTTTCTCAAGTATTCACCACCCTAATTTAAGAAGATAACTTAAATAATTTTTCATAGTTGATTTTGTACCTTTTTCTTGAAAATAATTAACTTTTCATTAATTTCACACTTATATGTCATAAGAAAAACATAACCATATAGACTGATGTTATCAATAAATATTATGAGCTACTTATACCAACCACATAATTTTATACTTATTGTTATATATATAACATAGTATATTTGGTCCACTAGTATAATAACCCTATTACATTTTCAACTAAAAGGTTCATTCACCATTTTACCTAATAATCACGACTCTTATTTTTCAAACTATTAAAAATATAATTTGTCTAATATTCTATCATTATAGAGAATATTGATTCATTTCTCATTTTTTATGTCTAATGGTATAATTATAATGATATGTTATGTTATAATCAATTACACTGACATTATTATCTTAAATGTTATAGACATTAATATCTATATCTATAAATTATAAACCATTCAAAATTTTCTAAATTCTACTAAACCATTAATTCATAAATATAGAAAAAATATTTTCCTTAATTATGAATTAAAATAAATTTTTATCAAAAAATGATATCAAAATAAAATTTCTAAAAATCATTGAAACATAATAATAGTTTTCCAATTTATAATTAATACAGTGGAGTGAGATTGATCATAAGTCCATAAATCTAATGAAATAACATTTTCTTCATTATAAACATGTAGATATAATTCTAATTTAATAAATTATATCCTATTTTTGAATCTTTAAACTTTAATAAAAATGTGTGTTGTATACGTGATATGAAATAACTAAGAGTTATAAATAGAGAAATTGGTTTCTGAAATATACACATTCTCGTTCTCAAAATTATTCTATTTGAAAATATTTCCAAACATTATATTCTAATAAATTAAAAATTGATCTACCTTATATTTAATCAAAAAATAATATTCTTGATTCTGAATATAATCTAAAACAAGACAAATATTCAGGAAAGTATCATATTTTATATCAATTTAGTATATAATTTTACTTAATTCACTCCTACAATTATGACAACCCTATACTTTAAATATATCAGGGAACTAATATCCCTATTTCACTAAATATAAAGTCACACTGTTATTTCTTCCAATACTTATTTAAATATGTATTACATCATAATAATCATATAATATATGAATCTTGGATATTTAAGTAGAAAAATCATTTCCCAATTCATTATATCAATTATCATAACTCAATTCCTTTGGTAGATTAACATTATTACAACTACCTAGCTAAGTGAAAATAAATTTTTATGATTTAATATGGCCAATTAATACTATTAGGGAAACTTATAACTATAATTCCTTACATTGGAAAATCCATGGGCACTTAACATTGGAAATATCTACTCCTTTAGATTATTTTTTTCTTTGACATGACCCAACACACCAGGGATCCACCTAGGTTTGTAGTGAGTTGAGTGTGCCACGCCAAACCCAAATATAATAGGAAAATGGATAGTGAATAACATCAAGTAGGAATATCACACAATATGGGATGCCTTAGCCTATATAAACCTATAATAGACACATATCTCCATTTCATAAAATAACCAACGAAACTAGAATTGTATATATATAAAAATATATAAACACAGACAGTCACACACACACAGACATAGATATATATATAAAACTACATTGTATACAACACATTCATGAGACATAAAATACAATTATTATGTCACATATGAAAATACCAAAGGAATTATACATTTGAAAAGGCATAGCTCGACAGTTTCACCTCAATGTGAGTACAAAAAGATATGTCTCCAGCCACAAAATTCACCACCACTATCAAAAACCACTATGATCCATCATGAATCTCCAATAATCACCAGGTGTTAGATATAAACATGAAAATCCATCTCCATGACCACCATTACCCTCCTGATTCCCTAATTTATTTTTATAGACACAAAATTTATAGAAACAAGGCCCGTATTGGGGTGTGTATAAACATACTCAGTAGGATACTCAAAAACCACAGAGGAAAGGTAAGAAGTAAGTCAGCCTAATATCTGGTATAAAAAATTAATTAGGAGGAAGGAAAGGAAGGATCTACATATGCTTCAATATATGGGACCAAAGACATATGAGAGAATCCTACATTTCAAATCCATATAAATGATAACTCAATACATAGCCCTAGGAATATAAACTATCCAAATCCAAAAACTTAGGTCACATATTAGGAACCAAAAAGGAGGCTCTGCATCTCATTGAGTATCACACATCATAGGAGAGTAGAAAACATGAATAAAGAGTAGTATATAAAATATTAGAGTAATACACAGTATATGGGAGTAGCACATATTGGATGAGAGTAAGACATACTAGATTAGAGTAAAAAAACTGATATGAGAGAGCTACTTGACCCCAAAATACTCAGATTTCCACACCTGATCCCCCTTATTATCCCAATATAGAAAAATCTTGGATATGATTATCTAGTCTTACAAATGGTATTTGATGACTGAAAAAACTATTCTATTGTGATTTACATGGAATTTTTTTAGGAAAGTCTATTTACTTTTTGAAAACGAACACATGGTGTGAAAGTTGCAAAAAATACCCTTAGGTAAGATTCTGGACCCCTTGGAGACCATAGGGAATGATACATAGTGTGTTGGGAATTAGGGGATCACCCATGGAATGTTGTGGTGTGTGGTACCCATGCACAACGCCTAATTCGGGTAAGGCAGACCTGACCCGATGCACCGACCCATCCCGCTGGGTGGGACCAATTTTCTTCATTGTTCAGAGCCTAGGCCAAACCACTTAGGCTTGCAGGGCTTGTCCCATGAATCCCAACACACTGGGATGACATGGGAGGATGGGAAGGGAATGGGAGGCCAGATACATGTGCTACCCTATCTGTGTTGTTATGGATTTCCCATAGGTGGTGTTAGACCATTGAGGTTAGACAATTTCCACCCCCTATGAGTCATGGCCATGTGTACCAATCGTCATCCACATCCATTCCATATACCAAAAAATCTATCCCTACTTATATTGAAACTACCTACCATAATGACCCCTAACCACACCACAATCAACCATAGATGCAACTGACCATCTTCACCCCTAATATGTCATGCCACTATAGTTGTCGTATTCATGCGACACTAATATGACCTCGCCTTCCTTGGAGGTTTACTTTCACCACCTCCATACACCATCAGAATTATAACCTCTTAGATATATGAAAAATAATGATAAAAAATGGGAAAGGTCCAATTTTGTATCCTATTCACTACATCTAAATAAAGAGGACATTCACAAGGAATAAATTAAGGAAATAAATATCTAACCCTAAGGATTTTACAGTGAAGGGATTGATAAAAATCAAGAAAATATATTTAATCTCAAAATTAGGGTTTTAAGAAAAACATTCAATAATTCACCATGTTTAAATCATAAAAAATAATGGCTTCAAAAACTATTCAAATAAAAATTCATAAATAACCAAGTGAATTCAAAATAATAAAGCCTTAACTAGAAGTTGTTTTTTCATTATTGAATGAAATCCTTGATCACCTCCATTAATCACCACCAAGATATTTTCTAATATCATTCTCCACTTCACTTTTATTAGGTTTCCTCTAATCAAAACAATGATTTATTTTCTTCCACTAGGGAATAGGGAGAATGGAGAGTTAGATAGATATGTAAAGGATTATTATTAGTGGCGATGCAAAATAAATTAATTCAACATCTAATTTATTTCTAATAATTCCACCATAAATTTTCTCTCATATGTTCTCTTATTAAGACTCCCTTCCCCCCTCCACAAATCACCCATTAAGTCTACATTTTTAAAATTCACATTAATTCCTTTAAAATTAATAGTCAATCCCATTTAAAAATCTCACAATTCATGATATCCATAAATATACCATGTTATAAACACCATGAAACTATTCTCACATTTAACATAATTAATGTTTAAAAATAATCCATAATTAATTGAATCACAAAAATAAATAATATTAAATAAATTCCACCACCCCTTCCATCTATGGGAAAGACCTGCTATCCTAGATAATAGCCAAATTGTTTCTCAAAGATAAATACCACTTACTAAATCCAAACATAAGGATGAATTTACAATATGGGTCTCTTTTTTGGTGTTACCAACTATTATTCAAAATCATGCATATATAATGAAATAATATATTATATTTAATAAAACATATTCATGCATTAACATCATAAATTTAACTAAAATTTCTAAACATACACCTTTTAATTCTTTTTAAAATATTTCAAAGGTTTAATATAATATTTTTGGGTCACTACAACAACTAAATTTTTAATTAAAGACCCAAAAATTATTAGTTTGGGGCCTAAGACCCAAACACATAAATCATACCACACATAGAAAATACCACTAATTTTGGAAACAACCATGGTTTTAAAATTTTGATACATTCTCTTATTAAGTAGATATCATAATCCTTTCTCACGAGATAAATTTTTATTTAATTAATAAATATTAAAAAATACCTTAAAATTCTATATGGTCATAAATTCATCAACTCTCATCCTAGGAGAAAAAAACCATAAGTCCAACAAAACAATTTTTAAGATCTTTTTCTAGTGTATATTTATTATTTCACAAATGGGGAGGTATGAGGGCTCAGAAACAATAAAATTGAGTTAATTATTAATAGGTAAAAATATGGTCACTACATCCTCCAAACAATTAAAAATTTTCCTCACTGAAAAGGAATTTACTGAAGTTGGTAAACTGGGAATCTCACAAACAACCTCAAGAATAAAACAATCTCACTTTGCATGCATTTCCAACATCTTCAGGGGATCAAAACTTAGAAAGATGGATAAGAAACCACCTCAAAAAAGAAATCTTTTTTCCTATCACCAATATTATTGGATCCCAATTTTCTCAAAGAAAGTCCTTAATGGGGATATATGACCCCACTAAGAAAGTATCACCAAGCCTTCACGCTAAAATATCACCCAGTTATATAGAATAAAACAAAAACTTAAGCCACAAACATCCTCTTCAGACTGGTTCATTTTTTAGGCTACCTCTAGCATGAGAGCTTCACTCCCCTTCTTTAAAGATAACTTTTTATGGTTATTATTTGAGAATAAACCATCTATATCACACTCCACCACTGATCGCATTACAAGATTTCACTAAGATACTCGAATATTTTCAATGGATCATGTTTCTCTGGAATAAAGGTTAGTTTATCCATATTCAAATTTTAGAAAGGCACATATAATAATATAATTATTTCATGACACAAAAGTTACATGGGACTTCCATTGTAGCCTCCACATAAAAATCAATAATAAATTTACATCAATATAATTACCTCTAGTAGGTTCACATAAATAATCATAGTTAACCTAGTTTTGTTTTCATCTCTCATTCATGAGAGATATTAGTGTGAACATCAGAAACAATATCAAATCTATCAAAATGATCAACATAAAACTGTTGCCTATCGGGTTACCCAATCCACCAAAATATATCATGGATAGTATTGACCATTTATATTACCCTTCTCTATTAGATCTAGACTCTAAGATAACAATTTTCATACTAGAGTCAATGAAAACCTAAAATTTTTAAAAAATTACTACACCACTATTACATATCAAGAGTTTCCATGTGTTGGATATATAAAATAATATCTACTAAAAAAATATACTCAGGACCATGTTCCACTAGGTAGGTAGTAGATTATGATATCCATCATGATATTTAATATGAACACTAAGAAAAACAATTTATTTTCCTAGTGAAGTTACTGAAACTATCCCCACCTTTAGGAAAAACCTTTAGTTCCATCACGTGAGAATACTCAATCATGTTGGATCACTACGTCAACATCACTACCATGTTATTGTTTCACATAATGGAAGAGTGTGGGAAACTATTGATGATTGAAGGTGAGAAAAATTCCCCCTACCAGTAATATAAATCTACTCTAAATCTATATGCTCATGTTCCTCCTCTATTAATAAGACATAGAGTCCCCTTACAAGGGTGTTACCCACCATACCACTACTATAGAGTCCCATTCCAGATCTCACCCTATGAGAGTTCACTACACAATTTCCACTCTCATGGTAAGACTGGGGGTATTCCTAAAAAATTTAACAATCCCCTCTATTAACTAATAATAATAAGGTTATAGTTCATTATTTTACTTAGAAATACTATAAACCTATCTATAAAATGAAATTCAATTAATAAATTGATCTCTCGACAATGAATGACCATTGGTTACCTTTTAGAAGAATTAGAACATTTCTATACACTCAAAAAATGTGAATACTCATCCATGAACATATCCCACAGATCCATGCACATAGATCATGGATCCATGCTTATAATTTAATGGGTATATGACCAAAAATTCTTGAGGCTGAGCTTCACTAAGAACACCTTAGGGGATCTCACCCACTACTAAAGGTGTAACTCACCTCTTTTACCTAGTAAATGATACTTCACAACACTAATAATGGGTAACTAAAATTATACCTAGGTATGTATAACTATATTCCATATCTACCACAATATAATCTCATGAAAGGCCTTTGTCTCTACTAAGGCAAAACTTACTTCACCAAAAGGGGTGAGTAAAAAATGGCCACCATCAGTGGGAAATTTCTTTAAGAAAATGGTTAAGAAACAAGTTATGGAATCTTTAACTCTAAAACATAGGATATAGAGAGAATAACTCATTTTTATTCTATCTAGTACAAGGGTTCATAATGGTAGGGATTGAATCATACTCTAAAATGCATCCATCGATGCCTAACCATAGCCATCATTTTCACACATTATACTAAATATTTGATTACCATCACCCCATTATTGAAAGGAAATAATCAAAGGTAGTGATTATGGGAGTGTATTGATACATCATTTATCTCTGACTTCTCTCACACCATTATCTATTTCACCGAACAACTTCATACTAGGTAACTATGCCCTCAACAATGAGGTCTCTAACCTCAATGCTATATTCAATGTTATGGTCCGTCCACAACAACTTTATAACTATATTCAAGTGAAATTCTATATTCATTCCAAATACAAGGATCATCCCTTCAATAAATCCTCAATATTTTAATTATCACTCAGGGTTCTCCGACATATGTGGCGTTGTGAAAAAACACATCCACAAATCGATAACTCTTCCCCTAGAGTCTACACCTAAATATCATTTCTCAAATAATTCCACCCAGAAAATGATAAGCAAACAACCTATGAGTTATATGAGCCTTGACATGTACTTGGACACAATCATGCCACTCCATGGATGGTTTAATATCCTGGGATTAAACTCATTCCCAAAAAAGTTATCAAACTTCTATCATGCTAGAGAAATACTATTTTGTGTTTAAGAAAATAATTTCTGAGTAATCTTACACCAGTCTATGTAGGGGGTCAATGAAAGAATATCCATTTTTTCAGTGAGAGTCTAAAATAGGCTAAAATAAAAGTCTAAAATTTTCACTAAATCTTTGTCTCCTATGGATTAGGATCTTCTTTAAAAACCATGAGTCTTCTATAATTGGAATGAATATATCCTATCCATTATTTGAGTAGTCTCATCCAACTCAATGAGAACCAATATATACTCTATATAAAATATTTTCACTAATAATAAAGTGGAGAGAAACTATATTAAATATCAAGGAAAGGATATATCTCAAATGAGTATCGAAATCAATGCCTCACCAGTCACTAATTAGTGGAAAGAGGCCCAAATACATATAGGGGTTCGTCACGACCCTACCTCTATGCATAAACTAGCTATCAATTTGTAGAACCCTATGTTTGATAAGATCAATCCATCTAGATCACTGCATATTTGGTTGATATGACATGGGAAGGATATGAAATATCATAAAATACTACTATATAATGCATTTTCTAACTTTATTTTACCCTACAATGATGTATTAGAGTGTTGAAAAAAATGAAAAGTTATCATAGTTATGGAAAGATGATATATCAATTTTCAAAGCTATATTGGTATCCATTATCTTATAACTGAACTCAATACCTCTTTAACATTATTTTCATAAATTCATAAAATAATCCTCACATCACTCCTAGATCCAAATTCTATCACTAGACCTAGGAAGCCTCCAATTTTCTACATATAATTTTAGATAAATCTTTATCTATAATGGCCAATTCCACTATCAGGAACCATCATGTTCTATGATGCATCACCAAGAATATATAATCATTAGGTATGAAGAAGAAAAACATATTCCAGATAAACCAATACCATCCTTGTGTCGTGTATTTTCGTCAAATAAAACACGTGTGGGAATAAGTTCCATATAAGGGTGAGTATGTACATACTCATTAGGACGCAAAAAATCCACAAAGTAAAGGATAAAAACATATTAACTCAAACTTTGGTATAGTATTATAACCCTAAGGGAGGCAAGTAAGGACCAAGATATTCTTAAAAGGAGAGAACCTATGGAATAGAAGCGATGTCTAATTATCATAGCTAGTTATAGGATAAATTAATATGTAAAATTAATAATTTAAACTACTTAAATAGAGTAACCATCTCTGTGTCTCTTGAACCATAAAGGAGGACCCGTTCCTCTCCAAGTATAAAAAAATAGATGAGATTAGAAAACAACATGTTGGACTAGTGTACATAAAATGAGAGTAGAATAAAACATATGATAGTATCGTGCATCAGATAAGTGTAGCACACAATAGGTAAGAGAAACAGACAACATATGAGAGAGAGGTACTTAAACCCTAAATAATCTGATCTCTACACCTGATACCCATCATTATTCATATATATATAATTAATAAAACTACTTATATTATATTAAAAATGGCCTCATATTAATTTATGAATAAATTAATTATGATGTACATAGAAAATACTTAGGATAAGGTATTTATTTGAACAAAATTCACACATGATAAGAATTTTGTAAAAAATTCACTTATGTGCGATCCCCAGATATGTGGTGGTCATCGGGTGCATGAAGTGGAATACTATGAATTTGGAGCCACACCCCTAGGGAAATTTGGTGCATGTATTCCACATGAAATTACTAAGTCAGATTGGAAAGACCTGACCTAGAGTACTGTCTTGGTCGGCTTCATATCACGTGTCAGTGCTTGAGACGACCTACAATAACATAATGGTCTTGGCCCATGCTACCTGAAACACAATGACAGATTAGAAGGCTAAGTCTATGTTCATCCTCGATAGAAATATGGGCTAGTTCAGACAATACTAAAGGGGTGAGCCTATCGGTGTGGTTGAACTATGGATACTAGACAAACACTTCCTCTTACTCAAGTTGTAACTGTATTTCGTGGCTACTATCTGCCTCCATGGTAGTCATTTAAATAATTGGCCTTATTATTTTTATGTTTTCCTTCCATGGAATCCCTTCACTATACCACCATTAATTGTATATATAGTTGAAATTCTTCACCCCATTTTCACTGTTCTACCACAATCATCCCCTTTGTGCCCTACCTACATGACCTCACCTTCTTTATATGATTCCTTGCACCTCCACCATCCATTCTCAAAACAGATATCTACTAGATCCATGAGAAATGAAAAATAAAATGGGTAAGGGGCCAATAAAATATATTTTTCACTGAATCTACATCATGAATGTGTGTACATGGGATAAATTTAGAAAAAAATAAACCTAAGGGTTTTGTGGTTTAGGGTTTGGGAAAAATAAATAAAATAGAATTAATCCTAAATCAAGGTATTAGAAAACATAAAATAATTTTTCATGTTTTAATTAGGATGAAAGGGGGTTTTAAAAATTAATCCAACATAGATTTATAAATAATCATGTGAATTTGAAATTACAAATACCTACCTAGTTGTTGGTTCATCATTGTCTAATAAAAGCCTCAATCTCATCTATTGATCACCACCAACAACTTGTCTAATATCATTTACCATAACACATTGATTTTACCCCCTCACGTAGACTCCAAGATGATTTTTCTTCCATAATAGAATTGATATATTAGAGAGTCAAATAAAATGGGGAAAATATTATTATAGGAGATGATGTAAAACCAATTAATTCATTATCTAATTTCCATCTCAAAATTCTATCATAAATTTTCCCTCATAAACTCTTCCATTAAGACACCCTTCTCTCCTCCATTAATCACTCATTAAATCCACCATTTTTAAATTCCCATTAATTCCTATAAAATTTTTAGTCAACCCCATTTAATAATATCATGATTCATGATATGTGTAATTATTTAAATCTATTGGCGCTCTTAAAAATATATCTCATTCCACAAAAACAATGTATTAAAATAATTCAAAATTAAAATGAATCACCTAAATAAATAATATTAAATAAATTACACACCCACATGATTTTATTTGGAAAAACTAATCATCCTATAACATTAAAAAATTACTTACCAAAGGTAAACATGATGTCCCAAATCCAAAAATGGTGATAAATTTTCTATGTAACACCCTTATATTTTAAACTATATATTTTATCTTTAATAAATTTAAAGTGTTCAATAGCTTATTTATGCACAACACCGAGCTTATACAAACCATGATATATTTTATTTTTTAAAATACCATTATAACCTAGTAATTATTGTTGTCTGGTTTGAATAGGATTGAATGTATTAAAAAATATTTTTATTAAAGGCTTTCTTTAATACAAATGTAACAGAAATAAGTTCTCAAATTGCAATGATAAGAATAAAATAACATGAGAAATAATTTTTCAATATTAATTTTAGCATATTATTTATTTTATTGATAATGTATATTAAAAAAGGAATATTATTTCATAAATTTATTATTTTTTATTTAGAAATTATGATAAAATTATTTTAAGGTAAAAAATAAATAATTTTTTGAAAACTGTTTTCATTATCTATAAATTATTTTATTTTAATAAATTGAATTAATCAATATTAATGAATTATTATAATAAAAAGTTTATATAATAAATTCAACAAAATATATAAATATTCATATAATGGTTGTTACTAGGAAAGGATTTATAATTAAATCATTTTCATGCTTAAAAATACATTTTCTCTGAAAATGTTTTTTAGATTTTTGCATGCATATATTAGAATTAATTTCTAGCACTTATAAGAATTGAATATTTTAAAATGGATTCCATATTTTGAATCAATATAATTAATATTGGGTAATATGTTCAAATTATATTTTAACCATAATTAATATATACCATGGTAAAAATCTTGTTACCATGGTAAGAATTGAAAGGGTTAAAAAGGGGTTAACCAAAGAGATATGGTTTAGGATAACACAAAACACTTTCTTAAATCTCATTGGATGATTGAATTTTGAATGTAACATTAATATATTTTAAACTATGATAATTTGGAGACATTTTTATTGAGTAATACATATATTATATAATATTTTTTCAAGTATTTACATGTTTTCCGCACACCTCACTTATAAAAGGTAACCTCATATTCACACTTATTCAGACCACTTGATCACTATAGTTAAACTAATACCCAAAAAAATCCCTTAAGAAAATTTCTCCATATATTCTATAGGTCCTAGTGTCACTAAAATACTATCTCATGAATACTTAAGTTGTAAACTAAATGACGAAACTTGAAGAAGAAGAGAATAAGAGAATAGACAAAGAAAGTCCGGACCTGATGTAAGAGTTTATGTTACAATCTAATTTATTTTATAGATTCTATATGTTAAATTTATATTGAAGGAATTTATTTGATATTAATATTTTAAACCCCATCCATTTTATTCTTCTATGGTTATTTATATGGTTTTTATGCTTTCCTTTCATTATTATCTCCATGGTACTTAAAATAATTGAGAAAATATTTTTAATAAAATCCAACCATATTTCTTATTTTTAGATGAGAATATTTCTATTCTATTTCCATGTTATTGTAATTGTTTTATATATGTTTTTAACTATACAAAAATATTTTAAAAAGTTAATTTTTACTTATTTTTACCATCTCTAAAATGATTAAGAAGAATATTTTCAATGGTTTTTCATATTCCACACTTAAATTTTTATAAAATTAGGAAAAGAATGTTATCTTTTAATATATGCAACATGAATTGATTTTCTAATTATCATTTCCTTAGCTCATCATAAATATTACTTTATAAGTTTAAATGTTTTTATAAATAAAATCCTATTTCATTTTTACAGTAATTTTAGTGTTTAAATATTATCAACATAAAAGGGATGTTTTTTAATAATTTCTAAAGCATATTATAAATGATTTTATAAAAGAGATTTTTCATCTATGTCCACATCATTTAAGGATTGTAATGATTCAATAGGGATATTCTTTAATGATACCATCCTATTTATTTCTATATATGGATTGTGATGATGATTTTAAGGTTGATTTCATGAAAATCATTTCTTTCACATGGGTTAGTTATTCTATAAGGAAATGATAAATGTTTTTATAATATTCTAGAACACTTATGTATGGTTTTAATTATGTGACAAGTAGTATAATAATTATATATACATCTAATAAAATGGGTAAATATTTATTCCTCATGAGATAATATTAACTAGACCAGGGAGTGAACCCATCCTAGTAACATACTCTTTCCACTATGATAGTCTTGGCAGTGAGCCTTGACTATGTAAATGATGTAAATTGGGAGTCAACCCAATCCAATATGGGACTCTATCCACTATGATAATATTTACACTAATACTTTAATAAGGAAATTATTTTCTCTACTTATGTTTATTATAAAAACTTATGTCTTATTCTTATGATATTCTCTAATGAATCATGATTTATTATTGAAAATTCAATACTCTCATGAATCATGTCTTTTGTTATGAAAATTATTTATGTCACAAATCATGATTTATGGTCTATACATGTTGGGTATATTTTTAAAAGTTATGATTATATTCTCATACACTTATGTTTATCTTATACTCTCATATAATCATCCATTAATATCTCCCATGTTTACCCTTACTGAGAATCCATGCTCACCTTTTCTTATGTATCTATTTACCCAGGTTATGAAGAATGGTTTAAAGTTGGATATGTATAAGAAGGGTACTATTTAAGAATAAATTTAAAATATATATTGATGATAATTCATGAAATAATTTAATTATGTATCTCTTATTTAAATACATTAAAACTTTATGGTTCTCAACCATGTATTATTTTTAAATGTGTTGAATATTCATCTAAAATGATATAATATTTATGTATTAAATTCTTGGGTCACCATAGTTGGTGTTAAAAAATGTTTTAATTATTTTTGGATAATAGTTTATGAAAAAAGTTAGGATTTAATCTAAAAACAACTTATGATGAAATGAAAGTGAGATAAGATGAACCAAAAGTATCATAGATTGATAAGAAGGTGTCATAATTTAGGACATATTTAGTTAGTTTTTTAGTATTTTATGATTGCTCACTTTTATTAATGATGATTAATAATCAAAATGTAATTTTTGGTTTTCATTACTAGATAAAACTAGCAGTAATCATGTTAAAAATGTTTTTTTAGTACAATGCAATGACTTCCATCATTAGAAAAGGAATAGAATGAGAGTTGGAATAAAGAATATTATTGTTATGATTTCACACATCTATCAAGCTATGAATTATGTTAAGATTCAAAAATACCCAAGGAATAAGAAAAACACCATTGACTATTTCATAAGGTAATTCCCAACATCCTTCAGTGAGTCCTCTAATCCACCAATTATTAAGTAATGGATTGGTACTACTAAAAAGATATTTTCTATTATCCAGTAACCAGAGAATGAAAAAATTTTCTTGGTTTTTTCTTATTTGCAAGGTGAATATGATCAATAGAGGAATCTTATGCAGAATATATGGAAATATTAATAGATTAACACCATGACATGGGAAGTGTTTAAGAGGGTATTTTTCAATTATTACTTTTATTAAACTCATCACATAATAATGGAAATGGAATTAATTGATATTAAACAAAAAGATGACGAATACATCAGTACCTATGAGGAAAACTTTACAAGACATACTAGGTATGAATTTTTATTTATCGATGACCCAAAAAGAAATGTTGATAAATTATTTATTTACTTAAAACCAAGTCTCTAAGATATATTATCCATAGGATAATTTAGTATCTTTCAATAAACTGTTTGATGTTCTCTAAAATTAGAAATGGAGAGTGTAGTCTCCCATAATTCCCTTTGTTTTGGGTATACGAAAATAAAGATGGATATTCAAGGATATTTAAATGATATAAACCTTAATGGAAATAAAAATAATATTTATTTATTCCAAAAGTGTCGATAGAAGCATGGAGGAAGTTTTCTAAAGAGTACTTATAATTGTTTGATGTGTGGAAAATAAGGTTATTAAGAAATTGAATTCTGAAGTGATATTAATAGATTAGCCAATGAAATTAATGGTTAAAAATATCAACTGAATACACCACCCACACTCGAGTTATATAATAATAAGGATTAGTTACATTATGAAAATCTATTCATGAATATAAGGATTAATTATGAGAATCTTCATTAGTATCATCTTAATAAAAGAGATAAAGGGAAAGCTCATATGATCACAATCTCTATAGTAGATCATAGAAATGAAGTGGTAAAAGGTACACTTATCATACAATCTGAAACAATAAATGAATTATTTGATTCTAGTTACACACACTCTTCTATATCTAAAGAATATCCAAATGATATAACATCACCACTACAATTCTTAGATGTTGAATTATTAGTGAAAACTTAAATTGTTATGATGATCACATCTCAAGTTTACAGCTCCTCTTCAATAGAAGTTTGGGGAAATGTGCTTCATTAAAACCTTATTATTCTTCCTCTATTTTAATTTAATGTGAAATTGGGAATGAATTGGATATATTTTTATAGATCCCATATCAATTATTGCGGAAGGTAAGAAAAATTTGATATTCTAAATCAACCAATGATTTTCCATCTATGTGAGTATGAACATAAATTTCCAATGGAAATTACTTATATTATATGGAACTTACTACCTATTCATGAGGGGGATTTATCTAAAATTATTATGAAAAAATTAACATTGAAGATATGAATATTTTTTGGGAATATTTATATGAATTTAGTAAAGAGTTTCCTATATTTACCCTGAATCATGAAGTTACGTTTTATATAAAACTTATATATACTATTATAATAATTTGAAAAACTCCATATAGAATGACCCCAGTTAAGTTGCAGGAATTAAATAGGAAACTCTAAGAGAATATATAAAATGTATTTATATGGCTAAGTGATTCATCATGGGGTGTAATTGTTTTTTTATAAGAATAAATATGATTTAATAATTCTTTTCATTGAATATAAAGAACTTAACAAGATCATAATCAAGAAAAAGTGTCCACTACCACAAATGGATGAACTTTTTAATCAATTTCATAGAGATCAATACTTTTATAAGATTTAACTTCATTCTAGATATCATTAATTGATTTTCAATAAGGAGGATATACCTAAGATATCATTTTATATGAGGTACAGTCTTTATGAATTTATAACTATTCAATTTATACTTACAAATACCCCTCTATCTTCATGGATCTAATGAATATAGTATTTAGAGATTACTATGTTTAGTTTGTGTTAGTCTATATAGATGATAATATTATATATTCAAAGAGTTGGGAAGAGAATGGAGATCATTTTAGAATTTTGTTAAAGACCATGAATAAAAAGAAAATATGACAAATTTATCAAGTGATAATTTTATCTACAGAAAGTATTATTATTAGGCCATGCGATTATATGATAGGGTATATTTGTGGATAATTCTATGAAAAATTTATTGAATAATGTACCAGACCAACCATAGTGATTTTTTTTAGTTTTCTTGGGTTTTCTGGATACTTCCAATATTTTATGATAAATTTATCATGGATATCAAATCCAATAACAAAGATAAAGATGAAGGGAACCAAGATACTTTGGATATAGGAATTTAATGAAAATTTGAATGAGTTGAAGAGAAGGTCTCTGAATGCACTTATGCTTATGATACCCTATAATAGAAAATAGTTTGTGATATATAGTGATGGATCAACGAAGTAGCTGAGATATGATCTCATATAGAATGACATAGTAGTAGAATATTCATTATTCAAATTGAATAATCATGATAAAAATTAACCAAATTAGGATTTGGTGTGGGATTAGTAATTTTTTATTGGAGAATTATATACATGGTGAAAGGTGTTACATATATACTAATTATAAAATCATGAAGTATATATTCACATAGAAAGAGTTGAATATTCACCGAATGAGTTGGTTGAAGTTAATTAAAGATTATGGATACTCAATACATTATCACCCATAGAAGGTGAACAAGGTGGCTGATGCTCTCAGTCTGAAGGACCATGCTAGTTTTTCTATGATGATGATTTAAAGAGAACTAATACTTATGGATTTGAATAGGATGGACCTTGAAATCATATGAAAAGGGGAAAGATCCTACTTTTCTCATATGAATGTTCAACTATCCATTCATGTGAAGAATAAAGTGGAACAAAAAGAATATATAGAGCTGCAAAATAAGGAAAGTATCATTACAGAGTTCAACCTTGACCATGATGGAATGATTAGATTTAGGAATTTGGCTTGTGTCCCAGAAAAACCAAAACTAAAGGAGTTTTTGGTAGAAACACATAACTAATTAATCTCAATTCATCTTGGATGTATGAATATGTATAGAGATCTCAAAGAGTATTTTTGGTGGAAAAAATGAGAAGGTATATTTTATATCAAGTATAATGATTCTATTTATGTCAACAATTTAGGTCTAAATATCAAAATACTAAGAGAATGTTACAACCATTACCCATACCAGAATGAAAATGGGAAAACATCACCACATATTTCATCTTATGACTACCCAAGAAATATAAAGGCCATAATTCATTTTAGGTTATACCCAACCACCTTTTTAATTTAGTACATTTTATATCCATCAGATAATATTTCAATATTGACTAGTATTTTAGGATATACCTTAAGAAAGTGATAAGGTTTTATGGAGTACCAAATTATTTAGTTTCTAATTGAGATATGTGGTTTACCTAGATGTTCTGGAAATGCCTTTAGCATGATTTGGATATAGAGTTGAACTTTAGAATTGAATATTATCCTTAGATAGATGGTCAATATAATAGAACTATTAAATACCTAGAAGTTATTTTTAGAGCCTTATCTATGGATTTCAAAGATGGTTAGGGCCAACACCATCCTCTATTTGAATTTTATTACAATAATAGCTTTCATTCAAGAATTGAGATTGTTTTTTATATAGTGATCTATGGAAATAAATGTAGTAATTCAACATGCTGAGATGTATTTGGAGAATTAAAGTTATTGGGACCTAATCTAGTTTATGAAATGGTATATAAAATTAGATTCATTCAATAACACATCACGATAGCTCAGATTTGACAGTAGTGTTATGCCGATAACCATTAATATGATCTTGAGTTTAATGTCTGAGAGAAGGTATTCTTATAGATATATACTTAAAATAAGTTTATGATATTTATAAATAAGGTAAAGCTGAGCCCTAGATATATTGGTCACTTTGAGATTATTTATTAAGTAGGAATAATAGTTTACCAATTTTTGCTTTCAACGAATCTCTCCCACGTTTAAGATGTTTTCAAAGTATATATTTTATAAAATAAAATACCTGAAATTGTATATATACCATACTTATAGTTTATACAATTGGATCATGATATTTATTAATAGGAGTATCTGGTAGAGTTTTTTGATCGAAGAGATAAAGTACTATGAAACATGACCACTCATCTAGTCAAATTTCTATGGCGAAACCATAAGTTTGAGGAAGCTATGTAGGAATAGGAGGATGTGATAAACCAGAAGTATCCTCATTTTATTTTCATTAGAGTATTATAATTTCATGGTAGAAATTCTTATATTGGGGTAGAATTTAATACCATAATATTTTGGAATATATATTTTATATTTAATAAATTTGAAGTGTTTGGTAGGTTTCTTTATATGAAACATTGATATTATAATAACCATACTATATTTTATTATCAAAAGTGAATGTTATAAATTAATTGGTAAATTTGAGGGTTTTAATAAGAGTAATCATGTTAAAAAATATTTTCATGAAATATATTCCTGAATTCAAATGTATAAGAAACATGTACTCAAATTTTAATGATAATAATAACATCATACAAGTCCTAATTTTTCAATATTTTTGTTAAATATTATATATCTTATTGATAATTAATAAAACCAAAGGAATAATTATTTAAAAATTTATTATTAATTGGTTATAAATAAATATAAAATTATTTTATGGTAAAAAGAGATATTTTTTTAGAAAAATGTTTTTATTCAGTACAATGTATTTTATCTTAATAAATTAAATGAATACCTATTAATTAATGATTTTAATGAAATGTGTAGATAATTTATTCAATAAAATATATTAACATTCATCTAATGGGTGTTAAAATTAATGGAATGAGAATAAAACCATTTTTGGGATTAAAATCAATTTCATCTAAAAACATGTTATAAGTATTCTGTTCGTGAATATTAGAATTAGTTTCTACTACTTATATGAATTGAATATTATAAAATAGGATATATAATTAAAATCATACTAATTAATATTTTGTAATTATCTCAAATTAATTTTTATCTATAATTAATAGTCACCATGGTTAAAAACTTATTACCATAGTGAGGGTTAAAAGGATTAAAAGAGAGGTTAACCTAAGAGAAAATGTTTAAGAAGAAACCAAAAACTTTATTAAATCTCATTGGTCACCCTTCTAATATTTGAAAATATGAAAATTTTTATACACTTTTCTTATTTATAAAATTTGTTATATAATAAATTTTTAAGTATCTATATGTTTTCTACACACCTTTTTTATAAAAGGGAAAATTATCTTCTTACTTATCTATACCACTTAAGCACTCTAGTTTGGCTAGTCCCTTATAAAATCCCTTTCAAAAATACCTACCCACATCCCAAAGGTCATGTTCTCACTAAAAATATTTTATTATTATTCCTCTAAATAATCTTCTTCACCGATTATGATGAAACCATGAATATTTTAGTGAATTTATTATTTAATATTGATACCTTTTTAATGCTAATACATTTAGTTAGGGATTTTATTTTCACATCTACACAACTAAATAAAAACATAAGGATATACAAGGATAAAAACTCAAAAAGAATGGATTATAAAAAAATATTTATCCTTGAAACTCATGTGAGTAAAAATGTGTCTTGATAAGTATAATGTGATCCAAAAAACACTAATACATCTCTTTAAATAAGTAGTAAGAAGGATTTTCTATCACTAACATTATTAATTGTTTTTTCTATCAATAAATTATCACTTAATATTCATTAATTTTATCATTGAAAATCTAAAATTAACAAATTTGGCACATCCACTAGACCACAAAACATATTCCTCCTTTATTCAAATAGGATATCTTGAAGTATAGTGGAACTTATGATCGTCAAATGAAAATAAAAAATCCAAGAACTCTCTTCCAAAAAATTGTAGTATACATTCTTCAAGAAAAGCCTTTTATATTCAATATCTAATAATTCCTCTTCAAGAACTCATGATAATATGTAGGAAACCATATCATTTGTGTGTTTATACTCCTTATCTCTCTATCTCCCTTATTTAATAAAAGCTACAATTTATGTTCTCTACAGTATCTTTGTATACTATTGAAATACCCATCCCCTTTCATTAAATTTTAAATTAAAAATTAAATTTCAATGGAAAATACAGACTTCTATTTCTCTTACTTCTATATAATATATCGTATTAATTAAACATTTATATTCATCCTTGGAATATTTTATATAAATAAAGTTTTTTATTGGTTTAATCCATGAGTCATTTAAGAATCCACATTATCAAAACATGTAAAAATAGGATTCTAACCGAAATCATGATTTGGAGAGGTTCATCACAGTAAAACATGTTCAATTAGAAAAAAACTTCTTATAATTACTGAAAAAGAAACTCTACACTAAGAGAATTTTGGTTTGTCACTCTTCATTGTAGTGTGATAACACATTTCAAAGAAAATTATTTTTTTAATAAATAATATTGTTATAGAATAATTTTATATTTTAGAACACAACCATCTCATCTATGATGTAATCCTAATTTACATACCAAATATTATAAACACATAAAATGATGGAATCATTGTTCTGGAATGAAATATATATAGTGAAATATTACTAAATCATCAACACATCTTGGAAAAAAATAATAGTGGGACACCTAAGCATTATGAGTGATTTGTTTTATCTTCTCTCAAATAACTCTAGCATCATATTCATTAATCCAAATTGTCCTTATAATCCTTAAGACCATTTTTAATATGTTCTTGATATAATAATATTCAACTATAGTGATATGAATCACTTGATATAAAATTTTATATATTTGAAAAAAAAATCCCACACAATCATTCCAAAAACACATACATTTGGTTTTTCACCTCTATTATATATCAACCATCCCATGAGGCACCATCAGACACCCAAACATCTTCCCAAACTCAATAATTTATTCCATGGAAAATTAAGAATAAACTAAATTAATAATAAAGTATTTTTAATAAGAGTAATATAAGATCTAAATTTTTTTGAGATGATGTTGATAAATGAAAATATTGATTAAATATTTGATAATATTTATTCTTATAATATTTTAATATTTTTATTAAAAAAGATATTTAAACCCAATATTTTAGTGATAATAATGAATGATTTAAATTGAAATATTAATTTTTATGTTTTCAACATTCTTAAACATTGATGATTTTATCAAAGTGTTCCCATGTATTGGTCTTAATAGGGTTACATAAAATATATTCAGTGATTATGAAGTCAAATACAACATTAATTAAGAAAATAAAGTCTTATCTATTTTCAAAATGAATTTAATAACAATCCTAGAAATTCATTATGGTTTAATATAAATAAAATAATTATTGAAAACAGTTCACCAATATAGGATGAAAGAAGAATTATAAAAAATATTCCATTTTTAGCAATGTTGTTCTTATCACTTCTTTATAAAGAAAAATTTTATACTATAATAATTTTATACATTCCATTGAAATTTTTTAATAACCTCAATTCTAATAACCTCATCTCAGTTTCTACTTTATTATATTAGCATAAGATACAAGGGATCTCATACCGAAGGACCAATCAGTTTTATAGTCTTGAAGAACCAGATACAGACATGCTTCACATTTTACATTGAAAATAAAATAAAAAACATAGTGAAAGTCAATATTCTATATCCTTGAATACATTTAAATATTCCAACTTCACATCCTAGGGAAAGGAAAAAAATAAAGTGGGAGATCAAAATGATTAGTAAGGGTTATGTATAGTGGAATATATCATGACTTAAAAAGGAATAATTGATATAGAAAGGTAAATAACTTAATACACATGAAATTTAATCAATAACTTGAGCATAAAATGAATCCATAGATAATATCAAATGAAATAATCAAATGGATAATAATAACTGAATTTCCAATGAAATAAATGATTAATGTTGGGCTTTATGATCTCAGACATCATGATATATTTACCACCAAGTTCTTGCACCAAGATAGTTTAAACTATGGGTATGTATACACAAAAAACCCATTTAATAAGTTTGGATAACTAGTTTTTTACATGAGATATATCGATGCATTGTGGGGCTATATAATTCTGGGCCTCACCCATCCCTATATGTCAATTGTATTCCTCATATATTGAATTTTCAATTCCATTAATGAATAATATTACTTATAAAAAAATATCCATATTGAGTATATATAATATTAATGTTTCCTTATTAAATAAAATAACATTAATGGTAAAAAACTGTATATAGAAATGGTGTATGTTTTAAGAAATAATCATATCCATGATACAAAGATTTTGGATATTGAAAAGAAATATAATGTCTAATGAAAAATTATCAAAAGAAAGAGAATGTTTCAAGAGAAAGTTAATGGAAAAAAATTAATAAGAGATTAAATATGACCATTAATTCATCATAAATATATATTTATACTAAACTCATGTCCTTTTTAAAAATAAACAAAATTAAAGAGAAATATTAATATAAGTTTTCATTAAGTATTTTTATTTGTAAACCATTGAAAACCTATATAATAAGCTAAATAGTGTAAAATGATTATGGTGTATGGAAATTATATTAACACCGTATATGTTAAAAAGGAAGCATTCCTTTTAAATTTTTATAATGAAAGTAGAAAATAAACCTTTCAGAAAACATTATAAATATTCCTTTCAAACATTTTAAAAATTCCAGGATAACTTAAAATTTCTTTACGAAATAATTTGATTAAATAAAAAGGGATTTTGTAAAATAATTTTGAAAACCATGGAAATCAATAAAAAATATACCTGATTAAAAAGAGGAATATAATCAGATTTTTTAAACATATCGTTGATTGATTCATGTGGCAAAGAGAAGGAATGCTAGAAGAAACATAGAAACTTTGTTGAGTCAAAATCTATACTTTATACTTTTCTTTTCCTTAGTTTTTAAAACCCAAAACACTTTATTAAAATTTTATTTTACTAAATTTATATATCCCAAGTGTTTTAGAATGTTTTTATTGAAAACATAATTTTGTACAGAATGCAAAAATAATTTCTAAGTAAACAAGTACAAATTTTTTAATCTTCAATCTAATCTATTAGAGTGACTTAGTGTATGGTCCATCAGACTAAATAGTGTAATGTCCATTAGTTTGACTATGTTCTATTCATCAGACTGGCCATAGTTATAGTCATTAGACATAAAATTGTTCAAATCCACCAGAATGACCATAGTTCAATTCCTCTGATTGAAAAACAACATTATTGACCATGAGACTATGAAATGTTTATAATTAGAGTAATTGGAATTATTTCAATTGAATCTAATTCATTAAAGCATTATAATTGTGTTATCAAAATGTCATTAGATGGAAATGTTTTTTTAATATATCAAGTGAAGAACATCCGAGCCCATAACAAGAAACATATAGAATAATAGAAATATAGTTGTTGGAGGGATTCCTATAAATAGTAGTGCATTCAAGGAGTTGGGAGATAATCATTTACAAATCAACACATCTGAAATTTTTCTCTGACTGAATATCTCGTTCTTATGATTTTTAATTTTTTAGAGAGTCATGTTATAAGGATTCCAAGTGAGGAATTATAAAATCCTTAAAACTATTTTGCTTTTGTATTCATTTTTCTGATCATGGTTTAGATCAAGGTATTTCGGGGATAGAAAGACAAGTGATTATGATCCATTAGACCGAGGGCTACAAGGGATATGAAGACAACCAACACCAATAATCATATCAAGTGAGTATAAGTTTTGGAATACAGGGCTGTTATGATATTGTTATTAATGGATTTACTGGTAAAGAAAGATAGACCATTACAGTTAGGTTGAAAACTATTGATATCTTAAGTTAGGATTTTGACTTACTTAAATATTAAGGTTAATGAGTAGAATTACTTTTATATATATTTTAAATCATTCTTACTTTGTTATAATATTTCCTATTACTTTTATCTAAATGTTTTATATTCCAATATGAAATTTAAATCGGATTTTTTTAAAATATTTATATTATCTATTTTATCAGACTATCTATGATCCCAATTAAAAATTTGATTTATTAGACAACTTCTAAGTCTAATACCTACACTCTGATAATTGGATGATTGATGAGCCTGATATTTTTAACTAATGAGGTTTTGGGGTTTTTATGTTAGTTTAAATTTTTTAAACTAAAATTGACCCCATATTATGGCCATCATAAACTCTTATAATAAAATTTTTTGTATCATAGACTTTTATACTGCATTACTTGCTAAGTTTTTATTTTTTTATGTACTGCAAGTTATTAAGTTTTTTATAAAATATTTTTTTAAAATTTTTTATTACACTAACATGTATTGTATAAAGAGTTTATAATTTCTACAAGATGGAATGATTTAATTTCAATACTCTTGAGAATTTGAATCCTAGAATATCACTTATCAGTTTTTTAATGATTATAAATATTAGAGACAAAGTATTATTTTTTTTATTTCTACTATTGTTGATAATTATGTGATTTTGACCGAAAACTATTCGATTTTAGAAAAAGATGTTAATTATTTTACTAATAATTAAACATGGGAATATTATTTACATGGGAATATTATTTGAATTACAAAGTAAGGAATAGTCTATTATGTTATATAAATAGAAATTTATATATTTAGATATCATCACATGAATCTACAAAAAGTATTTGGAAGAAGTTGAAGTTAAGTCACTTTAGAACATCAAAATTAATTGAAACAAGAAGAGATATGCTTAGAGTTTATTGTCAATATTTTTTATTTTCTACTTGGAGAAACTATTTCCAAAATACACTAAAGATTTATGACTATTTTTAACAGTTTATGGTCTCTTGTTGAGAAATATATTATGGATAGATTCTTAGTGGAAAAGTTTATCAAAATTATGCTTAGTGAATGAAAATCAAGGAGAACAACTTTGTATGAAACAAGAAGGATTACTATTCTCGATGATCTTATTAGAACCCTTATATAGTATGAGGGAAGATAAAAAAGAGATGATGAGAAAAGGAAAAATAAAAATAGAGGAGTTTCTTTTGAAACTATATAATATGTTCTAATAAGATATAATATACTAATTTTTTTGAAGTCTTCTAAAAAGATAAAAGTTTTTGCTGAGTCAGATAGTAGTTTGTCATAATTGTTAATAAATAAACTAGCTAATCTAGCCAAAATGATGAATAAAATATTTAGTAAAAAGGTCTTTTAGTATAGATACAAGAAAATTAATAAGGATAAAAGTTATAAGAAGTATTATAAAGATGTGATTTGTTATGAGGGTAAGAAAGAATGGAATATTATATCACACTTTCCTAAGATTAATATAAAGTATAATAAGGAAAGAAATTCTGATTGGAATTTTAAAAAGTATTATAAGTACATGAACAGGAAAATTCTAAAAGCTTCAGTTACTTAGAGTGCTAGTGGATGAGATAGTTCTTTTGAGAACTCGTTGGAAAATGAAAGTTTAGGACAAAAGTAATATTGGGTTATTTTTATAAATTCCAAAGGTGAATGAATGATTTATGGATAAGGTAACTAGAAAATCTATTACAAATCTTACTTTAAATGAAAATTACCCTAATAGTGATAATAAGGATAATAGTTACACATATTTTGATGAATAATCTTATTCATCTAATGAAAACAATTATTTACGAAGTTTTTATGAAGTATCTAGATTTTAAAAACTAATTGAAAATTAAAATTTTAAGATTTACAAAAAACATGAAGTTTCTCAAAAAAAATTTTGAAATTTAATTCGAGAATATATACTTTATCTATTGATATATACAATCTTTCTAAATATTTAGATAAATTAAATTATGATAAATTTAATCTTTTTAATGATCTTGAAAAATATAATTTTGATAAGAATAGTTTACAAAGTGATATTGTAAAACTTACTTCAAATAAAAATTATATTGCGGATAAAAATGTAGTTCTAAAAATAAATTACTAAATTTATAGTTAAAAATTATTTTGTTTAATTTTACCACTAGTAAGGAAAAGTTTGATAAAATTTATATTCATATTATATTTCACAATGATATTTCTGGGATGAGTAATTCAAATATTATACCTATTTTTAGAAATAACTACTTTTTTTTCCAAAAAGTGATCCATTTTACACTAAGTGTCAAAGTGGTGAGAACTGGAAGAAAAAATGTTCATTAAAAAAAGTTCAATATCAAGGATTTCATAAAAACTATTTTTTTTTAAAATAATTGACATTTGATATACATGATAAAGTTAAAAAATGTGTTTTCTTAAAATCTTACTTTTTGATAATACTAGACCAAAGAAGGTATGGGTTTCGAAGAACTAATGTTTTTATTTTCAGTATAATAAGGAATATTACAACAATAAAAATATTTGTTACATGGATAATGGTTTCTCTAGAATCATGACTAGAAAAAAAGACTTCTTTAGTAAGATTATAAAAATGTAAGGTAGAAAAGACGCTATTGTAGATAATGATCAAGGAGAGATTATCGATATAGGTAACATTGTTATTCTTAGAAAATATTTAATTTCAAATATTTTATTTTTTATAGGATTTAAGAAAAACTTTATTTGAATAAGGAAATTATATAATGAGGGTTATCTTGTGAACTTCAAGAATGAAAAATGTACTATTTATAGTTATAAAGATGAATTTATTCTTTCTACCAATCAGCTTGAGAATGTCTATACATTAAAACTAGAAGACCTCATGAGACACGATCTACCTTTCCTTAGTAAAATGGAAGACTAATCATGTTTATAGCATAGAATATTAGGACATTATAATATTATAACTTTATGTAAGTTGTATAATAAAGGACTAGTTAAGTATATTCCAAAACTTAGGTTTGATACTTATAAAGTCTGTGATCCTTATAAATTCAGAAATAAACACAAGTTATGTTTTAAATCTATTATTGGAGTCTCAAATTATGATGCTTTATAATTAGTTCACACATAATTTTTTGGTCCTAAAAAATTGGAATTATTAGAGGAAAATACTATTCATTTGTTTTAGTTAATGATTACACGTAATATACTTGGGTATATTTTCTATAAAAGAAGTATTAAGACTTCTATTGTTTTAAAACTTTTATATCTAGAATTAAAAAGGATAAAAACCACCCCGTGATAACTATTCAATGTGATCATGGTGGAGAATATGAAAATTTTTATTTGAAAACTTTTTGAAGTAAAAGTGTATTATACATAAATTTTCAGCACCTTGAACACCACAAAAATATGGTGCAGTTGAAATAATAAATATAATTATTCATGAGATTATTAGATCTATAATGAGTGAATACTCACTTTCTAAAAATTTTAGGGATGAATAAGTTACTAATGCCATTTATACTATAAATAAAGTTTTAATTATAACTTTTATTAATAAAAATTCTTTGGAGTTGTGGACTGGAAGGGAACCAAGACATTTTTACTTTAATGTTTTGGGATACAAAGATTTCATTTTGAATACAAAACATAACTTAACTAAATTTTCTATAAAATATTATGATGGAATATTTTTAGGTTATTCTATAACTAGTAAGGCATATACAGTTTTTAATAAAAATAAAAGCACTGTTGAGGAAACAATGTATGTTAAGTTTGATGAAACTGATCCTTTGGTTTTCAAAATACCCCAACCTACATCATCGAAGGTTATTTCAAAAATTGATTTCCAACATATATTAGAAAGTTCTTCTCATGATAAAACAAATATATTTTATGTTTATGATGTTTTACATTAATAATATTTTCAATATATTGTTGAATAGTAGTGTCTATAAATCCAAGAAATTAGTCGTTTCTTAAGAATAATCACAGTGATAATATCATTGGTTATATTGATCAACTAGTTATAACTAGAAGTTATTTGAGAAATTAAATTGAAAAGTTTTCATTTCTAACTCAATTTGAACCTAATACTCTTAATGAGGATAGAGGTAATAAATATTTGATAAAATACATGCAATATAAACTCAATGAATTCAAGAGGAATCAATTTTGGACTTTGGTTGAACCACCAAAATATACTTCTATAAGTGGAGTAAAATGTGTTTTCCAAAAAAATGAAATGAAAATTGAATAATAGTTATAAATAAATCTATACTTGTTTCTAAGGGTATAATCAACAAGAGTGAATAGTTAATGAAGAGATTTATACTCTGGTAGCTAGAATTGAATCTATTCATATACTTCTAGTATATGCATCATTATTAAATTTGATACTATTTAAAATAGATATAAAGTGTTTATTATTTAACAGATATGTTCAAGAGGAAGTATATATATAATACACCGTAGTTTTGAAAATACAAAACATCCAGAACATGTTTTAAACTTACTATGGCACTCTACTGACTTAAATAATCTTCTAGATCCTTGTATGATAGATTAAATGGATTTTTGTTACAAAAAATATTTTCAAGGGAGATGTGGATCCAACCATTTTTATAAAATAAGTTTTTAAAAGAAGCATCATTTTTAAAATTCGAGTCAATGAGATTATATTTAGTTTAACGCAAAAATATTTAATATATTACTTTTCAGATCTTATGTAATTTTAGTTATAAATTAGCATGATGGGAGAGCTTACTTATTTTATAGGTTTTCAAATTTCACAAAAACTAGAAGGATCATTTATATCTCAACATAAGTATATAAAATAACTTCTTAATAAATTCGAATACGTAAATACTAAAAGTATTATTACTCCCATAAAAACCTCAAATACATTATATATTTATGAATCTTGCAAACCAGTTGATTGAAATACCTTTAGAGGAATGATTGGAGGTTTACTTTACTTAAAACCTGTTCATCTGTATTTAATGTTTTTTGTATTCTTATGTGCTATATATAAAGAAAATATAAATTATTCCCATATTAATGCTGTAAAAAAAATCATTATCTTGAGGGAACTATGGATTTAGGATTATAGAACTTTTCTAAAAAAGGATTTTAGGTAATCTTTTTTTCATAAGATGAATTTGGTGTATGTATAATGGATAAGAAAATTAATTTGGGAACTTTTCATTTCTATGTAAAATATTTAGTTTCTTGGTTTATAAGAAGAAAAACTTGATAGCACTTTCCACTACTGAAGCTAAATATGTGGCAGTTAAAAGCTTTTGTGCTCAAGTGTTGTGTCTGAAACACATACTCAATAACTATGAAATGAGTTTCACTAAAACTAAAATGTTGTTTTATAACATAATTTCCATTTCTTTAAGTAAAAACCCAACACATTAACCATGAGATAAGAACAAATATATAAGAAACCATTTCCTTCTAGATCTCACACAAAAAGAGATATCATTTTACAATTCATCAAAATGCAAGAAAAAATTGAAGATATTTTTACTAAACCCCTTATTTATGATAGATATGATTATATTAAATAGTAATTAGGAATTATCAATATCAAATGATAATTCATACCTAATTCATGTTTACCAATATTCTTACATTAATAAATTCCTTCTTAAAGGGGAGAAAATTTGCTTTGGTTTTCTAAAAACGTTTATTTTATAAAATATATTTTCTTATAAATATTTCAAGATTTATAAAAACTTTTTTTCAATATCTTTTAGTATTTTAGAATTTAATTTTTTAATTTTTCTGAAATCGAAAAATTCTCCATGAGTTTTTAGAAGAAAATTTATTTACTAAATTTTTTTCAAGATTTAAATTTTTTACTAAATTTACCGAACTCAAAAATTATTATAGAAAATTTCTAAAAAATAATTTTGTTATAATGTTTACCAAATTAAATTTCATTTAAAAAAACAAGAATATAACCTTACTCAATAAAAAATTCATTTAGAATGTTAATTTATACTTCGATAGGAATTCATCTAATATTTTATTTTTTCATTTATCCATTACTTTTCTTTACTATGTTGTTTTAAATATTATTTAAGTTTTATAAACTTTCAATTTTTTACAAAGTTAAATTTTTTATCTAATCATAAAATACTCTAATTTGATGAGAAGTTTTCTTAAAAAACTTTAAGAGTTTAGAATACTTTCTATAACATTCAAATATTAGTCTCAATTTTTGGTTCAAAATGCCATATTTAATCGTAGCCATTGGATTTCAGGAATACAAAGGGTTACCCACCGAGAATACATATAAGGTATGAGTCACCCATGTCCTACATCATTTTTTAATAATTTATATCAACCCTCAACACCCATTTTATTTCTCATTCCGAATGTTTGGGATCCATTTGATCAACCTATTTAGTATATTTTCAATATATTTCTCAATCTAATTGGTTTTATAGAATATTTCATGAAGTGAGAAGTTGAAAAGGAAAGGTTAATAAAAAAAATCATGATATTAAAAGTATGATTATTAATTGAAAAGAGTTATGAAATTTTAATGTTGGGAAAATATATGTGTGGAAAAAGATGATTTTGACTTACATTATCCATAAATAATAAGAGAATTGTATTCTTAAATAGAATTTAATATGGAATATTATGTCTATGTAATTATTTTTACCCCTTTTGGGGAATTTTATAAGCTAACATATCAATAATTTGATGAGTTAGTTGAAGTTTACTCAGAAAGAGAGGAATATCTTCTATAATAGAAGCTTCCAAATAATCTTGGGTGTTTTAAAAAAGCAAAAGAAGAATCTTCATTGTTTTCATCTTTTGATAAGATTATAAAAGTGTAACACCCCTCTTCATATGTGATAGTGGTAACTCTATGGGGGAAATGTTACTTGATTCTGAGGAAAGGTGATAGGGATGCTATTAAAATCCTTGATATTTTAATATTAGACTTCCATGTTAATTTCGGGTAGATTAACTTAGTTAAGCTGGTATTTTTTTTAGTTTATTCCATTATGAAAAATTATATGAAATCAAGGATTATCATGTTTTAATTTTTATAAAAAAATGTTGGTAAATTGTGTGGAGGTTTCTCTGATCAAGAATTAATTCTATTCACTTAGATAAACAGTTTCTCTTATTTAAGAGGAAAATATAGTGAGGATGAAACTTGTTTTTAATTAAAAGTTGAATATATTTGTCGATAAATAGAAAAAAGACACATCCAATGTAGAATTTTTTAAAAATAAATAATTAGTGAAAGAGAAATAAAATATAAATATTTTCCACTTAAGGTTTAGAAGAAACAAAAAAATTTTCTATGAGTAATTTAAGAAGATGATGGCTCATAAGGCTTAGAAGAAAAAAGGGAATCCATACTTAAAACTAGAAAAAGAAGAGGCTTTATCTTTAATGATCAGAATAGCTGACAAAATGAAATAATCTTATAAAAAGAATAATAAAATATTATCTATATATATGATGATATGAACTTATTGAAAGGATTTGAAATATAATATACTAATCAAACTTTATCAATCTATCCTTTATTAGTATCCTATCCATTTCTTATATCCAGAAAAACTTCTGTTATCGATCAAACAATTCTAGATCCATTAGCACCATAAGTTTTATAATTTATTTAAACCGTGTTTGTTATAATAATTATTGAAAAGTGAAAACTAAAAGAAGTTATAAAAGAAGATTAAATCAAAAAATATATTGAGGAATAAGCTAAGAAAAAATTACAATTTTCTTTCATAAAGTTGGTAAAAAAGTTTTATAAACAGTGAAGAAGTTATAAAAAGAACTGGAAGTAGAGTAAGAATAAAAAGAAGAAGAAGAGGAGGAGGAAAAATAAGAATAAGTAATCTCATCAAAATCATCATCATCATTTACTGTAATATAAACTCAATATGATAAAAACCGAATTCAAGATGTTTTGGTGGATGATCAATCATCATCACATAAATAAGAGGAAATTAAACATTATCATACATAATTATCACAAAAGTCATAGAAAAATAGAGATGTTAATGGTGTGAATGTATCAAATGATGGAAATATAAATGGAAAAGAGAAGTCTTATTTGAAAAATTCTCATCAATATAATTAATAGGAATTATTAGAGTCATCAGATTCATCAAACACTGAATATCAAAAAATTATAGTTTATATTTTTAATAATTTGAAACAAATAATTAATTTAATTCCCTACTTACAAAATTTTGAAGCAAAGTGATAACATATTAAAAATAGTTTGAATGAGAAGTCAGAATCATTGAAGTTGTTGATTGATTCAGTGATTCATAATGAAGTAGAGATCAAAAATTTTAAAGATAAATCTAAGGAACACAAAATAAGATTCAATCATATTGTAAAGTAGATGAGTCATGTTTATGGTGATTTTAAAGAACATGATGATCAACTTTTAGAAGTCAAGAAAGTATCTTTTTTCATTTATGATTCATTTAAGAAATTATATTCAGATGTTTCAGAAAATTTAAAGTTTATTAAATAGTTTAAATATTTAACAGACTCTCAGAATGAAGAAGTATATATTCTGAAAGAAGAGATTAATAATATAAAATAATTGAATTTCAGCTTATGATATTTTGAAGAATATTTTCTATGGATGATGAAGCAAGATAAGAAAATCAATGTTCTTAAAGAATAAGATACAAGTTTGAAGGTAGATAATAAAAGGCTCTTATTAATGGGAGAGAAGATAGAAAAACATGAACCTTAAATATCTAAATATAATAAGGATCATAAGGATTTGCATAAGTTAAAAAACATTTTCAGGAATTTGTATAAAAAAGAAAGATTTTTTTACTAAAATCTTAATAAATTTCAATATTTTTTAATGAAATTTAGTTTTAATGACTTTTTTATATAAATATATATTTGATTTAATGTTTAACAATTTCATTTAGATGAGTTTTATTTATTATTATCTTGGATTAATAATTATTCTAAAACAATTGTTTTATATTCTATTGTAAAAATATTTCAGGATAATATATTACTTTACCTATTCCTTTTTGAAAAACAAAAAGGGGGAGAATTTGTTTAAGGGGGGATTTTATCTAATGGGGGAGAAATTGTTCCTGGGGGAGAAATAATCTAAATGGGAGAAATTAATATAGGGGAGACAGTTGATTGAGGGGGAGTTAAGATATGTAAAGAGAAAATATTTCTTTTGTAGCTTTATTTTATGTTGATAAAAATAAATAGGGTTTTAAGTTTTTCAAAATTAATAATTTTGTATTTTTAGTGTTGTGTCTTGTGCTTTCCAAAAATGGTGAGACCGTTGAGTCAAAATTTATACTTTATACTTTTACTCTCCATAGTTTTAAAAATCACAAACCCATTATTAAAATCTTATTTTACTAACTTTATATATCCCAAGTTTTTTAGAATGTTTTTTGTAGAAAATATAATTTTCTACCTAATGAAGAAATAATTTATATGTAAAAAAGTATAATTTTTTTATTATTAAATATGATCCATCAGACTAACTTAGTGTTCGGTCTATCAAATTGAATAGTGTTATTTTCATCGGTTTGATTAAGGGTTTTATCCATATGACAGAACATATTTATATCCATCAAACTAAAAATAGTTCAGATCTATTGGATTGACTATAGTATAGTTAATCAGATTGAAAAAGAATATTATAGACCACCAGACAATGAAAAGTTTATAATTAGAGGAATTGGAATTATTTTTATCAGATGAAAATAATTACAACATTATAATGGTTCTATGAAAATTACATTAGATAAAACATTTTTATGAGTTGTACAATGAAGAACATTTGAGGATTTTGCAGCCAACTTTGAGAATAATGGGAATATAGACATTAGAGGGATGCCTATAAATAGGATTTCATTCAAGGAGCATGGGGATGATTCATTTTGAAATCAACATGTTTGATATTTTTATCCCCTCGAACATCTCATTATTACACTTTTTAATTTTTTAGAGAGTTGTGTTCTAATGATTCTGAGTCAAGAATTGTAAAATCCTTAGAATTGTTTTTATTTATTATTTTTTTGATTTCATCAGGGTTTAGATCAAGAGATTTTTAGGATATTAAGACAAGTGATTATGATCCATCAGATCAATATCTTATGGGGATATTAATATTGCTAACACTAATCATAATATCAAGGGATTATAGGGTTTTTGAAGATAGAGCTATTCTAATATTCTTATCAAGGTCATTCATGGTAAAAAAAGATAGACCTTTACATTTAGGTAGAAAACTATGGACATATTATGTTAGGATTTCTAACTTCTTTAAGTCTCAAGGTTAAAGAATATAAGTAATTTTATAAATCTTGTAATTCATTTTTACTTTGTTATAAGCTTTCATATTACTTGTATATAAAAGTTTTACATTCTTCTGTGATATTGAAATTAGAAAGTTATTTTTACTAATATTTACAATATCTGTTTATCAATAATTCTGTGATCCTGATTAATAAATCTTATTTATCAGATAACTTCTGAGTCTGATACCTACACTTGGATTATCATATGATTTCTAAGTACGATATTTTTAACTAAACATGTTTTTGGTTTTTATGTTAGTTTAACATTTTAAACTATAATTCACCACCCTCTTGTATCCATAATAAAATATTATAATCTAAAAAACTACTTAAATATCTATAGTATATATGGATTTTATAAAGGTTATATTATAAGATTCCTTCAATGAAATATATAATCAATCCAAGAAAATGAAACTTTAAAATAAATTATTACCTCTTTGGTAACTTTTTAATTGAAACCCATTCAAAGAGTAAAATTGAATCGAAACTTTAATCATTATGAATAAATATATATTCATGTTAAATAAATCACAAGGAAATTATATACATAAAATAAAATTCAATAAGTTCATATTACTAAATATTTCACAAGTGATTAGAAATTTAGATAAATCTATTACCTCACACATCTACTTTGTTGAATGTGATTTAACCTCCTGTAAAATGGTTTTAAACTTGTTATAAATTTATAAATAAAACATATTCATATTTATAATATCATATATTATTCACTTATAAAAAATTATCACCCATTATTCAACAATATTTAATTATAATCTATGTTTCGGGTGTTAACTACTCAGTTTTCTCATGCATGTTTCATCATGGATATTATGGTTCTTGTGCATACATTATAGTTTAATAATATAAAAAAAATATATTAATGTTAAATATATATATTTTAATTATATTTATTATTAAAATCACTCTTTAAAGGTGGACATGGAAAATGAATTGCAACGCCGTGTGTAGACGACATGTTGTACGAACGCATGAGTGACATTATCATTTTTTAATGGGAGAAAGGTAAGGAATTATATGATATATTAAATTTATAAAATTAATAATGTCATAATTTTAATATATATATATATATATATATTAATTATTTCCATCAGTATAACTATCCATGTGAGGTAATGATGGAAAAACATCACATTGAATAACAAGACGATAGTCTTCTATACACACGAGCAATGGTTTTGTTTCCCATTTGATGGAGAAGATATGGATAAATATTATTTACATAAACAAAATAAATCTAAGTATATGGGTCATATTTAGGTTATTATATTGTAATTTTTAATACATAATTTATTTTTGTTAAATAAGATGAAAAAATATAAATCTTGGTTAAAACAATTACCTTCTCTTAGAAAAATCTCAATTGGATATCTTCTTCAGGACCCTAGGGGTAGTATTTTGGGAATAAAAGAAACTATATAAAGTATATGAGTTTTTTGGGGATAAATTGTTGTTGGATTTTTTCTATATAAATGGATCACTAGGTGTTAATATGGGACGGGAGGGGGTTCCAAATTATAATTGAGGTGAGTGACACACTTATATTTTTTCAAGTTTAAAATATTATGAAGACATTTTCTTGGAAAAATGGATCCAAAATTACTCATATTAAAATATTATAAGGTTAAGATACAAATATAACCAAAAAATGGGATTTACTAAAGTTTTTAGGTCTTTTTCACCCTTATAATTTGGTTTAACTCCTTTATTAACCATTTTTTACCTTAACTGTAGTAACAACTTTTTCAATATTTAAGGGTTATAATTTTACTTATAAGGTAATAATTGGATCATAAATGGACAAGGTAATACATTTTAGACTATTTATTTGTATAATTTTTCTCTTTCAATATTATTATTATTAAACAATTTTATAATTTTTTTTATAAAATAGCATTAATGTCATTTTTGACACTATTCATTTAATTTGACTTTAAAGAAATCAAGATAAAAAAGAATTAAAATATAAACTCCTTGAAAACAAATTAAAAATTATTATTAAGTATAAAATTCAAGTGAAACCATAATTCATCCCTTTTTTCATTACTTTTTTATGTTTTTCAAATTATTTAATTTTATTTTTCTACTGGTTATAGTGTAATGTATTAGTGTCATGTAAGATTTTAAGGAAATTATACCACTAATAAAAAGTAAAAATAAATTAAGAAATAAAAATAAATTAATCAGGATAAAAATAAACTTTTATAATTATTCATAACATATTTTTATCCCTATGTAAGCATATAAATTAAATTAAAAATAAGATGGTGACATTTTGGAATTTTCTTTACTTAAAATAATTTAAATGTCATTATCATGGGAAAATAGAACTGAAATGACATATATTCCAATTTGGGACATATAATTTCAAATATATATGATAAAATGAAATAATAGAAAGTATTTTGGTAGATTTTTAGACCTTATCTCATAGTTTTAACCCTATTTTACTTATTTTACCCTTATTGAGGTGACAAATATTTACCACAATTACTATTCGTAATGAAAAAATAAAGGGGAACTATTTACCAAATTAGGAAATCATGATTTCAAATATTTCATAAAATTTTAAACATTTAATCTCTATATTTGAAATAAATCAATTTTAATATAAATGTTTAAAATGCAATGAGAAATAGTTTTTATTAAAATGCATTCTTAAGAATAAAAATTAACTTAGATCAAAATCATGAATATTGATGATTAAAATTAAATTAATAAGGGTATTATAAATCAAATGGATCATATTTAAATTTAATATAAAATATGAAATATAATGGTACTTTTACATCACTTGATTTAATGAAAATAATTGAGAGTATTTGAAAAATTAGTTTTATCATTATCAACAGAAAAATCTACCATTTCAGAAAAATACCAAAATTTCAACCTAAGTTAATTTTGATATGATAATTTCAAAAATGATGTTAATTTTATAAAATATAATTTCTAAATACCATATAAATTAATTTTAATTTTCACACAAAAAATGTAATAAAATCATTTTTGAAGAAAATGCACTTTTGAAGCATAATATGACTTCACTAAAAATTGATTTCTTATTTCCTAATAATTAATAAATATTTTTTTAAAAGGTTAGGTAAAAAGCCTTAATTTATTATTTAAATCAAATAACTCTTTAGACTGGGTAGAGGGAGACCCATTATGTACCCGTGATGCTACAGTACCTACTACAATACAACCGCCGCTACAGTACCTGCAACAGTCCCTCCGCCGCTATAGTGCTTCCGCTACTACAGTTCCACCAGTGCTACAGTACTACTACAGTCCCTAATACATTACTACTACAGTGTCCTGGAAATTCACCCCTGCCCAGATTTGATCCTGGGTCTTTTGGATGCCAAGCAGGAGCCTGCACCACTAGGGTACATGCTCGTTGGCGAAGAATTGATAAATATATTTTTATTGAGTATTACCTTTATTTATATATATTTTATAATGTGGTTACTCATATTCATAATTTCCGATTTAACTACTGGGCCACATTTAAATAATAATATTTTTATAATATATCTCAATTCACTTAAAGCTCATTGTTGAAGGTTAATAAAGCTATCAAGATTACTATATTTTTAAACTAAAATTTTAGGTTCTTAAAAATTTTTAACAAAGAAATCCAACTTTTAGTTATAGTAAAAAACAAAGGTGAGTTTATAAAATTATTAGTAAATATATCTATTTGATATGATATATTTTTAAATGATATTTTTAATTTAAAATGACTACTATCAAAATATCAATTAATTATCAAAAATAAATAACTAACCCAAGGTTAAGAAATATTATATATAAGTATCAGGAAGAGGTTTTTAATAATTTTCAAAGAGAATAGTGATCAATTTTTTTTTGTATTCCATTAAATAAATAATTTATATGAACAAATTTATGTTACTTTATAATCAAATAAATTTTATAATATATACTTCTATAATAATCAATTCAATCAAAATTAATGTATTTTAAAAAAATATTTTTAATAGTTTAAAATAAAAAAAGATAGCAAAAAATAAAAATTTTAGAACCCTCATTGAAGACCACTTTGAAAAAATGTCCATAGAACAAAGATAATGTTTTATCATTATATTTGAATTATAAAAAGTTAATGCGAACTGATTTAAAGAGAAACATAAATGGAATAATATTTTTTTGAAAATAAATTTTCTTTTAAATTTAAAGGAGTTAAAAATTAAAAATTAATTCATTGTGAACCTAATCATATTGGTGTGTTATTTTTAAATCCTCAAGGAATAATTTATTCAAAATAAGTCAATTATGTGAATATATTCAGGAATTGAGTAAAGTGAAGTAAAAAATTTATCAAGTTATTACTAGTTGTAGAGGTGAAATGTAAATTTATTTTAACCTTATAAAGAAATTATTTGAGTACTCTCTATGAATTAATTTTTTTTCATTTATTATTGAGCCATGTTAAATGATAATTGATAAAATATATAAAACTAATGAAATAGCTATATTAATGTTTTTGTAAAAATTGAAGTGAAACTATTAACAAATCTTGTAAAATGAAAATTTTTACATGAAAACATATGAAAAAATGATAAGAATATACTAATTTTACTTGATCATGAACATATTGAATCATGCAGTCCCATGAGTGATGGTAAAACTAATGGTAAATAATGTTATATTCTATTTTTTTGAATTTTTCATATTGAGATACATAATTTTTATGAATCATAAATGTAATGTATTAAAGTTTATAGAATTATATAAAAGTAATTATAAGAATAATAATGAAAAAAATTTATTTGAAAAGATAATAAATAAGTCCAAAAATACATTTCATGAAGTAGAACAATATTTAGGGATGTATGATATTAAGTAACGAGTTTTTCCTGTTAGAAATATATATAAAAATAGATTTTTCAAAAGAATAAAAAAATAAAAAATTGAAATTTTCTTGTCTATTATGATGTATATAGGATTTATGAGAATTAATTTTTAGGAAATTTCTCTAACAACCATTCAAATTTAAAATGATGAATTTTTATGATATAAGAAAAATGTCACCTTCTATTGCATATATTTTTTGAGGAGTTCAATTAAAAAATATTTTAATTTTTCTTATAATTCATTATATAAAATTTAACTAGGATACATAATGAAAAAAGTTACATAACATATGAATGAATATATTTTGTCCTACTAAAATTAATCATACAATTTCTCAAAAAAAATTATAAAGAATTTTTTTCAAAATTGTGATGCTAAAAAAATATATCATGAAAAAAACAAGGATGAAATTGATTATTTTTGAGGTTGGGAAAACAAGGTTGAAGAGTGGCCAAAATAAATTCAGAACTATTACATTAAAATATTTATTTAAATTTTAAAAATATTTTCTCAATAAGAAACTTATATTCAAAATTTTACAATATTTTATAGAAAATTGAATATATTTTGGGTGGCAACATAAATAGCGAGTTTATGCAATATGAATGAAATTATATGAATATATAGAATTATTTTCATAATTAAATTAGAAATAATTTAAATAATCTTCTAAAAAAAGTGTCCTGGGTGAATACTATGAATAAAGAACAATATTTAATTAAAAATTAAAGGAATTTGAAAATTATTTATTATTTAAAAGACCAAATGATTATATGAAAAAATGGATATACATGAATAAGTTGGACATATTCACACCCAAACCCACATTTTTTTGATCTATTTAATGATACTTGGGTTTTCCCTTTAGTTTTTGGTCGAACTTGTTTAAAATTTCCAAAATTTTGATTTTTAGTGTCAGTTGCATGATTAACTCACCCATTTAATACTAATTGTGTGATAATTGTATAGATGTCACATAATATTTAATAGAACCTTTATTAATGGTTGGAAAATGGATTTTCTAACTATGTGGGTCAACCATATGACTCTCCATATGAACATAAAAGGTGTTCACAATTTACATATAGTTTTGTAAATCATGCATCCAAAATATGTTGTCTTCCTAGAATTTTTAAAACTAAGAAATTAAAAATTTAATACTGATTAATTTAAGCACTTAAACATAAACCAATCATCCTATTTGGTGACATGTATCAAGTAGAACCTCCCCATAAATTTACCTCCACTATGAATATTCTCCCATGTATTTATCTATGGTTTAAGGATGGTTTATTTAATAAAATGTATCCAAATATCCTCCTCTCTTGATTTCAATCATTTTCATATTCTCATTTTACCGTAATGTGGTTCTAAAAACCTAGGGTTCCACGTGGATTTATTTTTTGGGGGGTTTTTGGTGGTTTTATATTTACTCATGTAATATTTGGTTATTTATTTACCTCTTGAGCTGATTCGACACCATGGCTATGAAAGTGATAGATCTGAGGTAGGTTTTTTTCATTGCATAATTCTTTAATAGTTGAACCATGATTTCTTCCACATAGACTAAATTATTGCTAAAAAGACTGAAAGATTTTTATAAATATTGTTTTGGATTTTAAAAGGTTATTTGGTATTTAAAATTATTGTTAAAGGATTTATTTTAATAAAATGGTGTGCTTGGTTTATTGAAAATGGATTTTTTATAATTTTCCCGTGTTTGATATTTTATGATGGTTATGTGTTGTCATTTCAAAGAGCTGATTTACAATTTGGTTTCTCAAATGGTATTTGAATGATCAAATAGAAATTTTCTAAATGTTTTTAAAGATTATTCTTAATACATTACCCTTAGTTTATTTTGGATACTGAAATGATAGTAGTTATATGATGTTTTCCTCAGTGGTGAAATGGTTATATTATTTTTTATTTTCAATGAAAGGGAATAAACTATTTTTATGAAAGGTTTTGAAAGGTGAGGGTGAGATTATTTTTTAAATTATCTGATTGTACTATTATTTTGTTATTTATGTTCTCATCTACAACCATATATCTTGGGAATCCATTGGTATTTAGATGGAAAATATTGGTACACATGTTACACTTGTTTAGTATCACAGTCTGACAAGTGTTCGGAAGATAGTCTATGTTTTCAAATGGGATTATTCCCATTGCTTAGTCTAGGTAGGGCACTATAGAATATAAAGTCAGATTGTTTGATGTACAATACCAATTTCTTATCAATGTAGTTAAATCACAGTTCTTATTTAAAATGTTTTTGAAATATTATTTATAAATTTTGGTTTCAATCAAAGGGGTATAGGTTAAGAAAACAATTTTCAAAGTGAATCATTTCATTTGAAATAAATAATTTAATGATTTATAAAATAACTTAATGTGAATTTTTTTCATATGATTACCTATTAAAAAATATTTACTAAATGTATTTAAAACTAGCATAAAATAGTTTATAATTTTAAAGATTATATATTTGGTGTGTTTTTTTGGAATACCTACTAGGACTTCTTCTCATGCCTATCATATTATAGTATTAACAGGTCTGCATGGATGTAGAAGGTTATCTTGGTCTCTTGGTCCATGATGGTGGAGTTGGAAAGTGGATTTATTTCAATTGTACATATTGATAGATTTTAGTGGTTTTGTTTACTCCTTTTTAGTATCTTTTTTGTCTCAGCCATATTAACCTCCTTTATCAGATTTGTGTTGTAATTGGTTGTGTATGTTTCTAGATATTTTTATTATTTATATTATTGATGAGTTATTTTTATTCTCCTGTGTTATGTTTATTTTCCATAAATTTTATATATGTTTACCTTCCTTGAAATATATTTTGCATAGAACAGTCATGTTGAGATTCAAGATTAAATATCATGTTCCATTTTATTTATTTAGAAAAAATCATTCCCAATGTAGTCATTAGATGTCCTTGGAAATAGTTTCTAGCCCAGGTTGATTGGGAACATGCCTCTAGTATGTTACAGGCTGACTCTTCTGTTCATTCTAGGGGTTTCCCAAGGTTAGTTCATGATAAAATGTTGTCATATACTTGGTTATTAAAAAGTATTATGTTCCAAAATTACCTTTTTTATTTATTCTGTAATGGAAGATTTAAGATATGATTTTCCGGACATTGGGTGTAGTTATAAAAAAGTGTTTAGAAAACACTTTTAGTATCAAACATTGAGTTTTTATGGGATGTTGGGTTCTTATTCTATTAATATTAGTTGTTTTTCATTCATTTTTGGTAATTATATATTTTTTATGGTGTTTTTGATTTTGTTAAATATTATATCAGTTATATAGCTATTTCATGTTTTGGGGGATGTTAATAGTAGTGAAATGGTGGTATCCAGTGAGTTTGTTGGGCCTAGAATTCCATGTGGAACCTAAGTATAAGGTCCAGTAAAACTCTCAATGGTGAATGTATTTTTGTAACATTCTCTTCCAAGCCATGCAACCAAACTGCACATATACCCTATCTCCCCTCTAACTTTGTGTTGGATCACCTTTAATTTTGTTTTTTCTTAAATTATGACCTATTATTAATAATATTTAAGTTAAACATGGTTTCAAAATTTCAATAAACCACAATATATGTTGTTGAGGTTTTGGTTTTGAGAATAATACATGATTTTTCCTAAATTAATTTAAAGGTAAATTGGGTTTTTATTTTCCAAGGTTTTTCAGGATTAATATGTATCAAATTCATGATTGTAACTTTATTATTTTTATGAATTTTAGTCTTTCCTTGAGAACTTAAGTTTTATCTTTGAAATATATAGGTTTTTTTTGAGAAATTTTGGTTTTCAAGGTGAAATTTTAAAGAAATCCAGGGTCGCATGGTTACCATGTGTGGTTTGAAAAAATGTGCACAGAATATGAGGACCTGTATAGATGTATTTCAGTGGTGATTCACATGTTTGTCTTATAGTTTTAAAAAATGTTTATCCAAACTATATAAAAATTCAAATTTTACTAATTTTCAATGTTTTTCTTTCTGAAGGGTTTTGATATGGTGCAACCTTTCTTATGATTGATTTAAGATATATTGACATTTTATATAAGAGTTATTGATATTATTAATATTTAACTAATTTTTAATTGTCATTAAACTTTTTTTGGTGTTTTTAAATGCGGTGGAATTTTATAAAACTATGGAATAATTTTATTATGCGTTATACATAAAATGAGAATTGGTTTCCAATGTTTTTTGGATATATAAATTTTTTGATTTTTTTGTTTAGTGTCATGTAAATTATTTTATAATTACTTGTCTGAAGTTTTATGATGAATCCTATTGGGTTCTCTTAAATGAATTTAAAATGTTGAAGGTTTTAAAAGTGTTGAGGTAAAAAAAATCACAAGTTTTTCTTTTTCACGTATGAAATGATATTTAAAATATGGGTTTTTATTCCCAATGAAGGTTTTTTCTTTTAAGTGTTTTTGGAAATGTCTTTAAATTACAATAGATGATTTAAAAATGGTATTTGGGACTTGATCTAAAGAAAAAGTGAAATTTTTGAAATTAACTTTACTTTGTTTTATAAATGAGACAAAAATATATTTTGTTTTTAAAATGGGGGAAATTTTTTTGGGAGTATTTTCTCACGTGAAACAAATTTAAACTCTTGATTTTAAATTGGTTGTTTTCTAATAAAGGTTATAACATTAAAATGTGATTTAATTTTCTAAATTTTATTTTAGGTATGATATTTCAGTTTAATTTGATTTTTTCTGAGTAGTCATGTTTAGATTGGTTGGGCCTATATCTTATATTATTTCAAATTTATATCCCAAAATGTCCTAATTAAAAGTGTTACTTTTTTCAATTGGATTGATTCATGGGATTCTTTCCTTCTATTTCATAGGTGTATCTTTGGTTTAGAATGGTGACAGTTATCTCATTTTGGTTTTATTCTTCCCGAGCCTATAATATGTATAGTTTCTTTGGTGGATCTTAATTGGTGTGTCTATTGTTTTTCCTTTAAATTGTATTAATGGATTTTTTTACAATATCTATGCATCATTTTTTATGAATCCATTATTGTATTTCATGTGATATTATCCAAGTGATGAGGTTCTTCCTTTGAGGTAATTAACTTGGGAATATTTGAGTGATTTTTTTGTCATATTGGAAGAGTTCTACATTCTACTTGTTTGGTATAGTTTACTGAGAGTTTGTGTTCCAAAAGAGAATTCCTAGGTTACTCTCTCTCTTTCTATATGTACTTAAGTCTAGGTATATTTTATTCTTATAAAGAAACATTTGTTTTGAGGTTTTTCCAGCCATGTGTTGTCTTTTACTAACTGATCTATCTTGATTTTCTTTAGTTTAGGTGATGTATATCCTGATATGGTTGTCTTAGTAGAACATTTGAAATTTATTGAAGATGAAATACTAGTATGGGACATCTGAGTTTTTATGATGATCTTAACCTCCCTTGATCTGACTGTTTTTTAGAGTTAATGTGTTAGTGTAACTCTAATATCATTAGGAGACACCATCAATTATCTTTTTTGATCCTATAGTATTACTTGAGAAATTGTGTTCTTTTATTCATGTAATTAACTGATTTTTTTTGGTTTATGACCTGTTATAAGATTCTTCCTCGATTTCATACACCCGAAGGTAGAGTATTGATGGTAAATTGTTGATTTTTCTTGAGATTATTATTTAGGAATCAATGATCAGATTCCTATAGTTATTTTTATCTCACCTCTTGAGTCAGTGTGTTCCATGGATTTTGAAGTTGGTCTTAGTGTATTCATCCTTTCCCTTATTTGATATACCTTTCATTTGTTTTAAGCTCTTAGTTAAATTTCTTAGGGTCCTCTATGATTATACATGATGAAGTTATTAAACCCTTATGGTATAAAACATTCCTTTTTTGTTGATTTGATATATGATTATTAGTATTAATTTTAATCATCCATAGTGTTCCTCATTTTTTTGAGATGTTTTTAGGAAGATTATGTTTTATACTATATTTAGATCAAATGGATTTATTAAATCTTTATAGGTATAAAAAGTGTTATTATGATGAAAGGTTTTTCACACTGACCCTTTTTTTATTATTAGTTTTTCTATTTCAAAATATTAGGTTATATTCTTGAGTTCTGGTTTGAACCCTTTTGAAATTTTAAAAATTTTGATTTTCAATAAAGGGTGTGGGGTTGGACCACATGGTTAGTACTAACCATGTAGATTAACTATAATTTTTAATAGAACCATTATTCATGGTTTGTACACAATTTTTTCTAACCTTGTGGGCCAAATTTGTGACCCTATAGGTGAACCTAGTTGGGGTGCATGTTTGGAACACAGTTTATTAAACCATGAATCCAAACTATGCTGATTATCTAGAATAATAAAACCATGAAATTACTATTTTAACTCCCATTGAGTTTAATCCATAAGACTCCCCCTATCCACCCATTCAGTGAACAAAATTTAGAAGCCCCACCCATTTTATTTTCCTCCATGAAGCTTATTCAATATATTTCTCCATGGGTTAAGGTTGGTTTTTTAGTGGTAATGCATCCAAACCTTCTCCTCTTTTGATTTACTTATATTCCCTTTTATCATATTTCCCTAACGAGGTCTGAGAGAGATATGATTCCATGGGACATGATTTTTATTATGGGTTTTTGTGGTTTTAGGGATCCTCATGTCCTCATTGGTTCTTTATTTTCCTCTTGAAATTATTTGACATTATGTCTAGTAAAATCCATTGATTTGAGGTATGTTTTCTCTATTACATAATTTTTTAATTATTGAAACATGATTTCTTGATATTTAAATCCATGTTATAAATACCAAATGATAATATTATTCATATATATAAATATTTTATAATGGAAACCAAGATTTAGCATGATTTCCATTGGATGTAATGATTTTTTCTATCAAAACATGATGTTAAAATATATTTTTCAATTGTTGTGCATAAAAAATGATTAGTAAAATGCATGAATGGATTTTATAAATAAATTATGAAATTTTAAAAGGCAATTTTTCCATAAAAACTATTTTGAAATGAAATAATATAATAAAATGGTGTGATTTGTATATTTAAATGAGGGTTTATCTTTTTCATTGGTTTGATATTTTATGATGGTTATGTGTTTGGTTTTTAAAGAGAATATTTACAATTTTCATTCTCAAATGGTTTTAAAAATAGAGGTTGTTACTTTTTCTAAATGGTTTTTAATACTAAACATTAAAAATTACCCTTAGTGTATTTTGGATAATGAAATGAGAGTAGTTATATGATGTTTTCTGTAAAGTGGGAATGATTATATTGTTTTTTATTTTCAATGAAAGTAAAAGGGTTGTTTTTATAAAGGGTGTTCTGTGGTGTGGGTGAGATTATTATTTTTAGTTTATCTAATTATTCTATTATGTGATTTTTTATTTTCTCACATCCATTTATATATCATGTAAATCCACATGTAATTATATGGGAAATATATGTACACATGCTACACTAGTTTAGTATCACACTCCAACTAGTGGTCCTAAGGAAAACTATTTTTTTCTTATGGGATTGGGCCCCTTAGTTAGGATAGGTAAGGAAATGATGAGTGTTAGGAAATTTTGTTTGATATAAAACACTATTCTCTTATCATAGTAATTGTATAATAATTTCCCAGTTTTCCCTAATCTCCTAGGTTCCCATTATGATTTTTATTATTCAATTTTTTTTTTGTGTGTTTTTAATGACTTTTTTCCCATGTAATTGCGATTCTTTTATAAAAAGATTTTGAAAGAGGATTTCCAAACGGTGGTTTCAATCAAAGTGTTGTAGTCCAAAGAATTTTTTTTCAAATTGTTTATTTTCATTTAGAAGAAAGTAGTGGAAGTTTTAATAAATATCTTAGATGTGATATTTTTTTTCATGTGTTAAATTTCTAAAAAATATATTATAAATTTATTTTTAATTAGTATTAAATGGTTTCTATTTTTAATTATTATGTATGAGGTGTGGTTTATTTGGAACATCAATATGTCCTTTTATGATCATGGGTATCCTATTATTAGACTAATAGGAATTATTTGATGTAGTAAATGATCTTAATATCTTGATTCATGTTGGTGGAGGCAGAAAGTGGAGTTATCTTGCTTGTGCATGGTGAAAGATAATATTTATTTCATTTATTATTTTTTAAGTACCTTTTTGTATCGACCATGTTGACATCCTTTCTTAGCTATGTTTTACAGTTCGTCGTGTATGTTATTTGATCATTTTCTTTATCATATTATTAATGAGTTATGATTATTCTTATGTGATTTTATTTTTTTGTTTCCATCCATTCTATATATTTTTACCATATGTTCATAATATATAATATATAGAGTTTCCATGTCAGGATTTTGGGTGGACTCTCATGTCACGACGCGTCCCACAGGGCCCGAATGTGACCATCCCATGCCCAACTTCCATAGGCTAGGGGTTGACGACTAGCACCTGAAGGATTTTCCCGAACATGGAAGGCATTAGCTTAGAGATCTGTACACACTCAAAAAAAGAAACTGAAGTAAAAAACCAACAAAAATAAGGTATATCCATGAGAGTAAAGTATAACCACAAGTACAACCATAAACTGAAAACAGTGGTCCGGAGTACGGGCCCTAGAAACTGAAAAGAAAGTAAAAAGATGCCGCATCTGCCCTGGACCTCTACCTGGAGGGTAGTAGTTATAAGTCTGAAGTCAAAGAAGAGGATCTCGACTGCTCCCGTCGCACCCAGCTCCACTAAGTCCTGTACCTCTAAAGTTTGCCTCGAAGCATCAGTAGTCTGCACCAGACACACACATGCAGGTGGAGCCTGTGCAGGGGTGAGTATAACAATACCCAGTAGGTACCCCGAGACCCCTGAAGGTCTCTCAATAATCTAAAAAGGAAAAAATCATAGAAATACCACAAACATAATATCACAAGAATGATCTAAATCTAGAAGCACAAAGAAAAATAGATAGCTCACTCTAATGGTATAACATCAAGGTTACTGGTATAGGGATGACTGGTCATAAAGCTAGATCATCCTATCTGTAGTAACTCTACTACTAACCTGTATAGGTCACTATATGCTGGCCTGTATTGGTCTCAAGATGCTGACCCGTATTGGTCGTTGGTGCTAACCCGTATTGGTCACTAGTGATGACCCGTATTGGTCGATGGTGATGACCCGTATGGGTCGCTGGTGATGACCTGTATAGGTTGCTGGTTGCTGGTGTTAACCCATATTGGTCACTAGTATAGAGGTAGGGATGATTAGTCATACAACTATATCATCCCACTCTGGAGTTTCTGATGTTGACCCGAATTGGTCGGTCTTATTCTTCATGTCATAGCCAGCCACTGGATTCCTGTAAGAAGCCCGCCTGATCTCCATAATATTCTACTCCTCAATCCATTAGTCATATTTTAACTAGTACGAAGTCCCTCAAAAATTATACCCAAGGTAACTCCCCATCGTAGGGGTCCCAATGTGACAGACGATGTGTCGATCGGACGCCCAGTCTGTGAGATATAGGCACTTTTGAAAAAGGGACCAGTTGGATTCGAGTCTAATCCAAGCTAGGTCGCACATCAAACTCTGTCAAAACTCACTTAGAGTATCTCTAAAGGACAGCCTTGTCACAATGGTCATTATGCCATAGAAGGCGCGTCGATCGGACGCCCGATATGTTAGTTACACCCCTTACCGTGAAACGGGAGTGATCCCACCTCAGTCTGGCCAGACTCGGTTGGGCCCATAGGAATATGCAAAAGGGACCGCTTCCTAAAAGGGGTCCCAACACCACTGATGACGTGTCGAACAGACACCCGGTTCGTCAGTTACAGACGTTTCTTTATTTGAGGGCCAGTTTGGTCTCGGCCTCGTCTGACTCGGTCAGGCCGGCCCTATGCAACGGGTCTCGGGGTTTACCAGACCTCTCTTGAGTCCGGCCCATTATGGGTCGACCTGGTTCACTAGGTCCAGCCCGACTGGTTCGTGGGCCCGGGCCACGATTGGCCTGGCCTACCGGGTGGGGCTTGGCCCACCCGTGCTAGTCTGCTGGGTTAAGGGTCCGACCTGTTTGACCGACCATCGTCTGGCCCAGTCCACCAGAAGGTGGGCTGCTTCTCCCAGAAGGCCCCACGAATGTGGGGCCGTTTCGTTCGAAGTGTTGAAGCGTGGTGCGAGGTCTGTTCCATCCCTTCCCATTATGGCTGCTACTACCGACGGTGCCTGCGGGCGCCACCCATCTCCCGTGCGGCTGGCTCAGGCCAGCCGCCTCTATACACCACAGAGCATAATGGCGTACAACCTTCCACTGCCCACAGCCGGTTTCCACGAGTCTCCTCTAACCACCGCCGACATGGCGCACCTACAGTTGTTTTCGCGGGCCACCGAAATGCCGCCATCATTTCACGACCCTCAAAAGTCTTGCCGCAGCATTCATTGCTCTGCCACGAAGAATGCACCAAGGACAAGTTTAGCAGAGGGTCCGGGCCTTGTTGGTTTTGGCCCGCACCCTCCGTTTTAGCATTTTAAAAATGAGGATAAATTAATAATAACAAAAAGAAGAATAATCCCTCAGTTTAAGATCCCAGAAAAACTATCTGAATGATTAGACAAGATACAGATCAACCTGTTAGTCAGTTGGTCCGCGTTCATTATAATTTTCGAGAACAAGAATATGGGAAACATCAAAGCATATAAACCCCCTACCTTTTATGATGTTCCTTGACGCATGTTCATCCTCGAGGGTTTACAGCGTTGACGATGCTTCCCGATTCCGACCTTCGAAAGGCGTTCTTCATCATTAGTCGATATTCACTGGGATGGACGTGCGTCAGAGATTCACTAGAGAGTCCCCCAAATCCTTCCTCTATATTTTTCCTAATACGTCGTACTATTTATAGAAGCACGCTGCAGTATTTCCATAATGACATGATGTCGCATCGCTATACTGTTTCATTTATGAAACAAAGTCACTATTTCGCACCATTAAATTCACTATTACGTTGTGGAATATGGGTTATCCATGTGTTTCATTAAAGTTCCCCATCGCCACATCATCACTACCCCACAACGTCTCCATCCTCCATGAAATGGAGAGAAAAGAATAAAATAATTCTTTTAAATTCTTTTTTTATTTTTCTTGAAAATTCCAAAAATTAACTTTTCTACTTGGCCCTCGTCGACCGATGTTAAGTCATTTCTAGGTGCATATCAGCATTCTGAATTCAACGGTGCCCTAAGATTTTTAATCTGAGCACCAGTTAAAAAGATAGAAAATTCCGCCCGTGTATTTACTGAACATACATTATAAAAAGTTCATAAATTCATTTTTGGAACACCGGGCCTCGGAATCATGCACTGTCAGTTTTTGAAGACTCTTAAAAATAGAAAATAATTTAAAAAACAAATTACATAAATTTTTTGGTGTCTTTATATTCTCCCCACATTAGGGATTTATGTCCTTGAAAGACAAAAAATTCTACACAAACAATGAGGGGTACTAGGCACGCATATGACCCTCTGGCTCCCATGTGCTCTCGTGGAGATTCCCATACTGCCAACAAACTCGCACCTGAGGAATCAACCATCCATGAAGGACCTGCTCCTGTCAATGCTCTATCTCCACCAGGAACACTACAAAAGTCACCCCGTCGTCAATCTCCTGCTCGCCATGGTTGATGATGTGAGATGGGTCATGTACGTATCTCCTCAGTTGTGATACATGGAAGATGTCGTGCACCCTCACCAACTGCGGTGGCAGTTCCTAGTGGTACACCACTTTTCTAATCCTCTTAAGTATCAAGAATGGTCTGATGAACCACAGTTAGAGTTTTAAGCCTCAACCAAATCTTCGTAGTCCCTATCTAGGGGAGACCCTCAAGAATACGTGGTCCCCCACCTTGAACTCCAGTGGTCTCTGTTGCCTATCATCATAGGACTTCTGTCAGCTCTGTGTAGTCTTAAACTGCTCTCAGATGACCTGCACCTTCTCAGTGGCATCCTGTACCATCTCTGGGCCCACGAGTGCTTGCTCTCCTGGATCCATCCAGCACAAGGGAGATCTGCACGGTCATCTGTACAACAACTTGAAAGGGGCCATACCAATGGTGGAGTGGTAGATATTGTTATACACAAACTCCACCAAGGGTAGGTGGTCCTCCCAACTATGACTAAGATCTAGGACACATACATGAATCATATCCTCCATGGTCTGAATGGTCTGCTTAATCTGACCATCTGTCTGCGGGTGAAAAGCTATGATCAAGAAAAACTGAGTCCCAAAAGCCTCTTGTAATCCTTTCCACAACCAGGATGTGAAGTATGCATCACAGTCTGAGACTATCGTCGAAGGCACCCCATGAAGTCGCAAAATCTCCTGAATGTAGTGACATCCCAATATCTCTACCAAACTCTTCTCTCGAATGGCAAGGAAGTGGTCTGGCATAGTGAGTCAGTCAACGATCACCCAGATGGTATCGTGCCCCTGGATGTATGTGGTAACCCCGTCATGAAGTCCATAGATATCCATTACCACTTCCACTTTGGTATCTCGAGGGGTTGGGTGAATCCCACTGGTACCTGGTGCTCGACCTTCACTTGCTGGAAAGTGAGGCATCTAGAAACATACTCCACCACAACATTATTCATCCCTGGCCGCTAGTACTGAGGCCGGAGGTACTAATACATCTTCACCATGCCTAGATGTACTATCAATGGGGATGTATGGAACTCCCTCAGTACCTCCTGTTGTAGCACCACTGGTACAATTGTACATCCTATGAAAAGGATAGAAGACTCCCCACCTTCAAAATATCGATCAGGTCCATGGCCTGAGGATATCTGAGCATGTGTAGTCTCACGGCTGCTGTCTTCGATTTGAGCCTCCCTGAATCACTGAAGGAGTGGAGGGGAAACTACCATAAATTGAAAGTAGACTGTATCATCTCTATCCACATAGGATATCTAAAGAAAGGCTAACTACACTGAAGCCCCATTTAGTAGCTACAAACTCAATCTACGGCTAAGTTCATCTTCCACTACGTTCCCCTTCCCTATAGTATGGACTATCATGAATTCATAGTCCTGGAGGAACTCTAGCCAATACCACTATCTCAGATTCAGATCTTTATGTGTGAATATATACCTAAGACTCTTATGATCTGAGTAAACAATGAACTACTCTCCCATCAAGTAGTGTCGCCACATATTCAGTGCGAAGACTACTTCTGCCAACTCTAAGTCATGATTCACATAATTCTGCTCATAAGGCCTCATATTTCGTGATCCATAAGCAATCACTTCATTATTAGGTATCATGAAGCAACCGAGTTTGGTCCCTGATGTATCACAGTAGACCACGTAGTCAGTGCCCTCCCCCAGCAACCTCTGGATGGGAGTGCTACTCTAGCTATGCCTCAACTATTGAAAGCTCTGCTGGCATGTCTCTGACTATAAGAAGGATTTTCCCTTCTTCATCAAGGTAGTCATAGGTTCTGCTACTCTGAAGAAATCAGGTACAAACCTCCAATATTAGCCTGCTAATCCAAGGAATCTCCGCACCTCAGTAATACTCCTGGGTGGATCCGAAGCATATACTACCTCAATTTTTGCTCGATCCTCTATAACTCTAGCCTCTGAGATGACGTGTCCTAAGAAGTGGACCTTTCATATCCATAACTCACACTTCTAGAGCTTCCCATATAACTGGTGCTCCTGGAGTGTGTCCAGAACTATCCTCAAATGTACAACGTGCTCTTCCTCGGATGCTGATTACACCAAGATGTTGTCGATGAAGACCACTACTAATTAGTCTTAGAAGGTCTGGAAGATCCTGTTCATGAGAACCATGAACACTGTAGGGCTGTTCGTTACGTCGAACGTCATCACTAGGTATTTGTAATGTCTGTACCGACATCTGAAGGCCGTCTTTGGGATATCATCATCCTGCACACAAAGCTGGTGATAGCCTGATCTGAGGTCTATCTTCGAGAACCACTTCACTCCATTCAACAAATCAAACAGACCATCAATCCTCGATAGAGGATACTTGTTCTTCACGGTCACCTGGTTTAGGCACCGTAAGTCCATGCATAGCCTCATACTTCCGTCTGCCTTCTTGGAAAACAACACTGGGGATGCCCATGGAGAAACACTGGGCCTTACGAATCCCATCCTCTCTAAGTCCTAAAAATGTACCATCTGCTCCTGGAGCTTCGTAGGGGCTATTCAATATGATGGTGTAGATATCGGTGTTGTTCCTAGGTACAAGTCAATGCAAAAGTCTACCTCTATATGAGGAGGTAGTCCGAGGACATATTCTGGAAAGACATCCTCATAATTGTCCACCACCGTTGGGAACTATGCACTCCCCTCATCCACCGTATCGAAGGTCATGCAAGCCAGCTGATATGTAATCAGCTACATCCTCCTGAGTGCAAGTCCATCCATTTCTGCTCTATTTTCATTCTCACCAACAAAAGAAAACTAACCTCCATCTCTGCGTGCACATCGCACTGAATGTCTCAACTAGTCAATCTGTGTGTGAACTACTAATAGCTAGTCCATGCCTAGAATGGTGTCATAGGGCTTCAATGATGCTACTAGAGGATCCCATCTGAAACTCTCTCCTCTGAGAGTAATATCACACAGTCGGAACCAGTGTGTGACCACTTAATCTCCTCCCATAGGAGTATCCAAAAGCAAAGGTCGAGCTAAAAGAGCATTCGAAATCTCAGAGTCCTGAACTAAGTTTGCAGCAAGGAAATAAAGGATAGTACCTCTGTCGATAAGCATTGCTGCTAAAGTAGAGAAGATACATATCGTACCTCGTATCATCTTAGGTATGTAAGGATCGTGAGAATCTACTACCTGTATCTGGGATTGTCCCTATCCACCTACTCCCCTAGCTTATAGTGGACCGCCTGGGGGTGGTGGTGGTAGTGCCTAGTGACCCTGACCACCTCCCGCTGTACGTCTTGCTCCCCTTCCTCGTCCACTGGCTGGCTGATGCTCATGCTTCTGTCACTGCCGCTACCTCGGTAGCCCCTCCACTATTTTCTAATCATTCGCATGAGGAGTCGGATAGTCACGAGCTATGTGACCCTGTCCCCCACAGGTTAAGCAGACCATGCCTCACTGGTGGCTCCCTCGGCCTCTTAAGCCTAGCACCTCTGACCCTACGTCCCGAGGTCTCCCTCCGGATGGTCTAGCTCACTTGGGATTCTACGTCATATATCTCTTTCCAACTGCAGATGACTCTGCTACCTATCATCTGGTATGGGCTCTCACTGTCAGTTCTTGCTCGACAAGGAAGCTCTCTATCAGCAAATCTTTCTCTATCACCCCATCCCACGTCGGGATGTTGAGAGAAACTATTCAGCTCTAATATCTCTTCGGAGCCCCTGTTCAAAGGTCTAGGCCCTAAAGTAAGGGTCTAGTACCATGTCGGTCGAGTATTGGGAGAGGTCAATAAATCTCGCTGAGTACTAAGCCACAATTTGGCTGCCCTGTTGTAGATGCAACAACTCCTGAATACACATAGACCGTAGTGTCGCTGGCACGAACTCCACCATAAAAAGGTTCTTAATGTTCCTTCAAGTGAGGTTCATCTCCTCATGCACCTGAAGCGTCAAGATCCACCATCGTCCTGCCAAGCTTGGAAGAAGGCTAACGAACAAGATCGCCATCTCTTCGATGGGTTCCTCTACTAAGAGAAAGACCCAAAAACGGCCTCAAGCCAGTCCTCTGCTACCTAGGGGTCCGTCTCACCTCGAAACCTCAGAGGCCTAGGTCTTTAGAACTCATGGAATGCACTCAGATAGAGTGCAGGGTCCACTGGTAGCATAGGATACTCAACGGGTGGTGGTGCTGTTGGTACACCACTCAAAGGTCCCATCACTATGATTGGTCCCTGTACCGACACCTCGTTGCTCGATGGGCCACTATCATGATCTCTAATCATAATCCTGTATGTTTTTCTTCATGGAGGCATCCTGTAAGAAACAAATTCACCACGTTCAATAAGTTATACCTGGTGAGCTGACACAAGAAAGATCAAGAAAACTTTTCAAAACACTAGAAACTGGTGTTTTCATGTACCGAGTTGGAAAATAGAATTCAGGGTCATGTTATGTTGATACGTCGGCCGCCACACCAACACTAGACTCCCTGTACTAAAAACCAAACTCAAGACACTATACACCATTTCCTCATTAAAAGTATACTATTAGTTATTCTGGTAGAACTGACCGCCCTTTGATACCACTTTGTCACGACCCGTCCCACGGGGCCCGGACGTGGCTACCCCAAGCCCGCCTTCCATAGGTGAGGGCATGGAGACTAGCACCTTAAGGCTTTTCCCGAATAGGGAAGGCATTTCTCTAGAGATCTTTACACACTAAAAAAGGGAAACTGAAGTAAACAACCAAGAAATGTAAGGTATAACCACGAGAGTAAAGTAAAACCACAAGTACAACCGTAAGCTGAAAACAGTGGGCCAGAATACAAGCTCTATAAAATGAAATGAAAGTATACAGCTGTCGCACCCACCCTAGATATCAACCTGGAGGGTGGTAGATATAAGTATGAAGTCAAACAAGAGTATATCGACTACTCCCGTCGCACCCAGCCCCACCAAGTCTTGTACCGCCAATGTCTACCTCAGAGCATCAGTAGTCTGCACTAGACACACACATGCAGGTGGAGCCCGTGCAGGGGTGAGTATAACAACACCCAGTAGGGTCCCCGAGACTGCCGAATGTCTCTCAGTAATACACAAAGGAAAACATTGCAATAAATACCACAAAAGTAATATCACAAGCATGATCTAAATCATGAAGCACAAAGCAAAAGAGATACCTTACTATATCGATATAACATTAAGGTTACTAGGATAAGGATGACTGGCCATAATTCTAGATCATCCTATCCATAGTAATGATACTACTGACCTATATAGGTCACTGTATGCTGACTCGTATTGGTCACTATATGCTGACACGTATTGGTCGCTGGATGCTGACCCACATTGGTCACTGGTGCTGACCTGTATTGGTCGCTGGTGCTGACTCGTATTGGTCACTGGTTCTCACCCGTATTGGTCACTAGTGTTGACTCATATTGGTCACTAGTATAGAGGTAGGTATGATTATTCGTACAACTAGATCATCCCACTTTGGAGTTTCTGATGCTGACTCGTATTGGTCTCTCTTCTTCTTTATGTCACAACCAACCACTAGATTCCCACACAAAGCACACCTGATATCTAGAAGACTCTTCTCCTCAAGACATCGGTCATATTTAAACCACTACTCAGTCCCAAAAAAAATTATACCAAAGGGACCGTCCCATCATAGGGGTCCCAACGTGACAGACAACACGTCGATCGGACCCCCGGTCTGTGAGATATAAGCAATCTTCTAAAAAGGACCAGTTTGATTCAAGTTTGATCCATCCTAGGTTGCCTATAAAACTCCATAAAAAGTCACTTAGAGTATCTCTAAAGGACCTACTTGTCACAAGGGTCCTTATGCCACAGACAACACGTTGATCGAATGCTCGGTCTGTTAGTTACACCCATTTTCGTGAAATGGGAGTGATCGCACCTTGGTCCGGCCTAGCTTGGTCGGGCTTGCAAAAATATGCCAAAGGGTCCGCTTCCCAAAAGGGGTCCCAACTCCACTGAAGACATGTCTAAAGGACACCCATTTCGTTAGTTACATGCATTTCTTTATTCGGGGACCGATTGGGTCTGAACCCAATCTGACTTGGTCAGGCCGGCCCAACGCAATGGGTCCTGAGCTCTACCAGACCCTGTCGGGGTCTGGCCCATTATGGGTCGGCCTGATTCATTGGGTCTGACCCATCGGGGGCTGCTTGACTGGTTCACAGGCCTGGGCCGTAGTTGGCCCGGCCTTCCGGGTGCAGCTCGACCCACCCGCACTGGCCCGTTGGGCCGTGGGTCCAGCCCATTTGGCCGGCTCATGTCCTGCCCAGTCCACCTGAAGGCGGACTGATTATCTCAGCTGGCCCCGCGGATACGGGGCCATTTCGTCTGGCATGACGTGACTCGATGCGAGTTCCGTGCCGGCCCCTCCTACCACTGTAGTTGCCACCGACGGCGCTCGCGGGCGTCACCCATCTCCCGCGTGACCAGATCAGGTCGACCGTCTCTAGACACCACGACACCTGACGACGCGCAACCTTCCACCGGCAGCGGCCAGCTTCCACGAGTCTCCTCCAGTCACCGCTGGCCACCGCCGACATGGCATGTCGATGGTTGTTTCCATGAGCCACTGGAATTCCGCCATCGTTTCACGGCCCTCAAATGTCTTACCGCCACGTTATTTGATCCGCTACGAAGAACGCACCAAGGATAAGTTTAGCAGAGGGTTTGGGCCTTATTGGTTTCAGCACGCACCCTCTACATTAGTGTTTTAAGCATGAGGAAAGATTAATAATAACAAAAGGAAGAATAATCCCCGAGTTTAAGATCCCGCAACAACAATCCGCATGATTAAACGAGACGTATATCAACCCGTTAGTCGGTTGGTCCACGTTCGTTATACTTTTCAATAATGGGAAGAGGGGAAAACATAAAATAACCTAAACCCCTACCTTTTATGACATTTTTCGACATACATTCATCCTTGAGGGTTTACGGTGTTGATGACGCTTCCTAGTTTCGACCATCAAAAGGTGTTCATCGTTATTCATCAATCTTTGCTGGGGTGGAAATGGGTTAGAGATTCACCCGAGAATCCCCCAAATCCTTCCTCATTTTTTAGACACATCGAACTATTTATAAAACCACACTGTACTATTTCCATAATGACGTGACATCGCGTCACTACGCTATTTCATTTATGAAACAACATCACTATTTCACACCATTAAATTCACTGTTACATTGCGGAATACGGGTCATCCATGTGTTTCATTAATGTTCCCCGTTGCCACATCGTCACTTCCCCATAGCGTCTCTATCCACCACTCAATAGAAATAAAATAATAAAACAATTTGTTTTAATTATTTTATTATTTTTCTCGAAAATTCCAAAAATTAAATTTTCCGCTCAGCCTTCACCGACCGAAGTTAAGTCATTTCAAGGTGAATACCAGCATTTTAGATTCAATGATTCCCTCATATTTTTAATCCGAGCATCATTTCAAAAGATAGAAAACACCGCCCCTGCATTTACTGAACTTACTTAAAAAAAGCTCAGAAATTCATTCTGAGCACACTGGGCCTCAGAATCACGCACTGTCAATTTTCGAAGACTCATAAAAATCCCCAATATTTTAAAAAAAATTTACATGGAATTTCTCAGGTCATTACTTCCCATGATTCATTTTTTTTCTTCAGGAAGAATCATTCCCTAGGTAGCCATCTGATGCCCTTGATACAAGTTTCCCACTCAAGCCTATCATGAATGCACATATGTTATATCATGGGATGACTTAGATGCTTGATCTATGGTTGGTATGAGGTACGTTCGAGATAGTTTGGATGGAAATGTTATGTGAAAAAAGGAAATGATAGTGTAAAAAATTTATATAAATATTATAAAAAATGATTTTGATGGCACATTTTCTATTATAGTGATATTAGATAAATTTATATTATTTCAATCAGTAGAAGTCCACAAAAAGTTTATGAAATATTATTTAACCATGAAAAATTATCACCTATAGACCATTCAAGGGTCTGGTGCTCTGTTAATGTGTATTGATCCACATGGGTTGAATCCTTGACAATAATAATTTTTTATAGTAGATTGTTTTTGTGATTTGTCTTTTTTAATTTGGGGTTTGTTTGAAGAGATTAGATGAAATGATTGATTAATAAATATTGATTTAAAAATTTAAAAATATTTGGGTGAGTTCATTATTGGGGATTTAAGCTTATGATATCCTTGATATTTTCTTAATATTTCATTAAATTAACACCCACTTTACAAGAAGATTTTGATTGGAATTCACAAATGTTAATAATTTAATCCAAGACTTAACTTAACTAGGCTTCTAATCTTGATCAAAAATTGTTTATTGTAGTGAATTTATGTTTTGAATAATCCATGGAATCCAAATGTTAAACAAAACCTGTCATTAATCCATGAAACATTAAGTTTAAAATACACAATGTTAACATAAAAAATATTCATCGAGAAAAAGCTCACAATCACTTAATATCCCCAAATTATGACTCACCCCAATGGGATATTTACTCAGACATTGAGATGTTTATTACTGTGGTTTAATATGTTTATGATGATGAATTATAAATATAATGAAAAGAACAAGATAAGAAAATAGTTGTGTGCCAAAAAACAGACACAAGCGGTGAAGAAAGTTAAATACGAACTTTAGATTGAAATAGAAAAAAAATAATAAAGGATTTATTTTGATTAAATTAAAATATTTTAAGACCATTAATATTATGAAACATAAGTTGTATGAAAAAAAGATAATTTTAAGAAGAAAGTTTCATTAAAATTGAAACGAAATTGAAAACATCTTACGCTATTACAAATGAACGGAACACAAAAGAATATGAAAACAAAGATAGGAGGAAGGGTCTATAAAGTGAAAAAGTGAGTTTGGAAGGTCCTCTAAGGACCTTTTCAAGGCTTGGTTTGTGATAATGTATCCTCCTATATTCTGAAATTACAAGTCCTTGCAAAGAGAGGAGGGGGATGTATTTATAGCCCAAGGAGTTGGATTGTTTGTAATCCAAATATTCTCCTCCACTTGGCTTGATGATTGGACCATAAATAAAGTATAATAACAATATATCATCTTCTTAAAAGTTACATATATGTATTTTTGATATATAATATTAAAATTTGTCATATATTTGACTTTTTAGCCAATGTTATGGCTATTTTACTTAGCAATATAAAACTGTCCATTTTTTTCAACACTTTTTCAAAGGCTGAAGTGTAAATGGATTTTTGAATAGAATTATGCCCTCAAATTTGAATCATTTATTTTTAAAATTAGATTGAATATATATTTTCTTTCACACTGAAAAATATCAGCTTTAATGGATGTCTATATCAGGATAAAGGTCAATAAATGTGTACTGATTATAATTCCAAGATAGAATGGCGGGATGCATTTCAAAGCATAATTTGGCCCCCTTTTTTTTTGAGTTGGGACTTTAAATTTTTATCCATGACCACTTTGGATTTTCAAGAATATATTCAAGTGTTTCATAAAATTTCGGCTTCTGTATTGATTCTAGAAATTGTATAATCATGGCTGGTCTAGTTTCTTCAGAGATTCTTTGGGCCTTCTTGTGTGGACCATATGACTATTCAAATGACAGAATTGGCTAAAGATTTATATGTTGTAAATTGAATAAGGAACCCTAAAAAATAAGAATAAAAAAATTTGGATTAGTATTATGAGATTTATGTTTAAAAAATTAAATTGAATTGAATCTAGATTAATTAAAATAATGCTAAAAAATTATATTTAATATTAAAACATGAATATTTCACACCAATTATGCATTTTCATTAAAAATCAGTGAATGGAGTAAATAAAAAGTTATGAATAAATTAATCATATGAACTCTCCCACACTTATTCTTGTGCATGTCCTTATGTAAAAAAAATATAAAAACATAACTAAATCATTTTCACTCACCAACAAATATTAAAATTTTGTTTTCCCCAATCAGGGGAGGTTGAGTCCATTTCACTCATCCATATTTAATACCAACACAAAATATTATAGAAAAAATGGTCCAAAAACAATTCATTTTTCCTGATCAAAATTAGAAATCAAAAATCCAGGTACTCAAAACATAACCCTTTCAAGATGATAAAAATTTATTTATGGAGGTTTACTCATTCCACAACCAAAAGTAAAAATATTATAGTTTGAAAGAGATATAATCTTCCCTTCCCTACCCTAAAGTTCATAAGAATCAAGATTTATTTTTATGGGATATTTATGGCTATAGGACGGTAGGATTTTAATGTACAAGAGAGAGGAAAATAGGGTTAAAACACTAACATGGGTAAAAAAATGAAAAATTTCTTTTGTAAAGAAACATGGAAGGAAATAGAAACACATATTTACATGGGAAAGATTGTGTGAAGAAAGAAATAAAGGAGGAAGAAAATTTGAAGGGTATGGGAAGATGAAATATTTACAAAACACAAAACTTCTCCCAATTACATAAGTGTTATTTGTTTTTTCTTTTTAAAAAAAAGTTAAACTTGAACCAAATATTACACTAATATTCTAACCCATGTTTTATCTCCTCACAACACTAATTGTAATATTTATAAAATGATCAAATATTGAGGAAGAGTGATTTTTTACCTACCCAACACAAAACCTTTTTTTTGTTTTTTTATTTTGGAATTCTTTTTGAACACTTGTTAATAACATTTATAAAATTACATAAATGAAAATCCATTCCCCAAACTCACTGAATGAAAACCTCTCCCCCACACTAAAATAGATGATTTCCCTCAAGCATATGACACCACACTGAAAATCAAGAAATACATACCCAAAATGAAATCCATTCCCCCACACTTAAATTTCAATAGATTATTCAATGTAATTTCATGTAGATGTTAGGTGGGACAAGGTATTGGGCTTGTAATGTGGATATCAATGAAAATGTTTTCATAGGCTTGAATGAGATTTCAAAAGGAGTATTAATGTATGTTTAATGAGAGTCTATTTGGATATTGTGATTCTCACGTGGTTCAAAAAATGTCTCTATAATATTAATAGATACTAAAGTAGGAGATTTAGATTTAAGGTCCACAAACTGAAGACTCACAATTGGGGGTGAAAAAAACACATTTTGAAAAGATGGTCATAGGTGGCCATGGCATGAATTTTAATGTTGTTACTCATGGATGGGGAATAATAATTTTCCAAATAAAAAATTGACAATTAATTTTTTTTGGTTTTTATACAAGATTATTTATCCAAATTTATGATGAAAATATGAAATTTTGGGATTACAACATGTCTTTTGACTCCCCAAAATGCTTAGACAAAATTTCAAAAGTGGATGATGAGTGATTATTACTTTTGTTGTTTTTTAATTTTTTTAATTTTTTTAGGTTTTCTTTTGTGTTTTTAAAATACACATCCACAAAAAATAGAAATAGGGGAAAAATTTTGATGATGAAAGTGGCGAAAAGAAAGATAGATGAATAGTAAGAAAGAGAGAAAGAGAGAAAGATAGGTAGAGGGAGATAGAGTGTGTGTGTTTAAGAGAAAGTGGTTCCCCTATTTTAAATTTGATGGGTCGTAATCATTATCTAGTAGTGGGTTGGGGGAATTTTATGTGGTTCATATGGCATGTGTCCTCTTTGGAGATGCTTTAGAAAATGACCATTACCTAAAAAAGAATAAAAAACAAAAATCATTATTCATTTAAAAAAACTAAAAAGAAATTAAAATTTTATAAAAGTAAAAGAAAACTTGGGTGGCCTACTAAGAAGATATTTATTTATTTTTTATATAGATGGATAGTTTTAGTTGACTACCCATAGTTGGATGGTGGAAACTGTATTTTCTCAACTCCTGTGTGCTTCAAAAAAAACTTATCCTTTGGGATTCCTGATTTATCATTAGATACTTTATTCCCTTCCTTGATGTTGTGATTGAAATTCAATGGGGGTGGAAAGAGAATGTGGGTATTCTCTCTTTGGTCTTAAACTTGAGGTGTTATGTAGCCCACTGAGTGTTGGTTTTATATGCTTGGAAGTTCAGGAAGATGTTTCAATTTTGATGGTACATTTATGTAAGGTTTAGATAATATGAAATTGGAGCATGAGATCCCAGTTGTTCTAAACTCATTTTCACCACATTATAATGTGAAGTAATGAGTATCAATGGGGAAATGATACTTAATAGGTTTTTCCAAATCATTAATATCAATTTTGTTCACTAAAAAATGGTCAATTTTAACCTCACCAATAATCACTTTATTAATGAGGGAAAAAATATCACAAAATTAACTTCCATTATGACAAGATAATAAAATTGGATTTGGGTTTACCTCATGTATAAAGGCATTTTCATAATCATGTATTGGAAATGAATCATATTGGATAATATGATTTGAATCAATAAATGGGAATTCAAGTTAATTTTCATCATTATCATCCAATTTGGATCAGTAGAGATCAGAGGTGATATGCGATTATAAATACTTTTCAAGATCATTTAGATCGATGGAGTTTACCTTTGAAATGTCAACATCAACTTCTCCATTTATTACTTGGTTAATGAGGATTCAATATTCACAAACTCCTCTATCATTAGAACATGATGAACATGATGAACCAGGGTTCAAAACAATCTCATAGATACTTTCAGAAGCATGGATAGAGAATACAGAGTGATTCACTAATGGGTATCACATAGACTCAAAAATATTGATCTTGATGAGTTGGTTACCAAATTCCATGGATAAGATGCAAGAATGAACATAAATTTTGTCTCTAGATTTAATGAGGAAAAGTATTCCTAGAATCATTGGAGGTTGGAAAGAATTTATGTCACCTTCCATGTTAAGTACATAGAAGTCAGCTAGGAATATAAGATCATTGACCTAGATTGGTACATCTTTAAGTATTCCCTCATGACTTGCTATGCTTTGATTCACTAACTGGATGACAACACTTGTTGGGTGAAAGGTACCTAGACCAATGTTATAGAATATGTATTTAGGAATGATATTTATTAATTCTTCTAGGTTTATGAGTGCTTCATCAAAGTTGGAACTCCCTATTTGGCATGGAACCATAAAGGTCCCTAGATCTTTGCACTTCATGGGTATGGACTGTTGTGTTGAAACATTATCAATGGTCCTATGTTATATCTTATGAGTGGAAAATTCCTTAAGAAACTTTTCATACATCAGGATTTTTTTGATGTCATTTAATTGGGGAATATTTAATTCAACACTTCTAAACATGTCAATCATTTCAAGATCGGGTTCCAAGGACTTCCTTGGCTTAGAGACAGCTTTATGAAAAAGAATTGGGTTCCTTAGAGGAATGGAAGAGGTGAGGCAATGTATTCAAGTTCATTTTCTATATTTTTGGTCTTTTCATTTTCAAGATTAACATTCAAAGGTTAATTTGAGGATCCATTAGTAGAAATAGAAATTTATTTTCCTGATCTAAGTGAAATTGCGCTTACATTAACATTGGGGTTGGCCAATGGTTGAGCTAGGAGTTGGGAAGAATTGGATGATTTCTATTGGCTAAGGTGAGATTCAAGTTGACCAATTTGGGTTTCAATATTTTTAAGGCTATAATGGGTGAAGGAAGAAATATCTTCCACTGCACTTTCCCATGGTTCCTTAGAAGAAGAATCTTGTCCCGAATTGGGATTACCTTGATTTTGGTTCTTGGGAAAGTTATTGTATTGGGTTGGGAATTGGGAAGGGTCATTAGGATAGTGTAATCTAGGAGGATCAAGAGGAGGATTGATCCATTGAGGTTGAGGAAGAAAAGGATAAGGTTTTTGGAAGTTACCACCACTTTGACCATATAGGAATTGGTTTGGATTTTGAGGAGGGAACTGAGGGGTATGAGAAATTGAATTACTATACCTCAAGCTTATGTTAAATGTAGAAGATAAGGGATTATAGTGGGGTTGGTTGAGGTTTCTAATAAACTAATCTAATTGTTGAGAGTTGGTGTTCCTATGAGCATATGATGCATTGAGATCTATTGGTCCGGATGAATCAGATAGATCCTCTTGAATTTATGGACATGTTCCAGTTGGATGAGCTAGTGAGCTATAGATTCCCCAATTCATGATAGGTCCATGGAATAGAGATTGTGGAGAAGATGAGGTTGGGGATTTGGTAGCCACAACTAGTTGTATCACAAGACCTGTAAGTTCACTCATCCACTCAGTCATCTTTTTGGGGTCTATGGATTGATTATATTATACTTTTTTTAACTAATAATGTACTTGAGTATGGAATTGCTACATGTTTACAACCATTTTTCTTCTAAGAAATCATGTAACTGCATGATTTTTTTCAACAAGAGCACTAGCACTTGCAACATCAATGAGTGTTCTCTCCATAACCTACAACCCCTCATATAAGTATTGGATCAATTCTTGCTCAAGGATTTGGTGATGTGGGTAGGTTTCCATAATATTTTTGAAACTATCCCAATAATCATGGAGTGATTCATTAGGGAATAAATGGATACCACTTATTTACTTTCAGATATAAGTGGTACGAGAAATAGAAAAGAAATTTAAAAAAATATGCTTCATGTCAACCCATGTGGTTATGGACCCAAGAGGGAGGTAGTAGAGACATGACTTGGCATAGTCATCTATAGTGAAAGGGAATGCATGATTTTTTATTTGTTCTTCAGAAACCCCTCGAGGATTTATGGTAGAGAACACAACTTGGAACTCTTTGAGATGAAGATGTGGATCCTCATCGGCTATCCAATGGAAATGAGTTAGAAGATGAATAAAAACCTATTTGAGTTCAAAATTAGACACAATATTTGGATATTGAATACTAAGGGGTTGGTAATTAATATCAGGGGTAGAAATTTATTTAAGGATTTGTTCCCTAGGATTAGTCATATCTAGTTCAATTGGTTAGCCAATTAATGGCTCTTGAGTGATTTTATTATACCTAATGTTCCTCCTAATTTGGTGAAGAGTTCGATCTATTTTAGGGTCACATATATCAAAGATATTGTTTTGTAGGATATGGGGAATTTAAATATGTTTTGAAGGATAAAAAAGGTGGTTTTTTATTTTTTATTTTTTTCATTTATGAATTTTGTGATAAAGGTGGGTTTTCATGGTTTTTTTGATTTTTTTTTGATTTTTTATTTTTTTACAAAAAATAAAAACTATTAACTACTTAATTAACCATCCCTAGAAATATAAAAATTTGAAGCATGGAAAATTTTCACCTATCAACTTTTCTAGGGTACGGTGCTTTGCTAATGTGTATAGAGGCACTTGGGTCGAATCCTCGACGATGATACATTTTAATAGTCGATGGTTTTTGTGATTTTTCTTTTTAATTGGGGGGTTTGTTTATAGAGCATAGATGAAATGATTGATTAATGATTATTAATTTAAAAATTTAAAAATATTAGGGTGTGTTCATTATTTTGGATTTAATCTTATGATATCCTTTAGTTTTTCTTTATATTTAATTAAATTAACACCCACTTCACAAGATGATTTTGACTGGAATTCCCAAGTGTTAAGACTTTAATCTAAGAAATAAATTAAATAGGATTATAATATAAATCAAAACTTGTTTATGGTAGTGTATTTATGTTTCCAACAATGCATGGAATCCACACTCTAAACAAAACATGTCATTAGTCTATTACATTTTAAGTTTAACATACACAATGTTAACCTAAAGAATATTCATCGAGAAAATGATCTCGATCACTTAATATAAAAAAATTATGACTCATACCAATGGGATATTTACTCAACCAATAATATAGTAATTACTATGGTTTAATATTTTTATGATTATGAATTATAAATAGAATGAAAATAATGGGATAAGAAAAGAGTTATGCACTAAACACACACACACGAGCGAAGAAGAAAGTTAAATACAGACTTTGGATTGAAATAGAAAACAAAACAAGTAAGGGTTTATTTTGATTTAATTAAACTATTTTAAGACCATTAATATTATTAAACATAAGGTGGATGAAAAAAAGATAACATGAAGAAGAAACTATCGTTAAAAGTTAAACGAAATTGAAAACAGCTCATGCGATTAAAAATAAAAGGAACAAAAAAGAACATGAAAACGAAGAGAGGAGTAAGGGTATTTCAAGTGAAAACATGATTTTAGAAGGTCATACTAAGACTTTAGAAAGTATTTGGTCATTACAATTAATCCTCATCTATTCTGAAATTCCAAATCCTTTACAGGCGAGGAGGGGTATATATTTATAGCCGAAGGAGATGGATTGTTTTCATTCTAAATATGCCCCTCCACTTGCCTTGATGATTGGACCATGAAAACAACATAATCATAAGATATATTCTTCATAAAAATTGTAGATATGGATATTTTATATCTAATATGAAAATTTAGATGCCATTATAATTTTTAGCAAAAGCTATGGCTATTTTACTAAACAATATTCAACTATCTATTTTTATCAACACTTTTTCAAAGGCTGAAATGGGAATGGATTTATTAATAGAAATATACGCTCAAATATGAAAAATTTCTTATGTAAAACAGGAAACCTATATCTTGGATTTTTCATTGAAAAATCACATCTTGAATGGATTCCTATATCAGGATAAAGGTCAATAAATGTTCACTGAATGTTATTCTTGGACAGATTGGTGGGATGGAATTCAAAGCATCCTTTGGGCCCCTTTTGGTTGGGGTTTGGCCTTGAAATTTTATCCATGATTCATTTGGATTTTAAAGAATATATTAAAAAGTTTAATAAAATTTGGTATTCTGGATTGAGCCCATAAATTTTATCATTATGGCAGATCTGGTTTCTTCACGTATTCTTTAGGCCTTCTTGTGTGGACCATATGACCATTCAAATGGTAGAATTGGACATAGATTCTTTATAATGATATATTGGAAATTGGATAAGGAACCATAAAAAAGTAATCAAAGAATTCAGATTAGTTTTATAAGAGTTATTTTTTAAAACATTAAACTAACTCGAATCTGGATTAACTCAAATAATGCTAAAAAATTATATTTAATATTAAAACAAGAATATTTCACACCAATTATGAAATTTTCATAGAAAATATGTAAAGGTAGTAAATAAAAAGTTATGAATAAATTAATGACATCAATTATGTAGATATAAAAAAAATATTTGAATGGTTGGAATATATATTGAATATTGATATTGATTCATGGTATTTGATAATGATTCAAATATTAATAGTTTTAAAAAGATTTTATGTTGACTTTATAAAATAAAAATATTGATATTCAAGTCCAATTTACCTTATGAATGATATATAAATCATTGAATGGTATTTTTTCAGGAATATTTCTATTTAGAATAGAAATATCAATAAGAAAATTATTATCATAAATGAAAATGATATAATATATGGAGGAAAAACTTGTAAAGTTGTATAATATTTGTTGAAATAATTAATTTAAAATTAAAAAATCCTTGATGTTGGAATGATATTTTCTTAATAATATTATAAACAGTGAAATAAGTATTGAAATATTAATTTATAAAAAAATAAGTAAATTTGGATTTCGAAAATGGGGTTTAAGGTTAATTTTAAGATAATTCATACCCATTTAGTTTTTTAATAAAATTTTACTAGATATTATGATTTAAATTCACAATATGTTAAATAATTCAAAATTAAGACCAAAAGTATAGTATATATGATTTCAATAATAATATGTATTTCTTATGAAACAAACTAAGAAAAATGGAACCCATTTAAACCTAAATAGTGTAAATTAACTACTATGAAGAGATTTTCAAGCTATTTTGAAAGAATTATTGACTATATATTATTCTATATAATATATTTGGATTAACTATTACAATAATTTAGTGAATCAAATCATTAATAAATATTTATTAATATAAATACACTTTTGGTAGGCTATTTTAGTTTAGAAAAAATTATTTGTCTTATCATAGTATGAAAAGTTTTGAATAAAAATATATTTTTTTAAAATTTATTTGTCATTTAGATAAATTATTAGGAAAAATACTTCCTAATTTTTTTTGAGAAATCCATAAAATTATATATATATTTTTGTAAAAATGTATTTTTTGATAATTTTTTGGGAATGGAATAGATTAATCCCACATTTATAAAATGAATATATATTTAAACTATAAAATTAAGTTCCCTTTTATTTAATTTTTTATTGGAATCAATATTTTTTTATCATGGGGTTTCATAAATTTTAGTTTTAGGATATTGAATAATATTTATATGAGCTGATATGACCATTTATGAATTTTGTTTTCTGTGATTCCTTGATAAATACTCTAAATGAGATAAATCTTGATATTGTGATATAAGTTCTAACACAATATAGTTTTATTTCTATTTATACCTTATTATCCATAAATTAATTTAAAAATTTTATATCAACAAAAATTTTATGAAAAAAATATTTCTTAACATTAATACTTATTCTTTTGAAATAAAAAATATTTTCATAAAATTAAATATTTTTCTTATGATATAAATTTTTCCTTAAATAATTTTTAGAAAGAAATCACACATCAGTTAAAACTTTTGGAACATGATTTCATAATAACAAAAATTTAAATGTATCTAGATCTAATCTTATAAGTTTGGAAAGATGAAGTCATTTTTATTCATTTTATTAAAATTTATGTTAAATTAAATGAAACTGTAGTTGTTTTTTTTAAATAGTATAAAAAAATATTATAATGTTTTTTGTGTTGTTAAAATCCTAGTGTCACTACACAAATAGGTGGTACATTTCTAGATTTTGGTTAATATTGTAAAATCTAATATGTAGGATTCAAAAATGTAATGAACATTAAGTCACACACACACACACATATATTTCATGGTTTAATTTGGTTCCTAATTATATTTATAGATACCCTAAGGAGTTTGTAAGGATTCCGATGGATTTTAGGGGGTTAACTCAATAGGAAAATTGAGAATTTATAGTATCTCTATTAACTAATCATGATGAAAATGGAGTTGTACTATATTTTTGTAATAGTTGAGATTATATTAATTGTTATATTATGTTTGTTTACAAAACGATACTAGAAACCTTTAAAAGGATTCATACAGTTCCATGTAATAATTCATAAGATTGAATGAACTATATTATCAAGTTTAATATTATAGAAACTTAGATGAAATTATTTATAGTTTTCTACCACTTTAGCCTCACATCGTATTTCATGTGGTCTCGCATGATATTCCTAATATGAAGGTAGTGGATACCACCCAAAATCTTGCTAGTCAATGAAATTTTAGTTTAATACACTATATATATGGTTCCTTTAAAAAATAGTTTTTAATTATATGGTGCTAATAATAGATATTTGGTTGTGTGAAGCTGATCTCCAATTTAATTTTTTATAAATAATCAATTTCATATCACATTTTGATACATTTATGAATGGTACTCACTATAAAATATAGGATTATCTTTATTTAATGAAATAAATTATAAAACCTAATTTAAGATGGTTTTGTGTTATAATTTTGATATCGTTGATGGAAATCATGTTGGTTGAGATGATAATTAAGAAAGTTAAAATATTTCAAATTTAAAATGGTGATTATAATAGTTTTTAAAAAATATAATATTTTTTATAATGTGTGAAATAATTTATATATATATATATTAATAGAGGAGACATATGTGATATAAGAAAAGGGATATGCTAAATTAAATAAAAGTATTAAGAAAACATAAAATTACTCTTTAGGTCCCCATTTTGAATAATATTGATATGAGAATTTAATAATGACAACAATACTTTCAAATAATTTTTTATTCGGTATGTTATATTTTACCATCTTTTGCATGGTTGTTTCTCTCATTCAATTTTTTTAATTATCAATGAATATAATTTTAGGGTTATATTTATGTGTAAATATATTTTTATATTTAAAATTTAGATACAATCTATTATGAAATTAAATTACCAGAAGAGAAAAAATTATCTATAAACTTATTTGAGTTTCATTATAAATTTAAGAATATTAATTTTCTATTATTGATTAAACTATGAGTTTTCCAAAAAATCCTCATATATAATTCATTAATTTTTATGAATTGATTTGGGATAACCAATTCATGTTCTAAATATATATTTTATATATAGGTTCTATAGCGACCCATAATTTTCATACATAGATATTACATCTTAATAAATTAATATTCAATATATTTTAGTAATATACAACTGAGGACCATAAAGGTTTTTATACTTATGAAATAGATACCCAATAATCTGGTTTCTTGAAATATATACAACATCTACCACAAATATCTTCCCACATATTAATCTTCTTATAAATACCCTACATAAAACCTCTCTTTATAACCTGAGGAAAGAAAACATAAGGAATGGTGAGATCATATTCTCATTAAGGGCAAAGAAGGGAGATATCAATTAGTGATGATATGAAAGAATAAGATATTAATAATGGTATGATATCATGATCATAACTTAAAAAGTTCATTTAAATTCTATCATAGATCATAAACTTGAGTCATGGCATAAAACTTTTTCAGAACAAATAACAATATTCATAAGATTATAGAATCATCAATAACCAGTCATGATCCAGGTGGTCATAACATAAACACATTAATATTGAAAAAATTATAATCTTATCACATTTTGAACATTTATAAACAGAAATAGGTTCACTCATTAAGTTAAATGCATGAAATACAATCCTTTCATAAACTTATAGACATGCACCTAGGTCCACACATAATCTTTTGGACATAAAACTAGGTCCACACATCAATTTATGGACACGAAACAAGTCCCACACATAATAAAGTTCACATTAAGTCAGGTTCATGCATAAAATAATAAAACCATGAGTTATAAATATTTATAAAATTTATTGGAGGGATATATAATTCATATCCCACCCATAACTTAATCAAAATCCATTCACATGTGTGGCATAAGTTTAAAAATCATTTATTATATCATCAAATTATAACTTGTGGAAAAGAAAAAATGTTGTTGTAAAATCACCTCATCATAATAATGAAACATTTAGATAAATAATATGGATGGTATCATTGAGTTATTTCCCTGATAAATAATAATTAACACCAAAGGATGTTATCACACATAAAAATTTTTGTTAAAAGATCAATGAAAATTTCCTTGGGGAAAATAACCTTTTCCATTTCGAATCACTTGTCTAAGATCAAAATATTTAAACAATATTATAAAAAAAATTTATTTGAAAAGAAACATGAAAATTTTAATATTAAGATTCAATTAATTGAGAGGCCATGATGGCATGAAATTCTGTTCATGCTGTAATTGTTAAAACAATGATTGTGTTCACACCTTCATTAAAAATTCCTTATTCAAAAAATGAAAAGAAGATTATTTTTAAACACTTTATTAAAAATAAGAACATGGTTAAAAATTTATTAACAAAATCATTGAATAATATTCAAAAACATTTTTGAAAACATTTTTTGAAAATATGGATATGAAAGAAAATTGTTTTTTAATCGAAAGAGGATAAATAATATCGGACTTTCTTAAAAACATTGTATGACCCATTTTTAGTAATAAAGAGATAAAATGGTACTAAAAAATTAAAATTACATAAATAAACATTTTAAAATAAAAATGAAATTTTTTATCAGATTAGGGTCATACAATTTCCTCAATGGAAATTTAAGAATAAACAATCATGATTAAAATAGAATTGAAACATAATTCCCATACCACTTTGGTAACTTTCGAATCATAAGACCCATTAAAAATAACTTAAAATTAAACATAAAATATAATTAAAATAATAATCTTCATGATATAACAAGTAAAAGTTTTTGTATATACACCTCATAAAATTATATAGGTTCTTAACATAACATATGTCCCAAAGAAGACAATTTGAGATTATAATCCCTTAACTTGAGTCTCATATTTCTTTTTTATGTGTTATAAAATCTTGTATAATAAATAATATATTTATTATAAATATATTATAGAACCATAATAATATATATAATAATATATATGATTTAATATTAACATATTACCACATGTTTATTAAAAATTATTTATTAAAATTATTATTCTGGGTGATAAGTGCTTGTTTTTCATGCTTGTTTTGGTTCAATAATCTTGGTCGTTGTACCTTGATAATGGTTGAATAATATATATAATTTTAATAAATTTATTATTATAATATTTAATAATAATATACACTTTATAACTATTCATATAAAATAGTGACGAAAAAGGAATTACATCACTTTGTGGAGATGATAGTTCATGTGTACGCATAGTGATATTTCTATTTTTCGATGGTTAGAACCAAAGAAAAGTAAATAATAAATAAATTTATAGAATAATTATTATATATTAGATATCATATATATTCATTAAATATATCCTTATCACCATCCATGAAAATAGAAAATGAAAAATGAATCATATCACTTTATGGAGGTGGTAGTCTACATGTACGCACAAACGACTTTTTCATTTTTTAACAGGCATAAAGTTAATAAGGTAGATAAGATATTATAAATATATATGTATAATTATTTAATAAATAACATATATAAAAATTAAATATATTATAATAATCAACCATGAATTATGGATATGGATAATGAATCATATCACTATGTGGAGGCAGTGGTCCACACAAATGCACGAGTGATACTTATGATTTAATATTTGATGAAAAAGAGGTAGAAAATGGTTGTCCCATAATAATAATAACATATAAATAAATTTATAATAATTCAATCATCATTTAAGGAGAATAAAATATATTTATAGGAGGTAAAAGAAATTAATGTATTTAGTTAAGAGTTATACCTCTTAGTTGAGAAACCACTCTTGGATTACACCTTGATCCATGAAAGGATGGTATTTTTAAAAGAAAAAAAGATATAAGACATGGTTAAATAATATAGGAAGTTATTATTTTAGGTATTGTATGAGATATAATTCTCATAAAGTGTGACGAATAGGGGAGATGTGGAATCCTTTTATAAGGGAGAGAAATGACACACTTGGAATTACCTAAAAGATTAAATAATATATATATCATAATCTTGTAAATTGGAAGAAAAGAACCCAAAATTAAAATATAATATGTTATAGTGTTTAAATAAACTCATAAAACCGAATTTTGGAATGTTTTGGATACTTTTTAATCCTTATCATATAGTTAAACCACTTTAAAACCATTTTGTCTGTAATAATGATAATTTAATAATTTTACCAAGATAACTTGATTATATGACCAAAAATAAAAGGGTCCATATAATTTTTTTTGAACATGAAAACTCAGAATTTATAAATAACTTTTTAATATTTAATTTCTATAGGGATTGGAAATTAATTCTAATATAAAAACAAAATGTCTGAAAACCTATTTTTAGGAAAATACCTCATTTAAGATAAAAAATAATTTTACCTCAGAATATACTAATAAATTTGTTAATAAAATTTTATTGGTTAAATAATAATAAAATTAATGTTTTTATAATTTTTGATCACCAGAAAATAGAAGGGAATCTTCTAGCCATGCCATTAATTACAAAGACTAAAATATAGCTTTTAATGTGAATAAAATATAACTTATCTTTCTCAGAAGCCAAAATTGGGTTCCAAAATTAAAATTAATGTTTTAAAATAAATTATCTAACTTGTTTAAAATATACTAGGTTTAAAATTACTCATACAATAGGATAAATTAAAGTGTTAAATAAATTTCAATGTTTTACCGCATAGTTTTAACCAAATTTTACCTCTTTTACTGAGGTGAAAAATATTTACCATGGTAATTATTCATAATGACCAAAAATTAAGTAGACCTTATTATATTTAATGAATTGTTTTGAATGGAAATATTAAATATAGTCCATAGAATTCAATTCACACAATTGGTATAATTTAATTTAAAATTAAACAAGAAAAACATGATGAAATCAGTTATCCATAAAAAATGTCTTTTTAAGTGTAAAAAGTTTTTATATAAAAAAACAAGCATAAAATTGATTCAAATGATATTAGTTGGATTATTCATAAAATAAATGAACTAATTTTTATTTAAAATCATTTTAAAACAAAATATAACTTTTTATATTCTTGAAATATAAATTCAATTCTAAATAAAAAATAGTATTTTTTATTATTAACTGAAAAATTTATATTTTTGGAAAAATAAATTTTTTTTAACCTAGGTTAAATTTTATATTATTATTTACAAAATTATATAATTGTTTAAAAAATTAAATTACTAAAAGTGGTATAAATTAATTATAACATTTACTCACAAAAAGTAATAATATTCATTTTTAAAGGAAATATATTTTTGAATCATAAACTAAATTTATTGAAAAATTGAGTACTTATTTATTTTACATTAATCAATGTATCTTCATTATATAAAACTTTTATACATATTTTCTATTTGTTTATGATTCATAACATAAATTTTAATGGCTAGGTTATAATGTCCACATTTACATAATAATATTTTAATAGTATATCACCGTTTATTTAAACATGGTATTCTGTGTAAAAAAAACTATTAAAGAAATTAAATTTATTTAGAGGGAAATATATTCTAAAATATTTTGGAGTTTTATTTCCCCCCCTTAAATAAATTTTACCCTTAAATATTATATTCTTCATCAAAGGTATAATATTTGGAAATACCTTTGTTGAAAGCCTACGTTGTACAGAGGGATAATAAAACATCATTTGAAAATAAAAGTGAGAAACATAAAGGTCACCTGAAATAACACATAATTGGGATTCAAGATAAGGACAACATTAGTATATAGTTAAAGTATATACATAGAGGAGAAAACAAATTCCAAGGACTAATAGAGGGTGATAGAGAACATGTTCATAAAAAAGATAATGAACACAAAACAATAAATCAATGAGGAGTTAAAAGAACATCAATTTATTAGAAATGAAGGTAAAAGAATAGAATTTTTATTTCTGGATCCTTTTCCTAGTGTTGAGGGATCATTTTACTATAAGGATAGTAGAAACTAGAAAATATACTTGATATGTTTCGATTTTATAAGAAAAATTTCATCAATTGGTTGTGATTTGATCAATTTCTACTTAAACTATTACTCCATGATTTGAATATTTGAGATGAATTATTCATATCTGAGTCACTAACATAAATTTTAAGGGATCAAAATAATAAAAAATAACTACAACTCATTCCTCCTTTCTTAAAATAATTACCAAAAAAAATTGTTAGTTCAAGTTATCTAATATAGATAAATCTTTATTTTATTAAATAGAAAATTAATATCTAAAACATAAAAAATAAAACCTAAATTTCAATATAATCATTTCAATACATATTTAACCTTAAAAACCTTCCTAAATATGTATGAATAATATTATAAATATATTTTTATTGAAAATATACATAACATTAATACCCAAAACAAAATAAAGTAGCACTTAATTTGACATACCAAATATGAAAATAACATAAACATATAATCTCTTAAAACATGGTAATAAGATGAATCACCATAAAAAATCAATGAAAAAAATACATAATTTAAAAAATTACCTCCCTCCATATTCCTTAAATAAAATCGAAGACTATTAAATATATAACATAAATCCAAAAATGTAATAAACATAATAAAAGATGACATAAATAACATTTTCTTCAAATCAGAAACAAATTTAAGGTCACTAATACTATCCCATTTACTTCATCAATGTAAACCATATATTTATCTAAAATAAACAATATCATCTCAACATCATGCACATTTAAAGGGTTATCTTTACCTCAGTCATGTGTTTTCAAAAAATAATACCTTACAAATAAATCACTTTTCTAGGTTATATGTACTATTCAATATAATCTTTAAAATCCTTCATGAAAAAATTCTTCAAAATAATCCTTATTTGTTTCATGATTCATATAACCATAATATCATTGATAAAACAATTCTATAAAATAATTATATAATCCTAATATATAAACACTTCAATCATTCCACTTCAATGATTGTCATAACATATGACCTTACTTAGTCTAAGAGTTATTCATTGGATTAGGGAATCAAATTTTGTAATTCCAAAGTTCCCCAAACAAAAGAAATTGAACTAAAAATGGTCCCTTATAATGAAATTCATTTTAATCAATAAAAATATTAATTAAAACCCAATAATTACATGCTATGTGACCTTATTTTACACACACAAAACATCTTCTTATTCCTTTGAGACACTGACGTGAGTAATTTTTCCCATATTATATACATATAAGAATCTGAATCTTCTTTATTCCATAGTCTTCAAGAAACTATATTTTATTATTATTATGTGTTTTAGATAACTCACCCAAGTTAATATTGGTAATCATATAATGATATATCTAATTAGGATTAATGAAAATGTTTCACATTCTATCTCCTATTTATCTTATTTTCTCATGTGGAAAATAATTCCATTATTTATCAAATTATACTTTATTATAATTCCTCCTAGTTCGAGCCATTTAATAAAACCAAAAATTATAGTGTGAGAAAAAATAGTCATAATGAGAAACCACATAATCATGGAAAATAATTTATAGGATGTATTAGTCATGGAACATTATATTCTATATATTCCACTTTAGGTTTAACCTAGGTTATTCATAGTCATCATCTATTAAAATCCTTCATAATTGTTTATAAGGAAAATGTGAATTAACCCAAGAATATCCCTCGAGAGTGTCAAAAGAGTTGTGAAATAAGGGTACACTCATAGTGCAATAGAATGAGGGATAAAAATATACTCATCCAAATCTTTTTGTGGTTATTACCACTAGATGCATATGTTATAAAACCATATCCACTTATAGTATCCAATCATGGATGTATTGTAAGGAAAACCACATAATATCTACCTTACCAAAACATTGGATATTATCCTATACTTAGACTTATACATATGATTTTAACTAATTTTTTATAATTCCGATATGAAAATATTTTCTAAACCTTCTTTTTATACCAAGTATAGAGACCCATACTTTTCATATATAAATATTATAACTTAATAGATTAATATGCAATATATTTGAAAAATACATGCCTAATGAATATAAAGGTTTATTTTCATTAGATAATAGATACAAAATATTATTATTTCATGAAATATATTCAATATATCCCACAAATATTTTCCCACATACTACTCTTCTTTGAAATACCCTACTTAAAACCTTTCTTCGTAAACTAGGGAAAGGAAGCATAAGAAAGGGAGAGATCAGATGATTAGTATGAGTAAACAAGGAATATGTCAATCAAAGATCATATGAAAAAATAATATAAATATAAGGGTATGAGATCGTGATCATAACTTACAAAGTTCATGCCCAATCTTTTATAGGTCATAAAATTGAGTCCTGACATAAAAGATTATCATAACAAAAGACAATATTTATAAGAGTGTAGAATCACCAATAATCAGTCATCGGCCATTATGGCATAACATAAACCTAGAAATGTGAAAAAATATAATATTATAACATTTTTGACATGTATAAATAGAAACATATTAAAAAGTTATGTTATGGACATGTAATTAAGTCCTTGCATAAATTTATGGACATGAAACCAGGTCCATGAATAATACCGTGGACATGAAACCATGTCCACTCATCAACTTTTTTACATTAAACTAGGTCCACCCATAATATTTTTAATTTAAAATTTTGTTCACACATAACATATTTAACTAATAAGTTTTCCATCTTTACTCAAAGCATTGTAGGTCTATATATTTCCCATCCCATCTGTAACATAATCACAACCCCTTAAAATGTTTTCCAAATGATCATAAATAATTCATCATATCACTAAATCAAAACCCATGAAAAATAAAAATATTTGATACACATATCATCATCATAATCATAAACCATATATGGAAATAATTAGGATGGTATCATTGGTTCATATCCCCAGTAAATAATAATTAACATCAAATTATGTTATCATACATGAAAAATTCCTTTAAAAGATCATTGGAATATTTCTTGAGGAAAATACCATTTTCATTTTGAAATATCTAATTTAAAATACGAATATTTATAAAATATTATATAAAATATTTTATTTAAAAATAAAAATAAAAATATTAAAAATAATATTTAAAGCATTGGGTGGTCATGATGGAGAAATTGTTTGTTCATGCCATAATCATTAAATCAAAAATTCTGTTCACAACTTCGGAAATAAGTACCTTGGTCTAAAAAAATAAGAATATTCATTTTAAATTTTCTATAGAAATAAAAAATTAGTAAAAATTTATTTAAAAATTTATTTAATAATAGTCAATACAAATCTTGAGAACATTTTAGAAAACATGCATATGGGATAAAAAGGTTTTCTAACTAAAAGAAGAGAAATAATGTCGAGTATTTCTAAAAACAATTTGTAAATTGTTTTTGAGAAAAAAAGAGAGAATATGGTGATAAAACATTAAAATTATATAATTTAATATTTGAGAATAAAAATTAAATTGTTTTATAAGATAATTATCATATATTTTTCTCAATGGAAATTCAAGAATAAACAATTCCGATTAAAATGGGATTGAAACAGAATTCCCTTACCGCTTTGGTAACTTTCGGATCATATACACTGTGAAATAATAAATTCAAATTAAAAATTAATTATAATTAAAATAATAATATTCATGATATGACATGTGAAATGGGATTTATTTTAACCTCATAAAAGAAGATAGATTCATAACATAACATTTTTCCCAAATAAGATAATTTGACAAGATAAACCCTTCAAGTCTCATCTTGATATGTATGTGTTAAAATATACTATATAATAAATATATATTTATTATAAATCTATTATATAACCATAAAAGTATATATAATAACATATTTTATTTAGTTATATCATTTTAACACTAATTTATTTGAAAATATTTATTAAAATTACTTTTCTGGGTGATAACTGCTTCGTTTTTCATTCATGTTTCGGTTCGTTAGTCCTGATCCTTATAGTTTATAATGATTCCATAAAATATATAGTTTTAATAATTTAATTAATATCATATTTTATAAGTATATAAAATTTTATAACTATTTATATAAATCAGTGATGAGAAATGAATTACATCACTTCGTGAAGATAGTGTCATGTCTGTATGCACTAGTGATGATTCCATTTTTTAATTGTTGGAATGAAATAAAGGTAAATAATAATTCACCTTTAAATAATAAATATTTTATTTTATATATAATATATATATTTATCAAATATACCCTTATTACCATCCACATAAAGTGACAATGAAAAACAAACCACAACATTTTGTGGAGGTGGTAGTCCACACGTACACACGAGTGACATTATCATTTTTCAATGGATGGAAAATGTAAGAAGGTAGATAATATATTATAATTATATAAGTAGAATTATTTCATAAATATCATATAAAAAAATTAAATTATTCATAATAACCAACCATGAAATACAGTTATGGAGAACGAATCATTTCGCTTCGTGGAGGTGGTGGTCCACATGTACACACTAGCGATGCTTTTCATTTTCCATTTAATGGAAATAAGGAAGAGAATTGTTTTAACATAATCAAAATAACATCTACGTATATTTTTATGATACCATAATAATAATTTTAGTATATATATAAAATAATTAAAGGAGGTAGAAGAAGAAATAAAATTGAAAGTACTCTGTTAAGAGTTATACCTATTCACTGAGAAGACTCTTTTAGATTACAACTTAAGTCTTTAAAGGATGGTATTTTTGAAATAAAAGAATATATATAAAATGTATAAGGAATCTAGGAATATATTATGGTATTAAGTTTCCATGATAGAAGGCTCATGAAGTGTGGAGAAGAGAGGAGAGGTGGTTCCCTTTTATAATAGAGGTAAAAGATACACTTGGTATTACATAAAATGTAAAATAGTATATATTTATATTTAATAAACATGTAATGTATAAAAAATTAAAAAAAATTAGAATATAATATGTGATAGGGTCAAAATAAACTCAACCAGTCACATTTGGGAAAGTGTTGGAAGCATTTTAAGCCTTATCAACTAGTTAAACCACATTAATTTTAACCTTAATCATGATAACTTAATTATGTGGCCAAAAATAAAAGGGGACTTAGAAAAAAATTTGGAATGATGAATCCATATTTGGAATCAATTTTATCATATTTAATTTATATAGGTGGTAGAAATTACTTTTAATATAATAATAGAAAGTGAATGAAAAACAGTTTTTAGGAAAATTCCCGATTCAAGACTAAAAATTATTTAACCTTGAAATAAAGTAAAAAATTTGTTTCCATAAATTTTAATGGTTAAATAATAAATATGAAATTATTTTATAAATTTTTAGGAATAAAAAACCGAATGGATTCTTCCATCCATTCGATTAATTTCATAGACTCAAAAATATTTTTTAATTTTTATAAAATATAACTTAAAGTCAAGCTTGGATTCCCAAATTAAAAATGAAGTTTTAAAATACAGTATTTAACTTCTTAAAATTATATTTTGTTGAAAAAAACTCATAAAATAGTATAAAGGAAATTGTTAAAGTGATTTTAATGTTCTACACCATAGTTTTAATCTAGTTTTACCTTTTTACCAATGTGACAAATCTTTACCATGGCCACTATTTATAATGAAAAAAATTAAATATACCCTATGAAATTATATTAATTATGACTATTAAAAATATATAAATGATTATATAAAGTTAAATTCAAATAAATATAATAATTTAATTTAAAATTAATCCTACAAAATGTGATAAAAACAGTTTTCTAGAAAATATTCCTTCTTTAGTGTAAAACGTTTTTATTCCAAAATCAAGCATAAAATTAAATCCAATTATGTTAAATGGATTATTAATAATATAATGAAATAATTTTACTTTGAAACCATTTTAAAAAAATTAACTTTGTAAATTCTTGAAAGGAAAATATAGTTTTCAAAAAAAATCAGTAATACCTACTAATCACAAAAAAATTAATCTCTTTATAAAAATACCTACATTTCATCCACAGTTAATTTTGATAAGATCATTTAAAAAATTATATCCTTTTTATAAAATTAAATTTCAAAAAGTAGTAGAAATTAGATATAATATTCTCTCATAAAATACAATAAAATCCATTAAAAACATATTTTTGAAGCATAAATGACTTTACTGGAAAATTGAGTACTTATTTACTATAAATTAATCAATTTATTTTATTTATATAAACAATTTATACATCTTTTTCATAAAGTTGTTATATATATTCATACTTCCATTTTTAATGACTAGGTTATAAGAGTCACATATATGTAATAATATTTTAATAGTATATCATGGTTTGTTTAAGCTTGGTGTTCCTTGTAACACAAGATATAAAAGAAATAAAATTTATTTAAAGAGAAATATATTATTAAATATAATGGTATTATATTATATCCACCTTCAATAAATTTCTCCCTTAATACTTTATCTCATTCATTAAAGGTTCAATACTTTAAAATAACTTTGTTGAAAAGTGATATCATATAAAGGGATAATAAAAATTAATTTGGAAAGGAAAGTGAAAAACATAAAGGTTACCAAAAATAAATCATAATCATGATCCCATATAAGGATTACATTAGAGTGAAGTTAAAATAAAGAAATATACGATAAAATAATGTCTAAGAACTAATAGAGTGTGAAACATAATATGGTCAAGAAAATGTTAATAATCATAAAACCATAAATTAGTGAGGGTTTAAAATACCATAAATTCATCATAAATTAAGGTAAAAGAATATTTTTTTTATTCCAAGATCCTTTTACTAAATTCAAGGGATTATTTTCATACCAAGATACAAAATATTATAAAAGATAATTACTTGATTTATTTCTATTTCTGAACCATAATTGCATCCTTTGGTAGTTCTACAATCAATTTCAACTTCATATATTACTCTATGAAATGAATATTCAAGATGAATTTTTCATCCCCAAAGCAATAAATTAACTTTTAAAGGATCATAAGATCTATAAAACAATGAAACATTATTCATCCTATTTATATGTACTTATTAAAACCAAAATGGTTAAAACAATTTATTCAACATGGAAAAATATTCATATGAATTAATAATAAATTAATCTCTAAAACCGAAACAATAACACCCAAAGTTCATCATAATCTATTATATAAATACTTAACCTTAAAACCATTCTAAAATATGTCTGAAAAAAAATTAAAAATCAAAAAATTTAAAAATAAGTTCACTAAATTTCCAAAATAAACTTAACATTAATCCCTAAACATCATAAAGTATCTATTAATGTCACATACCCAATATGTGAATACCTTAATCCTATATTCTCCCAAAATATGGTAATAACCCAAATCACTGTAATACCTAAATGAAAAATACATTCTTCCAAAAATTAACTCTCTCCCAATTCCTTAAATAAAGTTATAGACTATTGAATATGATCCATAAATCCAAAAATTAAATAAATGTAATCATAGATGACTTAAATCACTTTTTAATCAAATCACTAACCAATTTCATGGTCAACGATACTATCCCATTTACATTATCAATGTCAATCAGATATTTATATAAAATAATCATTATTATCTCAACATAAGGAACATATTAAGGGTTATATTTCCCTCAATCACGTTTTTTACATTAAATATCACCTAACTACTAAATCACTTTAATATGTTATTAATACCATTAAAGATAAGATAATTTTTTTAATGAAAAACGTTTTCAAAAAAATCCTAATATGTTTCATTTTTCTTATAAACAGAATATCATTGATAAAATAATTCTTGAATCCCAATATATAAATACTTCAATTATTCCACTTCAATGTTTATAATAACATAGGCCCTTCCTTGGTTTAGGATTTATCTCTTGGTCTATACTTTTCTTTGATAATGACCAAGTTACCCACACACAAGACATTAAACTATAAATAGTACCTTAGTATGAAATTTATTTTCCTCTATCAAACTATTTTTTTCAACAAAAATTACTTGTTCTATTCTACTATTTTCTACACATAAAACATATTCACATTCCTTTAAGACATTACCTTGAGTAACTCTTCCTACATTCTCGATATATAGGAAGTTTAATAATTTTATCTCTATGGTCTTCATAAAACTCCATTTTTCTCTTATTAGATATATCAAGAAACTCACCCAAGTTGATATTGTTAATTATATAATGATATAACTAATTAGGAATAATCACAAGATTTCAAATTACAGCTCCAATTTCTCTTATTTTTTAATGAGTATAATCATTTTTTATCCATTGCATTCATCGTTAACATGATTCTTCTTGGATCTAGCCATTGAATAAAACCAAAAAACATAGTGTGAGAAACAATAATCATAATGAGAAACTAAATAATCATGAAAAATAATTTATAGGATGTATTATTCATGACACATTATGTTTAATATATGTCACTTAAGTTTCAAACTAGGTCATTAATGGCCATCATCTATTCAAATACTTTATAATGTCTTATATAAAATATGTGAATTAACCCAAGAATATCCCACAAGAGTGTAAAACTAGGCACACATTAAGATAACACTAATGAATTATGTCTAATATATACTCAACCAACTATTTTAGAGTCTATTACCCCTAGATTAATATGTTCCACAACCATTTATCCTTATAGTATATAGGTAGGGATGTATTATATATAAAACCAAATAATATATACCTTAAAAAATAACTTTAGGATGTTATCCTATAACTGAAATTATCCTTAGATATTTCAATGATGTTTTATAATCCTAATATTTAAATATTGGCTAAACTTTACTTTGATACCAAATATAGTTTCCCATGATTTTCATACATTGATATTATATCTTAATAGATGAATATTCAATATATTTTTCAAATAAACACTTTAGGACTGTAAAGGATTAGTGTATTTAGAGAATAGATAAACAATATTATTATTTCATGAAATATATTCAACATCTCCCATAAAGATATTCCCACACATTACTCTTATTATACATACCATTCTTAAAACCTTTCTTCATAACATGGGGAAAGGAAAGATAAGAAAGGGTGATCTAAGACACTTAGTAAGGGTAAAAAAATAGAGATATAAATTGGTGATCATATGAATTAATAATATAATAATAAGGGTATAATATCATGATAAAAACATATAAAGTTTATAACTAATAAGTCATAGATCAAAAACATGATTCATGGAATAATTTGTTTTTTTAACAAAAGACAATATTCATAAGATTGGAATCATGAATATTAGTCATGATCAATGAGGACATAACATTAAAATAGAAATGTAGAAACAATAAGATCTTATAACATTATGAACATGTATATATTGAAATATATTCACTCATTTAGTTATGGAAATGAAATCATGTCCTCACATAAACTTATTGACATGAAACCAGGTCCACACAAACCCTATAGACATGAAACCAGGTCCACACATCAACTTATAGACATGGAACTAGGACCAAAAATATTATTGTGAAAATGAATTCAGGTTCATGAATAACATAATTAACTAATTATTTCTCTATATTTACCTAACTCATCAGATGGATATAAAGTTATGGTCCCACCCATCACATAATCATAATATGTTCATATGTATTCAATATGTTTATAAATCATTCATCTTATCGTCAAATCATAACTTGTTAACAAGAAATGGGTTTCAAAAGCATATCATAATCATAATAATAAAACATCCCAAAATATAATAAGGATTTCATAATTGGATCATATCCCTAGTAAATAATAATTAATACCAAAAGATGTTATTATACATGAAAAATTCCATTAATAAATCACTGGAATATAGAAAAATAACCTTTTCATTTTGAAATCACATATCAAAAATAAAAAATATTTTAAAACTATTAAGGAATTTTTTTTATCATAAAATAATAATGAAATATTAAAAATGAATCTTCAAATCATTGAGTCATCATTAAAATTGGAAATTCCATACAGTAATTATTAAAATAAAGATTATTTTTACACCTTCAGTAAAAAGTACACTCTTCAGAAAATGGAAAGAAGATTTTTTTATATTCTTTTTTGAAAAAATTATAACATGGGTAAAAATTTATTTAACTAATAATTGAATAATAGTAAAAAATATTATTTAAAACATTTTAGAAAACATGGATATGGAGGAAAAAGGTTTTATTATCGAAAGAGGATAAATAATGCCAGGTATTCTTAAAAATGGTTTCTAAACCATTTTGAGTACCAAATAGAGAAAATGGTATTAAAACATAAAAATTATATAAATAAATATATTATAATAAAAATTAATGGTTTTTTATATGAGGATCATATAATTTCCACAATATGAATTCAAGCATAAACATTCCTAATTAAAATGGGATTAAAGCATAATTCTCTTACTACTTTGGTAACTTTTGAATCATAAGAACCATGAAAGAATAACATAAAATGATACTTTAAATATCATGAATATATTAATATTAATGTAATAATATTTCAAAGGGGCTGTATATATTTCTAATAAAAAATATTGGTTTATAACCAAACATATATCCTGAAGAAGATAATTTGAGGTGATAAACCCACACCTCAAGTATCTTGTTGCTTCATACATATAAAAACTCCTGAATAATAAATATATATTTATAATAAATATATTATATAACCAAAACCATATATATTATAACATATATTATTTAATTATAACATATGATCACCCATTTATCAATAATATTTTTTAAAATTAGTGTTCTGGGTGATAACTTCTTTATTTTCATGCCTGTTATGGTTCCGTAGTCTTGATAATTATTATTTGATCATGGTTAGATCATATAATGAATGTTAATTGTTTTCATGAGGATAATATTTTGTCATTATATAAACTTTTATAACTATTTATATAAAGAGTTTAGGAAAAATGAATTGCATCATTTCGTGGAGATGGTAGTCAGTATGTATTCCCAAGTGATGTTTCCATTTTTTCATGGTTGGAATAAAATAAAGTTATAAAATAATTAACTTTTAAAAAAAATTATTATATAATATTTATTATATATATTAGTTAAATATATTCTTATTACAATCCACATAAATAAAAAAATAAAAAAAATCATATTGCTTCATGGAGGCGGTAGTTCACATGTACGCATGATAAACATTATTGTTTTTAAATGGATGTAATTTTAAGAAGGTAGATAATATATTTTAATACAAAAAGTATAACTATTACATATATATTATATATAAACATTAAATCCCCCATAATAAACTAGCCATAAATTATGGTGATATGGATGGAATCATATTGTTATGTGAATGCGATAGTGAACACTTACTCACGAGTGATAATTTTCATTTCTCATTTGATAGATACGAGATGTAAAATAGTTATACCATAATAATAATAACATATAAGTATATTTATAATACTTAAATAATAATTTTAGTGTGGATATAACATATTCATAGGACTTAGGAAAAAAATAAAATTGAAAGTATTAAGTTAAGAATAATACCACTTCGTTGAGAAACCACTTGTGGATTACACCTTAAACCTTGAAAGGATGTTATTTTGGAAATAATATAAGATCTAGGACATATATAAGGAATATTTTAAGGTATTATGATAGTGATTTTATTAGAAATAATGATTATTAAGTGGAGAAGAGAGGATATGTGACATATTTTTATGAGGGAGGGAAAAGACACACATGGAATTACAAAATATATCACATAATATATATATTATAATAATTTAAAATGGAAAAAAGGCACACAAAATTCAAATATAAGACGTTACAGGGTCAACTTAAAATCAAAAAATCACATTTGGGCAATTATTTGATAAATTTTAATCCTTATCCTCTAGTTAAACCACTTTAAACCCATTTTAACATTAACTGTGATAATATTTCTTTTTCCCATGAAAACTTAATTATTTGACCAGAAATAAAAGAGGAATTCTATTTTTTTGGAAATTATGAATTCAAAATTGGAATCCATTTTATCATATTTAATTTATATATGTGTTATATATTACTTTTAATATAATAAAATAAAACACATAATTTTTTTAAAAGAAAATTCCCAATTTAAGAGTAAATTATTTTATATTGAAATCAAGTAATAAATTGGTTTGAATTAATTTTATAGGTAAAATTATAAAAAATGGATGTTTTTTAAATTCTATATAAATCTAACATCGAATGAAATTTTTTAACCATGTCATTAATTGCAAAGACTCAATTTTTTTTAATTTTAATAAAATATAACTTGTCTTTCACAAAAGTCAATCTTGGGTTCCCAAATTAAAAATAATGTTTTAAAATAAATTATTTAACCCCTTAAACATATATTTGGTTTCAAAAAACTCATAATAAAGGATAAATTCATGTTTTATAGAGATTTTAATGTTTTAACCCGTAGTTTTGACTTAGTTTTACCTTTTTTACCGAGGAAACAAATATATACCATGATCACTATTAATAACGTAAAAAAACTAAGATAAACCTATTAAATTATATTAATTATTAAATTTACTAATATATAATCCATTTTTATCAAATTAAATTCATATAAGTGACATAATTTAATTTAAAATTAGTCCTGAAAAATGCGATGGAAATTTATTTTCCATAAAAATGTTATCTAAAGTGTAAAATTTTTTTATATAAAAATCAAGCATGAAATTGATTCCAATGGTCTTAATTGGATTATTAATAATAAAAATTAATTAATTTTACATTTTATCCTTTTAAAAACAATATGGAACTTTTAAAATTCTTGAAACCAAAAGTCTGTTTTCAATAAAAATTAGTATTCTTCACTATTCACAGAGAAATTAATCTTTTCAGTAACATATCAAAATTTAATCCTACATTAATTTTGATAAGTTAATTTCAAAAACAAAATAATTTTTTTCAATTTTTAATTTCTTAAAGTGGTATAAATTTCTTATAAAATTCATTTCCAAAAATTAATAAAAACCATTTTAAATAAAACATATTTGTGAAGCATTAAATGAATTTACTGAAAAATTTAGTACTTATTTATTATTCATCAATAATTGTATTTTTATTGCATAAAACATTTTTTATATTTTTTCATAATATGGTTATTCCTATTTATACTGCTAATTTTAACATCTAGACTATAACAGTCATGCTTACATAGTAATATTTTAATAGTATATCACGGTTCGATTAAACTCTGTATTTCATGTAATAGAAGCTTTAAAATAAATTTAATTTATTTAAATAGAAATATACTTTAAAGTCCTGTGGTGTTACATTTTCACTACATAAACACTACCAAATTTTTATTCATTAAATTATAGTTGTGAATTATGTGATCATGGATGATTTTAATTATAGTAAGAATGTAGTCACTTATATATTGAAAATAAAAATATTAAAACACCATATATTTAATATTTTTTTTATATTCCTCAAATCCACAAAAAAAATTAGGAATCAAACTTGAATGAAATTTGAGTTATTTATCTAATAATTAATGAAAAAATATTAATTATTAATCATAAAATTAACCAGGGAAAGATAATATACTAATTCGCCACTTTTCATTGAATCTCGTATTAGTTTTAGCCTCATTAATTGATATTAAAGATATTATTTCTCCTATAAATTTCTATGAAATTTTCTTATTTTATTATGAGTAATTTATAATATTTCAAAGGATTTTTATTTTTATTTCTTTAGATATTTCATTATTTATTTTTAAGATTTAAGGTTTATTTGAACATTATGAAAAAATAATATTTCCATATTCTATTAGATGAATTTTAATATTATAAACTAAAGGAACTTATAACATTATGGAATTTTATGAATCATTAATTTGTATGATTTGGTTTTTGGATATGCTGGGGGGGGGGTTGAGGAAATATCAGTGTATTTTGAGATGAATTTTATAATAGAAGATAGTTCTATGGTGTGGGGGTGAGTACTAAATCATGAGAGGCTATTTGAGAGGCCAATATATGGAGTGGTGTTAGTGGTTGTAGCATAGTTCCCTAGTAGTTCAGAAATAATGCATCTTCTATTTTTGGCACCATTGTGACATATAGATTTAAGAATCAGCATGGATTCCAAAGAGACCACCTTTTTTATTTTACTATTTTGAGATCTATGTGTTATAGCCTCTTAGATTGTAGTGTGGATAGTTCAAGGTTTATAAGGATGCACTATAGAGTGGATCCTTTTGTTATGTCTTTCCCTCTACTCTATAGGATATGTGAATTAATCATGACATGAATTTTGGTTGTCAATTAGACCAGCATAGAATGTTGCACCATAACTTTATTGAAAACCATAGATATTACAGTGTGACCTATAATATTTCATTATGGACATCTATTTTTCTAGTGTGGTTATAAATTTGATATTTCCCCTAAAGTCTATTATATTACCACTTCTTCCCTCAAATATTGGTAAAATATATTAAAAATTCAGGATAGATTTTAGTATCTCACTCTCTCATCTTCGATACTTGAGTTTGAGAGATTGAGTGTTGGCAACTTATAGTGAGTTCCCTATAAGTTCTTCTTAGTATCATCCTTATTATTTACATAGGGATTTATGGAAGTGGTGATGGTAAGATCTTATGGAGAGTGTTTTTACCTATATTTTATGATGGTTCTCCTAGTGTGATCCCGATCTTGAGATCTTATCTTCCATGCATTATCTTTGCATAATGATGATGAATGATTTGGTAGAGAAAGGGGATTTGAGAGATCCCATTTTTGGGTGAATAAATTGTGGTATTATTATGAATTAATATTTATTGGGGAGTTTTTATAGATTTAACTAATAAACATAATTAATTAGGTAAGGAGAATTTAATGGGATGGGTTGATTGACATGTAGTTACCCATTTTTTTGATATTACTCTCTTGATTTATGCTTGATTAATACATTTACAAAAAAATAATTTTCTTCATTGAGAACTATATTTTGATACTATGATTTATGTATTGGAATCATTTTAATAAAACTTCAATCACTTAAAGATAGTAATTAACTGGTTTTGTAGTGAAATTAATTAGCACAAGATAATGTTTTGTATAAGGAAGAATGAATGGGGTTGGAATATGGAGTCTATTGTTATGTTTTACTGAATTACTTATTTTTTGGATAAAATCAACGGGGTGTTATAGTGTGATTGTTGTATTGGGAATTATAGTTTCATCTATTAGCATAGGATGTGATGTGGGATAGTTTTAAGGTTGTTGGTTGATCTTGGTTGTGCTATTATTGTGGGATATATAGTGGGTGATGAAGAAGATATTATGGGTCACATAGTATGATATTGTTGAGGATATGGAATTTCAAAGTGGGCTTATGATTTAATTTCCATAGTTGTATATCCAAAGGGGGGAATTTTTATTAGATTATGGCATGTTAGGTTTTTTTGGTTTGGTGTTTTAGATTCTTGGTAGTAGCGTAATATAATAACTAGTAATGATGAAATGGTGCTAGGTGATGGATAGAATTAATATAGGTATTGGATTGGACTAGTTTTCCTTTAAATATGTAATTTAATGATTTATTTAATTCAAATTTGATTAGACTATGGTTAATATAGAAATGACATAATGGTATTATTAATTTTTATTTTTCAATGGTTGTGGTATCATAGATAGAAGTGATGGTGGTGTGTGGCAATGCAAGTGTGGTTATATTTATAGGTTTGGTTATTTTCTTTGCGTGAACATTACAGGTTGGATTTTTGTTTGGCTATAACTATACCTTTATTTTCCTTATGATTTCTATACACAACTCTCCCGATGTGGATTCCATTACTAATTTCTAACATTCTTTTAGTATATATTATTTTCCCCTATAATATAATATAGTAAGGGGAAGGATGGATGACTTCTCCCTCTTACTATCTCTCCCTTCCATGTGTATAACATTATATGATAGATCGAGGTAGGTATGATCATAATACAATTATATGTGGTTTATTAGTAGAACCTATGGGATATTGGTGTGATGATAGTTATGTGATTTACTGGAAGACCTTGTAGGATTTGGTTGAGGAGGTATATGGTGTACTATAATACCCTATAGTAAATTTATGAGATAATATTACAGGGTGTGGGTCATCCATGGTAGGAGGATGGAATGAGTTTAATTTCATTCATGTTCATGACACCTTACTAATCCAGAAAGTGGTTCCGAGACAAGGTATGATATGTGGAAATGGATGTGGATGATAAGGATGAGATGACTGAGGTATTTGGTATGGTTATGTATGAGATATAGTGTGTTTCAACATGGATGTGAATAGTCTTGACATCACAAGACATTTGATGTTGGGGCATGAGAGTGAAAAACTACTGGGTAAGTAGTTGAGGGGATCCCATTTTTGAATATTCCTAATACTATGTTATTATACTTAGATGCGATGCTTGTTGAGTTGGAATTGGTGAGACTAGGTGGTAATTAACCTAATAGGAGATGATTGGTTGTACTATTTTTTTACTAATTCATTGATATGCATCTTAAAAATTTGAACAAGTGGTATTTATTATAATTACACTAAGTTTCTATTTCATGCTCACCCCAATATATAAAATATAATTTTTTGGTTTCCCGGGATTTTTTGGTGATTAAAATATAAAATATTATCTTGGACCTTGGTATTAGTTATGGATATACGACCTAGTACTTTATTGGTATTATATCTTAAGATTTGTATTTTTTGACATGTTTATGAATTTTAGGATTATTATGGATCTTGTCTTATTTATATTACGGTATTAATAAGTGGTTAATTTTTTATTCCTTTGTTATAGGAAAGTAATGCCTACCATTTATATGTATTATACCATATATTTTAGTTTCCATCGCAGGGCCAATTGGAGGTGGGCCTCAGGTGTAAGAACCTATCCTTAAACATTAGATATTCTTGTTATTTTAAAATAAAATTCAAATTATTAAAATCCTAAGGATATTTTAGGTTTAGTTTTTAAGGAATTATAACTATATCTTATATGATAAAACCATACATTACAAAAGTAAATATATACTCAGTATCCATTTTTTCCACTAAATAAATGTATTTAAAAGAAAACATAGTTTCTCTTTAATAAAAATCTTTACAGTTATCTCTTTGATATCATAATTTTCCCTACCCTCTCTCTAACCCTTATGAAAATAAATTAAATTATGAGATGAGGGAAAAAATTTAATAGGGGACATAAAAGAGAGAAAATTATTTTTCTGTTGAATGATTTAAAAACCCATTAAAAACATTTTCTTAAAAACATACATTTTCTTCTGAAAAGAGAATTGTTTTTCTTTAAGAAGAATCATTATATTACCTTTTTAAATCAAATTATTTCCATTAAAACTCATTATCATGAACATAAAAGATAAATAGGTATCTTGGGACATAATTTTCCATATCATAATTACAAATGTAATAACTAATATGGCCAACATCCATCCATTTAGTACCAAATGCGTTAGAGTTTATAACATAACCACACACCCTTGGTTTATCATGGAACCACCCATCATTGGTTAATAATGTAACCACGCATCATTGGTTTATAATAGAACTACCTATAATTGGTTAAAAATGTAACCACCTATCCTTGGATTATCATGGAAAAACCCATCACCATAGACAATTACCATGAACCATAACATAATAATAAAACAATAATGATTACATTATAAAAAAATTCCTTAAGGAAAAACACTTATTTTAAAGGAATATTGTGCACATACAAAAGAAATTTTTTATTGGAAAATAACCATGTAATATTTTTAAGTAAGATTTAAAACATTAAGGAGTCATAAAAGTGGGAAAATCCACTCATGACATACAAGTTAATTTTTTTTGAATTTTTTAAAAATAAATATTAAAAGGGGTTTTTTAAAATGAAAATCCCTTAAAATATCATATCATTGAAGTTAATGATAATAAAATGAATCTATTATATGTATCATTTTTAAATCTACCTAAAATAATTTTAAATATAACATAATATAATCAAAAGTTATTTCACACATGACATAATAAAAAAAGTAGAAGTTTAACCCAAATAATGGAAATTGGGTTAAGAAATCACTTACCTTATGTCCGAATGTGTTCTTTAATTGAACTTAATTTAATTTATAATAAAATTATATTTATTAATTACTTAATTAATAAAATCTTTCACACATATATTTTATTTATGATAATTTTATTAAGTTAATTTATGGCCATCTCAATGAGTTATAAAGATCAAAATCACCATTCTAGGAGAGTTCGTTTCCTGGTTTCATGGATGGTTAGATTTTTTATATTTATGAATGTTATATTCAAATGGGAATTATGGAATGTATTCATTTTATTACATAACTTTTAATTATATTGTATAAATAAAGGATCTTTTAAAGTTTGATTTCTTAGTAATAAGGTATATAATAGATGAAAACTCAAAAAATTCTTCTTAATACACTTGAAGGGCATATTCATGGGTTCAAAATAAATTAATTTTAATGAATTTAATATCCCGAGGACATAAATTAATGGAAATGGGTGAGGATGAACCCATTAAGGGAATAAGTAAGGTATGAACAATCATGTGATCATGAGGCATATCAATATGAACTTAAGGCATACAAATAAGTCACAAAGAAGAGGAATAACATAATAATAGGAACATAAATAATAACATGAAAATATGTCCAAAACATTTCAATGATATATTCATAACCATATCACCAAGGTTTATCATCAGGGTGTCATAAATGAAATCTTTCACGGTTATTCACCAATGTATCGTAAAACATGTCGTCTCTAGAGATTAAATTATTTACCCAATGCATCATAGAGATATTAGGGTGAACCATTAATATGAATTATTTTTATGTGATCCACATATATCATAATAAATAATTTAATGAATAACTAGTGAAGAATATAGAATAGGTTTCTTATCAAAATCTTGGCATAAAAAAGAGCATAAATACATGATCATTATATCATTTTTAACCCATAAACGGAATTTTCAGTTTCATATATTTAAATACCTGAATCAAAAAGTCATTTTTAAATATAGTTGAATACCCAATGAAAAGAAAAGAGTTTGGGTATTCAAATAAAAAGGAAAACAAAATTTTTATGTAAAAGAGGGAAATTTAAGAAGTAAATTCAGCATCATGATGGGTATAAAACATGGATTTTGAAAAGGGTACAATGAGAGAGGAAAAGGGTATCTCATTAATAAAATAATACTATTATAGTAATTTGATAACAAAAATTGGTAAAAATAACTTAGTTTTTAAATTATAAGACATACCACATAAAAAGAGAACTTGAATGGAAAAGAGATGTGGAGATTTCCCTTACCTTAAGAAGCTATTCCTAAAACATGATGATGGAAACTTGGGAGGTTTGAGGACACATTGGGGGGAATATTTGGGATGTAAAATCACCATAACGTTGTAGATGATGGATTAGTAGTGAATGTGAATAGTGAAATTGGTGGGTATTTATAGAAAAAGTGGTTTAATTTTTTAATAATTTCCAAATACAGGTCTTGGAAATCTAAGTTTTGGAAAATGAAAACCCATTGGAACAACCATGGGTTTTTATTATGGTTTTGGAAACTTGGGGTCAAATTTTATGATATTTTAATCCAATGTAACCAAGAAATTATTTTAATAATTCTTTTGGAATGGAAAAGTAAAGATTCCATAAAGAAATGTTTTTAAAAATCAAATTTTCCTTTTTAGACTTTGGAAAGTAAATTATAGTTCTATAAACTAATTAAAATATATTAAAATAATTAATATTAATAAAATAACATATTTTAGGACATGGATTGGTTTTAATTAATTATTACATCATTATGACATAAATATGATGCCATAAAACCTACCAAAAACCAAAAACTATATTTTTTTACTATTCAAGAAAAAATAAATCATTTTAGAAAATTCTCATAAATTCACCTTTACCTAATTTTGATAGGAAGATTTCAAATATAATTTTTATAATAATTTTTAATTATGATAATTTTATCTTTTAAATATTACAAATACTCATTTATTAAAAATAGTAGTTTTTTAGGCACAACTAAATTTCTAACACTTACAAAAAATTTCCTTGGAAATTATAAAATTAACTTATCATTTGTATTTAAATAAAATTGTTTTAAAAGACTATTTAATTAAAAAAATTATAATTAAAAATACCTTGTTTTATTATTAAAATGTATATATTTTCAAAAAATAAATACATTATGTTTTATAAGAAAAAACTATTCTTAAAAAAATTCATAGAATAATTATTTTATTTTAAAAAAGGAAACTAAAATTTATATAACTAAGCCCTGGACACCTAATCCCTTATTACACTCACATATATCCTAAGGTCATGTTGTGTAATGGTGGTAGTTTCCTAGGGTGGCTCGGCTAACATCGACCGAGTGGTAATATCCACTAACATGAAATTATACCATATGAGATTTTTTACAAGCTCACTTATTGAAACTCAACTTGGGATTAGTCAAGGTAAAAACCTAGTGATGCTACCTCCAACCCATGTTTAGACAAATGAGCTTCAAATGGCATGACTCTACTAGTTGAGGCTATCTATTCTACTTTCTATATCAATTATCCTTTGTCGTTACTACTTATAAACACTAATTATAACAATGAAATTATCAACCAAGGGTATAGTTTCCAATGGTCATGTTAACCAAAGATCATATTTGACCAATGGTTATATAATGGTCAAATCCCAACAGTAACATTTCCCTTTATACCCTCTTAATACCACTTTATTATTTCATTAAAAATTGACATGAATTTCTCCCAATGGTTATATTTTTATTTCATAAGATGTTTATTGGTTTAATAATATTTTGTTTTATTTTTACAGAATTTACAATGGGGGCGATGATTCTAACAGAGTGGGGTGATCCTTATTTTCCTATTTTAGCTATTCTATTTTATATTTTTTGTCATTTTGTAATGTTTTAAATTTTAATTATTTTCATAGCGGACTAATGTATTGATATTTACAAATGATAATTTTTTATGGGTTCTCCATATTTGTATGTGTTTAATATTATATAATATTTAACGGACATTTATTTTGGAATCAAATATCATTTAAAAAGTTTGGGTCATTACATTCTCCCCCCTTAAGAAATTTCATCCTCAAAATTTCATCTCATTCTCGTAGTTGAGAAAAGTTAAGGGTACTTCTATCTCATTGTCTCCTCTGGTTCCCACACCGCTTATTCATATTTATAGCTCTCCAAAATACTTTGATGAGTAGGGTAGTCTTGTTGCATAGTACCTTATCTCTATGGCCCAAGATCTCTATAGGGTTCTCCTCATAAGATAGGTCATATTCTAGTTGTACCACATATGGATTCGGTAAATGTGAGGGATTAGGTGTGTACTTCTTTAAGTGTGATACATAGAATACATCTTGAACATGAGAAATATTTTTTGGTAGTGCTAGCTGATATTCCACTGCTCACTATGAAATCAATGATTTCAATAAGGACAATGTGTCTAATGATATGGTTCCCTTTCTTTCAAAATTAGTTGAATATCTTCTATAGTGATATTTGAAGGAAAATATTGTCTCCAACAATAAACTCTAATTCACTCTAATAGTTTTCAGTATAAATCTTATGCCGATATTGAGTATCTTTTATTCTTTATTTGATGGAATGAACCTTTTCTATCATCTCTTACATAAGATCCGGCCCAAGTATTTTTCTATCCCAAAATTATTCCCAACATTTAGGAGTTTTACATCACTTCCCATATTGAGCTTCATATGGTGCCATATGAATACTCAAGTGGAAACTATTATTGTATACAAACTCAACTAATGGTGTTGTTGATCCCATCCACCTTCAAATTCCATTGATCTTGTCATTATCATGTCATCAAGTGTTTAAATAGTCCTTTCATGTTTTCCATCAATTTAGGGGTGATAGTCCGTATTGAAGTTCAATTCAATATTAAAAGTATGTTGAAGAATTATCCATAATTTAGATGTAAACCTTGGATCACAATCATAAATGATAGAAAGTGTCACCCCATGAAACCTCACACATTATTTTAAGTATATATTATCAAGTTGATCCTGATAGAAAACTTCTCGAATAGCAATGAAATGACAGTTTTAGTGAGTTGATCCACTATAACCCATATCAAATTTTTTCTTTTAGATATTCTTGGGAGACCAGTGATGAAGTCCATAGTGATATTTTCGAAATTCCATGTTTGTATGGATAGTGGTTGCAATTCCCCTTTATTAAGTCTTCTATCCACCTTCACTTGTTGACACACTAAGAACCTGATAGTGTAGTTAGCAATCTCCCTTTTCATATTATCCCACAAATAATGATCACAAAGGTCCCTATACATTTTAGTGTCCTGGAAATATAGAGAATATAGATATATGAGATTCATCCATCATATCCTTATCTATCCTCAGGATATATGGCACACATATCCTTGTGTGAAATTTAAATACACCTTCTTGATCAATATTAAACTCATAAATCATTCCATTCTTCATAGCCTTTATCTTATTTTGTAACAAATGATATTCTCTTTGAGATTTCCTGATCTTATCTAGTAAATATGGTTGAAAAATTATTTAGTATAGGGTTTATGATTTCCATTCCCTTAATATTCCCATGTCCATACTTAATAGGTCCTTGATCAATGGATCTCCTTGAATCCTCCTCATTTACAGTACAACAAGTTCTTTCAAACTTAATGCATTAGCAAATTTTTTTTCCATTCGTGGGTGATAATGAATTGAATAGTCATATTATATACGAAGTTCTAACCATCTCCATTGTCTATTATTCAAATTATTTTGTGTAAAAATGTACATCAAACATTGGTGGTATCTGTATATATCTCATTTCTCCCCAAAAGGTAATGGCTCTATATTTTTAGTGCAAAAATAACTACTACTAAATCGAGGTCATGTGTAGGATAATTCTAGTCATGATGAGTTAACTATAGAGATGTATAAGAAATCACATAGTCATTTTTCATGAGGATGCACACTATCCCTTTCAGAGATGCATCGCTATAAACAGTTAATCCTTATCTGAAAAAGGGTAGAATTAACATAGGTGCAGTAACCAATCCATTATTCAGTTCTTGGAAACTTTCTTCACACTCCTTTTTCCAGATTAACTTATCCCTTTTCCATGTTAACTTTGTTAGTGTATTAGAAATTCCTGAATTTTTTTTCACAAACCTCTTATAATATCCCACTAAACTAAGTAAAATATTAATCCCAAATACCATTGTAGGATGAGGCCACTCCTATATATACTTTGTACTCACTAGGTCAACTAAGATTCATTCATTGGTTACAATGTGCCCCAAGAATGAAAAAAAATAAAAATAAAATTCAGATTTTTTAAATTTTTAAAATAACATCTCTTTCCTCAAATTTTTCAATATAACCGTTAAAAACAACATAATGATAAAAACTTTTATAATATATCATAATATCATCAATAAAAACTACCATGATTTTATCAAGTTAGTCCTTAAATTCTATATTCATAAAATCCTTAAATATAACATGATAATTAGTAAAGTAAAAGGGAATAACAACAAACTCCTAATTCACATATCTTATTCAAAAGGCAGTCTTTGAAATATGTTCTTTCTTCACAAAAAATTGATGATACCCATACCATAGGTCAATCTGGGAGAATAGTTGAGCCCCATGAAGCTGGTAAAATAAATCATCAATCCTTAGGGCAGGGTACTTGTTCTTAAATATGACCCTGTTAAGTTATCTATAATAAATGTATAACCACATTGATACATCCTTCTTATTTAAATTGATAATTGGTTCTCCCCCAGTAGACTCACTGGGTAGGATAAATCCATCCTCTAAAAGATATTGAAGTTTTTTCTTTAAATACTCTAACTCTATATTTTCCATTCTATATGGGGTCTTTGATATCATCTTGGTTCCATGTATGAGTTCATTAGATAACCTTACCTCTCTTTTAGGGGGATGTCTATATAACTCTTTAATAAATACATCAATGTATTCATGAATGATGGTGACATTATCTTTATTTATATCTTTTTACTTATCCCTCATCACCGATCATCTCCATAAATAGGGCTATGAGTGGTTCTTCTAGACAAATATCTAGTCAAGATATCTATAATTTGAAAATTAATGTAGGTTTTCCATTCAAGAACACTTAAATTTACTTCCTTTTTAATTTGATCTCAACATTATACTTTGAGATCCAGTCTATCCTAAGTATAATGTCAAATTCCACCATGGGAATGACTATTAGTTTTTCGATGAGGTTGTACTCACCCAAGTGAATAATAGAGTTTCTATATACCGTTGATTCTAGGATAATATCTCCCAGAATCTTGATTGATAAATCTACTTCTATATTTTCAGGTATTTATTCCATATTCTTTGTAGACTTGGATAAAATAAAGGAATTCACATAACTATAATTATACAAAGTACTTTCTATATTTTCGAGCACAATGAGTTTACTTTCCACCACATCATTTTGAGCCTCTAATTTAGCCATCATGATAGAAAATTACCATCCTTTCTCCCTTATCTTATGGTGAGGTTGATGGTGGTTCCCATACATTATCTTGTGATTTGTAAATTTGTTAGAAAAGTTACCATGTTATCCACACTTGAAGCGATGATCTTATGGATGATCTTGCACAATACTCCCTTTTTTTGTATTGAGAAGCTAGGGATTCAACTCACCATGAATGTTTTGAGCTATATGCCTATATCTTCCAAATTTATAACACTTTCCACTCCCATGAAATCTATTCCTTGAATGGTTCTTCCCATATTTTTTTTGTACTTGGGATGTTGTAATTTTCCCTCCTATTCCATGATTAATGTTCCTCATTGTGTTTGGATACATTGGTCAATTTCTTCATTCAATATATGTGACCATTTCATATATATAAACTCTAATTCAACCTTAATATCACTCCACAGTATCTCCTCATAGCTTTAATAGCCTCAATTTTCTAGATTCCTTTGTAGATGAGGTATTAATACTCTAAAGAATCTATCAACATTTCCCTTAGGACCCACACCAAAGTAAGAGGTGTATTAAAAATGTATTGTGATTTTTATTTCATAGATTCACACCAATTAATTTTCATTCTTCTTCATCTATATGAATTTCTTCTCTATTTTTGTTTACATTGAATAAAGAAAATATTTATTAAAAATTATTCAGCTAAACTCTTACCACTCTATAGAATTGATATTATTTCTTGTATTTGTATTTTTAATTAGTTACCACCACTGATCAAATTCTCATTCAATGAGGTATATTGTCAGGGTAAATTTATCTTTCTCTAAATAATGGAGTACAAAAGATATCCTTTCTATCGAGTATAACCATTGTTGATCAATCAATGGGTTGGTAGATCCACTAAAAGAAGGTGGTAATTGGCGCATATAGGATTTAATAGAAAATTTATCCCTATGAGGTGAATATAGTCTCTCAACTTTATTCAAGTTATTGTTCATAACTCGAGTTAGTTGATTCATCACCGTCATAAAGTTTTCTATTATAGATTCTATTAGAACGCAATCAGTGCATCGTCCTTTACACAAATCATTTATACTGTTCCTTATATTTCACACCATTTTTTTCTAAAAAAATAAAACCTTAGTGAGAAACATGTTAATTTTAGAAATATTATAATTCTAAATGGATTTTATTTCTTAAAAAATCATGCTTAAATTTGTTATTAATAACCTCTAATTCCATTTTCTATATATCCTTCAAAATGGTTCATAAAAAACTTGTGATTAACCAAACATATCCCCCAAGATTATATGGATATTAAAATAAAATTTTAAATATAATTTAATAACCATTGAAAATAAAATAGTTTTGTGTATTCAAATAAAAAGGAAAAGATAATTTCTTAGATAAAAGAGGGAAATTTTAAAACTAAATTTGACATCATGATGGGTATAAAACTTAGTTTTTCAAGAGGGTAAATTGAGAGGGGGAAAGGGTATAAAATGCATAAAAGATTATTATTATATTAATGTGATAATATAAAGTGGAAAAGAAATATATTTTTTAAATTAAAAGTCATACCACATGAAAAGGAAATTGAATTGAGAAGAGAAGTGGAGATTTCCCTTACATTTAGAATTTGTTCCTAAAAATTGAGGATGGAACCTTGGGGGACTAAGGAAACCTTAGGGGGAATACATGAGAGGAAAAATCACCAAAACATCATGTAGAAAGGATTGGGAGTAATGGGGAATGGTGAAATGGGTGGGTATTTATAGAAAAAGTGTAGGATTTTTTTAATAATTTCCAAATATATGTCTTGGAAATATAGGGTGTGTAAAATTAAAAATCATTTTCTTTCCCATAGTTTTTGTTTGTGGGTTTGGACGTTTGGGTTAAATTTTATGATATTTTAATCCAATAGAACTGAAAACCATTTTTTAATACCTTGTTTCTCATGGAAAACTAAAGATTCAATAGATTAACGTTTTTTAAAATTAAAATTTCCTTTTTAGACTTTGGAAAGTCAATTATAGTTTTAGAAATTGATTAAAACATTTTAAAATACTTAATATAAATAAAATAACATATTTTTGTTCATGGATTTTTTTAATTAATCATTTCATCTTTATGACATAAATGTGGTGTCATAAAATATATCGAAAACCCAAAACTGTATTTTTTACTATTCATAGAAAAAATAAATTATTTTAGAAAATTATAATAAATTCACCCTATCATAATTTCAAAATTATTATTCAAATATAATTTTTAGAATAAATATCTGAATATTATAATTTTATCTTTTAAATATAAAATCACTATTTATTAAAAATTTAAAATTTTAAGGAACACTCAAATTTCTGACACTTTAAAATTTTCCTTTGCCATTATAAAATCATTTTATCAATTCTATATAAATAAAAGTGTTTAAAAAGTCTATTTTATTAAGACATTAATTATTTAGAATAGCTTTTTTTATTATTAAAATGTAAAAATTTTATAAAAAAATAAAATTATTTTTTTATTTGTTTTATGAAATAAATTTATCAAATTCCACTCAATTAAACTTATATGTTATTATGAAAAAATATTCTTAAAAGTAATTTATATAATAATAATTTTATTTAAACAGTTGAAATTACAATTTATGTAACTATATCTTGGATATATAACCCCTAATTACCCTCGCATACGCCCTAAGGGTAAGGTGTAAGATGGTGGTAGTTTCTTGGAGGAGATCAGATAACATCAACCAAGTGGTAATAACAACTAACTTGAACTTATACTCTTGGAAATTTCATTCAGGCTTCACTTATTAAAGCTTGGCATGGCCCTGGTCATTGGTGAACCCCAGTGACACTACCTCCCTCTGAAGTTTGGACAAATGGACATTAAAAAGCACTACTCTAATGGTAGAGGCCACCAATTATACTTTCTATATCAATTATACCTTTTCATTACTACTTATAAAAACTAATTATAATGGTAAAATTATGAACCAAAAATATAATTTCCAATAGTCATATTGACCAATGGTCATATTTTACTAAAAACCATATAATGGTCAAATCCCAACAACCACATTTACCTTTATAACGTATAAATTACACTTCATTATTTCATTACAAATTAACTAAAATTTCACCCTACTGTTTATTAATATTTTGATTGGTTTACCAATATTTTTTTCATTTCTATATCATTTTCAATGGGGGAAATGATTCTAGAAGATTGGGGCGATCCTTATTTTTCCATTTTAGCTATTCTATTTTGTTTTTTTGTAAAGTCTTAATGTTATATATTTTAATTGGTTTAATAGCTGACTAATGTAACAATATTTATTAATGAGATAAAGTTTTTTTGGTTTATCATTATTTTTACCTATGTAATATTACATAATATGTAACAAACATTTATTCAAGAAATAAATATCATTTAAAAATTTTGGGTCGTTACAAGAATAATAATCCTAAAGTAAGATTATATGGTATTCATACAACACTAGAATTTTAAATGTCCTAATATAACCTATTTATTTTTGACGTGGGGATTATTTATTTGATAAAATGTTAATGATAATTGTTTAGTTTATTATAGCGGTTTTTCCGACCATCATGAATCAGTTTCATTTTATTTAATATCATTTTTATATATTAGTTATAGATCATGGAATAAGTTATAATATAATTATTAAAATATTATTTAATCATAATAATAGTTTTATAACTATCCTTGAAGTCATTAATGAAAAAAACTCATTATCCGTGGTGATGGTTAATCGTCATAATTTGGACAATGGTTTTGTTTCATTTAATAAGATGTTAAAAGAAAGTGGATGGATATAAAATTTAATATTATAAATAAAACATTAATGTATATAAATTATACTATATTTGTTATTCCTTAATGGTTTAATGAGGTTAATAGAAGGTATAAGAAGAAAATAAATTAAAATAGGTGGTTTAAGAAATTTACCTCTGGAATATCACCCCCTTGAAGGACCACTTAAAGAAATTGGGATTAATATTTTGGTGAGAAGAAAACTATAGAATATGTATAGGGAAGTGTAGATGATACTTTTATATATTATATTTGATCTATAAGGATCATGGTGGTAAAATGATATGAAAGAAGGGGCTCCCTTTTATAATTGATGTAAGGGGAAGTCTTTGAATTTCTTAAAATATTAAAATATAATAAGGATATTCTAGAGTCAAAGACATCAAAATGGACTATGAATGAAAAGGGTATGACATCTTAGACTATATATTATCCACTTTTTACTTATTTAATATTTTTATTATTTTTAAATAATTTAATAAAATATTATATTCATGAAATATCATTATTTTCAAATTTATTATTATTCATTATTATGACTTTAACAACATGAACACAAATTGTAATATTTAAAACAAATATTTTATTACATCATAAAAATATCGTATTTATCTAAATAATTTTTGTATCACCAATAAAATATCAATTTAAATTTATTTTAATATTTTTAATATCATTTATTTTATTTTTCTATTAATTTAATAATTATTCCATCATCATTGTGCAAGCCATTATGATAATTATTTATTCTATAAAAATTAAAAATAAATTACCATGATGAATATAAATTGTTTATATTTCAATATACTATTTTTGGTAAAATTTATATTCTAAATGACTATATATTAAAAATGTTATGCTTATTAAAAACATCACTGTGACAAGTTTTAATTTTCTTAAAATAAAATACTATAAGGGATTAATTTCATCCAAGTGGATCCAAGAGGTTATAAATTATTCCCACGGATGATATTTTTTTACACTCACTCATATAATAAAATCAGGACAAGTTTTAGGGTAATTTTCTAGTCCGGGTCATAATTATTTTTACCCTAAAATACCCAATTTACCTTTCGTCGTGGTAATAAAACTCACTAAGTTTACTATTCATTTTATCCAAAAATAAAAGAGAAATATTTATTAAAATTTTACCATATTTTTACAAATATGGAATATATTTTTCAAAATTAAAATCACATAATTGGTAGAATTTAATTTAAAATTTATCCAAAAAAATGCACCGGAAAACAATTTTTTAGAAAAATGCCTCTTTTAAGATATAAAATGTTTCGATCTAAATTCAAGTATGAAACCCATTAGAAACCCATAATTGGATTAATATAAATTTAAATAAACTAATGAAAATTTTAAAACTAATATAAATAATAAATTTACCTTGAAAATAAAATACACTATTTTAATAAAAACTCATATTTTTCACTTTCCATTTAAAAATCAAACTTTTTAGAAAATTATCAAAAATTAATAATATGACAATTTTGACATACTAAATTAAAAAATGAAAATAGATTTTTCCTATTAGAATTATATAATTTTGAAATCAATATTTTAAATATAACTATATAAGAAATTAGTTTAATAAAACTATTTCCTTTTTGATTTTAAGTATCACTTAACATGAATTTATCTATTTAATTTAGGAATACTAATAAATAAAGAAAAATTATATCAGTACCTAGGTTGTTACATTCTTCCCTATTTTTTAAAATTCATTCTCTTAATTTATTCGCTTATTAAACAAATATGGATACCTTTCCCTCATAGAAATTTCATATTCCCATTTTTCTTTATAGATAATATAGTTTCTCCACAAAACATTAACCTCTTAAATTTCCTTTTTATGAAATAATTTCTATCTACAATAAAGAATTTTAATTTTATTTTACTCATATGAAAATTTATCTTTCAGTTGGCTAATTTAGGTCTCCAAAAATGAGATGAATTCAGCACAACTTTCTTAACATCGAAACATGAAAAACATTGTGTACCTAGGATAAACCTGGAGGTAAGTCTACTTGGTAGAAAACTAGTCCAAATCTCAATTGAATTAAATATGATCCATTGAATCATGTACTTTTAATTCCCTTATTAACATAATTTAAAACAATTTTCTATAGATATGTTTTAAGAAAAACATGATCACCTACCTTGAATGAAAGGTTTTTCCTCCTGTTATCCAAATACCATTTCTACATGTTTTGAGTTGTCCTCATATGGTGTTGAATCAATTAACCTTATCATCCACTCCTTATACTAATTCTGGACCCATTAATTTCCTTTCACCTACTTTAGCTCAAAATTCTTGAGTTCGACACCACTATTCATATAATGGAACAAAAGGTGCCATCTTTATATTAGAATAGAAACTATTATTATAAGGAAATAGAACTAAAGAAAGATACTGATCCCAAATTTCATGGTAATACATTGAACAAGAAAATATCATGTCTTCCATGTTTTAATTATTCAATATGACTATCCATCATATTAAGGATAAATGGTTGTGCTAAAATTTAATTCAGTGTCCAATGTCTTATGAATACCCTTCAAAAAGATAAAAATAAAACTAGGATCATGGTCAGACACAATAGAGAGAGGAAATCCATGTAACCAGATTATCAACTTAAGATATAGTTGAGAAAGTAGATCTAAATGTAGAGTATCTCAAATGGGAAGGAAATGTGAATATTTAGTTTGTCGATCAAAAATAACTCTAATTGTATTATCATCTCGAGTAGTCCTTGGTAGTCCTACTATGAAATCCATTGATATATTTTCATATTTACACTCTTGAAATATAAAAGGATGAAGAATCCTATTAGGTAATTTCTATTCTACTTTAACCAATTGATAAGTCAAATATTTCATGGTAAAATCAACACTATATTTTTTTATTCCATCTTACCAGTAATACTCCTGATGGTAAATATACATCTTAGTACTTCCATGATGAACTGAAAACAGAGAACTATGAGCTTCAATTAATAACTCTTTCTTCAATTGAGAATCACAAGGCACACACAATCTATTCCAAAATATAAAAATAATTTATTTATCATTATTATATTTGGACAACTTACCCTTGTTCAACAATTCTATCCTTTTCAATAACTCACAATATTTCTTCTAATTTTTCTTAACTCTATCTGATAGAGATGATTTCACTAAAACCTAAAAAAAATACAGGAAGTTACTATACCCAAAACTTCCAGGCCAAAATTTATTAAATCATTAACTAATGTGTTTTATTCCGAATGTAACATTGTTAATGTAGCATTTCTTTTCTAACTCAAAGCATTGAATAATTTATTTTATTTTTGATTTTGACATTGAATTGTGAAATCATAATCCTTTATCAGTTCTAGCATTCTTCTCTATCTCATGTTTCACACTTTTTGAGTAAATATATACTTTTATATTTTATGATTACTATATATTTTTCAGTTGTCTCCATATAAAAAATTCCTCAAAATTTTCAAATCAAAAACCACAATAGCTAACTCCAAATCAAGGGTAAGATAATTTAAATCATGGGGTTTTAGTTTACATGATGTATAAGAAATCAGCAGATCATTCTACATCTGAATGAAACCAAGTCCCTTTAATAAAACATCGCTTTTGATGATAAAATCAACATTTTTAAGGGAAATAAAAAATAGAGCTTTCACAAATATTCTTTTTAATTCCTAAAAACAATTTTCATATTTCTTTTTGTAGATAAATTTAAATCCTTTTAGAGTTAACTTATTTAGTGGTCAAGATAACCCTGAATTTTTTTAACAAACTTCTAGTAATAGCCTTTAAATCCCAGAAAACTATGAATCTTTTTAAAATTTTTGGTCTTGTAGAATGTTCAAAAAATATTGTTTTAGCAGGATCAACTATATTGTCATATTTATTTACAATGTTTCCAAGGAAACGAATATGTTGTAATGAAAAATAACATTTTCTAAATTTTCTATATAACTTATTTTTTTAGGGTTTTAAGAACAATCCTTAGATGTTTTTCATGATCCTCAAAACTTTTTGAAAAAAATTATAATCAATAAAATCAACCACAAACTAATCAAGATATTTACAGAATACTGTATTTAGAAGATCCATAAATACAACAAGGGCATTTTTTAACCCAAAGGTGATAAACACAAACTCATAATGGAAATATCTAGTCTGGAATTTATTCTTCAGAATATATTCCTCCTTCACTTTAAACCGATGGTACCCTGACCTAAGATCAGTCTTTAAAAAGTAATACAATCCCTACAACTGATCAAATAAATCATTTACATCATAAAAATGGAACTTTTTATTAATATTGATGTTTTCAAAGATCTATAATCAATATAAAGCCTCATATGAAACCTATTTATACTAAAAAAATAAAACATTATCACCCCATGGTGAATTTATAGGTTGAATGCAAACATTATCTAGAAACTCTAACAATTTATTTTTCAGTTCCAAAAGTTCAACATTAGCCATTCGATAAGGGAGTTTTTAAATAAGCTTAGCAAAAATGAAAAATTAAATAGTAAACTCAACCTACCAATAATAAATGTAACTAAGAAAATAATCTATAGAAACATCCATTTATTCATTCAGTATCAACACTTCATTTATATTCATAGTTTCACTCCTTTCAATTATATGTGCGGGGTAACTTTCATTACAATTTATAATGAATTTGTATACTTATTAGTAGGTTGTTAAATGTATTAAATCATTGACCAAAACTATCTTAGATTTTTAATTAATCTTAGCATGATAAACTGAAAGCAAATGCATACCCAAAATAATATCAAGCTCAAATATGGGTAGTTCAAAAATATTTTTAGTAATGACCATTCCACCGATAACAAAAGGAACATTCAAATAAATATTGGTTTCTTTAATTCTTCCATAAAGAGTTTTAACCAAAAGTTCTATCATTCTTTCATAATGTGATATTCCTATTATTCTTGAAAATTTCTTAGCAATGATAGAATATGATGATCCATAATCAAATTGGGTATTCACATAAATTGAATACACAAGCAACCTAACTATCACCAAATAATTTGTCATCCTAACATCAATAGTAGTGGTTGAAAAATAATTTTCCATTCCTTTTTTCTTTTGGTCTTATTTATTTCTAGTCCGAGTCAGTAACATTAGGAACACATTATCGTAATGTCCCATCTCATTGCAATTAAATCATCTTACCATCAATGTTTCGTAATTTTTTAGCTCATTTTCCTTACATTCATGATCCATGTGATCAAACTTTCTATATAAAAAGAAATTATTAGATTTTTTGAGACATCTATAGGGTTATTTTTTCTAAACTTTTTATAAGAAAAAAATTCAAATTTTTACCTCCTAATGAATTCTTCCCTAATGCATGCCAACCTGATTTATTCTTATTCTTATCATCATGAGACACATACCTATCATAAAACTCCATATCAACTTTTTCAGCAGAACGAAAAAGTTTCTCATATCTTTTAAACTCCCATAAATCTAATTTTCCACATAAAACATGGTTAATAACATAGTACAATCTATTAATTTTAATATTTGTGTCCCGAAAAAAACCCAGTACGTACCTGGGCAATAATTTCAAGTTTTATTCATATGAAGCTACAAAAGCTTCATCCTTATTCCTTAGTTATAAGAATTGCTTCTCCATTTTTAGTCAAACTATATTATGTAAATATTTTTCCATAAAAGACTCTTAAAATCATCCCCATTCTATAAAGTCAACACCATCTTTCTCTATCATATTCTAAACTAGAGACCACAATTGTTGACTTAGCCTTCAAAAAAATAAATGGTTAGAGTTTCCTTTTGGGGTTCCAAACATCCCATGATTTATAATATATTTTCTGGAGTGTTGATCTATCCTTTAAATACCATTGGATCTGAGGTTCCACCGAAATCTAGAGGATATTGCCTCATTAAATTCTCTACTACTGACATATTTCATTGTGGTTGATCTGGATACTCCCTATCATGGATAATTACAACATTTATATATTGTTTAAACTAAGACATCACTACAAAAAACTATTTTGTTTTTATTCAAACCATATCAAGATGTTGATTTTGAAGAATGTTTTCATCTTGATTCCTTCCCACCATAGTTTCCATGTTTCCTCTGTGGAAAACCATTCTAAACAGAAATATCATAGATGAATAAACATAGTAATATTTAAATTATATAACTTAACCATAAAAAAAAAATTAATTATGGATATTATATTTACATTATTCTAATCCCAAAAGTTTTCTAAATCATCCTTTGAAACCAACTGTGAGGAACCAACCTTAAACATTACATATTTTATTGATTTAAAACTAGAATCCATATTATTATAATCCAAAATAACTTTTAGGATTAATGTTTTAGAGAATTAGGAATAAATATAACATGATAAAACCATATATTAAAAAATTAAACATATAATCAGTATCCATTTTTCCCATAGAACAAAAGTATTTAAAATAAAACATTGTTTCTCTTGAAGAAAATATTCAATGTTTTCTCCTTGATCCCATCATTGTACCTACTCTCCATTTTACCCTATTATTTTTATTAAAACTCTGGATGAGAAAAAAAATATGAGTAAGGGATATAATAAAAGGAAAACCATCATTCCAGTGAAATACATGAAAACCCATTAATTATTTTTCCTAAAAACATACATTTTATTCCAAAAATAGAATAGTTTTTCCTTAAAAAGAATCACTATCTTACCAATTGAAATCAAATGATTTCTATGAAAAATCATTATCCAGAACAAAAAATAAAACTAGGTATCTTGGGATATAATTTTACATATTAATCTTACAAATAGAATAACCAATATGGCCAACTTTCATCACTATAGTACCCAATGCATGAGAGGCTATAGCGTAACCACCCATCATTGGTTTATTACAGAACCACCGGTGATTGGTTAATAACATTACCACCCATCATTGGATTATCATAGAACTACACATCATTGGTTAATAACATAATCACCCATCCTTGGTTTATCATAGAATAATCTGTCATCATAAACAATGCCCAAGAAACATAACATAATCCTTAAACATGAATGCTTTCATCATGAAAACATTCCTTGAGGAAAATCACCAATTTTAAAAGAATACTACCCACATAAAAAAGAAAGCATTTTCTTTTAAAATAATCATGTAATTTTGTAAAGTAAGCTTCAAAATAATAAGGATTCATAAAATTAAGAAAATCTTCTCACTCTATATAAGTTTAAAAACGTTCTTTTTGACTTTTGTAAAAAGAAACATTAATATAGGTTTTTTAAATGAAACCCATTACAAATATCATATCATTAAAGTTAACGTTAATAAAATGTATCAATTATGTGTATAAGTAGGAAATAAACATAAAAAAGTGGAAATACAACATAATATAATCAAAAGTGTTTTCACACATGCAAAAATAAATGAAGTAAAATTTTAATCCAAAAAATGGAAACTGTTTTTAGAATTCCATTACCTTATGTTCAAATGCATTCTTCACTTGAACTTATTGTCCTGGATAGTCAAATTAGATTAATTAATTACTTAATTATGAACCTATTCCACATAAATTTCATTTATTATAATATTATTAAGTTCATTTATCACTATTTTAACGATTTATAAAGATTAAAATCACCATTCTCGGAGTGTTTATTTTATGGTTTCATGGTTGGTCAGATTGTGTATATTTATCGATGTTCTTGTAAAATAGGAATAATAATATAGAAGTGAGATTTTTTGGAATTATTAATCCTAATAAAATTTAAATGGACATATATATATTTTTTCTTTATTACACGAGGACGATATATTTGGTAAAATGTTAATGGGAATTGTTTAGTTTATTATGGAATTTTTTCCGACCATCATGAATCAATTTAATTTTATTTAATATTAAGTATATATATTAGTTAAAAAACATGGAATATGTTATGATATAATTATTAAAATTTTATTTAACTATAATAATAGTTTTATTACCAGCCTTGAAGGCGTTAATGAAAAACTAAAACTCATTATCCATGGATATGATTAGTTACCATAATTTGGGAAATGGTATTGTTTCATTGAATAATAGGATAAGGGAAAATGGATGGATAAAAGATATATCATTAGAAATATAAAATTAAAGTATATACCTGATACTAGAGTTATTATATCTTTATATTTTAATGACTTTTAGAGAGGGTATAATAAGAAAAGAAATTAATAGAGGTGGTTTAAGAAAGGTACCTCTTAAATATCACTTCATTGTAGGATCTATTAAGGAACTTGGAATTGATCTTTTGGTGAGACAAAAACCTCTATAATGTGGATAGTGAAGTTTAAAATATAATTTTATAGAGGGCGGTTGAGATATAGGGCTATTTTTGGTGAAATTAAGTGAAAGAAGGAGTTCCCTTTTATAATTGATGTGAGGGGCGGTTTTGGAATTTCATAAAATATTAAAATATAATAAGGATATACTAGAGTCAAAGACATCCAAATGAAGTATGAATGCACATAGGATAAAATTTTAGACAATTTATTATCCCATTTTTCCTTATTTAAGATTTTATAATTTTTAAATAATTTAATAATATATTATATTCTAATAATATCATTATTGTCAAATTTAATACTATTCATTACCATGAAATTAAAAACATCTAAAAATGATAATATTATAAATAACTATTTTATTATATCCTATGTATTATATAGTTATCAATATAATTTCTAGACACCTTGAAAATTCTACATTATATTTATTTTAATATTTTTAACATCATTTATTTGATTTTTCCATTAATCTAATAATTACTGCATCATCATTGTGAATACCTTTAAGGTAATTATTTCTTCCATTAAAACTAAAAATGAATTTAGATGATGAATAGAAATATTTTATATTTAAAAATAATATTTATGGTAGAACATATCTTCCGGATGAACATATATTAAAAATTTTATAATTATTAAAAACATTACATAGAAAAGTTTGACTTATCTTAAAATTAAATAATATAAGTGGATTAAAGTCATCCAAGTGCCCCAATAAGGTTATAAATTCTTCCCATGGATTATTTTGGTCGAAAATAATTCATATTATAAAATTAGTAAAAGTGTTACGGTAATTCTCTAATCCCTATCATAATTATTTTTACCATTAATTACCTGATTTACCCTAAATTGTAGCAATAAAAATTAATAAGTTTACTATTCATATTGTCCCAAAATAAAAGGCTCATATTTAATATTTTTTTATGATTCAAAATATGGAATAAAATTTTCAAAATTCAAAACACATAAGTAGAAGAATTTAATTTAAAATTAAACCAAAAAAATGCATCGAAAAACGGGTTTTCAGAAAATGACTCTTTTAAAATATAAAATATTTATATCTAAATTAATGTATAAAAACTATTAAAAAATAATTAGATTAATATAAATAAAAATTATGTAATTAAAATTTTAAAACTAATACAAATCATAATTTTACCTTGAAAATAAAATAAAACATTCTAATAAAAACCAATAATTTTTACGATTCATTGAAAAACCGAACTTTTTAGAAAAGTCTCAACAATACATCCTAAGATAATTTTGACACGATGAATTCAAAAGTGAAATTAGTTTTTTCAAATTAAAATTCTATAATTTCAATATTAATATTTTAAATATAACCATATAATAAATTAATTTAACTACCCTATTACTATTTTGATTTTAAGAACTACATAACAAAACTTTAACTATTTAATTGAAGAATAAAAAAAATATGAAAAAAATTATTCTATAAATACCTGTGTTGTTAAATTAAATGTAAATGTTATATTCATTAAATTCCTTGGAAGGTTTCCCATATGGATATGTTTAATGAAAATACTGCCATATCCTCTCATAATTATATTCAATATTATATATATCCTTTTAATATGTTTCAATATAGTTTTAAAAGAACAAGAGATTATGATTAATTGATGTGTCTTATAAAATGATGGTTATAAATGGGAAGTAATATTTGGTTATATTTTTATAAAATATAACTTCAAAATTGATTGGATTGAAGATAAAAATGATCAAGCTATTAAAAATATATTATTGTAATAAAAATATAAGGAAAAAAAAGATTTTTAAAATAATTTTTATAGAAGTTAGTATGAAATAGGATATAATATTTTATTAATTATTCACTCATGTTAATGAAATACCTAAAATCCCAAGTGAAGTACGGTTCAAATCAATTTAAGTCATGTCTTATTCATTAACATAATTACTTATGTGATACCACTTGTTGTTATTTGTTTCATCCTATATTAGAACCTATGTTATTCAAATGGATAATTTTTGAACATAATAGGAGGATATTAAATCATGAATAAAATTATTTTTTTTGTTCAAAATTATTCATATCGAGTGAATCATATTTTTCTGAGGTTTGGATAAATTTTAGGGGAGTTTTTGAGAAAACTTAGTAAAACAGGAAATGAAAAATCTATAATATATATGGTTACACTATTATTTTTTTGAAAGATTTTGGTGAATGATTTTTTAAATATTCCATTATGTGGAATAAATACTATATAGTAAGTATTCTAAATATTAAAAGTATGGTATCACACTATACATTATGGATAATGGATTATGAAACAATTCTTTGGAGCATTGGAATAATATTTTTTTTAAAACAAATCATGTGAGATTTTATTTTATTTATTCTATAAATCCGTAAAGTTTATAATTTTTACTCTTGGTTGTTTATTATTTTTATACGGTCGATCATTAATGGTATTTTTTCATTAAAAATTGTTTTAAGATATGTATCATTACTCAAAGATATTGTTGTAATTTTTATTCCATGTAGAATTTGGTTGGTGAATTTCTAGAGATTAAGATACTATAGTTTTTAGTATTTTAATTTAAAATTATGTTATGATTTTCAAAATAATATACAGTATAAGTTAATTATATTTCAATGGTGGATGTTAAAACATGATTTTAATTGTTTTTTAAAATATAGATGTTTATATATTTTTAAAAAATATATAGATATTATCATTATTTCATTCCAATTTAACATTACCACCAAGGATGATTTTAAGGCCAATTATTTTGTGATAAGTCAAATTTTAAGAGGTCTAGTTTTAAAAGGTAAAATCAAATATGTAAGTGAGAAAGGTGAAAGGAATTGAATGGAGAAAACATTTTTAGTTGAGAGAAAATTATTACATATCTGAATATTTATTTAAGTTTCTATAAATATGGATAATGTAATTGAAGATATGTTTTTATTAATGTTGGAAGATATAAAGAGAAAAAACTAAATCTGGACGATGATGATATTGTCTTTTGATATATTCATTGTAAGTAACCTTTGTGTTGACCATTCGTTAATTATTTATCTTAAAGTAGTCCGTGGATTTTTAGGAGGAAGTGATACTTAGATTTCTCTTGAGACTTACATGAATCTTGTAATCACATAAAGTGCATAGTGATTATCGGCACACTAACACAATATATTATGTATGATCCTTGGATATATTAGTTTTTTTAACCATTTAATATTTAAGTGTCATAAAATTTACATTTTTTTAAATTAGACATGTTATTGATTTTTATGGGATTTAAAAGTACTTTAAAATGTGGGAATAAGATTCATTTTTCCAGAAAGAAATTGGACACTATCTTTTATACCACTCTTAGGGTGATTTTGGTAATGGGTAGTAACAAGTGAAATTGGATCCATAAGTTAATTTCTTTTCAAATCTATTAAACGTTAGTTTTTGATATAGAAAATACAATGAATGTAACACACCAAAATTATAATTACCTTTAAATATGTCAATGTGTTTGATAAAATTCCTTTCACAAAACACCCAATGTAAAAGAGCCCATATATATTAAAATAACATTAATAATTAACCTAATTTGTTAATAAATTTTAAAAATCATTACCTCTAGAAGATAAATAATTAATATGAGTTAATATTAAAAAAGGTTATTTTAAGTAAAATAAGTATTCTTTTTATTTTTAATTTCCCATTAAAAATTGTGTTTTAAAAGTTTCTAATTTTAATTAGATGAAATAAACCTCATTTTAAAACTCAGAACATAAAAATTTACTTAATATGAATTTCAGAGTATTTAATAAAAGGTTTATTTTTAGTCAAAAAATTTGAGATTTACAAAAAAGTTTAATTTCCATGAAGATTTAACTATGTAAGAATAAATTAGAAGACAATAATACCATGAAAGTAATGAAATATGAATTTAAGGAATAACATTATTCAATTTGAAATATTCTTTGTACACGAAAAAGATTTATTAAAATCATAATTTACAAGATTTTTTCACTATGTAAGAATAACCTAGAAGATTCAAAAACCATTAACATAATAAAATATGTAATAAGTAACAACATTATTCATTTTGAAATATTCTTCATACATATAAAACCTATACTGTATTTTTTTATAACTACAGTAAAATGTTACTTTCATATAAGTTTTTGCTATCTTCACATTAAATCATGTATTTTAATAGTGCAGTTCAGTTTTATCTTACCTTGGAAGCTTTACCATATATTAAAATAATTATAAATAAATTTATGGTTTTAAAATTTTGAAGAAATATAATTTTAGTCTATATATCAATGTAAAATATTAATAATGTATTTTTTTAAAAAACTATTTTTCTTATTTATGAGATTTTATTTTGAAATAAGATTTACATACGTGTATAAATTTTATTTGATAAAATGGTTTTAAAAATTGAAATCATTATATTCAATTTTGAAAATATTCTCAATTTTATTTTTTTATTTAAAATCAATTAATAAGGTTAAAAATTAATTGTTATGGTAAAAATAAAAGGGAAAATTGAGATTAACATATTGTAATAGTCCTAAATTTGTTATAAAATGAGTATTTAATTGGTTTTTTGAGATTTGTACTGACCAATAAATGTGTCTTCTTCAATATTTTTCTTGTTTGGGCCTTGGGACCTTGAAAAGGACACCGCATCATTAAAAATATAAATGTCTATCCAAAAGTTCTATTGCATTCACTTAGAAAAATATCCAACATCCAGCTTTCAAAGATACACTTAACCTTAGAATTACTAATCTAAAATATGAATTTTTTATCTTCATTTAACTTTATCCCACTAACACAATCACCCTTTAGCTCATAGTTAGAAAATCTCTTATAATTTGAGGTGATTTTCAAAGAAAATTCAAGTCCCCGACATGAGTATTATTAGCGATATAGCTTTTCTTCTTAACTACATTATTTAAAATTTATTATAATGACACTAATGTAATTAAATTAGTATAATTTATATAATATAATGTCACAATATTAAGGTAATTATCATCTTTTATTCATATACCTTATCCATTAAGAAAAACAAAACTGATGTTCGTGCGTTGTGTAGACTATCACCCCCTTGATGTAACATGTTTCATTTTCCTTTACCACTTCCAAGGATAGATATAAGGATGGAAATAAAGTATAAAAATTAGGTTTATGACATAATTTAGGTTCTTGTTTGGAAAATAAGTTAACCTATTTATGATATGATCAAAAAATGATCATTGTTAATTTATTCGTTTAAAATAAGTGTTCTAAAAAGATAATCTTTTATTCAATTCATGTAAGATTTTCATATCCAATAATTATTCTTTTAATCACTTAAAATTATGTTATATCATAGTAATGAACACTAAATAATATCATTATTATCAAGTTATAATAATATTACAACAAAACCACCTTATAATTAGTCATTAAATTAGGATATATTCTTTTTTGGGTCGGAGAAACCATGTAATTGAACAATACTATGAATTTATATCATGAATAACTATTGGAAAGAATATTGGTATAATATGATATAAATATGTACAAAATTTTTTCTTTTAATTTTATATCAACATTTAATTCATTAATTAAGAAAACACCCTTTGATCGATAAGAATCACCAAAACATACTTATTATCAGTTTCATCTTCAAGGAAGAAGACTAATACGGTTATAAAAATATTTTAAAACATGATAAATTATTATAAATCATCCGTAATAGTACCTTTAAGGATCTATTAGTTCTGAAATTTGGAATAAGAATGTACAGAGACACCAATATTATAAAACATGTACAAATGATCAATACTATAAACAATTGATGTGAAAAATCAGAAGAATTTATGTAGGGAATGTCTATTTATGAAGAGTATAAATGAAAATAGATTTGAGTAAGGTTATTAATTAAGTAAGTAATATGGATATTTTGGGATACATGAGGTTAAAGTATGTTCATGGGAGTCAAGAAAATAGTTAAGGGTTTTCATCTCATACTCCTCTCTTTGAGACATATTCAGTATTATGCACCTAATTTCATTTTTTCGGTTTATATAATACATATTTGAGATATAACATTATGAATTATATTTTAATTATTTTATTTTAAGTTCACTCAAAATCCAAATCTTTCAATGGGTTTTTATTCAATTATTTCTAATGTCATAAGAGGTTTGTCTTGGATTCATCTCTTTGATACTTATTTGATATTATGAAATTAATTTTATTTTTGTGGTGTATATACTACCTATTTGAGATATCATATCTTGAATTATATTTTAATAATGGTATTTTATGTTCAATTACCATCCATATATTTCAATGGGTTTTTATTAAAGTGATACTTAACCCACAAAGTATTTTCTTGGTAATAATTCTTATTCTTTCATTGTTAGAAAATGAACCTATACCCATGGTGTGGAACCGTGGGAGTATCCCATAAAAATGTGGGTATAGGATATACCCACGGTTCATAGAACCATGGAAAATTAAGTCATCAGTATATCTATAATCTATATCCATGGTTTGAAAAGTCTATACCCGTAGTTTCAAAATCGTGGGAATATGTGTATGCCAGTGTGTCATTAACCATATACCCACAATTTTGAAATAGTGGCTATAGGATTTAAAAAATTGCCTACTATGGGTTTAGATCCCTAGAGAACCTATGTCCAATTTACACACCTAAATACTACAAAACATTGTCTTATAGTTATATAAATATATATTTACTTACATATATTAATCTAAACCATGAAAATATGTGGAAAACTGTGGAAATAGGTGTTCCCATAGAATTTCTTCCTAGGAAAAATTTTCCCCCCTTAATGAGGGAAAGCTATCCCTATGGTTTTGGAGAAATGTGGGTATAGGTCTTCAAAAAAACCCTATACCCACAATTTTGGAGACATGGTGACAGAAAAGAAATCTGACCAGAGAAGAAAAAAATCCCAATCCCGCGACACTAGGTTGGGTATCAAATCTTCATAGACCGGGTCCTTTGGTCCAAAATTGTCTGGAAGTCATTAAAAATGATTGTTATGTGGATATCAGTCACTGAAATGAAAAACCCCACCTAAATTTGAAACAAATTATGCTCAACCTCCGATGAATATAGAATCACCAGTGCCCCACCTGACGACAAAGATCCATCACTCATAGATGCTACCAAAGGATGATTCTTAGAAAACTGGTCAACCTACAACCCTGATCTATTCAGCAGATCTGAATACCTTTCACCATACTACTATTGAAAATTCACACACTACTCCTCATTGTATAAACCTAAAACTGTATCCAAAATCGACATCTAACCCTCCCACAACATTAAACCCATCTATGACGAATTATAAAGAGAACCAAAAGACTTAACCACATCCAAGGCCTCATCCATGACCAGCTAATTGAACCTCTATTTTCACCTACTGCAAAAATACACTGAGTGGCTCTGAAGGTGCCCGACGTCACAAAACATTGGCAGCGCCTATTAGAAAATACATTAACAACATGAAAAAACACAAATATCCCCAATTAGCATATTTTAATGGATCTCAACATCCATATCCACTTTGACAAAGAGACGAGTATTTGAAGAATACTGAAGCAAAAAAGTAAGATCATCAGTGCAGAAAAATGACCCCAAAGTGTTACCCACAACTTTCAAAATAGTAAAATTTTGTAGCTAAAGGGGAATACCCATAATGTTGATCCAAATCACCTAATTACTCGAATCCTTTTGGTAGTGAACTACCCAAGACCATATGCATAGTGAAAATCTATGGGACAAGACTTCACAGAGTGTTCTCTTGAAAAAAATATGGATATAGAACTCAGATCTTGAAAGCACTAAGGTAAAAGTAGTATGTTGAAGACCCCATGAGTTTAAAAGTCATCTGAAAAAATGGAGTGGTGGTTTCTCACGACCAAATATTGGCACCAGTGACTAATGGTGAAAATTCGAAGCATCAAATAGTCCCCCTCTGATAACTCCTTTATAGGACAATCATTCACTAGGTTAGAATGATGAGGTTCCACTAAAAGAGTAGGAATGTGGGGGAAGCCATCCATATAAGCCCAAGATGAAGTACAAGAAAGAACCTCTTTGAAGTATTTCACCCTTGAAAATCATGCAAACTTGAAACATCAACCTCTGGCCCTCTCAAAGTCACCTTTGTTATTGTCTCATCTTGAGTAGTCGCTAACGACTAAGAAGGAAAGCTGGAGCCACTCTCAAAAACACCAATCTTCTTTAAAAAGCCCTCAACCAGACAACCAACACAAGATACAATGAATAAAATCCAAGAGGAATTAATATTTTAGTATTCTTGGTAAACTAGATATATACTTCAACATCATAATACATTTGAAACTATAGAAAATAGTGAAAGTAAATATTATGCATTATTGAACTCATTCAATGATCCCTTATTCATATCCTAGAGAAAGGAAAATAAACAATGTGTAATCTAAGATGGAAATTTAGAGTTAAATATAATGGAATCTATTATGAGTAAATATGGAAATGTAAATAACTGAAAACACATGTAATTTAATCAATAACTTGATCAAGAAGAATAACATAGTAGGAGTAAACAAAGATAAAATTATTCCATATAACAAATCACAGTAGCATGAAACTTATCCGTGGATACTACTCAAGATAATTGAATGGAAATTTCTAATTGACATAATAATGATTAAATGAATTATTCTATACATCTGAATCTTACTATCAAGTTCTTATAAAAAGTCAGTTTAAACAATTTGTAGGTACACACCAAAAAACCAATTAATAGACTATCCAACTGAATTTTCTCATGAGACCTACTAATGAATTTAGAAGATATTTAATTTTTTTCCCCAATCATCACTTAATAAGACTAATGCATTCATTATATGAATAAACAATATAAATTTATAAAAATTCTTTAAAATTCAATAGTTGTCCATATTGGAAGAACTAGCATACTTAGTGATAACACTTTCCCCACTAAATCTGAATATCAAACATCTATAAAAATATGGTGGATGGTATCATTAGATTATATATAAATAAATAATAATAATCAAAAATTGTTTTTGACATGGATAAAAATAAATTCCAAAGATCACTAAAATATTTCTTTAGTAAAATACCTACTTTCACTTTAAAATCACTGATTTAGGATCTAAAAATTTCCCAAATATTAAGGAAAACATTATATTTTAAAATAACCCTATAAAATTTTAATATAATATTTTACACATTGGGCAATAATTATGTTAGAAAATTACAGTCATGTAGTATAAGATAAAAAACATTCTTTTTACACTTTTGTAAGAAAAGTCAAAAAGTACCTTGTTCGGAAAAAGAATGGTAGATTCCTTTCTAATTTTCTTAAAAAGTAAAACATGGGTAAAAATTTATTTAATAATATTAAAAATATTATTTAAAATGTCTTAAAGAAAATATAGATATGGAAAAAATTATACTATCAATACTTGGGTTATTTAATTAGGGGTAAATATTATATTTGTTAAATTCCTTTGAAGGGTTCCCATATGGAGAAGGTAAATGAAAATACTGCCATATCTTCTATTAATTAGATTCAATATTATATATATTCTTTTAATAGGTTTCAATATGGTTTTAAAAAGATAAGATATGATGATGATTAATTAATATGTCTTCTAAAATGATGGTAATAAATGGAAAGTAATATTTGGTTACATTTTTATAAAATATAACTTCAAAATTGATTATATTGAATATAAAAATGATCAAGCTATTAAAAATATATTATTGTGATAAAAATATAAAGAAAAAAAATTATATTTTTAAAATAATGTTTATAGAAGTAAATATGAAATAGGATATAATATTTCTTTAATTATTCACTCAAGTTAATGAAATATCTTGAATACCTAGTGAAGTATTGTTCATATAAATTTAAGTCATGTCTTATTCTTCAACATAATTTCTTATGTGATACCATTTGTTGTTATTTGTATCATCATATATTGGAACCTAGGTTATTCAAATGGATAATTTTCGAACATAATAGGAGGATATTAAATAATGAATAAAATTATTTTTGTTTGTTCAAAATTATTCATATCGATCGAATCATATTTTTCCGAGGTTTGGATAAACTTTAGGGGAGTTTTTAAGAAAACTTAGTAACATAGGAAATGAAAAATATATAATATATATGGTTACACTATTATTTTTTTGAAATTTTTTCATGAATGATTGTTTAAATATTCCATTATGTGGAATAAATACTATTTAGTAAGTATTCTAAATATTAAAAATATGGTATCAAACTATACATTATGGATAATGGCTTAGGAAACAATTCTTTGGAGTATTAGAATAATATTTTTTTTAAAACAAATCATGTGAGATTTGATTTTATTTATTCTATAAATCCTTAAATTTTATAATGTCTACTCTTGGTTGTTTTTTTTATATGGTCATTCATTAATTGGATTTTTCATGAAAAAGTGTTTTAAGATATGTATCATTACTCAAAGGTATTGTCGTAATTTTTATTCCATGTAGAATTGGGTTAGTGAATTTCTAGAGATTATGATACTATAGTTTTTAGTATTTTAATTTAAAATTATGTTATGATATTCAAAATAATCTATAATATAAGTTAATTATCATTTCATAGTGGATGTTAAAATATGATTTTAATGGTTTTTAAAAATATAGATGTTTAGATATTTTTTAAAAATATATAGATATTATCATTCTTTCTTTCCAATTTAACTTGACCACTGAGGATGATTTTAAGGCCAATTATTTTGTGATAAGTAAAATTCTAAGAGGTCTAGTTTGAAAATATAAAATCAAATATATAATTGGGGAAAAAGAAAATAATTGAATGGAGAAAACATCTTTAGTTGAGAGAAAATTATTACATACCTGAATATTTATTTAAGTTTCTATAAATATGGATAATGTAATTAAAGATATGTTTTTATTAATGATGCAATATATAAAGAGAAAAAACTAAATCTGGATGATGATGATATTTTCTCTTGATATTTTAATTGTAGGTAACCTTTGTCTTGACCATTCATTAATTATTTATCTTAAAGTAGTCTGTGGATTTTTAAATGGAGGAAGTGATACTTAGATTTCTATTGAGACTTACATGAATCTTATAATCACATAAAGTGCATAGTGATTCTTTGCACACTAACACACTACATTATTTATGATCCCTGCATATATTTGTTTTTTCACCAAGTAATATTTTAAGTGTTATCAAATTTACATTTTTTATATTAGACGTGTTATTGATTTTTATGGGAATTAGAAGTACTTTCAAATGTGAGAATAAGACTCATTTTTCTAGAAATATATTAGACACTGTCTTTCAGACCACTCTTAGGGTGATTTTGGGAATGGGTAGTAACAAGTGAAATTGGATCCATAAGTTAATTTCTTTTTGAATCTATTACAAGTTAGTTTTTGATATAGAAAATACAATGAATGTAACACACCAAAATTATAATTACCTTTAAATATGTCAACGTGTTTGATAAAATTACTTTCACAAAACACCCATTGTAAAAGAGCCCCTATATATTAAAATAACATTAATAATTAACCTAATTTTTTAATAAAATTTTAAAATTATTACCTTTAGAAGATAAATAGATAATATGAGTTAATGTTAAAAAAGTTTATTTAAAGTAAAATAAGTGTTCCTTTTATTCTTAATCACCCATTAAACAATAAGTTTTCAAAGTTTTTAATTTTAATTATATGAAATAAACCTCATTTTCAAACTCAGAACATGAAAATTTACTTAATATGAATATATGAGTATTTAACAAAAAGTTTATTTTTAGTCAAAAAATATGGGATTTACAAAAAATTATAATTTCCATGATGATTTCACTATGTAAGAATAAAGCAGAAGACTAAAATACCATGGAAGTAATGAAATATTAAATTAAGGAATAACATTATTCAATTTGAAATATTATTTTTACACAGAAAAGATTTATTAAAATCATAATTTACAAGATTTTATCTCAATTTAAGAAAAACATAGAATATTCCAAAACCATTAACCTAATGAAATATGAAATAAGCAATAAAATTATTCATTTTGAAATATTCTTTATACATATAAAACTTATACTAAAAAAATTTATAGCTATAGTAAAATGTTACTTTTATATAATTTTTTTGATCTTCACATTAAATCAAGTATTTTAATAGTGCAATTTAGTTTTATCTTACCTTGTAAGCTTCATACCATATATTAAAATAATTATAAATAAATTTATGGTTTTAAAATTTTGAACCAAGATAATTTTACTCTATATATAAATGTAAAATATTAGTAATGTATTTTTTAAAAAACTATTTTACGTATTTAAGTGATTTTATTTTGAAATTTACTTTTCATACGTGTATAAATTTTATTTGATAAAATTGTTTTAAAAATTGAAATCATAATATTCAAATTGGAAAATATGATCAATTTTTTTAGAAATCAATTATTAATGTTAAAAATTTAATAATTATGGTAAAAATAAAAGGGAAATTGAGATTAACATATTGTAATAGTCCTAAATTGTTTATAAAATTAGTATTTAATCGATTTTTTGAGATTTTTACTAACAATTAAATGTGTCTCCTACACGTTTTTCCATGTTTGGGCCTTGGGACCCTGAAAAGTACACCATATTATTAAAAAATATAAATGTTTTTCCAAAAGTTCTATTGTATTCACTTAGAAAAATATCCATCATCCAACACTCAAAGATACACTTAACCTTAGAATTAATACTCTAAACTATGAAATTTTACTCTACCTTTAACTCTATCCCACAAACATAATCCCCATTAAACTCATAGTGAGAAAATATTTTATAATTTGATGTTATTTCCAAAGAAAACTAAAGTCCCCGACGTGAGTATTATTAGGTATTTAGCTTTTATTCTTAACTATATTATTTAAATTTTTTTATAATGACACTAATATAATTAAATTAGAATAATTTGTATACAATAATGTTACAATATTAAACTTTTTATAATTTTTTATTTATGCACCTCATCCATTATGAAAAATAAAACTAATGTTCGTGCGATATGTGGACTACCTCCCCCTTGATGTAACATGTTTCATTTTCCTTAACCACTTACAAGGTTAGATATAAGGATGGAATTAAAGTATAAAAATTTGTTTTATGACATAATTTTGGCTATTGTGTGTAAAATAAGGTAACCAATTAATGATATGATCAAATAATGATCATTGTTAATTTATTCGTTTAAAATAAGCATGCTAAGAAGATAATATTTTATTCATTTCATGTAAGATTTTTATATCCATTAATTATTCTTTTAATTACTTAAAATTATGTTATATAATAGTATTGAACACTAAATAATATCATTATTATCAAGTTATAAAAATATTACAACTAAACCACCTCATAATCATTCATTAAATTAGGATATATTCTTTTTTGGGTCGGTAAAACCATGTAATCGAACAATAATATGAATTTATATCATGAATGAATATTGGTATAATATGTTATAAATATGTACATAATTTTTTTCTTGTAATTTTATATCAACATTTAATTCATCAATTAAGAAAACACCCTTTGATCGATAAGAATCACCAAAACATACTTATTATCAATTTCATCTTCAAGGAAGAAGACTAAAACAGTTCTAAAAAGATTTTAAAGCATGATTAATTGTTATAAATCATCCCTAATAGTATCTTTAAGGATCTATTAGTGTTGAAATTTTGAATAAGAATGTATAGAGACACCAATATTATAAAAATTGTACAAATGATCAAGACTATAAACACTCGATGTGAAAAATCAGAAGAATTTATGTAGGGAATGTCTATTTTTGAAGAGTATAAATGAAAATAGATTTGAGTAAGGTTATGAATTAAGTGATTAATATGGATATTTTTGGGATACATGAGGTTAAAGTATGTTCATGGAAGTCAAGAAAATAGGTAAGGGTTTTCATCTCATATTCCTCTCTTTGAGACATATTTAGTATTATGCACATAATTTCATTTTTTTGGATTATATACTACATATTTGAGATATAATATTATAAATTAAATTTTAAATATTTTAATTTAAGTTCACTTACAATCCAAATATTTCAATGGGTTTTTATTCAAATGTTTCTAAAGTCATAAGGGTTTTTTCTTGAATTTCTCTCATTTATACTTGTTTGATATTTTGAAATTAATTTCATTTTTGTGGTGTATATACTACCTATTTGAGATATAATATCATGAATTATATTATAATAATTGTATTTTATATTCAATTAAAATCCATATATTTCAATGGGTTTTTATTAAAGTGATACTTAACCCACAAAGGATTTTCTTGGTCTTAATTCTTATTCTTTCACTGTTGGAAAATGAAGCTATAACCATAGTATGGAACCATGGGTGTATCCATAAAACTGTGGGTATAGGATATACCCATGGTTCATAGAACCATGGAAAATTAATTCATCAGTATATCTCTAATCTATATCCATTGTTTGAAATGTCTATACCCGTAGTTCCGAACTGTGGGAATAGGTGTAAACCACTATGTCATTAACCATATACCCACAGTTTTGAAATAGTGGCTATAGGATTTAAAAAACTTCCTACCATGGGTTTAGATCCCTAGAGAACCTATATACAATTCACACACCTAACCACAAAAAAACATTGTATTATAATTATATAAATATATATTTACTTACATATATTTATCTAAACTATGAAAATAGTTTGAAAACTGTAGAAATAGTTTTTCCCATAGAATTTATTCCCAGGAAAGTTTTTCCCTCCTTGATGAGGGAAAGATATCCCTATGGTTTTGGATAAATTTGGGTATTGGTCTTCGAAAAAACCCTATACCCATGGTTTTGGAGACATGGAGACTGAAAAGAAATATAACCAGGGAAGAAAAAAATCCAAAAACTATGACACTGGGTTTGGTATCAAGTCTTCATAGACCAAATCCTCTAGTACAAACATTGTGTGAAAGTTATTAGAAATGATTGGTGTGTAGACCTTAGTCACTGAAATGAAAAATACCACCTCAATTTGAAAAAACGTTTTCTCAACCGCTGATGAATATGGAATCACCAGTGACCCACCCGCCGACAACGATCCATCACTCAGAGATGCTACCAAAGGCTGATTCCCAGAAAACCAATCAACCTAAAACCCTGATCTATTCAGCCGATCTGACTACTTATCACCATACTACTATTGAAAATTCACACCATACTCCTCATTGGATGAACCTAAAACTGTATCCAAAACTGACATCTAACCCTCCCACGACATAAAACCTATCTATGAAGAATTAGAAACAGAACCAAAAGAATTAAGCACAACCAGGGCCTCATTAATGATCATCTAATTGAACCTCTATTTTATCCTACTGCAAAAAATACACCGAGTGGCTCTGAAGGTGTAAGGCCTCACAAAACATTGGCAGTGCCTATTAGAAAATATGTTACCAACATGAAAAAACACAACCATACCCAATTATAAAACTTTATGGGATATCAACATCCATATCCACTTTAAAATAGAGATGAGTATTTGAAGAATACTTGAGAAAACAAGTAAGATCATCAGTGTACAAAACCGAACCCAAAGTGTTACCCACAACTTTCAAAATAGTCGAATTTTTTAGTTGAAGGAGAATACATGTAATCTTGATCCAAAAAACTTCATTACTCGATTCCTTTTTGTCGTGAACTACCCAAGAATATATGGATAGAGAAAAGTTTGAAGATCTATACCACCTAACTTATCTGGTATAATAATTCACAGTGTTTTCTTGAAAACAATATAGATATAGAACTCAGATCTAGAAAGAACTACGGTAAAAGTAGGATGTTGAATCCCCCATGAGTTGACGAGTGATCTAAAAAAATTGAGGGGTGGTTTATTGCGACCAAATATCAGCACTAGTGAATAATTGTGAAAATATGTAGCATCAACTAGTTCCCCCTCTGATAACTCTGTCACATGGAAATCATCCACTGGGTTAGAATGATGAGGTTCCATTGAAAGACTAGGAATGTGGGGTAATCCTTCTGTCTAGGCCCGAGATGAACTACTAGAGAGAACCACTTTGAAATATTTCAACCTTAAAAATCATGCAAAGTTGAAACATCAATATCTGGACCTCTCAAAGTCCCCTTCGTTATTATCTCATCTAGAGTAGTCACCGACAACTAGGAAGGAAAGCTGGAGCCACTCTCAAAAACACCAATCTTATTTAAAAAATCCTCAACCAGACAACCAACACTAGATATGATTAATAAAATCCTAGAGGGATGGATATTTTAGTATTCTTGGTAAACTAGATATATAATTAAACATAATATTACATATGAAACTGTAGAACATAGTGAAAGTAAATATTATGTATTATTGAACTCATTCAATGACCACTTATTCATATTATATAGAAAGGAAAATAAAAAATCTGTGACTTAAGATGGAAATTTTGGGTTAAATATAATGGAATCCATTATGAGTAAATATGGAAATGTAAATAACTGAAAACACGTGTAATTTAATCAATAACTTGATTAAGAAGAATAGCATAGTAGTAGTAAACAAAGATAAAATTATTCCATATAAAAAATAATAGTAGCATGATAATTATCCTTGTATATTACTCAAGATAATTGAATGTAAATTTATAATTGACTTAATAATGATTAAATGAATTATTCCATACATCTGAATCTTACTATCAAGTTCTTATAAAAAGATAGTTTAAACTATTGGTAGTTATACACCAAAAAACCATTTAATAGACTATCCAACTGGGTTTTCTCATGAGACCTACTAATGAATTTAGAAGATATTTAATTTTTGGCCCCACTCATCACTTAATAAGTCTAATTCATTAATTATATTAATAAACAATATAAATTTATAAGAATTCCTTAAAAATCAATAATTGTCTATATTGGAAGAACTAGCATACTTAATGCTAATACATTCCCCACTAAATCTGAATATAAAACATATATAAAAATTTGGTGGATGGTATCATTTGATTATATACTCAATAAATAATAATATTCAACAAATTATGTTGACATGGATAAAAATAAATTCCAAAGATCACTAGAAAATATCTTTAGGAAAATACCTACTTTCACATTGAAATCACTTATTTAAGATCTAAAAATTTCCAAAATATTAAAGAAAACATTATATTTTAAAATAACTTTGTAAAATTTTAATATATTCTTTTAAACATTGGGAAATCATTATGGTGGAAAATTATAGTAATGTATTATAAGATAAAAAACATTATTTCACACTTTTGTATGAAAATTAAAAAAGTACCTTATTCAGAAAAAGAGTGGTAGATTCCTCTTTAGTTATTTTTAAAAGTAAAACATGGGTAAAAATTTCATTAATAAATAATTTTATAATATTAAAAATATTATTTAAAATTTATAAAAGAAAATATAGATATAGAAATAATTATTCTCTCAGTACCTGGGTTGTTAAATTAGGGGTAAATATTATATTTATTAAATTCCTTGGAAGGGTTCTCATATGGAGAAGGTAAATGAAAATACTGCCATATATTCTCTTAATTAAATTCAATATTATATATATCCTTTTAATAGGTTTCAATATAGTTTTGAAAGCATAATAGATGATGATGATTAATTAATGTTTCTTCTAAAATGATGGTTTTAAATGGAGAGTAATATTTGGTTATGTTTTTATAAAATATAACTTCAAAATTGATTGAATTGAAGATAAAAATGATCAAGCAATTAAAAATATATTATTTTGATAAAAATATAATGAAAAAATTAGATTTTTAAAATATTCTTTATAGAAGTTAATATGAAATAGGATATAATATTTGATTAACTATTCACTCAAGTTAATGAAATATATATAATCCCTAGTGAAGTACTGTTTATATAAATTTAATTCACGTCTTATTCTTTAACATAATTACTTATTTGATATCACTTGTTGTTATTTTTATCATCCTATATTGGAACCTAGGTTATTCAAATAGATAATTTTGGAACATAATAGGAGGATATTAAATCATGAATAAAATTATTTTTCTCTGTTCAAAATTATTCATATTGAGTGAATCATATTTTTCTGAGGTTTGGATGAAGTTTAGGGGAGTTTTTGAGAAAACTTAGTAAAAGAGGAAATGAAAAGTCTATAATATATATGGTTACACTATTATTTTTTTTGAAATTTTTTGGTGAATGATTGTTTAAATATTACCTTATGTATAATCAATACTATGTAGTAAGTATTCTAAATTTTTAAAATATGGTATCACACTATACATTATGGATAATGGATTATGAAACAATTTTTTAGAGCATTAGAATTATATTTTTTAAAGAAAAATCATGTCAGATTTGATTTTATTTATTCTATAAATCCTTAATGTTTATAATGTTTACTCTTGGTTGTTTATTATTTTTATATGGTCATTCATTAATGGGATTTTTCATGAAAAAGTGTTTTAAGATATGTTTCATTACTCAAAGGTATTTTCGTAATTTTTATTCCTTGTAAAATTTGGTTGGTGAATTTCTAGAGATTAAGATACTATAGTTTTTAATATTTTAATTTAAAATTATGTTTTTATTTTCAAAAGAATCTATAATATAAGTTAATTATATTTCAATGGTAGATGTTAAAACATTATTTTAATGGTTTTTAAAAATATATATGTTCAAATATTTTTCAAAAATATATAGATATTACCATTCTTTCTTCCCAATTTAATTTGACCACTGAGGATGATTTTAAGGCCAATTATTTTGTGATAAGTGAAATTTTAAGAGGTATAGTTTTAAAATATAAAATCAAATATATAATTGAGGAAGATGAAAGGAATTGAATGGAGAAAACATCTTTAGTTGAGAGAAAATTATTATATACCTGAATATTTATTTAAGTTTCTATAAATATGGATAATGTAATTAAAGATATGATTTTATTAATGATGGAATATATAAAGAGAAAAAACTAAATCTGGGCGATGATGATATTTTCTCTTAATATGTTAATTGTAGGTAACATTTGTGTTGACCATTCATTAATTATTTATCTTAAAGTAGTCTGTGGATTTTTAGAAGGAGGAAGTGATACTTAGATTTCTATTGAGACTCACATGAATCTTATAATCACATAAAGTGAATAGTGATTCTTGGCACACTAACACACTACATTATTTATGATCCTTGGATATATTAGTTTTTTAACCAAGTACTATTTAAGTGTCATCAAATTTACATTTTTTTTATATTATATGTGTTATTGATTTTAATGTGATTTATAAGTACTTTCAAATGTGAGAATAAGAATCATTTTTCTAGAAACAAATCAGACACTGTCTTTCAGACCACTCTTAGGGTGATTTTGGGAAAGGGTAGTAACAAGTGAAATTGGAGCCATAAGTTAATTTCTTTTTTAATCTATTACAAGTTAGTTTCTAATATAGAAAATACAATGAATGTAACACACCAGAATTATAATTAACTTTAAATATTTCATTGTGTTTGATAAAATTACTTTCACAAAACACCCAATATAAAAGAGCCCCTATATATTAAAATAACATTAATAATTAACCTAATTTGTTAATAAAATTTTAAAATCATTACCTTTAGAAGATAAATAGTTAATATGAGTTAATGTTAAAAAGGGTTATTTTAAGTAAAATAAGTTTTCTTTTTATTTTTAATTACCCATTAAAAACTATGTTTTCAAATTTTTTAATTTTAATTAGATGAAATAAACCTCATTTTCAAACTCAGAACATAAAAATTTTCTTAATATACATGTTTGAGTATTTAACAAAAGGATTGTTTTCAGTCAAAAAATATGGGATTTACAAAAAATTATAATTTCCTTGATGATTTCACTATGTAATAACAAATTAGAAGTCTAAAATACCATGAAAGTAATGAAATATTAAATTAAGGAATAAAATTATTCAATTTGAAATATTCTTTGTATACAGAAAATATTTATTAAAATCATAATTTACAAGATTTTATCACTATGTAAGAAAAACCTAGAAGATTAAAAAACCACTAACCTAATTAAATATGAAATAAGTAATAAAATTATTCATTTTAAAATATTATTTTTTATATATAAAACCTATACTAAATTTTTTTAGAACTATAGTAAAATGTTACTTTTATATAATTTTATTGATCTTCACATTAAATTAAGTATTTTAATAGTTCAGTTCAGTTTTATCTTACCTTAGAAGCTTCATACCATATATTAAATTAATTATAAATCAATTTATGGTTTTAAAATTTTAAACCAAGATAATTTCACTATATATATAATTGTAAAATATTAATAATGTATTAAAAAAGAAACTATTTTACGTATTTAAGTGATTTTATTTTAAAATTAACTTTTCATACATGTATAAATTTTATTTGATAAAATGGTTTTAAAAATTGAAATTATAATATTCAAATTGGACAATATGCTATTTTTTTTTATTTAAAATCAATTACTAAGGTTAAAAATTAATTATTATGGTAAAAATAAAAGGGAAAATTGAGATTAACATAATGTAGTAGTCCTAAATTTTTTATAAAATTAGTATTTAATTGGTTTTTTGAGATTTTTATTGACGAGTAAATGTGTCTCATACACTTGTTTCCATGTTTGGGCCTTGAGACCTTGAAAAGGACACCACATTACTAAAATATATAAATGTGTTTCCAAAATTACTATTGCATTCACTTAGAAAAGCATCCAACATCCAGCATTCAGAGATACACATAACCTTAGAATTACAACTCTTAACTATGAAATTTTACTCTCCCTTTAACTATATCCCACAAATATAATCCCCCTTTAACTCATAGTGAGAAAATCTCTTATAATTTGAGGTGATTTGAAAAGAAAATTCAAGTCCACGACTTGAGTATTATCAGCTATTTAGGTTTTCTTCTTAACTAAATTATTTAAAATTTATTATAACGACACTAATATAATTAAATTAGTATAATTTATATACTATAATGTTATACTATTAAGGTTATTAGCATTTTTATTCATATACCTCATCCATTAAGAAAAACAAAACAGATGTTCGTGCGTTGTGTGGACTACCGCCCCCCTTGATGTAACATGTTTCATTTTCCTTATGCACTTACAAGGATAGATATAAGGATGGAATTAAAGTATAAAAATTAGGTTTATGACATCATTTAGGTTCTTGTGTGGAATGTAAGTTAACCTATTAATGATATGATCAAAAAATGATCATTGTTAATCTATTCATTTAAAATAAATGTTCTAAGAAGACAATATTTTATTCAATTCATGTAAGATTTTCATATCCATTAATTCTTCTTTTAATTACTTAAAATTAAGTTATATCACAGTAATGAACACTAAATAATATCATTATTATCAAGTTATAAAAATATTACAACAGAACCACCTCATAATCATTCATTAAATTAGGATATATTCTTTATTGGGTCGGTGAAACCATGTAATTGAACAATACTATGAATTTATATCATGAATGACTATTGGAAATAATATTGGTATAATATGATATAAATATATACATAAATTTTTTCTAGTAATTTTATATCAACATTTAGTTCATCAATTAAGAAAACACCCTTTGATCGGTAAGAATCACCAAAGCATACTTATTATCAATTTCATTTTCAAGAAAAAAAGACTAAAATAGTTATAAAAAGATTTTAAAATGTGGTAAATTATTATAAATCATCCATAATAGTAACTTTAAGGATCTATAAGTGTTGATATTTAGAATAAGAATGTATTGAGACACCAATATTATAAAACTTATACAAATGATCAAGACAATAAACACTCGATGTGAAAACTCAGAAGAATTTATGTAGGGAATATATATTTATGAATAGTATAAATGAAAATAGATTTGAGCAAGGTTATGAATTAAGTGATTAATATTGATATTTTTGGGATACATGAGGTTAAATTATGTTCATGGAAGTAAATAAAATATGTAAGGGGTTTCTTCTCATATTTATCTCTTTGAGACATATTCAGTATTATGCACCTCATTTAATTTTTTTGGTTTATATACTACATATTTGAGATATAATATTATGAATTATATTTTAATTATTTTATATTAAGTTCACTTTCAATCTAAATATTTCAATGGATTTTTATTCAAATGTTTCTAAAGTCGTAAGGGTTTTGTCTGGAATTCCTCTCTTTGATACTTGTTTGATATTGTGAAATTAATTTCATTTTTGTGGTGTATATACTACCTATTTGTGATATCATATTATGAATTATATTTTAATAATGGTATTTTATGTTCAATTACAATCCATATATTTCAATGGGTTTTTATTAAAGTGATACTTAACCCACAAAGGATTTTCTTAGTCTTAATTCTTATTCTTTCACTGCTGGCAAATGAACGTATACCCATGGTCTGGAACCGTGGTTGTATCCTATAAAACTGTGGGTATAGGATATACCCATGGTTCATAGAACCATGGAAAATTAAGTTATCAGTATATCTCTAATATATATTCCTGGTTTGAAAAGTATATACCTGCGGTTTCAAAACTATGGGAATAGGTGTATGCCACTATGTCATTAACCATATACCTATAGTTTTTAAATAGTGGCTATAGGGTTTAAAAAACTGCCTACCATGGGTTTAGATCCCTAGAGAACCTATATACAATTCACACACCTAACCACTACAAAACATTGTCTTATAGTTTTATAAATATTTATTTACTTACATATATTTATATAAACTATGAAAATAGGTGGAAAACCATGGAAATAGGTGTTCCCATAGAATTCATTCCCAGGAAATTTTTTCCCTCCTTAATGAGGGAAATCTATCCCTACAGTTTTAGAGAAACTTGGGTATAGGTCTTCAAAAAAACCCTATAACCACAGTTTTGGAGACACGATGACTGAAAAACAATCTGAGTAGAGAAGAAAAAAATCCAAAACCTGTGACACCGGGGTGGGTATCAAAGCTTCATAGACCAAATCCTCTAGTCCAAAAATTATCTAAAAGTCTGTAGAAATGATTGGTGTGTGTATCTTAGTCACTAAAATGAAAAATCCCACCTCAATTTGAAAAAACTTATGCTCAATCGCAGATGAATATGGAATCACCAGTGACCCACCGGCTCATAATGATCCATCACTTAGAGATGCTACCAAAGGCTGATTCCCAGACAACCGATCAACCTACAACCCTGATCTATTCAGCTGATCTGACTACCTATCACCATAATACTATTGAAAATTCACACACTACTTCTCATTGGATGAACCTACAATAGTATCCAAAACTGACATCGTACCCTCCCACGACATAAAACCTATCTATGAAGAATGAGAAACAGAACAAAAAAGCCTTAACCACAACTAAGGCGTCATCCATGACCATATAACTGAACCTATATTTCCTCCTACTAAAAAAAATACACTGAGTGGCTCTGAAGGTGGCGGGCATGGAAAAACATTGGTAGCACCTATTAGAGAATACGTTACCAACATGAAAAAACAAAACCATCCCCAATTAGCATACTTTAAGGGAGATCAAAATCCATATACACTTTAAGATAGAGACGAGTATTTGAAGAATACTGGAGAAAATAAGTAAGATCATCAGTGCACAAAAATGACACCAAAGTGTTACCCACAACATTAAAAATAGTTAAATTTTGTAGTTGAAGGGTAATAATCCTCATCTTGATCCAAAATACCTCATTACTCGATTACTTTTTGTAGTGAACTACCCAAGACCATATGGATTGAGAAAAGTTTGAAGCTATAAACCTCCTAACTTCTCTACGAAAAGACTTCACAAAGTGTTCTCTTGAAAAAATATGGATATAGAACTCAGATCTAGAAAGCACTACGGTAAAAGTGGGATTCTGAAGCCCCCAAGAGTTTTCAAGTGATATGAAAAAAGGTAGGGGTGGTTTCTCGCAACCAAATATCCGCACCAGTGACTAATTGTGAAAATATGAAGCATCAACTAGTTCCCCCTCTAATAACTCCTTCATAGGACAATAATCCACTGGGTTAGAATGATGAGGTTCCACTGAAAGAGTAAGAATGTGGGGGAAGTCTTCCGTCTGTGCCAAATATGAAGTACTAGAAAGAACCTCTTTGAAATGTTTTACCCTTTAAAATCAAACAAAGTTCAAACATCAACCTCTATCCCTCTAAAATTCCCCTTTGTTATTGTCACAGCTAGAGTAGTTGCCGACGACTAAGAAGGAAAGATGGAGCCACTCTCAAAAACACCAATCTTCTTTGAAAAACCCTCAACCAGACAAACAACACTAGATTAAATGAATAAAATACTAGAAGAATGAATATTTTATTATTCTTGTCAAACTAGATATATATTTTAACATCATAATACATCTGAAACAGTAGAACATAGTGAAAGTAAATATTATGCATTATTGAACTCATTAAATGATCCCGTATTCATATCCTAGAGAAAGGAAAATAAAAAATGTGTGATCTAAGATGAAAATTTAGGGTTAAATATAATGGAATCTATTATGAGTAAATATGGAAATGTAAATAACTAAAAACACATATAATTTAATCAATAACTTGAGTAAGAAGAATAATATAGTCAGAGTAAACAAAGATAAAATTATTCTATATAAAAAATCACAGTAGCATGAAACTTATCCATGGATATTACTCATGATAATTGAATGGAAATTTATAATTGACTTAATAATGATTAAATTAATTATTCCATACATCTTAATCTTACTATCAAGGTCTTAAAAAAAGACAGTTTAAACTATTGGTAGGTATACACCAAAAAACCATTTAATAGACTAGCCAACTGGGTTTTCTCATGAGACCTACTAATTAATTTAGATGATATTTAATTTTTGACCCCACTCATAACTTAATAAGTCTAATGAATTCATTATATTAATAAACAATACAAATTTATAAAAATTCCTTAAAAATCAACAATTGTCCATATTGGAAGAACAAGCATATTTAATGCTAATACCTTCCCCACTAAATATGAATATAAAAAATCTATAAAAATATGTTGGATGGTATCATTAGAATATATAAACAATAAATAATGATATTCAAAAAATTATGTTGACATGGATAAAAATAAATTCCAAAGATCACTAGAAAATTTCTTTAGGAAAATACCTACTTTCACTTTGAAATCACTTATTTAAGATCTAAAAATTTCCCAAATATTAAGGAAAACATTATATTTTAAATTAACCATGTAAAATTTTAATATAATCTTTTAAACATTGGGAAATCATTATGGTGTAAAATTAGAGTCATGTAGTATAAGATAAAAAACACTCTTTTCACACTTTTGTAAGAAAAGTCAAGAAGTACCTTTTTCAGAAAAATAATGGTAGATACTATTTTAATTTTTTTTTGTAAAAGTAAAACCTTGGAAAAATTTTATTTAATAAATAATTTTATAATATTAAAAATATTGTTTAATATTTTTTAAAGAAAATATGGATATAGAAAAAGGATCCTCGACTGAGTTGAAAAACAATGTAGGGTTTTCTTAAAAAATGATTTCGATATCTTGAGTACTTAATGAGTGGAAAATTAAAGGAAAAATTTGTATTTCCAAAAATAACCATATGAGAATAAAATATATTGGATTTAAGTTAGAAATATCAAATAATTCACCCATCAGAGACTTTAACTTAAACAATCCCAAATAATAATGGGATTACGAAATGAAACCTTACCTAAAGTCTGAATTTCATCATATGTGTTTGAAAATACGGTATAAATAATATTTATTTATTATGAATATATTCTTAAAAAATAATAATATATTTCATACCATATATTATTTACTTATTAGCACGCATTTATTAATAATAATTTATTAAAATCATTGTTCCAGGTGATAACCTCTTTATTTTACTTGTATGTTTTGGTTTGGTAGTTTTTCTCCTTGTAATTTGATAATTTTTTATTATCTAAATAATGTTAATAATGATATAAATATAATATATATTAATTATATTTTCATAATCATTCATAAATTGTAGATATAGATAAATAAATTACATAATTTATATACATGATAGGATGTTAGTATGCATGAATTATGTTTTCACTTTTTGAAGGATGCAACAAATGAAAGATAAATAATAATCCACCATTAGAAGATTATTTTTATATCACATATATACATATATATTATATATTCATTAAATCCATATTTATTACCATCCATATAAAATTGAAATGAAAAACAAATCACATCACTTTGTAGAAGTGGTTGTCCATACGTACACACAAATGACATGTATCCAAGTCATTTCTTTCAATTTTAAAACCGGATTATGGGTTGCAGGTACCCATACAATAGAAACCAGGTACCAAAAATCACACAGTTTGAAATTTAAAAATTCAAAAAACACCTCCATCATTTCCTCGATCTGCGAGCCTGACACCTCAATCAGTGAGCCTGCACCATGTCTAACACGCCATGATCTTCAGACAAATCCACTCCACCGGATCGCCGGCGAGCTTCACCGGTGTCCTTCATTACCTTCAACATCAACGCCAGAAAGATAGCGTCATTGAAATCGCAAATCAAGATAAAAAAAACATCTCTCGCACCACAGACAATCACAAAACTAAAAATTCAAACGCAACTGATGCACATCATGAACCAAATCAACCATAAAACAAGATAACTGTAGCGATTCACAAACATCGCAGAACCAACAAGAAAGCAACAAAAAAAATTTCCAAAGCCTCCAACCCACTGGAAAAGGCCTTATAATCCCTCAAACCACTCAACCACCGTGGGCCAAGAGACGACCATCAAAAGCTGAGAAAATCACCACATGATTAACGAGCTGCCAAGAACAAAACCTAGAGCACTCCGAAGAGTATGCCAGCGACAAGGTGAAACGTCGCAACCCGGTCTTACACCAGCATATCTGAATCAAAACCAAATAAGACCATAGTGAAAATCGACAGCATGAGAGGAATCCACAGAACCACCGTAGAGAGCACAGAGGGATCCATAGAAAAACCACCATGAGAGGGAGGCGCCGGTGGGAAAAACCCTAGCACAACCTTCTCAGCAAGCACTAATCCAATGAAATCAATGATGGAACCTTCAAACCATTAAGAACAACACAAATAAAAAATAAGCGAAGAACTCCCCTCCCTGGACCAGACTAGCTCCGTCGTCAGACTTCAAAGGGACACCGACGCGTTGAGACCAGCTGCGCAGCGCCATCACCCAGCCGCCGAGGCAAACCAGATGAAGAAGACTCAGGATAAGGTAGCCGAAGAGGGAAGCCATACGTAATCCATACGTACACATGAGGGATACCCATATAAACAACTATCCATAAAAATATGTTGATGAAAAATGAATTGTACTACTATGTGGAGACGGAAAGCCATACGTACACATGAGTGATACATTCACTTACCATTGGGTGGAAAAGTGGGTGGATAATGGTGGTTTCATAATTATAATATCATTAAAGTATATTTTTTATATATAATTTATTATTTTATAATAAATACCACTGATTTATATTTGGTAAAATAAGAAGCTAAAAGAAAGTGATCAGTTAATGTGATTACATCTTCATTGAAATAACTCCTTTAGAACTCCTCTTAAGGACCCTAGGGTTGGACTATTTGGAAGGAAAAAAACCTTCATAACATGGATTAGGATGTTTAGAATAGATATTGGTAGGAATTTTTTAAGATATTTTTCTCAATTTGGTGTACATAAGAGAGGAAAGTGGTGACTTTTATAAGTGAGGGGAGGGTCACTTTTGGAATTTCTTAAAGGATTAAAAATATAATAAGATAATTCTAAAGAAAAATAATTCCAAATAAAAATATATTATATGATATGGTAGTATATGGTTTAAATATCATAATAGAATAAAATTTGTACAAGTTTATGTTGTATTTCAAACCTTATATTTTTCTTTAACCCCTTAGTTAACTTATTTTAACCTTAACCGTGATAACACCTTTTTCACTCTAAAATAGTTATAATTTTAATTATAAGGTGGAAATTGTCCCATAAATAGAAAAGGAATGGAATATTAGATCTTATATTATCACCCATATCCCCTTTAAATATTTTTATTATTTCTAAATAATTTAATAAAATATTATTTACATTAGGTTTATTTAATGTAATTTTTGACACCATTCATTTAATTTGACATTATATACAATAAGGAAAATATATAATCAGAATATATAATTTAAAAACATAAATAATATGTTATATATATCTATAAAATTCAAGTATAATTTTAAATCACTCAAAAATATTAATTTTAGAGGTTTTAAAATAATTTATTTTATTTTTCTATTAATTTAATTCATACTATATTGATATTACTTAAGAATTTAAGGAAATTATTTAATTAATAAAAATAAAAATAATTTATCATGATTAAAAAAATTAGTTTATATTTAAAATAAAAATTTATAACTGAACTTTCCTGATTTTTATCCATATAATAAAAACAGAGAGTTATTTAAGTCAAGTGAGTGACATTTTGTATTTATTCTTTTCCTAAATTAATATAAAGGTCCTAATAAAAGAAATATGGAACCAAGTATCCATATATTATATAATATGATGTAAATTTACGAACTTCAACCATAAAATAGGATATATATGAGTTTTGGGTTCATTTTGAGACCTTATGTCATGGTTTTAACCCTATTTTACTCATTTTACCCTTACTGAGGTGATAACAATTTACCAAGATCACTATTCATAATGACCAGAAATAAAACAGAACTATTTAAAAAATTTATAACTCATTATTCCATATATTAAATATATTTTTTAAGATTAAATTTCTATAAGTGGTGGAAATTAATTTAAGATAAAAACACAAAACACAATGAAAATGTGTTTTTTATAAAACATGTATTTTTAACTATAAATTTTTTTATATCAACTTCAACCATAAAATTAATTGAAATTAACTTCATTTTATTATTAATAATATATCAGAACTAATTTAACTTTTAAATTATTTTAAAATTAAGTTTAACTTGTTAAAAGCCTAAAACAAAAATACAATTTTCAATAACAAATAGTGTTTTTACTATTCCATAGAAAGTCAATCTGTTTAAAAAAACTCAAAAATTCACTCAAAGATAATTTTTACATGATGATTATTTTTTTTTTCATTTTTATCAAATAAATTTTTTTAAATTTCTAAAACCTAATTATAATATTTTCTCACAAAAAAATCATTTTAGAAGAAAATATATTTTGAAGACTAAAATATCCAATAAAAATTGATTTTTTATTTCCTAATAATTAATAAATAAATTTTTCCTAAGTATGTCCTTTATATATATATATATATATTTCATAATGTGGTAAATAATATTCATTCCTGTTAATTCAGTGGCCAAGTTATAATGATTATATTTAAATAATAATATTTAGCGACTCGTTTAAGATCATTGTTGTATGTTTTATACACTATAAAAAATAGTATTCTCTTAAAATACCATGGATTAATAAAAAACCCCTTATATAAATTTTCTAATTAGTTAAATAATTGGGTTATATTAAAATATTTTTCTAGGTAACACAACTTAAAAATATAATGAAAATGAGTAAATTATATATGTTTACTAATTTAATGAAGAATAAATTACTAATAAGACAATACAATAATGAAATATAAACTAAAATAAATATTTTAAACTAGGATTAGTTTATTAAAATTAAATATTTCCATGAATTCCAAGACTTTAATAAAAACAAAATTTTTTCCAAAATATAAATAAAGAGTTTAATATATAGATAAAAATTGATTAAAAACATGTCATAAAATTATATGAAATCCCATTATAAATCAACAAATTAGTATAACAATATATCATTGAAAAAATATTCATTAACAATTCAAAAATTATTTTTTTGAACTTTATTATTAATTTTTTAATAAATATTTTTAGGCATGTTCCATGCATAGTTTTGAAATTCACCCAAAAGGTTGAAACCATGTATTATAATTATTGGAGATATTTATTAATTAATCTATCCTCAAAGAAGCCCTTAAAGACCATTAGATATGATCACATAAATAAATAATCACAATTTTCAATTACAATAATCAAATAATATTAATCATTAAAGAAAACGTTTTGTGAGACACTTCTAAAATTCATCCAAAATCATAACATAAATCCTCAACCAAGGTGACCTAATGATTCTTCAATAAAAACAAAATCCGGGAAACCTGTAGGACAAAAAATTCCCAAATCTTATTTAATAAACAAATTATTAAAAAAATAATACCACTCCATATGACTTATATTAGGAAAAGTTAGATAAAATCCTAATATTAGAGAGGATTTCTACATGTCATGATGAAATCAATAATCAATAACCCCGAGTCAGGACAGTTTTAAATTGAGAAGAAGAGTGTATAATGGAAGAATATAAGAGGTATAGGGGTTAAAATTGATTTTTTATGAGGAAAACCCCTTAAAACACCATTAATTCATAGATCAAGAAGAAGGGAAGAAGAATAAGGTCATATAAGAGCCCTAGGAGAGATCTTAGTTGACTATAAAAAGAATGGATCAAATCCCACCCATCCCCACTTTTGGTTTCAAATCTTGAAGTAAAATTAAAAAAAATATTTTTATAGAAAAATAAGTATGGTTTTATTGGGTATATGGTGTCCTCTAGGACCACTATAAGTCTACCTAACCTCATCAAGTACCAGGTACCATACACTGAGCACTCGGTGCCACCGACAGTTACAATCTGATGGTTCCACAACCTCTTAGCATACCTAAACTATTCAACCTCTCACCAAAAGTTAAAAAATATCCATAAACACCTAGTGTTTCATTATAAATATCTATAATTCAAGAAATAATCTAAAAATGAAAAATGACTCTAACCCTAAATCAAAATTCCAATAGAATTTCATTTTCATCAACCAATTTTCTAAGAAAATTATACGTCCTCTTTAATTAAATCACCGTGGTCATGCACCATTACAATAATACCCCAGAATCATGATAAATATTTTCATTAATAAATAATTTATAATTTTAATTCTCAATAACCTTGTGGTAATAAGTTTTACACTCCCATCAATATCTTTCTAACTAGTTTATATTCAAGTATTTTGAAAATTTATATTTGGGTAAGGATTTTTTTTCATTCTACTTTTTATGTTTTAATATTAAAGTCATGAAGTATCCTAAGGAATACTATCCTAGTCATAATACAACCATCTTATCCCATTTATACTTAGGATTACCCTCCTTTAGAGTGTCTACTATATTGAAATTACTCTCTCCCATAATCATAATTTTCATTTCCTTCAAATGATTTTCATTAAAACTTTTAGTATATTAGTGTACCATTTTTTATCATCTAGTGAGTCCTTTGATATATTAATCATCCATCAAATTTTATTAGATATTCTAATATCTTTTCCTTCTATTTTAAATAATTTAATGTCTTGATTTTAGAAGTATTAGAAATACAATCTTCATACAACGTTTTATTCTCATTAGAATCATATTTCTTAAGTTGAAAGTCTTTGATCAAAAAATACTATAACAAAATGATAGCATATTTATATTCAATATTTTAAGGTGATTTGTATTTATTTTTACCAATCTACATATAAAATTAAATAAATAAGTGTTTACTTCTTGGTAAAATCTTCTCATACTTTAGGAATTTTTTCATTACGATCCAAAAAATTCTACTCATTAGTTTCCATATTCCTAGTGATATATTTTTTTGTCTCCATTTACACACCTATTATGTAATATTTATCATCAAAATAAAGTAAACAAATAGTTTTATTTGTATTTAATTATTCTTATAATGTTCAGATTTTAGTCTCTAACCTATTTTTTTTATAATAAGTGCTCCATATCTTCCTTATTTGAATGATTTATGCACTTTAATTTATTGAAAAGTTTATCTTGATATTTGAAGACCATTTTTTTACTAATTCAATATGAAAATCACCATTTCAACAACATCATAATATTAAAAATATATTATATTATCTCTAAGATATCTTGATTTTATATTATATCATGGTCATTCATTAATTGAGGAATCATTTTCTGAAACTTAGGGAATTAGAAACTAATTTTCTAAAAAATATATGTTTTCACCCTCAATTAACAATATTCAATAAATTTCAATTTATATTGGATTAAACCATTTGATTTTACAAGATTAAACATACTCAATTCAGAATAACCATTGTTGTTTTTATCCTTTATAGATACTGAATAACCCAAATAGAATCAATTCAATGAAGTTATATTTTTTATCAATATATTTGTGTGATAGAAATTCAAATTTTGTTGTGATAAAGTTGGGTAATGTAGAAGTTCCCAATAATTTAAGATAAAGAAGATACAAGTTTTTTCCATTTGAAGTTCTTTGATGATTATTTATTTTTTGGAAAATGATGTTTAGAATTAAAATAATGGGTTCTTTATATAATTCTATACATATTTGTGATGATTTTAGAGTTGATATTAATTTCTAATACATGTTACAATGATAATTTAAAGACAATAAACTATTTTAAACAAATGAAGTAGTGAATAAAGACAACATTTTGATGATTTTGGATTCTATTCATCAATTGGATGATATCTTGAGAAATTGTTATTTTGATAAGATGTATGAAAAATAATTTAGGATTTAAGCAGATATAAAATAGGTGATTGATCCTAAGAATTATGGTGTTTGGATAGGGAACTTATTTTTTAATGTTTTATATTAGGTTTTTACCAAAATATTAGCTAGCCATATCCTACCATAGTAGATGAGAGATTTATGGAAGAGGAAGATCCTATTTATGAGTAGTAAGGTGACTATACTCACATATTGGGAATAGTGCACATGGGGTAGAACACATTGTTGTAGTGTGTTTGAGTGTTTGTGAAGCCAACCTAGGCTCCATTGATGAGTGGGGCGATAGATCATGATGAATTATTAAGCGATATCCTTAGTGTAATATTTTTGATATAGGATATCTATTTGGGTAGAATTTATATTTAAACACCCCATGCTCTCAAGTTTAAATGAGCCATTCACTCAATATTTTAATATTTGGATACATGGATTTAAATAAAATGACATATATTTCATCATATTTCATCTCCAACCTCAATACTTTATGGTATTCCTACATCACAAATATAACCCTTACACCAAAAAGGGTTAAATTTCATATTGGAGATGATGTTGTGATCTTCTAAACCATATCATAATATCTTCGATGGTTTTCTATTTATGAAAAAATTAAAGGAGTCCATGGATGAAACTATAATTTCTGACTTGATAGTGTCCACTAAATGAATTATACAACATGACATCATGAATATTTTTGATACATACATATCTTTCAAGTAGAGTGAATTTGATGGTTATAGGACATGAAGAAGATTTTGAATCAAATGCAGTTTGAGCCAATTCATACAAGAGGCATTTGTTAGTATGTTCATTATGGATAAGGTATTGAATTATTTTGGTGTAATGGGTGTACAAATACCCTTGAATCTCTCTATTTTCATATATGATTTAAATGTACATTGAGAGCACTAAGAGAATGAAGAACATATAGAGAAGCTTTTGGAGACTCCATTTTCATATAAATAGAGATTAATATTTAGTTCCATGATATTCTCTCATTCATTTTTATGAGAGATAGATAATATCTTCAAAAAGTTCACACCTATATGAAGGAATCCCTACACACACTATTTTGTTATACAAGTAGAAAAAATTTATTTCATTACTATGTGGTTGTATGAAGGAGAAAGTCTGATCAACATATAGATTTTATCTATATAAATATGAATTGTGATAAAACTGTGAATGAGATAATATTAATTCACAAAGAATGTTTATTAAGTTATTTTAAGGATTAAAAACATTGCAAATATACTTGCATGAAGGTAGATGAAAACTATATATTCTTGAGAAGAACAATTAGCTGTGAAAGTGATATTTTATTTTTCATGAAGTTTTAGATTTTTTTTAGTTTTATAAGAACATTAAATATGATTTTAATATGAACAATAAACATATAAAAGAATTTAATAGTGATTTTTTGGAAAAAAAGATAAGGTGATCAAGAATAGAAGTTATTTTGAATAAGATTTGATTGTGTGTATTTGAAGAGGAATAAAGAAAACATGAATACTATATAATAAGGGAGAATAATTAGAATACATTTTAGAGATTTGGTTGGGATGACTATTAAAGAATTTGTGTAATGGAAGTATAAATAACAAAATATTTTTTTGCAGATAGATCAACTAAGGGTATGCTAGTATAAATATCATGTCAGGAGATAAAAAGGGATTTTTAGGAGATAATCCTCTACTCTAATCATTAGTGACTAGGAATTATGATAGTTCATTAAGAAACCCAAGATAAATATGTATTATTTTATATAATTTCTAAAATTTCAATATTAAATATCGCAAAATAATCTCACAATACTAATAATGTATGGTTTATTGTCTTTAAGGACAATCTATATAAGAAACTTATTTTACAACCCCTATAAACGGTTCACCATAATTAAGCCACACTATAATCACTTATATAATTCTTATATGTTATACTTATTTTGATAATATAGGTAAATGGAAACATAAGAAAGGGGTGATCTTAATTGCTCAGTATGGGTAAATGTAATCGATAACAATCAAAGATCACAGGTGAGCATAATATGACCATACAGGTATAATCAAGATACATAAAAAAATTATACCCAATAAAGAATAGATCATAAATCATGGAATAAAACTAGAATAAGATAATACATGAATCAAAATGGTTGGGAAACATTATTCAATAAACATTATCCATGAGAGTATAATATAATGCATAATATCTTTTAAATATGACACAAACATTATTATAGGGAACATTTCATTCATGAGTTGCACCATCAGTGCCTACACTTATGAGAAACTTAAATATACTCATGAATACTTATCTCATGAGATATAAACTTTTAAACAATGCATTATAGGCCTATATGGGACCCCACCCATCATTTATCCATAATTATGCATTCCACTTCAAAAAAATCATTCATTAATCATAAATAACCCATGAAAAGAAAAATAGGTTTCATTACTCACATAATAATGATCCCATGTAAATAAAATGGGTTTCATTCATCACATAATAAATATCTCATGGAAATAAAATTAGTTTCATAGCATTTTCAAATGGATTCAAATATGGAAATCATTCATAATTCCATGAATAATCCCATCATGATAACTGATGGAAAATAAATGGTTATCCTAATATATTTAGTAACAATATAGGTAAAAAAAATTTGACCAGGGTAACAAAGCATATGATATTTACAATGAAGAGATAAGGGGAATATAGTTAAGTCAATAATTTCCCTAATCAAATGATTTATATAATCCAGGTGAACACCCTTAAAATAAATAAATAGAAAATAGGGTATTCACAAAGCAAATTAATTGAATAAAATTTATTCCTATTTAGGATGGATGCTTAACCATGACACGATTAGTGATGAATCATATATTTAATTGAAAAAAAATTACATAAACCATATATATAAAGAAGGTGGAAGGAAATTTTTTGGTAATATCCTTGATCAAGCACAAGATAAGTAAAAGGATAATTAATTAGTTAAGAAACAATTTTTTTGAGTTTTAGAAAAATAACTTTGAAGATAAAAAAACCTCGATATTTTGAATTAATTTTAAGGAAATATTTTATGAAATAACTGGAGAAAAAAATTTATTCTATAAACAATTAAAACTTAGGTGAAAATTTTCATATAAAATGAGAAAAGTGGTAGAAATATGTTTTCTCATGGAAGAAAACATTAAAAAATTCATTAGAAAACATTTTTAACATTATCATAAAAGAATAAGTTAAAATTATCTTTCAAAATTTATCTTCTAAAAATTGAAGTTAAAACATTGAAAAAATTACCTTCAAAAAATAAAATACAATAATCTATCATCAAAAACACAAAAATATTATCAAATTAAATGTGGGGTGGAAGATAAAAAAATTTATTTTTAAGGGATGGGAAACCTTCTAATATTTTGAAATATCATTGTGAAAAACTCACATTGTAAAAAGAGTAACAAAACATTCTTTTCAAAAGAGGAGAATGTAAATATAGAGGTCAAATAAGATAACCCATAATTAGGTTTGAAATTATAAAGGATAAAATTTGTGGTAAAGGAAAATATGGACAATTAGGGGAAATCATCATTAAATAGGATGATAATTATTCCCAATAATGATATACTTTTGCGAAAGAAATTTTATCAAGGTAAAATATTTGAATTAAAAGGCCATGTTTCACCATAGAGGAAGATAAAGTACCATTAAATAAAATCTTATAGTGGAAACCAATCATGGAAGGAATAATTTTTAGAAGAATAATTTTAACTCAATAAAGGTTGGTGAGTTAACAAAAACCCTCATGGTAATGGGAACATCATAATAAAAATAACACGAGATAGAGTTAACATTAAATGGTTATTAAAATATCTTTAGATAAATGATATGAATTATACTTGAAGGAAATATGGTTGTGAATATTCCATAAAAATAAATTATGGTGTAAAATATCAAACATGTCACATGAAAATAAAATTTAAGAAAAATAACCCCTTACAACCTTAGAAACTTTTGAATCCAAACCACTCGAAGGATATTATTCTAAATAAAATATTCAATACCATGAATAATTATATGACCATGATAAAAAATATTAAATGGGTTGTAGATGCACCATTCTAAATAAAACATGGTGTATAATATAAAATATGCCTTAATGGGTGAAAACGTGTAACATGAAACCCCTATATCTTTATGTAATTTTGATTCAAAAACCATGAGAGAAAGAAATTGGAATATAACATTAAAAATAATTAAATATAAGGAAACTAGGATACAAAATATTAATGGGGAATTATATATACCATTCCAAATAAATCACAGCCTATAATAAGAAATATATCTCAAGTGGTGAAAATTGAGACAAGATAACCTTTCCTTATTCTTGATTCATCCCGTGCATGGACCTAACTTCCAAAATAATAAAATTAATTTCATTATATAGATTTTTAATAACCCTACTATTCTATATTTAATATAATATGGAATATTTATTATTATATGATATTTAGTTATTATATAGTTTTTTCTTACATTTGCATAAAAATTGAATCAATGTTGACCTATTTATGTATTTTTAGTGATCAAAGATAACATTTTAATAATAAGTTAAATACATAATATAATCTTTAAAAGACCATAAAAATAATTATTTTATAATTAAATTAAATTAATATTATCTTTTAAGTTCCCATAGTCATCCATTTTAGAGATTTATAGCATTGTTAAAGTAGATGAACAAACCAACCCAAACATGAACACACTATATCTCGATGAGTGAGTACCGTTAAGGAAGGTTATAATATCATTATGATAGAATAATAATGATATTATTTATATTTCTTTAATTTATTGAGTCATATTTTATATGTTTTTTATAATTTAATAAAATCATGATGAATCATAAAAAACGTTACTTTGTGGAGGTGGTAGCCCACCGAATACACATTTAACGTTCTTTTGTTTTTTTAAGTGGGTGAAAAAGAATAAATAATGGGTTTTCCCTTAATATAATAGAAATTATATATAATAATTAATCTAATTTCATTATATTACTATGGTTAGTTTAGTTTTGTAATATGATGATTAAGAATAAAAGGTAACGAGTAAGTAATACTTATATCAAGACATTAAACCTCCTCTTGATGAACTTCTTATAATTGAATGAATTAAGATAACTTTTAGTGAATGGTGGATTTAAAAATGAAATGGATGTATAAGAGAAGAAAATTAGGTAGGGGTTCAATTATATTTATAAATAATTTTTGATCATTGAGAGGGTAGAAGTGATCCCATTTTATAAGAGAATAAATTTTCCATTTTATAAACAACCATTTTTTTCAATGATATCATTACACTATTAAAGGGATAATGACTCTAAATATTTTAAATAATGGATTTTGGGGTGAGATAAGGTCTATAAATCCTCCACATATCATTTTTCTCTATGGAAGGTGTAGTTTTTGTAGAATCCTCTTGTCATCATTCACTTTGGGTTGCCTCATGAAGTTCTAATTCACCTGTCTTGTAACAGCCCGGGATTTTATGAAAAATGTTCCTTTTAATTTTATTTCTGTCTTGTGTTGTATGCTACACCAAAAGGAGCTTGCACAACACACATCCTTGACTTGCCTTGCATTACACGCAATCGCGACCTTCCTCGATAGCGTGTGTTGTACGCAACACCAAGTTTCGCTAAACAACGATATGCTATTAAGATATTATTAAAACTAGCTGTTGTGAATAGTAATAACCACTTTTTGAAATTTTGTAAATTTCATTTTTCAAAATGGACTTCATTTATGGATTCGGAGTATCGAATTTAGCCTAAGGTGAAATTTTGGTACTTTTCGGATAACTTTCATATTCTGATGAATAGTGAAAATTACTAAATTATAATTAAAAATAACTTTTTTAATCAAAATAATTAATAGTGATAAATCATTAATTTGAGTGGTTTTAAAGTATATTTAGAATATATTTTTACAATTTAATACAATGTTGGTCATTGGATGTAATTTCACATTTAAACCAGACATAATCAAGTGTCAATCTTTTGATAGATATTGTTTCTTAAAAACACGCTATTTGTTTTAACAGCGGGATTTAATTATAAAATTAATTAATGAAATTTCTATGTTATGAATTTGGTAAAATAGACTTCATTTTTGAATTTGTAATATGAAATATATCTTAGGATGAATTTTTGGCATTTTTCTGAAAACTTTCAATTTTTGATGAATAGTGAAACCACTAAGTGGTAGGTTAAAAACTGAATTTTGCATAAAACTTAATTTTACCGCTTATGTGAATGGAATTTCAAAAATCCGAGAGACACGGTTGATTTCAGTAAGTAAAATGTGGTTCAATGAGATGAAAATAATTTTTGGTGAATAGTAACTTTTTACTTTTATTTACCACGGTTAAAAGTAAATAGGGTAATTAAGGGTAACAATGATATTAATATTACCCTAACACATGTCCTAATCCTATTGGACAAGTTTATCTCGACCAAAAACAACCTTAAGTGTAAAATATTATCATTTAGGCCCACTTGGATTAGATTTGGACATTTATTATTATTTAATTCAAAGAAGAGTTAAAAGAGTTAAAATCATAGTTTATTTACTAAAACATTTTTAATATAGGGTTATACATAAGATAAATTCGATTGTAAATATTCATTAGAAAGCTAAAAGGATTTCCTACATAATGGTATTTTATTTATAATTTTTAGACATTAAATAATTTAATTTATTTATGACACAATGATGATGCAGTAATTATCTTATTAATGAAATATTGACATAATTGATGTTATAAACACCAAAATAAATGTAATTTGAGACTTTTTATGAATTACAATAATTTTATAGGTTACTATGATATATTAGGGTTGATTTAATAAACTTGTTTCGAACATATAATTCTGTTATGACTTTCACAAAAATAATATATCAAATAGTGTCCAAATTGACACAAAATAGTTTTTAAATCAAATATTATATTATTAATTGTTATTTTATTCATAAAAATCTAAGGTTCGGACAAATGACTTAGATAAGGATATATGTATTAATAATAAACAATTTGGGGTTCGTTTGGCATGTTATAGTAAGTTTATTAACCATATAGTGTAAGAAAACAAAAAGACACGGTAAAAGTTAAATTATTAAACTTAGAGTTAAATCTAATTGATAAGGTTAAAATAATAACCTAAACTTGTCTAAATTCTATTGGTTGATAGGATTTCGACCCATACCCACTTTATATTCGAAATAAGACCCTTTGGAACCATTATAAACCGATTTTGACTTTAATATAAAATAATATTTTGAGATATTCCTAAGGTGCCCCTCTCCTCCCTTATAAAAGGGTACCTCCTCCCCCTCCTCCTCACACAAGTTTGAGCCTTCATGCTCGGCCAAACCCTGCCAAAATCACTTCTACACTTCCCTAGTATCATCCTAGAGGTCCTGGTCTTCTTAAAAGACCAATTTTAGTTCCCTAAAAGGAGGTCTCAAAGAAGCACTTCAAAGAAGAGGTAATACCCATTACCGATCCTTTTCAATTTCTTTTTTCTTCAACTTCTTCTTCTTTAGTTGTTTCATGATAAAGTAATAACATCAGTATTTCTTATATACTGATATGTTATTATAAATATGAAACAACTCTAATTAACCTTCTATCCATCCTACGGAAAAAGGAAATCACCGTGCGTGCGTACGTACGGAATACCGTCTCCACGCCGTGGTGTAATCTATTTTCCGCCACCACCTTAATTGGATGGGTATAAAGGTGTAATGATTAACTATATATGATTATTATAAAGTGATATTGATACTGAAATAGTATACATACACTTCAACACAATTCCACGACCATGGGAACAATATCATCGCTCGTGCGTACGTACGGACTACCGTCTCCACGACGCGATGAGATTCATCCTCCATGTTAACCATTTAAGAATGATTATAAAGTATATATAAGAAATAATAATGAAATATATGACATTTTAAAGCTACTGGATTTATGTATATATATGTATGTATGTCATCTACTTACTTCCATTCAAGACAATAAGGAAAGGAAAACAGCGTTCATGCGTACGTACGGACTACCGTCTCCATGAACGGTGTTTTCATTTAATTTATCTATCTATTATATATATATATACTGAATATATATGATATATAAATCATATTTTATATTCTGGAAGTAAGTAAATCATGATATAAGTAATAATAATGTCAAGAACAACAAGTCCAAACACCTACGACAAATGAGACGATTTTACCCAAAACGCTACTTTAACATGAATTTACTAAAGAACGGGTAATATAAAGTCATAACTGGACCATATATGATATAATAACAATAAATATGATTCTGGAATAAGTCAATAACATGATTTAAATCATTATACAGGAGGTTCGGACACGTACAAAGCAAGTCGGACCTAAGGTAAGGGAAATATCACAATCTCATTTTTATCCGAGATTGTTTATTCGTAAGTATTTACTGGGGTGTATTTTATCATCCACATCCATGTTTCATAAATATGTAATATTATTTCTATCCACCTACAATTGCTTAAATCCATTTTTACCCTTCGGTGAGTTTTTAGTAAAAGAAATGAAAGGAATCTTTTGTCGTTTTTCGTACGAGGTACTTTTTGACTTTTTCGACAAAAGTACAAAGAATGTTTTTTAAACTTATACGGAACGAACTGATTTTTACGGTTTTATAAAGACTTATTTTTATGAAGCTTCCTCCAAAAGATCTCATGAATATTTTCAATAAAATCTATTTCTTTTAATATTACATGATGTTTTGTGAAAAGAAATTGATTTTGAAGAAGAAAGGATATTTTCCTCAAGAATTCATTTCAAGTGTTTTATCAAAAATATTTTCCATCTAAGATAATAAAGGGTTCTGTTTTTATCCCTATTATTACATTGATTTTATTATGTTGTGATGGAATTATTTTTATGAATTCCTTTATCTTATTTGAATTGTTTTATGATGTCATGATATTTAAGAATCCCATTTTTATTACATGGGTTATGAAATGATGTATGGTTTATGATTTTGTGGCACACATAAGAAAGGATTCATTATAAGATGGGTGGGACCTATATATACCTCCAATGCATTGGGTAAAGATTTTATATCTCATGAGATAGACAGGGCTGGAACGGTAGGTTATACCGGTTCAGTGAAACAGGACTGAAACGAGGGTTACTCGATTCAGAAAGGGACTTTGTCCACTAAGATAGTATTGGCAACGAGTCTTGACTAACAAGAAATGATTCTCTATGATTATGTGTGTATGCCACAAAGTTTGATGTTTTATGTTATTATTATTGGGATTTCATTTCACTACTATGATTTATCCCATGTTATGAAATTATGCTCTCTTTTGCAGGTTAAGATTTCCAAAAGTTATGTTCTTATGAATATGATGTGATTGATTTTTTTTGTTTACCCTTACTGAGCATTTGAGCTCACCCTTTTATGTTTTCTTTTCCCCAGGATATAAAGAAAGGTTTTAGGTAAAAAAAAGGAAGATCTTTATGGGAGATGTTGAAGATATTTCACCATGATTAGAAGATTTTATTCCGAGTTTCCAAAGACACTAAACTATTACGATCCTTGTTTGTGTGTTTTTGTTATGTACTAAGTATTCCGCGAAAGTAATGTAATGTCCATGTACATCAAGCTTCGGGTCTCTACAGTTGGTATCAGAGGAAAGGTTTAGTCAACCTTTGAAAACTAGGATGCGAGAACTTTAGTGAGATCCCTAGAGATATTTATAAGGTATGTCTAGGTATGTCCCTAAGGATAAGTATACGTATAGGATACAGTCCTAGAACTACGGTAACGATCATAGAATTTAACCTAAGATGTTAGATATTGAGGATACTCCACCTTTATTATGTTGTTTTCCCTAGCATGATTTTTGCCTCTCACACTATTTTTTTTGGGTTTTAGAAAATGACTGGAAACAAGATGATTCACGATAATGGAGGATATGATGGACAATGGAATGATATTCTTCATAATGAAATGGGATTTGGAAGTCCAAACATCATTATTATGCCGAATCAGCAATCTCATAATATGATCAATAAAGTAAAATTTGGTAAGTTTCCTGACTCGGCTAATAAGAGAAAGATGGAGTTTCATGATGATCATAGAGGAAAGAAAGTTCAATTTCCCCTATGTAAATCATGTGGGAAGAGGCATCAAGGAGAATGCTTCAAAGGAACTGGAAGATGCTTTGGGTGTGGAAAAGAAGGACACAAAGCAAGTAAGTGCAAAGGAAAAGTTTGAGTTAACACCATGGATGAGGATAATGGTATTTCTACGATATCAACAATGGTTAAATGCTTTAAATGTGGAATGTACGGGAATTATGCAAATCAATTCCCTAAGGGAAAGTCTCATGAAGAGAATCAGTATGGTCGTATGGGAAGTATTTATGTTGATGATGATGAAGAAACTACAAATGATATGTGAGATGAAAGAAATGTTGAAGCTCGGTCAATGGTCTAAGAATGTAGTGGAATGATTACATGTTTATCATGTGTAATGTTGTATAAGATATCTCATGGAATAAGGAGACATCTAAGGATTGTTACACTGTTGTCTTTCCTTAAGTTTTGAAAGTGTATGATTAATGGTACCAGTAACCATGAAAGGTTATTCAGATACTTTTGGAAATTAGATGATAAGTGCATAATAAAAGGATAAGAAGATAATGAGATGTTTGATTGTATTCATGAGCTCATGATTGATATAAGGACTAAGTGATATCATGGTTTGAGTATAAATAATTTTGAGGATTTTGGTATGTGGAAGGTGTTATCTTTTAACTGCATTCATGTTTTCACTAAGGTTCAATAGGTATTCAAGAGAATACATGATTAAGGCCTTTGAATGTTTTGAATATGACCAACAAAACATATCTTATGATATATGGGGATCGACGATGGTGTTAAATCTCTGGTAATCGTTTTCACTATGTTATGAGAGTGGACTGCAGTATTATGGATAAGCCTAAAGATTGGAATGTATTATGTTGGACATAAGTTAGTATTGTTTAAGGATAGAAGTTTTCTCGATATTATTGATGGGATGTTATAGTAATTTAGTTTTAGAAAAAGGACAACCTGCAGGACGGGCGACAACCCATCGCTTCAGACAAGGCTGTGGGAATCGAACCCACAACCGAAGTGCGACTGGCCTTTATCGCCTACCACTGGCCTACAGGAAGTCCCTGTTTAGTAGAAACTAGTTTTATTATATTAAGAAGTATGATATATGAAGTATAAGTCCATTTTAGGAACCATATGTGATTAATCTCACTATAGATCGACTTATGTATATAATTTTTGCTAACCTTTTGTTTGAGACAGATGGAATGACCCGTCATTCTATCACATGATCTGCTAACACTTCACGAATAACAAATTCAACTTCATTTATTTAAGAGATGAAGTGGAAATTGTTCAAGGCATGAACAATAGTGAGATTGTACCAAAATAAAGAAAGTATTTATTCTAATTCAAATTTTCAACTTTAGGGAAATGATCTTGAAAACCAAAAATGTTGTCCTAGTGATCTTATACCTGATGAATTGGATGGTACCTTATATCATCACAAATTTATGGATTTGTGATTGTTGGATTTTCCATGGCCATGTTCTCTACCACTCTCCATCAGAACATGATGGTTATATTTCTCTTCCATATCCATATTTCCACCTATGTGGAAACCCAGTGATTAGTTTATTTGGGTAATCGTTACATTTCATACTTTAGTTTTTAAAGCCAGGTTTTGGTATTTTTTTACAATGTTGGTTTCTATTAAAGAAACTTTCGAATAGTAAACCATTTATAACCCCGACGAATTTCGAGGGCGAAATTCATTTTAAGGGGGGTAGAATGTAACAGCCCGAGATTTTATGAAAAATGTTCCTTTTAATTTTATTTCTGTCTTGTGTTGTATGCTACACCAAAAGGAGCTTGCACAACACACATCCTTGACTTGCCTTGCATTACACGCAATCGCGACCTTCCTCGATAGCGTGTGTTGTACGCAACACCAAGTTTCGCTAAACAACGATATGCTATTAAGATATTATTAAAACTAGCTGTTGTGAATAGTAATAACCACTTTTTGAAATTTTGTAAATTTCTTTTTTCAAAATGGACTTCATTTATGGATTCGGAGTATCGAATTTAGCCTAAGGTGAAATTTTGGTACTTTTCGGATAACTTTCATATTCTGATGAATAGTGAAAATTACTAAATTATTATTAAAAACAACTTTTTTAATCAAAATAATTAATAGTGATAAATCATTAATTTGAGTGGTTTTAAAGTATATTTAGAATATATTTTTACAATTTAATACAATGTTGGTCATTGGATGTAATTTCACATTTAAACCAGACATAATCAAGTGTCAATCTTTTGATAGATATTGTTTCTTAAAAACACACTATTTGTTTTAACAGCGGGATTTAATTATAAAATTAATTAATGAAATTTCTATGTTATTAATTTGGTAAAATAGACTTCATTTTTGAATTTTTAATATGAGATATAGCTTAGGATGAAATTTTGGCATTTTTCTGAAAACATTCAATTTTTGATGAATAGTGAAACCACTAAGTGGTAGGTTAAAAACTGAATTTTGCATAAAACTTAATTTTACCTCTTCTGTGAATGGAATTTCAAAAATCCGAGAGACATGGTTGATGTCAGTAAGTAAAATGTGGTTCAATGAGATGAAAATAATTTTTGGTGAATAGAAACTTTTTACTTTTATTTACCACGGTTAAAAGTAAATAGGGTAATTAAGGGTAACAATGATATTAATATTACCATAACACATGTCCTAATCCTATTGGACAAGTTTATCTCGACCAAAAACAACCTTAAGTGTAAAATATTATCATTTAGGCCCACTTGGATTAGATTTGGACATTTATTATTATTTAATTCAAAGAAGAGTTAAAAGAGTTAAAATCATAGTTTATTTACTAAAACATTTTTAATATAGGGTTATACATAAGATAAATTCGATTGTAAATATTCATTAGAAAGATAAAAAGATTTCATAAATAATGGGATTTTATTTATAATTTTTAGACATTAAATAATTTAATTTATTTATGACACAATGATGATGCAGTAATTATCTTATTAATGAAATATTGACATAATTGATGTTATAAACACCAAAATAAATGTAATTTGAGACTTTTTATGAATTACACTAATTTTCTAGGTTACTATGATATATTAGGGTTGATTTAATCAACTTGGTTCGAACATATAATTCTGTTATGACTTTCAAAAAAATCATATATCAAATAGTGTCCAAATTGACACAAAATAGTTTTTAAATAAAATAAAATATTATTAATTGTTATTTTATTCCTAAAAATCTAAGGTTCGGCCAAATGACTTAGATAAGGATATATGTATTAATAATAAACAATTTGGGGTTCGTTTGGCATGTTATAGTAAGTTTATTAACCATATAGTGTAAGAAAACAAAAAGACACGGTAAAAGTTAAATTATTAAACTTAGAGTTAAATCTAATTGATAAGGTTAAAATAATAACCTAAACTTGTCTAAATTCTATTGGTTGATAGGATTTCGACCCATAACCACTTTATATTCGAAATAAGACCCTTTGGAACCATTATAAACCGATTTTGACTTTAATATAAAATAATATTTTGAGATATTCCTAAGGTGCCCCTCTCCTCCCTTATAAAAGGGTACCTCCTCCCCCTCCTCCTCACACAACTTTGAGCCTTCAAGCTCGGCCAACCCCTGCCAAAATCACTTCTCCACTTCCATAGTATCATCCTAGAGGTCCTGGTCTTCTTAAAAGACCAATTTTAGTGCCCTAAAAGGAGGTCTCAAAGAAGCACTTCAAAGAAGAGGTAATACCCATTACCGATCCTTTTCAATTTCTTTCTTCTTCAACTTCTTCTTCTTTAGTTGTTTCATGATAAAGTAATAACATCAGTATTTCTTATATACGGATATGTTATTATAAATATGAAACAACTCTAATTAACCTTCTATCCATCCTACGGAAAAAGGAAATCACCGTGCGTGCGTACGTACAGAATACCGTCTCCACGCCGTGGTGTAATCTATTTTCCGCCACCACCTTAATTGGATGGGTATAAAGGTGTAATGATTAACTATATATGATTATTATAAAGTGATATTGATACTGAAATAGTATACATACACTTCAACACAATTCCACGACCATGGGAACAATATCATCGCTCGTGCGTACGTACGGACTACCGTCTCCACGACGCGATGAGATTCATCCTCCATGTTAACCATTTAAGAATGATTATAAAGTATATATAAGAAATAATAATGAAATATATGACATTATAAAGATACTGTATTTTTGTATATATATATATGTATGTCATCTACTTACTTCCATTCAAGACAATAAGGAAAGGAAAACATCGTTCATGCGTACGTACGGACTACCGTCTCCATGAACGGTGTTTTCATTTAATTTATATATCTATTATATATATATATATATACTGAATATATATGATATATAAATCATATTTTATATTCTGGAAGTAATTAAATCATGATATAAGTAATAATAATGTCAAGAACAACAAGTCCAAACACCTACGACAAATGAGATGATTTTACCCAAAACGCTACTTTAACATGAATTTACTAAAGAACGGGTAATATAAAGTCATAACGGGACCATATATGATATAATAACAATAAATATGATTCTGGAATAAGTCAATAACATGATTTAAATCATTATACAGGAGGTTCGGACACGTACAAAGCAAGTCGGACCTAAGGTAAGGGAAATATCACAATCTCATTTTTATCCGAGATTGTTTATTCGTAAGTATTTACTGGGGTGTATTTTATCATCCACATCCATGTTTCATAAATATGTAATATTATTTCCATCCAACTACAATTGTTTAAATCCATTTTTACCCTTCGGTGAGTTTTTAGTAAAAGAAATGAAAGGAATCTTTTGTCGTTTTTCGTACGAGGTACTTTTTGACTTTTTCGACAAAAGTACGAAGAATGTTTTTTTAAACTTATACGGAACGAACGGATTTTTACGGTTTTATAAAGACTTATTTTTATGAAGCTTCCTCCAAAAGATCTCATGAATATTTTCAATAAAATCTATTTCTTTTAATATTGCATGATGTTTTGTGAAAAGAAATTGATTTTGAAGAAGAAAGGATATTTTCCTCAAGAATTCATTTCAAGTGTTTTATCAAAAATATTTTCCATCTAAGATAATAAAGGGTTCTGTTTTTATCCCTATTATTACATTGATTTTATTATGTTGTGATGGAATTATTTTTATGAATTCCTTTATCTTATTTGAATTGTTTTATGATGTCATGATATTTAAGAATCCCATTTTTATTACATGGGTTATGAAATGATGTATGGTTTATGATTTTGTGGCACACATAAGAAAGGATTCATTATAAGATGGGTGGGACCTATATCTCCCTCCAATGCATTGGGTAAAGATTTTATATCTCATGAGATAGACAGGGCTGGAACGGTAGGTTATACCGGTTCAGTGAAACAGGACTGAAACGAGGGTTACTCGATTCAGAAAGGGACTTTGTCCACTAAGATAGTATTGGCAACGAGTCTTGACTAACAAGAAATGATTCTCTATGATTATGTGTGTATGCCACAAAGTTTGATGTTTTAAGTTATTATTATTGGGATTTCATTTCACTACTATGATTTATCCCATGTTATGAAATTATGCTCTCTTTTGCAGGTTAAGATTTCTAAAAGTTATGTTCTTATGAATATGATGTGATTGATTTTTTTTGTTTACCCTTACTGAGCATTTGAGCTCACCCTTTTATGTTTTCTTTTCCCCAGGATATAAAGAAAGGTTTTAGGTAAAAAAAAAGGAAGATCTTTATGGGAGATGTTGAAGATATTTCACCATGATTAGAAGATTTTATTCTGAGTTTCCAAAGACACTAAACTATTACGATCCTTGTTTGTGTGTTTTTGTTATGTACTAAGTATTCCGCGAAAGTAATGTAATGTCCATGTACATCAAGCTTCGGGTCTCTACATGTCTACCCCATATATTCTGAAATCTATGACCTTTAAACATAGAATTACAATGTCTTAGTTTTAACGACATTAAATAGCGTAATAACTATGTTTTTCCTCACCCAAGAGAATATTTTTTTTGGTATTGGAAATCTTCCATACCATCCTCAAGAACTACATATGCCTTGATTCTCATTCTCATTAGATATGTAGTGACACCTAGACTCTTTATCTAAGGTTTAGCTGCAACCCCTTTCATCTTTCTAGCCTCTTGGCCCTATCCCCTTTTAGGAACATGTGGTGTGGAATGTGGACTACTTTAGTCCCCATTCACATTGGGTTATATACCATGCCACACATTTCTCCTCGGTGTTTTCCACGTCCTCACCATACGTTGTTAAACTACATGGAATTCCAGAACTATGTACAAATTGATTCCTACCCTCATAGGATACATAGAGACACTCGAGCATCTCACCTCTGGCCCAACCATAAGTTTATTAACCCTTTCTTCTCTTCACCCCTAATTATAGTCACAATTATATGACTTAAAATTTGGAATCCCTAGTACGTGTAACACGACTTTAAACTATTAACTAGGTTCAAGGTAGTATTAATTTAAACTATATAAAATGTTTGGGTCATATGATGTTAAACTATTCTTTATATCATCCACACCATGTGACACTAAAATATGTGTCTACTGTCCTCATTTAGATGATGTAAAACTATAATCCATTCTTGGATCTTTCTAGAGAGGTCCTATTTGTAGAAGGTTTGAACTTTGTTTAGTCTAATATTCTCACCCAATATACTTTCATCATGTTGGTGTAATTTCAAGATTGTTTTGATTTATTCGAACAACCCGTCCTTCCATTACCATGCTTTGCGTGCCCTCTATTTCAGATCCTCATTCCCTTTCACATTTTAAGAAACCTTCTAATGGTTAGGATGATCATTCTTAAGGCTCACCAACCATCCTGGATCAACGTTTCAGAGGATATCGGGTGGCACTTCAAGTTTGGCCCCTTGTTTTTGAATATGGTCAGGGGTTGGCCGTCATTTAATTGTTCCCATTTCAAGCTAATGTGATGCAGATTCTATGTTTCTAATTTGGTCAACAATTATCCTCCATTATCATTCCACCCTCATTATGTTTCGAATTTTGGGTATCGTGACTCACAACTCTCATTCCCCATAGTTCAGATGGATTCTAACACCCCTGGTGTTATCCCGCTCGTGCACTAGAGCATGTTGGAAAAGGTAAGTTGGCTGTTCTGGGAACCCTATCCTCCAGTTGTGGTATCTCCATCAACCCAAATATTTTGGGTGGTTAGTCAACAATATCAGATCCTTGAATATTCAATGAGTAGATGGCACTCTCATACACAAAGTGGAGGATTATGTGGTCATCCCTTATTTCTTACACTAGGTATGACCCATGTGAGATTTGGGATTGATTTCTAGTTACTTCACAATTATGATCGAGATACTGCAAAAATAATAATAATAATAAATAATGAAAAATAAGTAGTAAGTCCATGAATGAATTTCATGATGAGTAAATAAGGGAGAAAACATGTTTCATGAGTTTGGCCAAAACATGACCATTTCATAGTTCCTTAAAACGTGTGTTTAAGTTTTAAGAATCACTGTTTCCAGGTAGTTTCCATTGGATTTATTCTTTGAACTATAAACTTTTAATAGTTCTTTATCCAAGGAGGACCTGATTTCTAAATGCAGGCATTCGTTAAGTTTGAACTTTATGATAATTAAGAATGTGCATTGGTCAAGAGGATGGGAGGTCGGACTCATCACACCCTTAGGGGAAAAATTATTGTCTACTCTAGGACTCTCTTTGTAAATTTAAGATATTTTCATGAATCCTTATTAATTCATCAATTATATCATAATAATCCTTTAGAATTCGCAATCACTTATTAACATATATAAAATTTATAATAATCAGTATGCATTCAAGGTTCTTCATTAATGGAAATATCCGTATGTATTTGAGGTTTTTCCATCAATGGTATCCTCTAATATACTACATAGAGATTATTTCACTCATTGTTTGTGATGAGACTAGTTTTTAAGCCACTCAGTGGGGCACTCTGGAATTTTATTGTCATCCAGGGAGATGAAGGTTTGGTTTTTATTTTTTGAATTGTGCCCATAAGATGGGCTACCTACGTATTCTTGTGAAATGAATCAGAACCCACATAGTTCGGTGCCACTGAATTGGACATATCATACCTTTTAATGTCATGTGATAAGGACCTCTAAGTGGAAGGTGGTTAGTTAGAACTTAATGAGGGACTTATGCAAAAGCAGCCCAAAGAGAACTTGGAAAGGATATGGGTTCCCAAGTAGGATCAGACCCTATTGGGAATATGGACCAAGGAGGAAAAGGTTGATTTGAAGTGTTGGGTTTGAACCTGAAAGAGGCTTCCTACATATCCCATATAGATGGGAATCAAAGCCCACATAGTTCTATAGGTCTCATAGGAGTGTATGATCCTTTGAGAGAAATTAGTTTTGGCTTACTTATTGAAAAGGATGCCTTGATGAAATGGGGGGTATAATTTGGAGTTTATTCTGAAGGAGGATGCCAAAATTAGGGGAATTATGATTGGATTCCAGAAGAGGACATCCAGTGAGCTCGGGCCTTGAGATAGCTTCCTACGAATCCTAGTTATGGTGGGAATCAGAGTTCTCGTAGTTCCTTCCAATGACTATTTTTGCACATGTTATAACCATCATGTATCTCTAAGCCCAGGTGATTCATTATCAGTGTGAGAAACAATATGTTGTGAAAGATTCAACAATGACACTTCAAACATTTCCTCTTTCACTGATGGAAGAGGGCACTTTGACTGTGGAAGAGGGAGAGGTGACGAGTCTTCCATCTGTTCTATTTACATTGGACAAGGGTCCGATGTAAGGAGGTAGGGATGAAGGTAAGGGGCATATACCAGGATGGATGCCCTTATATTGACCTTGTTAGGGGAGGAAGACTTCTCCTACGCATACGCATAAAAGTAAGTGTGAATCGTACCTTCCCAACTAGAGACCCGAGGTTCCGAGAGTTAGAGACGAGAAGGAGAGGACAGATCCCAAACCCTCATTCTCAAAACCGAGAATTTCCCAGCACTGTTTCTGGGAGAAAGGTCCATGTGACTATAGATATAAAAACTCACAGACACTCCACGAATCCTAACCCCATTGTGAAACAAATGTGGGAAGCCTATAACTATGGAAATACAAACCCAAATAGGAGACACACTAATGTGCCTTTCCTAAAGTGTTGAAAAGTCAGGAGGTTTTGGTGGATGCTTCAACTTAGTCCCTTTTAGATAACAGAACCAAGGAAGGAGATACCCTTCCATGAATAGCTTTTAAAAAGGGTACTTGAGTTGGTCGCGTAGGTCCCTTGTGTAAGTATTCCATGTAGGTGCCTCGTGTTGATGTACCGCATAGGTATACAATGCAGGTATGATGCGCATGTATGAATTATGAATGAAGAATGTGTTTTACATAGGGGGACCAAAACTATGTAAAATTTTATAAAACAACTTTCAAAACATGCTTATCCCATTTAATTATCTCTTCTCTCATGGTTTAGAGAGCTACCTGAGACAATTTTATGGATTTAGACGAAAGAGCTATTCAATGGGAGCTTCAGAGAGTCTCTTTAATTTTTTTAGTTTTAAAATGGGGAGCCCAAGGGATCTATTTTTAGGCACAGATGGGGCTTAGTCGAAGAAATGTTGCTCGCATAGGTACATCATGCAGCTATGCCCATAGGTACTCTGCGTAGGGGAACTAACCTATTCTGACATAAAGCTCTACCGCGTAGGTCAGTTGCACCGCTCCACCATGTAGGCCTGTGAATCTAGTCCATCACAAAGTTCTTTGGGAGTGTTTTTATTTTACTTTTGAACTCTTGGAACCTTTCCATGGGATCTGAAATATCCAGATTTCTCTTCATAGTCTTTTTTCTTATATAGTGTTAACAAAATCCCCCCCCCTCAGGATTGGATCCGAAAATCGAAAGAGGATCGAGTCCTGTGGTGAGTTTTTCGGGATGAAGATTATGGATCAATTGCTGAATAGTGCTGGCTTGCCCTGTAGGTACCAAACAAAGATATCCCGCACAAATTTTACGCGTAGTCTTGGTGCGTAGGTCTCCAGTTGTCTTTAAATAGGTCTCTTCCTTTGAAATTTTATTCACCTATTCTTTTCAGATTTCGATGACTCTCGTTGCATAGCTCATTCGCTCGGTCCCATCACATTGTGCTATCATGTAATTACCTTGAAATTTCTTCAAGGTAAAATTATTTAATTTATGGAGCTACTCTAAATGATTTTGTCGAAGTATTTACGCTAGAATCCTTGTCAAGGGACCTATGCGATGGACTTCATCGAAGGACCTACACGATGGACCTCATCAAAGGAGCTATACAAAAAATTTCCTTTGACAAATGTTTGATTTATCTCTTTTAAAATTCTAACCTAATAGTGGAATTTTGGCAATTCTTTTGCCGAAAAGAATGGCTCATTTGATGACCCATACTGAAGAAGATAAGGCATGTCAAAATAAAATGATGAAGGTCGTCAGACCAGATTACTATGATGTTGTCGAAAGTACTCTTATGGGGTTATGGAAAGGTTTAATTCTGTACCAGCGTGATTATCCACAATTTCCTTACTTACCCTTGTATGGGTATGGGCTTTTGCAAGATGCCCATGTTCCGTCTGTTAAGAATTACTTTCCAAAGAATTGGTTTCTTTAGTACTCCAACTATAACTACATTAATATTAGTGAAAGGGGGTTCCAGTACAATAAGGAATGATCCATATTAGTTACATCTTTCATTATAGTGGTTGCACTCCTGATATGAAGGATCATGTTGTATATCCAATAAAACATTTCTATGATTATACTTTTCAGACTTCTCAAACAGATCAATCTAATGGTTGGAAGGAAGACTGGGAACTTTTTTCTAGAGGAGGTGTCAAAACTAAGTGGATGTGGGAATTATGGGTATGTTGAACTTGTGAAGAATTAAAGAAAGAGTCATCATACATTCATATCTATGAATATTTCTAGATAGGGCAAACTTATGTTTATAAAAATGATTTCATTACTAAATTACAGAGCTTTTGGAGTCCACAAATGAATTACTTTCATTTGATGCATGGTGAATTTGGTATTAGTCTTTGGGATATATACCAAATAGATGGGATTCCCATTATTGGGGAAATTTATGATGAATTCATTCTGCCTAATACAATATGGGGTGATGCTACTAGAATAACACCACTGGCCAATGAATTATTTATGATAGCAAAGAATTTACCTAAAGACATGAAAGATATCCATGCCAGAGTGTGGATGAAAGTCTTCTTAGAACTAAAAACAGAGAGAGGTCCAACCTGTGGACGTCTTAATGTTTGTCCTTCTACAGATAACTGGGGATGTTCAAGACCATATTTTCCTACACAAGAAAGGGGAGACTATAAGAACTAAGGCTATAAAGTAAAACCCAATATAGTTGGAAAAGTATGCTTAACTTCCTTCCTTGTTATGTGGAAAATCATTTATTTTATTCCAGTCCATGAATCCGGGGGTGGTGTAAGATCAAGGACTTTTATCATTGCAGCTAAATTGGTTGAAGGGAAGTATATTGGATTAAAAACCCCTGTATCGGAAATAATTTACCATCTTCTGCTACATTTATATAATGGGAAGGATTTATTTAGAATTTTAGGGCCATAACAAGTGTTGTGGGGTGGGATTGCAACACATTTTTCTTCATACTCAGTGTTGAATTTAGTTAGAGTTCCAAATGGTTGATTCACCCCATTTTTATAGAATGTTTCTGGTATTCATACTCTAAACATGAGACCTGATGTGGTGCAAAAGGCATTGAATGTCTCAGGATAATTCAACTTCTTTCCTTTTGGAAACCCACCAGTTGGAGCATTTATTGATGACGGTAAAGAAAATAATTATGAGCTGAGATCTTATATGATGGAATTCAGGGATGGTGTATTATCAACCGGGATTGATGGTGAAATTATCGGCAAGGATTACATCCCCTATAAGTTTCCTTGTCAGTTCAGATGCCTTCAACAATCAAAATTTTTTCCACCCACATATGTCAGATAGGAGAAACACTCTATAGAAGCGTGACAATTATGGATCCTAATATATTTAGAGGTATCCAAACTATCAATTGCGTTACCTCCACCAGATGCATCAATTGGATTGGAAGCCGGGTATGCTAAATCTTGGGCCTCTTCATATCCTTATGGGGCTTTGACAAAAGGAATATATCGAGTGGTGACTACAACGCCTGTTGCACATAGAAATCATGGTAAGAAGTACGAGTCCAGAGATGATACATAAGTTTCCGAGGTTTTAGAGCCCTTAAAACATCTTTTTAGGAGGTACACCGAGAAGACCAGGGCTAGAGAAGCAATACCTCCAATGCCAAGATGATCCAGTCACCACCATCAAACAGAGATTCCTATTCCATATGTTGAACTTTATGAGGAAAGGAGGCCTAAAGAAGCTCACCATTCAGAAGGCGTTGAATCTCATCCACAATCAACCATACCAAGATTGAATTCTGTGTGACCTTCAACTATTCATCATTGGGAGGGTATAACTCATGATCTTATGGATGCATGTGCATTTCTCCATAATGGCATTCGAATACCAGATATTGGTGACATCAAGGCACCTTCTGATTACAATCTGGACAATAACTTGGCTGAAGTACAGAAGTATATTACAGAGTAGGAGGCTTTTATATATGCAACTGATGAACAAATCCCAGCCTCTAAATGAGTTTCTCATATGTTGGACTTAGGAGTACACCAAGGGGTAATTATCTACTCTGAGGAGGAGTGGGATATTTATGTTAATACTGATAATGTATTTACCATTTTCTTTTGTATCAATTTTTCTTTACCATTTATCATCATTAATCTTGATGAATATATATTTGTGCAGCTTGAATATAGAGAAGGAAGTTCTGGATCAATTTTCAAATCACCTAAGTATGGTCATGTAGGCTCTCCTATTGACACAACGAATGGTCCTCCTAGGTCGCCAGAACTTTCTCTAGGAGCAAGAATCATGACTGGGGTAATGGTGACGAATAATCCCCAACCATTACCTCAAGATTATTATACTAAAAGGAGTGTTTCAATCTCTCCCCAAGATTTTGACTAAAAAATGCTACAGAGCAATGGGATTGATCCGAAGTGTTCGCCGAAAGAGTAAGTATTTATACTGTCCTTAGGGCATATAATTTACTCAATACACTCTGGTAACCACGTCTTATCCTCTTGTAAGATCTATGTATATCTCCTCCCTCAAAAGATTAAGAGCTAATTCTTTGAGGCCAGAAAAAGAAATCCCAGGGGAAACCCAAGATCATGTTGATGAATCTGCAATTTCAATAGATAAATCATCAAAAGATTCAGCTATACCTTCTCCTGGTACTACTGAGAGAGAGGAAAGCCATGGTAAGAGTAAATACATTCCATATTTTATTTTTTTAAGGGATCCTGAAATAACCAACACTGATATTCCTATTTCTTCAGAAGAAAGGAATGAAGACCCAGGAAAATCTGAGACAAATACAGATGTTGACCCACACATGGAAAGACATATTGCTGCTATACCAATTGAAGAGTCGATGGAACAAAATATCAGCGAAGCCAATTTCGGTATCAACCAACATTTGTTGGATACAATAAATGGTGAGGATGCTATAAAATTCCAAGATGCATATACTGAAATGGTGAAAGTCCTTAATCCAAATATTGTTATTCCAGGTTCCATTAAGGAATTTGGGGATTTTCATGAGGAATTGCAAAGATTTAAGTCCTTATTATTGAATTTTACATACATAGTTGTACATAATTATTTTATTCTTTACATCAAAGCTCACCTTATGTAGCTTTATCTTCAGAAAATGTCGCAAAGGCTCTTCAAGAACAGGGTAGCCCACTCTATCCTTCTTTTGGAGATGGAGAAATACTTTTAGAGGATCCTCCATAAAGTGATTCTCCAAAGCCTTAGAATATAAAAACTGAGAAAACTCAAGGGAATGTCCCTTATTAAGAAACATCTACTCAATTCAATGATGTTGAGAATATATGAGATGAATCCAATCAAGAAACTAACTTATTATTGGGTAAATATAATCAACTTTATGAATCATATTGGTTTCTTCCATTTGAAACTCATAATGACCTTGATTTATCATTTAGGGTTGTCAGCTCCCAGATATGAAGGTAAAGCTTCTACTATTCCAAGATAAGTAGAACATGGAAGCTCTTTATGTAACCTATTTCCAGAGTACATTTTACCTCATGGTAATGACTCAGATTCAGACTTAGAGATGCGATATGCTCTTGGCATGGAACAGAAGAAGACATGGCGGCATATCTGGAGAATAATTACTGAGAAGTGTTTAGATGAATTGTTGTCCCATTTTTTCTAAACTCCCAGCATTGTTTTGTGTATTGGGATTTGGTGGATTTAAATATCGACCAATCCATGATGCTATGAAAGAGGTCATTAGCCGGAAGAAGCAGAAGCATAATTTGAGACAAAATTTTGAAGAGTCTAAATGACTTATCAGTATTGAGGGCTTTCAATCAGTAGTAGTTTAGGTGGAGGAAAATCATAATAAGAAATCAATTGAAATTATCCAAAAAATTAAAGAATCCATGAAGGAGTCATTATATCTTCAACAACAACTAGATGATGTTCATAACAAACTTGAGAATTTGAATCAAAAATTTATAGAAACCCAACTAGTGGGGATAAATTCCATTTCAACTACTAAGGAATCACTTCATTAGGCAGAGGTGGTTGGAGATGCTCAACTATCTCAACTTCAACAAGTAGCTGATAAGGCTCATGAAGCGGTCCAACAAATGAAATGTCATGTTAAAAATTTATTCTAAAAAATGATAGAGAGGATCCATTATATGGATGGACCTCTAATTTTATATGAATAAGAGAACTTTTTTCTTCAATAATATAAGTCTTCATTATTGTTTTCCAAGATTGAAATATTAAAGTTAAATGATGATAATGACCCCTTTATGTTGGACAATCATTATTATAATGGAATGAATGGAGTGCTCAAAATTTTCTTATTAAACTGATGCCCCTAATGAGCATAATTTGATTGTTTATAGGGTTATATGAATAACCCAAAAAATTTCAAATATTTTGACCCTTTTATTGCTCAATATTATCTAAATCATACAAAGATGCACTTTTAGTGAGTAGGTACTTGACTATTTTTTAGATTTCCATTTGTGGGTTCTCAATCTAATGAGTACCAAGTATTTTGTTGTTTGGCAGTTTAGAGTAATGCATGTTGGACTATAATGGGTTAATATTTAGGGTCGAATAGCTCTGACCATAAACTTTGAATTAGATCCCAATCAAAATACTGTGGCTAAAAATTTCTTTAATATTCATTAAATATTTCCAAGGGGAATCTTGAGCCATGAATATTATGGTCACCAAATTTAAAACATGTTTGAACATAAGGGGTTTCTTTTCCTGGAATGAAGTTAACATTATTTGACAAACCCGTTATTGGATCTGTATTATGCAGGGCCAACTGGGGAATATGCTGCATAGCCAAATAGTATCATCTTTTGACAGACATGCCTATTATATAAGAAACTTATGAAATTCCTCCTAAGGTAATGTGGTTCATAGTTAGGGAAAATGGTTATTTGAAGTTTAAAATTTTGTTTTTGATAGATATGTGAAAATAAGATTTGGGTAACTCATGACCACAGTGACTGGTTTTGATAAGGAAAGAAATTTTAAGAATGAAAAAGAGCTATTTAGACTGACATAAGTCAAGAATAAAAAACCCTTTGTATACACATTTGGTGTATGAGTAATGGTTAAAATTTATCAGAAAGGGGGAATTTCCTATATCATACTATTCAGTTTTAAGTCATGCAATGAGGAAGTTGGATGGATTTAATTTATGGTCTTTAGCTATGATCAAAGGTATGAGAAAACTCTCCTAATTTCATGATAATTTTCTTGGAAGCATACTATCATATTCAGGTTTGGAAGGAAAAATTTTAAACTATGATTTGGGAATTTCTGGAACTGAGGAACGATATGAGAAAGAAAGCTAAAAGAATTAGAGGAAGTATTTTCCAATAACAAAGTTACCATTACTTGACAAACCCGTTATGGAGGTTTTATTGTGCAGGGATAACGAGGGTATATGATACATAGCCAAATAGTGGCATCTTTTGACTGATATGCCTATTATATAGGCAACTTATGCAAGGTAATCTAAGGGCACGTGCTGCATAGTTAGGAAAAAGAGTTCTTTTTAAGTTTAAAATTATACTGCTAAAATCCAAAGAAAGTTAATAGAGATTCATATTTTCCAAAGCATAGAGTTTGGTTTATGCAGAAAGGTACCTGAATATGGTAAGGGCATTTCCAACCAAGATGTCCATAGAATCAGAGTAATATGAATTTTACAAAGGTTTGACCCAAATGTAATAGATATAGTGTCTGTAGTTTTAGGTCATATAACTGGGACCAAAAAAATGGAAACAATATATATAATATGTGGCCAAGTGATTTCAAGGTTATTTCATAGTGCATCAAACACATGGTGAGGGAAATCTGTAAACCATGGTCTTGAAGTCTTTCAAATTGTGAGAAAGATAATGGGATAAGTATATTTGAATGACTATTTTAAAATATAGATTCTTATATACTGTCATCAAAGATTAAAGGGGAAAAAGATATTATAACCAAGGAGAAAGTTACCGTTATTTGACAAACCTATTTTGGGGGTTATATTATGGAGGGCCAACTGGTGTATATGCTGAATAGCCAAATAGTGGAATTTTTTGACTGATAGGCCTATTATGTGGCAACTTATGAAAGGCTGCCTAAGGGCACATGCTGCATTGTCAGGAAAAAGTGCTCTCAGGTATTAGAATCTCTGTCACCAGAAACCGTAAGAAAGATTACGAGGATCTGGAAACATTCAAGATTAAGAGTGTGAAATATGGAAGGGGGTTATGCCCAATGAATATGAGAAATATTTGAACCAATATTGGACAATATTTTGATGTCCTTTATATATATATGACTCATATGTAAAATGGATACTTTTTTTGTTTCTTCTGAATTAATATTATGATGTGTAGTTTAAAGTCTTGCAACAAGGATATTATACTGTGCAGTTTTAAGTCATGCAGTGAAGAAATTATACTATTCAGTTTTATGTCATGTAGTGAAGAAATTAATGATCCCATAATAAATTGTGACACTTTATTTCCATAAATAATTATATTACCCAATTTCTAAGCCCACATGAGCTATGCTTGGTGTGAGAAACAAGGAGCAGTAAAGGTTTCTTTTATAGCGCAAAGGTGATGAAATTGAAGAATATGGATGCTATATTTCCATGCAGTTTAATGTCTTGGGGTAAAGAAGAAGATAAAAAGATGTTAAAGGAAAAGACATATTGTAACTAGGTTAAGGGATAACACCAAAGTTTCACTATTGCTGGAGAAAGGATCAAGTAATACATAATTCTTAAAACATTTCCTATGCAGATTTGATTCTTATAAAATAAATAAAGGGTTTTTTAATTTTTGCAGCTGGAACCAAGATTGGAGATATGGGTGTCTCTACGTATCTCAATATAGATGAGAATCAAGCCGTACTTAGTTATTGAAACAATCATTACTCACAGTAATCGAGTTTGACATGAAGAATGGGGGCTTTTGACACATTCTGAGAGAACAGTAAATCTCAAGACATAAAATGGTATAAGGACCAAATAATATATCTTAAGGAAACATTCTGTATAGATCTGATTCAAATACAGAAGCATAAAAAATAAAATAATAAGATTTTTTTATTGTGGTTGGGCCCAATATTGGAGATTTAGGTGTCTCTACATATTTAATTGAAAATGCGAATCAAGCTATACGTAGTTCTTGAAACATGGTCTCCATGAAAATATGACTCAGACATAGGAATGGGAGGGACTCATGTACTACTAAGGAGTAGTGATGATGTCAATGATGTTTGTTTATGGAAGTTTCTAATAACAAATAGAGAGAACATTAGTTGTATAAATTATGTCATTCAGTTTAATGTCATGCGACAAGGACGAAGATGTTACTCATTTTAACATCATGCAAAATGGATGCTGATAGTTGTTATGCAGTTTAATGTCTTGTAACTAGGATATGGGGGCTATGCAGTTTTATGTCTTGCAGTAAGGAAATTGTACTGTGTAGTTTAAAGTCTTGTAGTCAGGATGATTTGTAAAAGACTACAAAAAGTATTTCTTCAAAAATCTTACATTGGTTGGAGTTTTGATATGCTCTCCATCCATTGAGATTAAGGAATAGGCTCCATTTGAATAGACCTTATGTATGGAATAAGGTCCTTCCCACTTTGGCTCATGTTTTGGAGGTTTTTTTCCTGGTATCATTGGAGTGCTAAGAACCAATACCAATTCTCCATGAAGGAATGAACGAAGGCAAACTTTCTTATTAAAAGCTCTTACTATTCTGTTCTAATAGAATTCTAAATGATGAAAAGTATGAAATATTTTCTCATCTAATCTTTCCAACTCATCAAAACATTTCTGAGACCTTTCATCTGTAGAAAAATGATCACATATTGCAACTCTAAGTGAAGGAAATTGTATTTCAATTGGAAAAACTACTTCGGTTCCATATACTAATGAATAAGGAGTTTCTTGGGTAGAAGTACAGGTAGTTGTACGATAATCACATAAAGCATTTAGAAGTTTATCAGGCCAAGATTTCTTATCTTTATCCACCATATTTTGGATTATATTCGATAGGGTCTTATTGAAGGCCTATGTCTGTCCATTGACTGTCGTATGATAGCGAGATGAATGGTTGTACTTGATATTATGTTCCTGATACCACTTGTTTACTTCATCAGAAAAAAAATTGGTACCATTGATCATAAAAATAGTATGAGGGACACCAAATCTGGTGAAGATAATAGTTTTGACAAAACTGAGAATGATTTTGGCTCCAACTTCCATGAGAGGTATTTCCTCAACCCATTTAGAAAAGAAGTTAGTAGCAGTGAGAATATACTTGAATTGCTTAGCCGTGACTGGAGGGTAAGGCCATATTACATCCATTACCCATGTGGTAAATGTCCAAGAGTATTAAGCTATATGTAGCAACTCTAGGGGTTGATGAATGAAGTTGTCATGAACTTGGAAAGGATGACATTTTTTAGTAAAATCTATACAATCCTATGTCATTGAAGGCCAAAAGTATCCAAGCCTTCAAATACGATTAGAAAGTCTGTTCCAAGATTGGTGGTTACCACAAGCTCTTGAATGTACTTATTTCATGATAGCTGCGGTCTCTTATTCATCAATACATCTGTGGAGAATTCCATAAAATACTCACTTGTAGAGGATCTTTTGGCGGTCTGGACTATCATAAAGAGTAAAATTGGCCGCTCGTCGTTGGATCTGTTCCTTCTCATCCCTATCTGGTGGAAGTACCCCATTTTGAAGATATTCCATGATAGATGTTCTTCATCCTGTGGTATGACCATATGGTTCAGAAATAGGGAAAATTTCAATAATTTCCTCCATTTTAGTTTGAACAAATGGTGAGACCACACAACGATGGGCTATGCTGATGACTGTATCATCCCGATTTGGATCAGCCAAGGCTGTTGCTGCATTAGCCAGTGCATCTGCTTAAGAATTTTGTGACCACAGAACATAAGACAATGTCAGCTCTGAGGGAAATTTAGAAATTACCCTTCCGACTTAATCACACAAAAGAATTAATTCTTCATTTCTAATAGAATATTCCCCATTTATTTGTTTGACTACCAATTCTGAATCACCTTTTACCTTTAAATGATCCATTTTCACCTGAAGGGCCAATTCCAAACCTATGATGAGATCTTGATATTCTACTTCATTGTTGGTACCACATTCTGATAATAAGAAAGAACAAGGCAATACTTCCTTTTCTAGGGAAATAAGGATGATTCCTAATCCAACCTTGTTGAGTTTAGGGTTTTCCATTCTCTTTCCTATTGGACTTATAAAAACACCATCAAAATATATTTCCGATGTTTTGGAATTATCTTGAATATAGAAGACCTCTTCATCAAGAAGTTTAGTGTTAAATGATGTATCATCCTCAGATGGATGCTCAGCAAGTAAATCAGATAGATCTTGGCCTTTTATTACCTTTTGAGGCACAAACTGGATATCAAATTGTTGCAAAATAACTGGCCACCATGCTAGACATCCTGTAAGCATAGGACGCCTGGGGATAAATTTGAGTGGATTATTATGAGACACCAATTAGGCCTCATGATGTTGTAGGTAGTGACTCAATTTCTAAACTGCAATGATTAGTTCCAGGAAGCACTTTTCAATTCTTGAATACCGAGTTTCCGCATCAAGCATAGTTTGACTGAGATAGTAAAGGTTTTTTCCATTCCCAACATCATTATTTTGGGTGAGTAAGGAACTTAGTGATCGCTCTAAAGCTATCACATAGAGAATAAGTGGTCTTCCTTCAATATGTGGCATTAATACTGGTGGAAAGAAGAGATATTTCTTGAGGGTATTAAATGATTCTTGGAAATCCTCACTCCATTGGTACGCAACTCCCTTCTTCATTAATCTAGTGAAGGGTAAACACTTGCCTTCCAAATTAGCGATAAAGCGCCAAATATAGGCCAAGTGTCCTTGGAGTCCTCTTAATTATTTCAAATTACGAGGATGTGACATACCATGGATTGATTTTGTTTTCTCAGGATCAACTTTGATACCACGATGGCATACAACCAAGCCAATTAATTTTCCTGAGGTTACCCTGAAAGCACATTTCAATGGGTTCATCTTCAAAATTTGTTGCCGAAGTTTATTGAATATAGATTCCAAATCCACCAAGTGATTGGAACGTTGCCTAGATTTTACCACCAAATCATCAACATAACATTCAACAAATTTCCCTAAAAAGGGTTTGAAGATATGGTGCATGGAACATTGGTATGTTGCATTTGAATTCTTTAAGCCAAAGGGAATTACTCGATAGAAAAACACACCTTGAGGTGATCTAAAGGCTGTAGATTCTTTATCCTCCTGGACCATTTGGATTTTATTATACCCATAGTATCCATCCATGAAGGAAAGAGCTTCATAGACAACCATTGCATCAATTAGAAGTTCTACAATCAGGATTGGAAAATCATCTTTAGGAAAATGCTGGTTAAGATCTTTGAAATCAATGCAGACTCTAATTTTCCCATTCTTCTTTTTCACTGGGACAATATTGGCCATACATTTGGGATACTGAACTTCCCTAACAAAGTTATCCTTTATAATCTTATCAACTTCAGCTTCAATTTTAGAGGCATGAGTTGGGTGTGTTCTCCTTGCTGCTTACTTAAATCCACAATGTTCATATGGAAAACCCAATTGATGGGTGGATACATTAGGATTACAAACTTTCATTTCTGTATAATTCCAAGAAAATATATATCTATGTTGCTTTAGAAATTATGTATACACCTCTTTCTCTTTAAAGGTCATGGCCAAACTAATTAGAGTGGAGAATGGATCTTCTTTTGTAGCCATATTTATTTCTCTATGTTCATCCACAGCAGTAGAGACACCTTCTTCAAATGCTAGAGGATTATCCCTAATATATTCCTTTTATTCTTCATTATATATTAACTATTCTATTTCCACTTGCATTATAGATGATGAGGCAAAACTTCCAGTGTTAGGGGAGAAATTGGTATTTGAATCCTAAAGAAAATGCCACCATATCTGACCCTACTAATGACAAAGGTTCTTCTTGTGGTAATAAATAGGGATTTATGGATTGAGAATGAACATCATTGTCTTCCTATAGCATTAAAACTATCTATTCTACTCTGGTTGATGAAGTAGAGGCTTGTTGTATTTCAAAATATGAGATAAAAACATATCCATTCAGGCTACCATCATTGTTTAGTGTATCAATAATTTCTCCCATTTTATCATGCTTAGTTGCCGCAATTGAAATTATGGAAGTTACTAGACAAGTATTTAGATTTGGTTTTACCATTTCAATTTGATTAATGGGTAACACATAATATGTACTCAAATGTATGAATGGATTTGATGGGATCTTTTCCAGTCCATTTGGAGTATTAACTATGGTTATCTCCTTTTTTATGGGCTTCGTTCCTTTTGTGTGATAAAACTCTGTCTTAACGCATTGTGATTCAGATGTTTTGAACGGAGCCTTGTCATAATACAATATCCCAATTTGACCATTGAAATAGTATTTCATACATTGGTGGTATGATGAAGTTATGGATTCATGTTGATGCAACCAAGGCCTTACTAGAATAATATTGAAGGCTATGTCCAGATGAACAACCATGAAATATTAATTAGACACAAGATCAGAAAATTGAGTTCTGAGTGTAATCTCATCCGGAGGTTCTTGTTCATTCTTTTCATATCCTTGAAACATTATATTCAAAAGAGATAAATCAAATTTAGTAAAACCCAGTCGACTAAGTATACAAATGAGAATGCAGTGGACCCCAGAGCCATTATCAATGAAGGCTCATCAGATGTCTACGTCATTAACCTTTCTAGAAAAATACAAGGGTATGATATGTCCATGTACAACATCATATTCATATTCATCTGTAAAATATATGACTGCATGAAATTCTGCATGATCATTTTCTATACGGTAAACCTCAGCAGTGACAACTTTTGTTTCAAACTCTTGAGGACTTGACATATCCTCAATAAGTGTCTCTAGAAGACCTTTTGACAGATTCAAAGCATCTATAATTGACTACTTAGCCGATACTTGGGCCAATTGTTTCAAGACATTATACTTTTGGTCCAAAGGCCTGTGCATCCCAATATAGAGATGTGATTTTTCAAGTGCTTTGGATGTTGATGATTCTATTGTAGATGTATTCTGTGTCATAGCAGAAGCTGGAAATATAGTTGGATTTGGTAAATTAGACTAAGTAGGTCTATTCATTTGCTAAGAAGAAGATGGTGTGGCTTTTAATCGGTCTTCCAAAATAATTGTGTTAGAACCGAACCTATCTTTTATGGAAGAAACTCCTTGTTCCTGTTGAGCCGACTGAAGGTCTCTTCCATGGGTTTCTGCCACATATATGGTTCGACCAGTGGTAGAGTTAAAATGGTGGTTTCTAGAATTCCCACGTCTTCCCCTGTATCCTCGACATTGGCATCTTCCTCTTGTTTCCCAATTAGGTATAAGGAATTCTGGATCATTATAATTAGAATCACCATTGGCATAAGGATCCGTTAAATGGATAACATTAACAGAACCAAAGATTAATTCTTCATCTGGTGAAGATTCTTGTTGACATGTTAATTCTGGTTGTGCCGTTTGGTGGGGCAATGCCTGTGTTTTTGAAATAGATGACATAAAATCTTCCATGGTCAAGGACAAATTTGGACTTGACAAAAGCTCGTCTTCTTCTGACTGCTCTTTGTCTTTATGATCACTTTGCTTTTTTGAGGAATGACCTTTTGATGAAGATGATTTTACTATGATAGGAGTGGAATAAAACACAATTGGTTGTTTCAACTGTGTACGTAAAATGGCATGATTCTGGTTGATCATTTTCCGGATCATCCAATCATCATATTTCTGCACACATTTACTTTTGACCTCTTGCCATTCGCCCTCTTCCTCTAGATTTGTAGCAGTAACACATTCTACTTGAGCTGATGAACTTCATAGTTTTACTTTTCTAGAGTCTACCATATTTTGTATAAGGTCTTTAATAACAAAACAATCCTAAATGGGGTGTCCCAAAATCTGGTTAAAGGTACAATAATTTGGAAGATCTTCATCTCCATATTTATTTGGATTATTTGTCCTTGGAAATTGAACCAAATTGTTTTCTAAGGCTGAGATGAAGTAACCAGAAGTTTGTTCATTCTTGAAAGAATAAAAATTATTCTTTAATTCCACAAACTGTTTCTACCTTTAATCGCTTTGATCATCTTGATGAGACGATCATTTTTGCTGAGGCTCATGAGGTGGATCCCTTCATTATAATTAAGATCTTGAAGTAGAAGTAGGTACATGTTTCTAATTGAGTGTGACTATAACAACTTCTTCTTTTCCTATCCTCCTCCATGGATCTGATGGAATTACACATGTTTCAGCAATAGTTTCTATAATAAAGTTTTCTATCTGTTGAGATATTGAATTAAGGTCTCAAAACCCTTCTGTGTATTTCACAGAGATCAATGGTGTGTGTAATTCATCATGCATATTTTCCACATAGATTGGAAGTAATTCCTCTTAAGGGAGTGACAGACTTAAGGAATGTGTTAATCCTTTCCATCGTGCAATGAAATATGAAACACTTTCATTCTCCCTTTTTTTACAATTAGTAAGACCAAAAACTGTCATCTTTGGAAGCATTGAGCTAAATTGGAGAAGTAATTTCTAATAGAGATCTTCCCATCCAGTAATTGATCGAGATTACGAACTTGTATACGAGACAAAAGATGATCCTTATAATGACTGCAAAAAAATCCTAAGCTTAACTTCTTCTTGTTGTTGAGAAGTTCCCATCATGGGATCACAATGAGAAACAAAATGCGTTATGTGTTGTTCTGGATCTCCTGAACCATTAAATATTGGGAATTTTCTATTCAAAAAATTTGGTGGGGGAGTAATTGCATCCACCCATTTAGGATAAAATCTCTTTTCTGGATGAATTGGTGCACGCCGTTCCTTCATAGCTTCTAATTGATCCATTAGTGCCTAATTTGTGTTAATAATAATTTGGGGAACATCCAAATGATCTGGAAATTATGCAGGTATAGCAACTAGAGCTTGAGATGGTGCAGTGAACAGTAAAACCACTGCTGGTGGTGCTAATATCTGCCTTGGATAACCCAGGGAAAAAGGCCTTTCATGATGTATATGTTCCTACCTTGATTTTGTACCCAATGAAGGTAATTCATTATCCCGATTTGTAGTTACTACAAATACTCTTTGATGAGGAGCGCTTACAGGATTTTCAAGTTGAGGACTTTCCTAGGGAGTATGTCTAGCAAAAAGATTGTTTCAAAGAAACTCTGTGTTGAGTATTTTCAACTCATTCATTTACTCTTCTTATTGTGAAAATCTATCTTCAAGCGAAAGTGATTGACCTTATCTAGTGGAAAACTGAGATGCGATCTGACGTTTTTTTTTCATTCCCCTTGTTAGATGCCTTTCGAAGAGGGGGGAGTTGGTTATTTGAAGGCATACCTAGATTTTGGGTAAGCCTCTGATTTCGGGTACACAAACCTTCTTCATTTTCCTCGATGTGTAATATATTATGGACAAGAACTTCATCTTCTAATTCCCTTGAACTGGACTTATTTTCTATAGGATATTCTGCAATGGTGTTAATAAGATTCACTAACGCATAATGCATTGATGGCATTATGTCAGTGTTCCTACTAGATTTCCTCCCTTTGTGTCTTCCATGAAACTCTGTTCTCTTATATGAAGAATTTCCTGGAACTGTTTGGTGGATAGTAACCCAAATAAAATCATTGGATAGTTCAGTTGTACGCTTTCCTTTTGGATTCTTCCCTAATCGGGAGAAAACTTACTTCTGTTGAGGAGGGGATTGTAGATGTGATAAAGCCCCCATCCCTGTAGGCTAGTGATGTTCCTGTTATTCTTCTTCAAATATTTTTTCATTGTTTAATGAATTTGAAGGTTGAATTAAATGATCCCCCAACCTTGCAAGCTGGGGTGATTCTTGAACTGATATGGATGAAATTCATGCAACTTATCTTCTGATTTTTCGGATTTTGGTTCAGACATTAGCTGGGTGAATCATCCAAAAATCACTTAAATCACTTGTTTCAGAAGATCACTATGCTATTTCAGACATTTCTATTCTCTGATGCCTGACATCCTCTAAGAGAGACACCTACTCAAGATTCTTAGATGCTTGATGTAAAAGTAACTAAATAACATATTCTTAGATGCTTGATGAGAACTAGTTGAGGCCTATTCTTGAGCGTACATTTTATTACATACAAAACCTATTGATTGTGGCTGACCGTGGGCAATAACATTGCATGAGACCACTTTTGACGTACTTTGCTGATTTTGGAGTGCTGTGAAATGCAACAATACATATACACCCCATCATCTAATACGAACACTAGATGGGGAATTAGAAATTAACAAGAGTATCCTCTTTAGATCATTGATACATGTACGTTTAACGGTTCTCTTCTATTTTCTAAAATTTGGATGTATGGAAACTGAGAGAGATGCCAAGTCAATTTAGCACTGCAACCCTTCTATCACCATTATATGATTTTGATATTCATCATATGGGAATGATTTGGTTTTCAAATGACAAATATTTTTCCATAAGTTGAGGAGAATATCATGAATTCAATCTTCTATTATCAATTCCGGAATGTTATATTGAGAATTTTCCAATGTCCAGAACATGACTGGCATTTCTCCTTTAGATAATTGTTTTCTAATGTTTAACACATATTCATCATCTTTTACTAGAGGTTTCTCCACTTGATCTGACCAGAGTGGATGCTCTATATTAGAAGATAAGTGACCCAAGGGAGGTTCGGAGAATTATCCTTCCCTTAAGATGTCTTCTGGTTGGGAAAGTGTTTCACCCATAAATGAAAAGGCATAAGACATGAATGGATTTGTGTTTTCAAGTGCCTCAAGATAAGAGGGATTTCTCATTGCTACATTTTCAATTATGGAATTGTCTTTACAATGTTAAATACTACTGCAGAGAGGACTTTTGCAGTGAATTACATCATGGGGAGGATCACCACGATGGATTACAACAAGGGATAAATATTCTTGATCCTTGGTCTTCTGGCCACATGGAGGGTTTTCATGGCTCTCATCTGGAGATAGGCACTCTGGATTAACTGAATTTTGATGAATCAAGCCTTCATGATGAAGTGTCTAACATGGAACTTCATAAATACAACTACCACTCCCATAATTTGGTAATGAGAGGATATGATCTTGAGCAACAACAGATAAATATTTAAGGGCTTCAAGAACTCCAGCATTAAGAGGATCCACATTGTAGCTGAACTATTGATTTTACAACAATGATTGGAGAGAATTTTTCTTGGATGTCCTCTTATACTTAGTTGGGGCCACTTATTGGGGAAAGTTGTTATCATGGTTAGGTATATGTGTCTGCCTTGGATTGGTTACCAGAACAGACTGATTACCTCCAATTGGAAAGGGTGTATGTTCCCAATTTTTTTGTCCATATGATATGGGGGAGTATGCCTTATTACCCTCCTGGACTAGAATAGAGGTGTGTATCTACTCTAGGATGGCATGCCGATGTTTCATCCCATGTGTGGGGACAAATTAATGTGTCTATTCCCCTGATACTACTGAAGTAGTTAAAATATCCTGGCACGTTTCCAGAATATTGGTAGGGATTTGCGTCCACCCTTTCACCATTGATAGAATATGTTTGGTGAATTTAGAGGCCAAAATGGGAATATATATCCGTTCTATATCGAGAGTAGATGTATGTGCCTACTCCTGTCCTCCTTTTCCTGTCAATGGGTATTGACAGTACTCATTCATGGGGGCAGAGAGTTGGGTCTGCCCCAAATTTGTCGTCAGAGATTTCAGACTAACTTCTCCAGGTGCTACCAACCAGGACTATTGGTAGGTTTTATGAACATTGGTAGGTGTATGTTCCTACTAGATATTTCCTGTAAAGTATGGTTGATGGAATCCATTCAATACTGGAAGACGAGACTGCTGACAGAATTGGTGATTGTAAATAGGTGTATGTTCATGTTTACCAGTTTCCACCACATTAGATCGGATAACTTCTTTAAATACAGTCAGATGGTCCTGGTGACTGGCTGATAACTTGTAAATAAGTGTATGTTCATGTTCATGGTACTCCAATGGGTTTATCTAGTGGGATTGGTGGGTTGCTATCAGACAAGTATGCTGAGCAAAAAAATTTGGACAGATGGGGGTATGTGTCCACTTGTTTTTTTTCATCAAGTTAAATTGGTGGACATCTCCAGAGGAGGAAGTGGTGAGAACCTAATCCCTATTAACCAGACGTTGTCCCTAGTGTTTTTTCTTGTGTGACCGGGTCTAAGAGACCTAGGTAAAATTCAAAAGGTAACACCCCTATCATGTTGGGGGTACACTACCGCGCGATTCTGGCGGTGATTGATGGTGGGAGTCCTTATAAAGGACTTATGTATTCTTGAATTGGGGCCTTGAGTGACCTCTTGATACACCTCCCTATAGTACGAGAGTAATTGATTACTTCATTCTAGTGATAAAGACCCAAAATGGTTAGAGATGGTGGTTGGCACCATCTGCTTCTTGATCATTGGTCGTCGTTGGCCAGATGATCAAGGATTGTTATTGACCTGGAGGGACAATCGAGCATCCTCCAAAGTCAGGATTGTATCATGTTGGTGATATGATTTTATAAAAACATTAGAGACCCATCATTGAAGACACTGGGTTGGTGATGAATTACTTCCTGTGGATGAATATCCAGCTTGATCAGCGGTTGAGAAGTTCACATATGTTGTCTTGGAGAAATCCATTTTTGGAATGAAGGGAATTATGAGAAGAAAAACTAAGAACAAAAAACACCATTAAAGAAACATCTTTTTATATGGATACATTCTTTATTGATCCCTTTTTATAGACTTCCATTATCAATTGACAGGGGCCTAACAGGTGGGTAATATTATTAACTTGGTTAAGGATTCACATCAGGTTCACTATTTTTGTTTCATAGTTCCTTGAAATGTGTGTTCTAGTTTTAAGAATCAATATTTCCTGGCAGTTTCCATTAGATTTTTTCATGGAACTAGAAAATTATAATAGTTCTCTATCCAATGAGGACCTGCTTTCCAAAGGTAGTTGTTCGTTATGTTTGAACTTTACGATACTTAAGAACGTGCATTGGTCGAGAGGATGGGAGGTCAGACTCATCACACCCTTTTGGGGGGAATTATTGTCTACTCCGGGACTCTCTTTGTAAATTTAAGATATTTTCATGAATCACTATTAATTCACCAAGTATATCATAAGTATCTCTTGGACTTCACAATAACTTATTAACATGTGTAAAATTTCGAATCATCAGTATTCATTCAAGATTATTCATTAATGGAAATATTCATATGTATTTTAGGGTTTCCATCAATGGTATCCTCTAATATACTACTTAGAGGTTCTTTTACTCATCTTTTATGATGATACTAGTTTTTAAGACACTCCGTGGGGCACTCTGAAATCTTATTGTCATCCAGGGAGATGAAGGTTTGGTTTTGATTTTGGGATCATGCCCATAAGATGGGCTAACTACATATCCTTATGAAAGGAATCAGAACCCTTGTAGTTCAGTGCCACTGAATGGGACATATCATGCCTTTTAACTTCATGTGATAAAGACCTCTAAGTGGAAGGTGATTAGTTAGAACTTAGTGTGGGACTTATGCTGAAGCATCCTAAGGAGAACTTGGAAAGGATATGGGTTCCCAAGTAGGATCAGACCCTGTTGGGAATATGACCCAAAGAGAACAGGGTTGATTTGAAGTGTTGGGATTGAACCTCAAAGTGGCTTCCTACGTATCCCATATAGATGGGAATAAAAGCCCACATTGTTTGATATATCTCATAGGATAGTATGATACTTTTAGAGAAATCAGTTTTGGTTTACCTCTTGAAAAGGATGCCTTGATGACTTGGGGGGGGGGGTTTAATTTTAGGTTTATTCCTAAGAAGGATTCCCAAATAGGGGAATTATGATTGGATTCCAGAAGAGGAAACCCAGTGAGCTCAAGCCTTGATACTACTTCCTACGTATCCCGATTGTGGTGGGAATCAGAGTTATTGTAGTTCCTTCTAATGAGTGTTTGTGAAAATTTTATAAACACCACATATCTCTAAGTCCATGTGAGTCATGCTCATTGTGAGAAAAAAGAGGATGTGAATGATTCAACAATGACACTTCACACTTTTCCTCCTTTGCTAATGGAAGAGGGCGCGTCAGCCGTGGAAGAGGGCGAGGCAATGAGCCTTCCATTGGATCTATTTACATTGGACAAGGGTCCAATGTAAGGAGGAATGGATGATGGTTAGGAGATTATACTAGGATGGCTACCTTAGATTGACCTTGGTAGGGGTGGAAGACTTCTCTTATTCTTGCGAGGAAAAGTAAGTGTGAACTGTACCTTCCCTACCAGAGACCTAAGGTTTCGAGTCTCAGAGATGAGATGGGGAGTAAAGAACCCAAACCCTCATTCTCAAAACCAAGAACTTCCCAAAACTATTTTTGGGAGAAAGGTCCCTAAGACTATGGATATAAAAACTCACAAACACTCCATGAATCCTAACCCCATTGTGAAACAAATGTGGGAAACTTCTGACTGTGGAAATACAAACCCAAATAGGAGACATGCTAATGTGCCTTTCCCAAAGGTTAGTCAGGTTAGGAGGTTTTTGTGGAGGCTTCAACTTAGTCCCTTTCAGATTAGGGAACCAAGGAAAGATATACCTTGCCATGAATAGATTTTATATAGGGTACTTGAGTTTTTCACATAGGTACCTTGCATAATTATGCCGTGTAGGTACCTTGCATTGATGTACCACATAGGTATACCGCGCAGGTATGACACACAGGTATGAATGATGACTAAAGAATGTGTTTTACATAGGAGGACCAAAACTATGTTAAATTTGTAAAAAAAATTCAAAACAAGTTTATCCCATTTAATTATCTCTTCTATAATGGTTTAGAGAGCTACTTGAGACAATTTGAGGGATCTAGGCGAAAGAGCTATGCAATGGGAACTTCAAAGAGTCTCTATAATTTTTTCATTTTTGAAATCGGGAGCCCAAGGGATCTATTTATAGTTGCAAATGGGGACTGGTTGAAGAAATGTTTCTCGCGTAGGTACGTTGTGTAGCTTTGCCGATCAGGTACTCTGCGTTGGGGTACAAACATATTCTTGCGCGGAGCTCTACCACGTAGGTCTGTCGCGCAACTCCTCCGTGTAGTCCTATGAAGCTAGTCCATCGTGACATTCTTTGGGATTGTTTTTATTTTCCTTTTGAACTCTTGTAACCTTTCCTAGGGATCTGAAATATCCAAAGTTTTCTTCATAGTCTTTTTTTTCTTATGTGGTGTCAATAACGACCCTTATAGATCAACCTATTTAATGTACTTATATAGTACTTCCACTTTGTGGAATGTATCCTCCAGAGATCCTTCCTATTCTATAAGATCATTTTATTCATCAGAAGCCACAGAGAAAAGCTTGTTGGCACTGAACAACTTTCCCTCCTGCTCAACTTTGAATTCAACCATTTGACAGCTTGTCTACACTTCTTTCTCCTGGGCATCTTCCATATGGGAGTTGAACCGTTCAATGAGCTCAGATTAGTTTGCAATAAATCCCGCTCATTTATTTGCTTTTTCTCCAAGGTATCAAAATTCATACTTATCCTCAACAAACTTCAGAATATTCTTTGATTTCTTCCAACACGAAGAAACATCAGAGCGATGGCTACTCTCCTGTATCTTCTTAGATAGATAATCATGGATTATTATATGAAGATTGTGAAAATCCACCTCTCCGATATAGAGAAAGTGTATCCATGTCTGAAATGACCCCATCCGAATCATCCATTCTACCTCTGATTTCACAGGGAAGTGCTTGATGAACTTCCATGACTTGCATCACATTATATGACTCTCCTAAGCCATTTTAGGATCAATGTTTCCCATCTCCTTAGGTATTGTAGGACTGTACTTAAGAAACATATCTAGTAGTTCTATGGAAGGGCCCTCTTATAGAATAATTTCTTCTTTAGGGACCTCTCTTCCACCATCCTAGAGCTCAACCCTAAAAGTAGAATCTCCTATATTATAGACTCCTGCTCACTGGGTTCCAGGGATGGACCAGTTTAAATGGTTGGTTTTGCACGAACTAGTGAAATCACTGGTAGAGCTCCTGTAGATGTTCTGGACTCAATAGTTTTTTGAGCCTCCAATATTGTGATCACTACATTGGGAATTGATACCTTGGTTATCCGAGTTCTCCAATAAAGATTTGAGCCTAAAAAGATGGAAACTTATAAGATCCAACCACAGAGGTATCCAATGCCCATGTCATGAAAGGAGCTACAACCACAAGATATCCCTCAACTCTTGTCAATCAAATGATTGGAAGTGGGTCCTTCTGAGCAGCGAGAACAACATGAGACTTTGAGGTCTACATTTAAACCCCTGTTGCTAGTTCTCTGTTGACCACTTCAACTGTGGCTGAACCTTCGCCCACTATAGCCATGGTCGTTCCTCCACCCTGCTCGATTCCAGATACCGATTCATGAGGATGTCCTTCCACATTCATGGGTAAATTCTTGTCCCCTATAGAAGGAATTTTTTTTACATTCATCACCGATGTGTTCCTTAACAAGGCAATGTTTGATAAGTGAATTCAAATTATTAAAAGTGAAATAACATTAGATGTAAGAGTTGAGACTTACCTCGATTTGTTTAACCAGTTTCACATTAGATCTTGCAATTTCACTTCTCTCATGTGGATTCCCCTGGCAGCCTGATGTTCCCTGTGGTCTCTCAACTCCAGGTCCTTCACGTCCAGACTCCTCTTATTGCTCTTCCACTCCCTCTTCTTCCTCTTCTTATTCCAGTTCTTCCCATTCTCATTCTTCCTCATCATCGTCATCCATGGATGCCAGTTGTTTCGCGTCATGCTTCTAGCCAAGCATCACTTTCATGAGAGGATTTGGTTATTTATACCACCCCCATTGGAATGCATAAGTATCCATGGCTATTAGGTATGCATGTCAGAGATGAAATTACACCATATCTACCACCTGAATATGCCCTGCATCTAGTAGGTCAAGTCTAATGTGCACCAATCTCCACCATATCTTTTCAATGGAAATAGATTGCAACAAAATGATCTAAAAATTCCATAGATATGGGAAAATGTTGTCAGTGGTCAGCTTTAGAAGATGACTTATTTACTTCCGGGGAGTTCCAGAGATGGCCCACAAGGTTGCCTATGGGACCACCTCTCTTCAGAAGGTGGAGGCACATTCTCTCCTTGTGATGCTCCTACCGCCAAAGTTCCATCCCGCGATGGTGCAACTTCCTGGATTACTCCCGGACTCACTTCCCCAGTAGTACCTTATCTTCTTATTCACTATCCAGACTCCACAATAACTACCTTGATTTTCTAAACATGTTTACATAAGAATAGTTCTGAATACGCCACTACCCAATTGATGACATACTCTATTGATAGGCCAACATTAACATCAGTAGAGGAAAGGTAATAAATTTTCCAAAGACATCAGTCATGAAAATTTGATGTAGTTAGTGAAGGATGCAAGGATTCTAATCTTCCCGAACCCCTAAATATACTCTATTTGGTATCTTCTAAATACACCCAAACTTCTTGGAAAAAATTAACGACATGTAGGGTTCACAAAAGATTTTCCCGAAAATTAGGGCTACCAGCACACCACCCCTAATACTTTGAAAGTATTCCATATGCTCTAATTTTCCTCTCCTATCATCTAACGTCTATCCAAACGAGGTTTGAAATGGTTGGAAGTTTAAATTCTCATGGTTTCCGATCTTGAGCTTTATCCCTTATTCTTTAAGCATCAATGAGATAATTTCATTGATATTTAGTAGGGACGAAGGCAGACCATCACTTGGAGGGAGTATGGAATTCAGGAAGTCATACCCACCATAATGAGCTAAAACCAAACCTTGAAGAATCTGGAATGGTCCTCATAATAAGCTATGTGTACATCCACTTGAAATGCACCCCAGAATGTTGTACAACCTGGCCACACACATGCACTCCCAGATTGACCTTGTTCTTAGATTCCATGATTCTAGTCATCAACAACATCCCTAGAAGGACCCCCATTATCATGTACCTTATTTGAAGAATTCACCCTCTCAGAAATGAATTATGGAACCCATCATATTTCACATTCGCGTCATGGATTTTGTTTATGTAGAAGCCCCATGATTGGTACTCACTTGCTTTTAGGACCATCCAGTATGATCCTATCATCCCCCTCTGTGACATGTTCAAGCACCAATTCCCTTTTCCTAACATTTTCACTATCTTTTATTTCCATAGAAACAGGCTAAACCATCCATGATAGGTTATATCCTTTAGGATGTACTTGAATTTCAACTTCTACTTAGCCATCTCCAACAGATGCCATGTCAGAATGAGGGTGCACGTCATGTATCCTCAAACATTCTCTGTGGGCAGAAACTCATCATACTGATACCCTTATAGGAGGTGACCTTTGATGTAAGGGATTTCCAAAAGGTTGATGCCACATCCCCATGGTGGAGTTGGAAAGTATTTTTATCGGGGGATAAATGGATGAAAATCTTCGGCTCTTGGTCTTGCTGATGATAAAAAAAATAACTGCGATGTCCAAATTGCTTCAAACAACACAATTGAATGCATCTTTTCCCTAATCTCCTCGCATTTCTAGCGTACCCGGTATGCCCATGCACATTCTCTCATAATGTTTACCCCAGACCTAAAGTTTCATTACTTCCAACCTTTGGTCTCATCAGCGATGCTGCTCCGAAAAGTACTCACATAGTGAGATGGATATTCCTTAGGAGCCAGATTGATCCCCGCAATAGTCCCAGTATTCAAATTCAGGATTTAAATATCCATGTCTTGTGTTTCCCTAGTAGGGTGATTATTGTTCATGATGTTGTACCATTGAAGGATATCCTCGCGTGTCACCCATGACCGTGTTTCATCAGTCTCAAAGCATAGCATAAACACTTCTTCTAGAATACCAATGTTCTATATCGGTAGACTGTCACTCAAAACATAATCCTTTTGATCTTGTGTTAGTATACCAAAGAGAATCTGATTATAAGATATGATCCTTATTGAATGAAGAATTTTAGAGTTTTGGATCATCTCATTCCTCTGTACAACAACGACAGCTTCCCTCTTGACATTGGTCTGTTCAAAAACCATTTCCGTCAGGTCGTAAAATCCAAAAAGGGTCTTACATGAATTAATAGATTTTTGGTGTGCAAGATAGTCTAATACATGTAATATGGTCTTAGCCTATGAAAAGATCATGCTATGTCAGGTGCGCACAGAAGATGGGAGAGGCAAGAAAGAGCCCACAGTTGCGTGCAATATGCTGACCGAATCCAAGATCTTTCACAAAAAAGGAAGATCTTTCATGACCAAGAGAAAATATTCCTATCACACCAGAAATTAAAGGTATGGATCCTTGTCCCCCTACCAATTTATAGTCATGGATTGGGGATTCCATGCACGCAGATGGATTTTTCGCTTTGTATCACCCTTTTGGTGTGAAACACTAAGATTTGATTTTTTTCGGCATTACCCTCATAACCTGACCTTTTGGTCCCATTTTAGATTAGATTCCAAGGGGGTATTTTTTTGGTGAAACATTTTAGTTAAGACTATGAATGAGCCTTTTTTGAGCAAACTGAAGGCATATTTTGAATCTGCGGACAATCTTGAGACACCTAAGTGAGGTACACACAAGATCTAAGGTTGATGAGAAAGATTGATATCCACATAAAAGAACATTCATGCCCAATGTGGTGACAAATGGATTCTTCTGTAGAGACCTTCTAAAAAATGGCCAAGTCAGAGGCGATAAAGAATTCAGGGAGGCGCGCAAGAAAATGGATCATGCACAAGATCTTCCATACCCAATGTGACATAAAACACCAATTTCACACAAAATCCTTTCACTTTTCCACTAATGTTTTTATATATATAAAAAACATATCCACCCCCACTCTAGGTTATGGTTTGGGAAGATGAAACACTACTTTATTGTGCATAAAATGACCCTTCTGTGACTATGTGAATGATATGGAATCAAGGTTCATGATATTGCGTGACATGTCTCCCAGGGGCCCTCTTTTGGGTGGGCCCACTTGGGCTTTATCCTCTCCCATTTCCTCTTACTCAAAGGAAATTGTGTGTAAAATATCCTTCTTGTGTGCAAGATTTTCCTTTATGTAGTGCTTCTTTAGCCCCTAGCCTTTAATTTTGCTCGCAGGCTTCCATCCTGTGTGCAAGCCCCAATATTATACACTAACGTTCCATATTCCACACCCCCTCATATTTCACACAAGACTTTAATCATGTGCACACCCCTTAATATATGATCAATGTGTTTTCCTTACCCCAAGGCATAATGTCCGATCGAATTTTGCATGCAACACCCCTATCCTAAATGTACTTCCTTAGTGCAGCCCTATAGGATTTCATGTAGTAATTTCCTAGTCCCTCGAGTGGTGTTTCATGTTGTGTTGTCCAAAATAATTCTTATCCACATTGGTACACTAACTGATATTTCTTCTTCGCATAGCTATGCTAACATGGACCCCTCAATGGATCAGTCCACAACCCTGTTAATCTATGCCATTGTTGGAGACTTCCCTTCACCAAGGGTTAAAGTGCACAAGTTATGTCTTTCCTAGGGGTGAGGAGTGAATCCTCATCTTCTGAGCTGTAGGAAGTTAAAATACCAAGAAACCCCACATCCTCAACACACGGTGATAAACTTTAATCACCGCATAAGTGATAAGCCCGAGAGGACCATGAATGGGATGGGCACTGGTGCCCTCTCACTCCTCCTATCTCATTGCACTTTGTCTCCATGTGTCACTAGGAATACCTTGCGTAAGACCCCACACATGTTGGTAGGGTGCCCCTCTGTATGATGGCCATATCCTCATCGTACATCCAAACACCCTCCTGGAGTTTCCCAATATTCATCTCCCTGTTCCGCTAACCATACGTAATCCCCACACCACTCCTCACTGACGCACCTTTCACGATGCGATCATCATGTATTTTTTATGTCTCTTGTTTCTCATAGAGAGAATGAATCACATGGGATTAGAGTAAGTAGAGACACTGGCATTATCATTGGGCTGGTAACCATGTGTAAGTCTAAAGCCCCTTACCCACCAAACTACATGGACTTTGATCCCTATCATCTAAAAAGGGTACGTAGGAAGGTTCTATGAGGTTAAATAGCATAACTTCCCATTACCCATATATCTCGACCATTTTACGTTAGTTCACTCTTCATCAGAAACGAAATTAAACCCTTTCCCCCTTTTCCCCCGCACAACGTTAAACTGTATTCTCTCAAACTCCATAGGTTTTAATGATTGTCTCCAGGATAGGGTACATAGGAAGCCTCCCTGAGGTTCAACCCCAAAATAATGGTAAACTTCGGTGTCCCCTTTGTTGGGATCCACATCCTTGGTCTGCCCCTTAGTGGTATCAGACTAGTTCATGGGCCGTATTAGTACGTAAGTGCCAAACTCAATCCATACACCTCCAAAAAAGAGTTCCCCTCTTGTGATAGGATACAAACCAAGAGTAAGTCCCAAGCCTGTCTCTGGGTTGTTGAACTTTGTGTACACTAGAGCTCTATGCCCCCATATCTGATCTAAATGGAATTTGATCTTTTACCTTTTAGAGAAAGGTATGTGGGAAGACTCCCTATGTTTCTAGCCCATCTCCCATGTCTCATCCTAGTCTCTCCATCGAGCCTTTGTGTCTCAGGAAGATCCCGCCTTAACCCATTGGTTCCATTTACTTTAGGCCCCCATCCATGAGTCCATTCTCATGAGCCACCCCCTTAGGTGACTCCTCACCCCAATTCTATAACTACATTGACTTTTATTCCTTGGCATAGGGTTACATAAGAAATTTTTTTGAGGATCAAGCCTAGGACCGTCACCATCACACTGGGTTTCAGCCCCATACCCATTCATTCCCTCTATCTACTCTTCATCCATATCCATCCTGATTTTTCTCGGGCTGCCACATCTTGGTAAAATCATTCCATCAGTATGGTCAACTAACCATGTGTAATCCCCAACATATATCCAGGTTTTTTCCCATTCTGTAAACCATGATCACATGAATCACCCATTCAAAATACATGGGTTTTGATCCTTAGTTTCTAAATAGGGTACGTAGGAAGCCTCTTTGAGGTTCAATCCCATCCAATGGTAAACCTTGGTGTACCCTTTCTATGGACCCATCCACTTGTCTAATCCGCCCATTGTGGTTTCCAAATCAGTCTTCACAGTGTGAAACCTTCCACTTTATAGGACTCACTATCCAAGGTCCATCCTTATTAGGTGTTCAGACCCATCCATTTGGTAAACTTTTATGGTGATCCCTCCTAGGGATATACCCACCTGATCCACTCACATTAGTGTTTTGATCAGTCTGATCTGTGTCCACTAGATATTAAACTCACAGAAAACACCGTGTGAAACATGGTAAGCAGAGGAAAACCTCAGAGGCATGCATTAAACATATAATTCCCCACATTCTACATGGGATGTCTTGGGCTTTTTTTCCTAGAGAATCCCTATGATAAGGAAAAATCTAGGTGCACCAATGTTTCAGCATTCAGACATGCCAATAATGGCTCAACGTGACTACTCTCCTAACTAATGGTTGCTACCCTGACTTGACCCCTTTGGGAATGTCCTGACAAAAGTAGTGTAATTAACAGGTGTCTACAAAGATATGGCACTAAGAAGATTTTCACAAAAACATATTTAAATTTAAGGGATACTTGGACTAGGAAATGAGTTCTGAGGAGGAATACATGGAAGGAGAGACTGATATCCCATCATCCAGCTTCAATCAAGAAGAAAACATCTCTGACGAAGTGATGAATGCCACCCACATTTGGAAAGAGGGAATATAGGGCAACAATCAGCGCATCCTCAATGATTATCAGCACCCCTCTGAAAGCACTATAAAAATGGAGAAAAAAATAAATGGTTGTTTTTGTTGATGAATATAAATACAATAAAAATATCTTTTAAAAAAATTCTTGATAAAAATTTACTTTTAATTTTGATTTTTTTTAAAAATAATTTTATTTGAAAAAAAATTTTAAAAAAAATTTTAAAAATATATTTGTAAAGTTACAATGGAAGCTTTAAATAAATTATATATGGTAAATCAGTATATGTTGTACAAAGTAACAAGGGATTTCCTTTTTCACTATAAAAATGTTAGAAAGATTCCTGGTTTGGAAAATGACAATAAGATTCCTTTATTTTATCTTTATAAAAAATCATTTTATAAATAATTTTTATGATTTTAATTTTTTTTTGAAAAATTAATCAACAAACAAGTTTTTAAAGGAAAACATGGTTTTAAAATAAAATATATTCTCTACCGAATAGATAAATGAAGTCAGGTTTTTTTAACCATTTTATAAAACATTTTATTTACCATAGAGTGGAAAAATGGTACTATTACTTAAGAAAGATCATGAATAAATATAGAAGAATAAAATTAAAGGGTTTATTATATGATGATCAAATAATTTCTTTTAATGTAAAATCATGTGTAAATGATCTTGATTAAAACTATATTGTGAAGTAAACCCTTGAAAATACCATAACATTGAAGTGAGAATCAACTAATGAATCAATTATGTGTATCAATAGTAAATTCACATAAAATAAGTTTAAATAAAACATTAGGAGTTAAAAACTAATTATAAACATAATCATATAATATTAATGATAACAATGAACTAATATAACCCATTGAAAATAAATTGAGTTTTGAGATTCTTTAGTAATTAATAACTCTTAATTCAAATACTGTTAGATGAAATAATTTATATTGAAACTTAAAATACAATTAAAAATGAATTATTCATGACATTTCATGTAAAATGGGAAGTTTATACACCGTATAAAATAAACTAGGTGTATAACATTACAATATGTGCCTCAATAAAATGTAATTGAGACGGAATCCCTTACTTTATGCTCCCCATTGGTGGAACACTCACTAAAATACTTTATAATGGTTTTAATAATGTTATTAAAATATTAAAGAACCATATTAATATTTATAATATCATATATTATTCTATTATAACATATCATGACCCTTTTGTTAATAATCATTCATTATTTTCATTATTTCAGGTGTCAATTACCATGTTTTCCGAGTATATTTTGACTTGTTATTTTTTGTTACAATTAATTAAATCATGTTTTCATCATCTATAGAATGTAAAAAATTATTAAAATATAATATATATTTATTATATGCATATTTTTAGTAATCCATAAAATTTTGATATAGGAAGTGAAATACACCGTCCCTGGAGATGGTAGGTCGTACGTACACAAGAATATTGTTTCCATTTTATTGCTGTATTGAAAGAAAGAAAATTAAATTATCTATATTTATTTTATAATTATGGTATCATATTTATGTCAAATATATCACATATTTTTATTAAACCCATCCATAATACAATCCATCTATTTCATGAAGAAATCACATTGCTTTGAGGAGGTGGTAGCCCACACGTCCACAAATGATGTTATTATATTCCAAAAAATGGAAATCATAAAGGTTTGTGTTATATAATAATTATATAAGAAAAAATAAATTATAAAAAATTATATATAATATATAAAATCTAAATCAAACATTATTCCCAACCCTGAAATGTGGTAATGGAAGAATGAATGACATGGGTTCATGAGACGGTAGTCCACAGTACACTAAAACGATGATTGCATATCCCATTTGATGGAAGTGTTTGAATATTCATGAATTACCATAATCATAAAAAAATATCAGTATATTTAAGATACTGAGATTGTTATATAATCAATATATAAGAATAATTTAATGGGTGGGGAAGGAAATAAAACAAAAGTGCTCTTTGAAGAACATTACCTCTCCTTCGGGTAACACTTTTTAGTTTATAACAAATGACTTATTTGGTTGTATTTATAACTAAATTTAGGATTATGGTATGAGGGTAGGGATTTTTGGAGATTATTTAGGTAGGTTTTGATGAGACAGACAAATATCTTTATATTTTTTAAGAATTGAGGGGAGGGGGTGAGTTCCCTTTTATAGTGGTGGAGGAGTGCCATTCTGGTAAATATAAAAAAGAAAACACTATTGGGAGGTATCCCTTAAATAATGTACCTCAAATAATGATCAAAATTAAAAACAATAGAGTATATGGTATAAATATTTTAACAAAATGGTTTTTTGACAAGTTTCTAGGTCATTCACCCCTTTAATATTAAAGTTTAACCACTAAGTAAACTTATTTTCACTTTAATCACTGTAATTAATTTAAATTTCTTTCACTAATACTTTTAGTCAAAAACTAAGCTGATATTATTTGAAATTACAAATTATGATTATTTAAAATATTAAATCCATTTTTTTAATTCCAATTACAAAATTCCCATAAATTAATTTAAAATTAATCTCCCATATGGGAGGATAAAACAGGGGTTTAAAGTGAAAATATTCAAATATTCATTAAGTTTATATATATAAATTAAATATATAAATGATTAAAATGACCTAACTTGTATTAAAAGATGCAAAATTTATCTAATAATACTTTAAAACCAATTAAAAATACAATTCAACATAATAAAATATTTAAGAAAAATGTCAGTTTTAATTAAAATTTAGTATTTTCACTATTCTACAAAAAATAAAACTTCACAGAAAAATTCCAACAATTCACTATAAGTAATTGTTTAAATTAATATTTTAAAAAGTATTTTTATTTTTTCATATAAAATTTATAAAAGTTCCAGAATCTAGTTTTAAAATATGTGTTTAATTAAAAAGAGGAAAAACTACCTTTAGAAAAATACTACATTTTATGGGAAAAATTTCATTTGTTCTTATCTTACTTATATAAAATATATTATATATATTTAAAAAATATTTTATTTAGTATATAATATTTATATTTCATTAATATAATTCACTAATTATAATTAATTTAATTATTTAAGAGAAAACACCTTTGGTGCATAAAAATAGTTTTTTATAAAAAAATTTCCTTTATATTAAATAAATTTTATTTCCATTTATATTTAATTGGTGACCAATGAATTAAAAAATTTATTTTCATATGTTATTTAATCTTATTTATAACTTCTAATTCAACAGGAAGTAGATAATTTTCATTTTAAATAATAATATTAATAGTATTCAGTAAAACTCTATTTCGTATGTGACACAAGCTAATACAATATTATGTGAATTTCATGATATATAATGTATTGAATTTATTTAAAATAGTGAATATACAATAAATTATATGATGGTTATATTTATTTTGATGCTTAGTGTTGTTTGTCATTCATTCTATAGAATATGATATTCATATTTTAAAATTTTTGGGTGTCACATTCTCCCCACCATAAATAAATTATGTCCTCAAAATTTAAACTTGATCTCAAAAATATAGGGCTTTACATTTGAAAATAATATCATTTAAATCCTAAATAATGAGAAGGTTTGATAAAATATCCTCTTAATAAGAGATAAATTGAAGTAATAAGGTCACATGTGTAGGTTTCTATGTAAGACAACATCAATGAAAAGTAAAGACATGTACATCGAAGAAAAGCACAAATAATTATAGGGAGTTATTGAGGTAATTGATAAAAAACAATTTAATGATCAATGGAAATTTAAGGGGCTAAAAACCAAAAATATATGATGACTTAAAAGATTACCAGTTCATCAAAAATTAAGGTATTAGGATAAAATTTTATTTTTAGATCATTTTTCTAATATTGAGTTATTCTTTTACTACCTAAGAATTTGAGGAAATATAATTACATGATATATTTCTATAAATACAGTTTCATACTTTCTTTTTTTCTCCAATAAATTTCCAATTCAACCATTAATTCAAGAAATTAATATCCAAAAATGATTTTTTCATTCTTGAAGAACAAAAATTCACTTTTAATAGATCATATGATTTATAAAAAAAATTCTTTATACCTATCTTTAACTATTTTCCAGAAACCAATATGGTTAATAACATAATCTATAAACCAAAAAAAATTAATACTATTAGTTCATTATTAATATTTATTCATCAAATTGTTGAACTAAAAACAATGACATATTAACCTGGACATTGTCTAGGATAGTGGTTAGTGTAAAACCTTATCGTACATTAGTTATGGTTTCAAGACCTACCACCTTTCGAGATGAGTTGGGTTGTCACCATATATATAGTTTGTCCTTATTACAAACTACATTATTATAATTCATATAATGTTTCCAAAAATTATGACGGACATCCTTGAAATAAAATTAATCATTTAATGACCTTATTATTAGGGTTTTATATACAACCTATTTTTTTTAAAATGTATGATAATATTATTTGTATATCAACCCTAAGGTTTATCAGTTTTGTTAAACATATGCCTACAAAATGAAAATTCTTTATTCCTCAAATATTTTTTTCCACAAAACATATACTTTCCATAAGTTTCTCTAAAACTTTCTTAATATTTATAGACTCCCCTCACATAAATACTAAAAAAGACATGTTTATGATATATAATCGATGATCATCCATAATCTCATAATCCTGTGAAAATATCCGTAACTCTTAAGTTAATGAATATATATGTGCTTATATGATAATCCTAAAAGTCTATCATTGGGTTTTGTTCCATAATCTATGTTTTACAAAATCTAGTTTCATAGGTTGCTAGTAAAATTACTCTCATACCAACTATAGTGATCCTATCCTAGAATCCCTAAGCCGGTTTCTAACACCATTACATTGGAATTAGATACAAGGTAATTTCATCCCAAAGGAAAAATATTTTAGTAGTATTGGTTAACTACATACATACATGAGTCTTTTATTACAAATGAACAAATAAATTAAAACATACATTTTTCAATTATAATGACTTTTTCCATCTATAATATCCTTACATATCATTCTTAGCACACTTCATGGAATCTTGGGGAAATTGAAAAAACAATATTGAGATCAAATGCTTAGTTAGGGTTATGTATAGTGGAAGAAAAAATTAATCAATAAGGATAATTATCAAGGTAAGGTAAATAACAGAGAACACATTCCATTAAATAACTATATAGAGCATAATCAATATGGAAAGAATAAAAGATCATCGAATAATGAAATATAAACAATTAAGTGAGATTTAAACAAGACCATGGGTATTATAACTACAAAAAATCATACAGAATAAAAATAATGACAGAATTCCTAATGTTGGATGTATAAACTATCATGATCTATCCTCAATATAGTTAATATCAATATATATCCTCAATATAGTTTAAGTTTATGGATAGAAACCCATATGATTTGTGTCAAGAACTTTAATTAGAAACTATTGTCAATATCTATCCTCCAGACGGTTTTAAAATGCTTTTAAATAAACACGAAGGGTTTTTTTCCAACTAAATTCATCCCATGAGACTATTAATGAATTGATGGGAGTATTTGAAATGGTACATAACCCATTTAATACATTTAAAATAAATTCCTCATATATAAAAAAATTGATTTTATTAATAAAACATTCACCTTATCATCAAATAACTATATTGAGTAAAATATATAGATTTATCAATATTTCCCCCCATAAATAAAATAAATTTCAATGTAAACACATTATGTAAAAATGGTGTATATTTTAAACAATAGATATATCCAAGATAAATGATATGGATAATTAAGGGAAATTTAATGTCTAATGATTGAATGAAAATGAATATTTCAAGGGGACAAAAAAATAAATCAAGAAAGTGAATTTCAATAGCCAAATCAATCATAAACCACATAGAGAAAGGATAAGGATGATATTAATAAAACATATCCCAAATGGAGTAAAAATAAAGAGTTTTTTATTTTGATAAATAGAAATACTATTAAAAGTTCTTTTAAAAACATTCATGAGGAAAATATCCTTTTCATTTTAATTTTTTTATGAAAATCCTTTTCTTTGAAAATATCTTTTGAAAAAATTTCCCTTAAAAATATCTTTGTAAAATTAAAAAAGAATATTCAAACAAATTATGGTGGGTAATCTATACATTCTATATAAGGTAAGAAGGAAATTCATTTTTTATTGTAAAAAGGTTAGAAATGTGACTTTTTTGGAAAACAAAAAGAAGATTCCTTTTAATTTTTTTTGTAAAAAATCCTTTAATAAATAATTTTTAAGAGTTTAATTTATTTTTGATTTTTTAAAAAACATGGTTTTAAAATAAAAAATATTTCCGATCAAAGATAGAATTGAAGTTGGGTTTTTAAAAACATTTTAAGTACCAATGAGTGAAAAAATGGTACTATTTATTTAAAAATATCATGAAAAAACATAGGATAATAAAATTTAAGTGTTTATTAAATAAATATCAAATAATTTCCTTTAATGTAAATTTAATTGTAAATAATCCCAAATAAAAAGATATTGTGAATTAAACCCTTGAAAAGACCATAACTTTGAAGTGAGAATCAACCAATAAATTTATTATGTATATCAAAACTAAATCCACAAAAAATATGTTTTAATACAATAATTGTTAGTCAAAATTAATTTTATATATAATAATATAATATTAATGATAATAAATAATAAATATAACTCATTAAAAAGAAATTGAGTTATGAAATTCTTTACCACTTAGTAACTCCTAATTAAAATCCCATTAGATAAAATAATTTGAATTGAAATATTAATTAAAATTAATAATAAATAATAAATTATATTACATGTGAAATATGAATTTTATTCACTATATAAAATAATCTATGTTAATTACAGTACAATAGCCCATAATAAAAAGAAATTGACACGAAATCCCTTACCTTACACTCTATTTCAGTTGAATGATCTTTAAACTCCAATATAATTCTTTTAAGCATGTAATTAAATTATAAAATTTCCATATTAAAATTTATAATATCTTATATGATTATTTTATAACAGATCATGATCTTTTTGTTAAAACTATTTCATTTTTTCCCTATTTCTAGTGTTAATTGCCTTTTTTTTCATGTCTGTTTGGATTTATTATTTTTCATTTATCTTAATTAGATCATGATTTATTAATCTAAAAAATGTAAAACATTATTTAAATATTATATATTTTTTTATATATTTATTTATATTGACCTATAGAATTTAGATAATGGAAATAAAATATAACTCTCATGGTGGCGATAGGTTATACGTATACATGAACGCTATTTCTATTTTCTTGTTATATTAAAAGGAAGAAAAGTAAATCATATATATTGATATTATATTTAAAGTATAATTTTTATTTCACATATATATATATAATATTTTTATTAAATCCATCCATAATATATACCATGTAAAGCATAAACGAATCACATCACTTTTAGGACGCTGTAGTCCACACATCCACAAACGATGTTATCATATTCCCAGAAAATAAAAAGCATGACGATATACATTATATAATAATTAAATAAGAATAAATAAATTATGAATATTTTATATATATTATACATAATCTATAAATCCATCATTATTAATAATCTTTAAAGGTGGTAATGGAAGAATGAACGATATTGGTTCACAAATCGGTAGTCCTCCATACCCACGAACGATTATTTCATATCCCATTTGATGGAAGTGTGAGAAAGTGTAGGTCTTAACCTTAACATAAAAACATATAAGAATATTTAAGATACTTAAGTTATTATATAATCAATATATAATAATAATTAAAGGGCTGGGGAAAGAAATAAAACTAAAGTACTCATTGAAGAACTTTTTATCTTCTTTGGGTAACTCTTTTTGGTTTGCACCAATGGAATTCCTTGGTTGTATTTATTACAAATTTAGGGATTCTAAGATGATGGGAGGTTTTTTTTTTTCAATTTTGGGATGATAAAAAGGTATTTAGATGTGTGAATAAGTGAGGGCGGTTAGTTCCCTTTTATAATGGAGAAGGAATGAAATTCTCATAAATATAAAAAGGAAAACACTATTGAGAGGTATAACTTACGTAATATGCCTAAAATAATGAAATTTTTTATAAAAGGGATTATATCATATAATTATTTCCATAAAATGTTTTTTGGACAAGTGTATAGGTCGTTTGTCCCTTTAAGATTATAGTTAACCACTAAGTGAACTCATTTTCAACTTAATCACTGTAATAAATTTTAATTGTTTTTACTAATAATTTTTTTTGTCAAAAACTAAGTTAAAATTTCAATAAAATATAAATTATTATTATTAAAAATATGTAACCCATTTTTTTTAAATTTCAATCACATAAGTGGTAGAAAATAATTTAAAATTATTCCCAAAGGCGGGACGAGAAAGAAGGTTTTTAAAGTAAAAATATTCGGAATTTCACTTTGTTTTTATATCGAAATTCAATATAAAAAATATTTAAATTACTTAAATTTTATTTATTGATGTAAAATTTATCTAATAATTCTCTTAAACCAATTTAATATACAATTTGATACTATAAATTATTTAGACAAAAAGTCATTTTTCAATTAAAATTCAGACTTATCACCATTCCTCAAAAAATGGAACTTCACAAAAAAATAAAAAAAGTTTACCCTAAGGTAATTTTTAATGTTATATTTAAAAAATTAAGCTTATTTTTTAATTTAAAATTTATAAAATTTCTAAAATCTAGTTTTAAAATCGGTGCACCATGGAAAAGCTACAAAACTACCTTTAAAAAATACAACTTTTTATGGGAAAATTCAATCTATTCTTATATTAAGTCTATATAATCTATTATTCTAATTTAAAAAATATTTTATTGAATATATAATATATATATTTCATTAATATCATTTATTAATTGTAAATAATTTAATTTATTAATATAAAACAACTTTTCTACATAAAAATATTTTTTTATAAAAACCTTTCTTTTATATTCAATAAGGTTTTATATCCATATATAATTAATTGGTAACCAATAAATTTAACAATTTATTTTCATAAGTTAGTTAATCCAATTTATAAACTCTAATTTAATAGTTAGTAGATAATTATAATTTTAAATAATAATATTAATAGTATTCAGTAAGACTCCATCTTGCGTGTAATTCAAGATAACTTAGTATTGTGTCCATTACAAGCTATAGAATGTATTGTATTTATTTAAAATAGTAAATATATCCTAAAATATCATAATTTTATATTACTTTATATTATTCGTGTTTTGTTTCATACATGCTATTGAATATGATATTCATATTTTAAAATTTTGGGGTGTTACAATATAAGGGATGATGTGGAAATATAGATTAACATTGAAGCTATAAGAAAATAGAAATCCCCAGAGTTTAAAATTGATGAAGGAGTTTTCATATTTGGGTCATGGCTACATGTACAATAAAAGAATTAGATTAAGAGGGAGTTATTAAATGATGCATATAACTCAACATTCTATATCCTCCCTCGAAGCATGGAGATGTATTAGTATCTCCAAGAGCACTATTTTTGGGGAAATATGTAGAATGGGATTGTGGAATATATATCAAAATTACTTTTATGTTAATAAGTAAAGTTATAATGGTAAAATTACTATGGAATTATGAAACCATTATGTAACCTCCAGGTTCTAGAATCCGCCTAGAGGCACCCCGTACCTGGTTGGTCACATGGCCTCAAGCAAATTTCCCCGAACGCTAGAGGATGCTAACTACCAACGAGGGCCTTGGGTGTGATAGTGGGGAAAGTATGAAATCTTTGGCAGAGTAACACAACAGAAGTAAAATAGAATGCAATACTAGAAGCAGTAATAACACCACACAACAGTAATCAGTGAAAGACTGGAAGTAATAACTAGATAAAACATATATAAATGTTGCGTGATAAATATGTCTAGGAAAGAAGCCAAAAAAATAAAAATGTTGGAATACAGTACTAAACCCAGGTACTAAAGAAATCAAGTAAACAGCTCCACAACATCGCAAGCCTCAGCTTGGCCCCATTCTCCCCAGCTCCACATCAATCAAGTACCTAAAGTAGAAGGGTGCTTGACCTTATCTATACCTACAACAATATAATCTGTTTGGGATCAAAATCATAAACTAGACAAGGTGTGAGACTAATCCCAGTAGGAAAAAACACAAAGATATGTTCCTAATAGTTAGTGAATATATATGTCATGAAATAAGCCAAAGAGGTAGTAAACAAGGAAGTACTCAAAAGTAAGCAGTCCTACAGTTTCATTTATAAACATTTACTTTTAAGTATTTAATCAACCAAAAAAAATACAAGCAACCCTCCGGGTAGTTCTCACATCCTAACCCCTCAGGTTCACTATACAAGGAAAGATATACCAAAGACTCTCTGAGGTAGCACTCATTGTCAATTCCCCCTTTAGTCATGTGTGATCAAAGACTCTCTGAGGAAGCACTCACCATCAATTCCCCCTATAGACTTTTAGTAGTAAACTGTAGACACTCTAAGGAAACACTCAATTTCTATTCCTCTGGTGGCATTGTAACATAACTATAGACACTCTAAGGGAGCACTCAACGTTAATCCCCCCTATTGTCTCGCAACATGATAATTATAACAGACACTCTGGGAAAGACCTCAACGTCAATTTCCCCTATGGTCTCACCACACAAGGTTCCCACGACCCCGGGTAAAGAAATCATGCACAAACGATAATCAGTAGTCAAAGTAAACCTCAAGAACTACTTGGCTAAACAATCTATAACATATCATAGCATGGCATATAACATTTACTCCACCCTAACAATACTAGGCATGGAAAGAAATGCAGCAACCCAACAAGAAAAGCTAGACCAAATGGTTAAACCAAGAAAACATGGGAAAAACATCCATATCATGACAAAGTTAACCCTATTCACAACAATTAACCTCAATCCAAACAATCAAGTAATATCAGGTAATAATTGGGCTAAAACCATAAACA